>ML677348.1:17417678-17616132 GCA_007922305.1 Dermatemys mawii
CCCCCAACACTGAACCCCTTCACACTTGGATCCTGCTTGGTTGAGCCTGCCTGCCCCACAGCTGGTGAGCCTGGCACAGAGGGGCAGGGGTCTAGGGTGTTTCTGGGGCAAACCCAGGCCTTATGCTGTGTCAGGGTTGGGTGCAGCCTCACCACTGAGTCCATTTCCCAGCGGTTGGTGGTGGGGGCTGCAGGGTGATCTCCCACTTTCATGCAGCCAGTGGCCTGTGCTCCCCACTGCCGTGCTGGAGCCTCTGCATTTATTTATTGACAAATAAAACTTGCAGAATTTTAAAATATTGTGCACAGAATATTTAATTTTTTGTCACAGAATGCCCTCAGGAGTATCACCAGGAAAGCAGACACAAGCTTTTCGAGCTAATTGTGCATTGAGCCTGCAATGGTACCAAGGGGTGTGAGGGATCATCACAGAAAGCTTTCTTCACCCTTCAGCCACCCTCTAAGCACCAGGCAGAATCAACGTCCCCAAGTTCCTCAGCTCACAGGGACTTCTCCCTCCCCAGTGCTCCTGGGAGAAGAAGAAAGACCATCAGCTCATCCCCTTCAGATGTGGCACTTGAGCTGATCAAGCACAGAGATATTGTGCAAGTAGGGCATTCCTCATGTGCTCCCAGGAGCATCAGGAGCTGCCCAAGGGTGAGCAACACTGACCCACACCCAGCACAGTGCTCTATATACTGCACACGACGGAGCCCTAACTTAATTTCTTAATAGTTGTAAAGAGCCCAGACTGTTGGGCCACCTGAGCTATGCTGGGCACAAATCCAAGGGAGGGGACAGGTAAGAGTGGCTTTAACCACCACGCTTGACCCCAGTATAAAATAGAACAGGGATCATTACAGCAGCAAAGGATAACCCAAGTGCAGAGGTAAGTCTAGCCACACCACCTATGCTGGGGAAGGTGGCATAGGTGTCACTCCAGAAGCCCTATGCTGTCAGACGATCCCCTTATACAGTGGGAATCCTGCCGGCCATCTACACTGGGTTTAAGGCTGCTTTGCAGCACTGGAATGGTGCAAAGAAACCTGAATAGATACAGAGAATCTAGCCCATACTGAGAAGTGTTAAGAATAAGTAGTAATAGTACTAAACCAACAGGCAATACCTGTTCTCCAAATTTCCTTAGCCCTACAGTAAATAACAACATATTGCTACAAAACTCTATTTAATACCATTTTATGTGTCCAAAGGAATCTGTATTGAGCAGCAGGTCTCCTCCTGGACGAGTTTACACTGGAGCAATGAATCTGACACTGTGGTCCTTTACATTCGCTTGTTTACTTTTCCTCCTTGTCTTTGATCTCTTTCTTGGGAATAATTACAGAGTATTCTTCACGGTTGTATTGTGAGATAAGGATTCTAGAGAAAAAAATTGAGTCCACACTCTGTCATTGTGAGATTGAAAACCAAAGGTGTTAACTTTAAAATGAAACTCGGTTTACATAAAAGTAACCCACCTCAAACAGGACTACTTTGCTATCCCCAACTCAGTTTCTTCAAACCAAGTAGTGCTCTGGGGCTTCCCCACAGCTAGACACACAAATACACCACGCTTTTGAAACTCCTGAACATGCAAGATCCTTCCCTCTCTTCCTGCAGAATTAGCACGTAGTCGGGTATGCGAGTCAGAGCGATGGAGAGCTATTCTGCATTGTAGGGACTTTCACAAGCACACTTCACACTGAGGCACAGCACGCAAAAGGCCCTAGAGTCTTTCACTCTGAAAGAAGTGGAACAGTGAAGCCAACCACCTACTCGATGTTACTGGTAGGAGGCAGGGCCATGAGGCCTTGTTCCCCTGACGAGATGCATCTCTCGGGTGTATAGAACAGGCCATTGAAACTGCTGATAACTTTAGTTTATTGGGGAGAGGAACTCAGATTTCAGCCATTAGAATCAGTGGTCTGCATACCAGTTCATAACACTCCATTTCCATTGCATGCCCTGAGACATCCTGTCCCAGCTGACATAGGTGGATAGGACATTTGCCTCGTGGACCCCAAGTGGCTGAACATATGCAGATTAGTTACATGCCACAATGTCCTAGTTAACTGAATGAAAGTCAGAGGGGACCTCGTTCTCAAACACATAGAGCACATCCTGGGAGCGAGGGGAGTAGGCAGCCTGAGTCTACCATCATCCTAGGTAGAAGCTGTTTGATGGGGGAAGAGAAAGCACCTAGTGAGTAATGTGAACTGGTGGGTAAAGGGCCGCTAAAGGTTTGGAGAAGAACCCAAACTTTCACATGCATCTTCCAAGCAACCTGAGCTTTCTAAACTCCCCCAGGTTCACCTACCTACCACTGACACCAGAAGGCTGTATATTGCCATCAAGAAGCACTGAGAAATTGGGAGGCCTAGACAAAAAAGCCCAGAATCATCTATCCAAAAGAGAGAGAGAGACTTCCGACAGACTCATCCATCTCACCTCAGTCTCTCTTTTCCAGAGAGATTTATAAACTCCTTCTGGCCGGGGGTGGAGAGGGGAGGTGGGTAGGTGTGGGACTGCATGTGCTGTTCCCCTGCCTGGCCTTGTGCAGCACTGCAAGTGGCCCCTTACCTCAGTTTCTGACTTGATGTAACCCAAAGGCCTCCACTTCAGGCTCTGATTTAAACAATACCCCTAGTGGAGGCCAGGTTATTATAAAAACCTTGCTCATATCCTCTAACACCAACGTCCCAAAGAATAGCCCTGTCACTTCAGAGCATGAAGGCCTTGTTCTCATCATCCTCCAGCGTCTTTCATCACAGATAGGCTCCTTATACATCCTCTTCCATCTCTCTGCCAGGACAGCCACCCTGCCCTTCCTTCTGGGGAGCAGCCCCACTCTTCTCAGCAAGAACTCCCATGGACTCTGACGCAGCATCCTTGGCAGGAGAGCATCTTCCACTCCACGGCCCTCTCACTTTTCCTCAGGGTTCAGCTCTCCAGCAAGGAGACATCAACAGGTAAACCCCTGTGCTGCTGCTGCTGTCCCACCCTCTTAGTTGGCCCACCTAGGAGCACTTGGTCTGGAACAGGAGCGCTGAGCCTCGTTTCATTGAATGGGCACATGCATCACCAAGCTACTCTAGATCAGGGCCCGACTGCAGCAATTCTAAGTTTTAGCCTCACCATGGCATGGGGTACTCCACAGCCCTATTCCCCACATGGAGTGGCAGTAACAGGTTCTCTGCTCCCTTTCCAGAGAGGAAGGAGCAGGGACTAGCACCACAGGGTTCCTTCTCCTCCCTGGAGTGGTACTCCCCTCCCCTTGGGAGCAGCATGGATCTCTCCACCCCTAGAGAGGCCAGGGTGGCATCAGGGAACCCTCCAGTGCTTATCTCAGGAGCAGGGTTTATACATTTGAGTTAAGGGGCTGAGCCCACTACGCTCTTCTCCTTCCACACTCACAGTCCTCTGTGGGGTGTTTTCTGAAAACATCCACTCAATGTGCAGCAGCAGTCAAAAACAGGTAACAGAATGTTGGGAATCATTAGGAAAGGGACAGATAATAAGACAGAAAATATCATATTGCCTCTATATAAATACGCAATACACTCACACCTTGAATACACATCTCGATGTGGTCGCCCCGTCTCAAAAAAGATATATTGGAATTGGTAAAGGTTCAGAAAAGGGCAACAAAAATGATTAGGGGTATGGAACGGCTTGGACAGATTAATAAAATTGGGACTTTTCAGCTTGGAAAAGAGATGACTAAGGTGGGGATATGATAGAGGTCTATAAAATTATGACTGGTGTGGAGAAAGTAAATAAGGAGGTGTTAGTTACTCCTTCTCATAACACAAGAACTAGGGGGTCATCAAATGAAAATAATAAACAAACAGAAAGGAAGTATTTCTTCACACAATGCACAGTCAACCTGTGGAACTCCTTGCCAGAAGATGGTGTGAAGACCAAGACACTAACAGAGTTCAAAAAAGGTCTAGATAAGTTCATGGAGGATAGGTCCATCAGTGGTTAGTACCCAGGATGGGTAGGGATGGTGTCCCTAGCCTCTGTTTGCCAGAAGCTGTGAATGGGCAACAGGGGATGGATCACTTCATGATTACCTGTTCATTCCCTTTGAAGCATCTGGCATTGGCCTCTGTCAGAAGACAGGAAACTGGACTAGACAGACCATTGGTCTGACCCAATATGGCCATTCTTACGTTCTTATGGGGTGATGTTGGCGAGACCTTCCCAAGCATGGATCTCAGAGTTGTCACTCCATTGAGATGCAAGGGCAATTAACCCTTTCCGAGCTATTGTCTTAGACTGTCTTCAGACTTAGGCAGACTTCTGCAATGGTTACACTCCGAGCTTTGCTTTCCAATCTGTGAAGGCTAGAAAACTCTTATTAATTATTAATATCATTATTATTAAATGAAAGCTGAGGTTCTGGTGCAACCACACAATTCCCGGAGATTGGGCCCGGAGCATGGAGCTATAGCTTCTGTGCCTTAATCCAGCCAAGCTCTAGATGATCAGGAGTTCTCAAACCTGTTCAGGCCAGAGCACATCTTCAAAAGGACATTGTCTCATGGACACTCATTCACAAATATGCAGGTCACCTCTCCTCTTCTCCCACATGAGCACGTAATGTCCCTGTGGTACCTACAGTCATCATGGATCAGTATCCAACGTATCAGCAATGTCTTAATGTCAGTTGGCTGCTGAAAATAAGAAGTGCCTGCACACGCAATTATCTAGCTCTCTGCAGACAACCAGAAAGTCCTCAGCAGCCCAAACTGGTTTGCAGGACAGAGTCTGAGAATGGCTGCTAGATCACATATAGAAATTGCTAGCTTCCTTGCTATTGATAATTGAGCTATTTTGCTTGTCTTGCTGCTCATTTAGGGCCTGAATCCAAGCCCTTGGTGTCAGTGGGAGTCTTTTTATTACCTGCCATTGATGCTATGCATGTATAATTGCTGTTGAGCCACCATACTAGTTAGCACAGAAGCAGGAACATTTCTGCATATGACTCAGGAGTGTGGATTAATAAAGCCATTCAGAGAAAAGGTCAGTCATGGAGAGAATATACATGGAAAGTGCAATTTTACTCCCACCAGACTCAGGCCTTTTCATGCAAAGCCATTATTCCTAATTAGACATAATATAATCAGCGGGTAAGAAAAAAGGGTCACTTTGACCATTACTTATGGTAAAAACAATCATATAAAAGTAGCAATTCCACCTCATCCATTAAAGATTATACACTGGGTCACCTCAAAGCAAGACTTGGCAGTCCACATTTCCTTCCAATTAAATGACATCAGGGAAGCATTTGAAACAGTGTGGGCCCGTTTTCATTGTAACGTATGACTAACTGATAAACTGATAAAACATTAAACTATTTATCACCGTAATACCAACCTACATATTGTAACCACTGAGTCAGTATTTAACTGATTCAGTGAAACCAAACCAGTTCTACAGAAAATACTGTACATGATTTCCCTTCCATATATTCAGAAATCTTGACTTATTATTATTTATTATTTGTATTATTGTAGCACCTAGGAGCCCCAGTCATGGCCAGGACCCCATTGTGCTAGGCACTGTACAAACACAGTACAAAAAGACATTCTCTGTCCCAAAGAAGTTACTTTCTAAGTGCAAGAGAAGAGACAACAGGTGGATATAGACAGAGACAGACAGTGGAGTACAAGGAAACAATCGGACAATATTGAATTGCACTGCCTCCCCCACACATCCCTAAAATTTGTAGTACAGGGTTAAACTGGGGAAACAATCCAAAGAACTGAGCTAGGAATTTGCCTTGCTGTTCACTGCATTCCATACTGTACAAGCCGAGCTACTGTTGAACTATCATGCAAACTAGTCAGCACAAGTCTACTACATTAACTATGCCCCATCTAAAGTTAAGTTGTTTACTTTTTTTTCCTGGCACCGCTCGGTGAGATTTTTCATTCTTCAGTGAACACGCCCCCAGTGTTGGAAGCCATGATGAGCTATCTGCTTGTTTTGAGGTCTGTGGTACAGTCATCACTGCTACAAATTGTGCTTCTAGATCACAAGTTACACAAGTTTGGGCCTACACCAAACCACAAGGAATTTTTCATGAAACTTTAAAGCTCTCTAAAGACTTTGTTATTTGTCATTTGTTATTGTTTATATAGCACCACTGGTGTATGCGGGACTGTATAGTTTGGTGGACATAGAATCATAAAATATCAGCGATGGAAGGGACCTCAGGAGGTCATCTAATCCAATCCCCTGCTCAAAGCAGAACCAATCCCCAACTAAATCATCCCAGCCAGGGCTTTGTCAAGCCCAACCTTAAAAAGCTCTAAGGAAGCCGACTTCACCACCTCCCTAGGTAACCCATTCCAGTGCTTCACCAACCTCCAAGTGAAAAAGTTTTTCCTGAATCCAACCTAAACCTCCCCCACTGCAACTTGAGACCATTACTCCTTCCTCTGTCATCTGGTATCACTGAAAACAGTCTAGATCCATCCATTTCAGGTAGTTGAAAGCAGCTATCAAATCCCCCTTCATTCTTCTCTTCTGCAGACTAAACAACCCCAGTTCCCTCAGCTTCTCCTCATAAGTCATGTGCTCCAGGCCCCTAATCATTTTTGTTGCCCTCTGCTGGATTCCTTCCAATTTTTCCACATCTTTCTTATAGTCTCGGGTCCAAAACTGGACACAATACTCGAGATGAGGCCTCAACAATGCTGAATAGAGGGGAATGATCAAGTCTCTTGATCTCCTTGATCCTTCTGCTTATACAACCCAAAATGCCATTAGCCTTCTCGGCAACAAGGGCACTCTATTGACTCATATCCAGCTTCTCATCCACTGTAACCCCTAGGTCCTTTTCTACAGAACTGCTGCCTAGCCATTTGGTCCCTAGTCTGTAGCAGTGCATGGGATTCTTCTGTCCTAAGTGTAGGACTCTGCACTTTTCCTTGTTGAACCTCAGATTTATTTTGGCCCAATCCTCTAATTTGTCTAGGTCCCTGTGCACCCTATCTCTACCCTCCAGCATATCTACCATGCCTCCCAGTTTAGTGTCATCCACAAACTTGCTGAGGATGCAGTCCACACCATCCTCCAGATCATTAATGAAGATATTGAACAAAACCAGCTCCAGAACCGACCCTTGCGGCACTCCACTTGATACTGGCTGCCAACTAGACATGGAGCCATTGATCACTACACGGAGAGCCCCACAATCTAGCCAGCTTTCTATCCATCTATAGATCTATTCTATCTATAGTCCATTCATCCAGCCCATACTTCTTTAACTTGTTGGCAAGAATACTCTGGGAGACCGTATCAAAAGCTTTACTAAAGTCAAGGAATAACACATCCACTGCTTTCCCCTCATCCACAGAGCCAGTTATCTCATCATAGAAGACAGTTAGGTTAGTCAGGCATGACTTGCCCTTGGTGAATCCGTGCTGACTGTTTCTGATTACTTTCCTCTACTTTAAGTGCTTCAGAACTGATTCCTTGAGAACTTGCTCCATGATTTTTTCAGGGACTGAGGTGAGGCTGACTGGTCTGTAGTTCCCCGGATCCTCCTTCTTCCCTTTTTAAAAGATGGGCACTACATTACCCTTTTTCCAGTCATCTGGGACCTCCCCCGATCACCATGAGTTTTCAGAGATAATGGCCAATGGCTCTGCAATCACATCTGCTTTTAGCAGTACATCCGGCCCCATGGTCTTGTGCTCATCCAGCTTTTCTTAACAGTCCGGAATGACTTCCTTCTCCAGATAGGGCTGGGCACCTTCTCCCCATACTGAGCTGTGCAGTAGTCTGGGAGCTGACCTTGTTCGTGAAGACAGAGGCAAAAAAAGCATTAAGTACATTAGCTTTTTCCACATCCTCTGTCACTAGGTTGCCTCTCTCTTTCAGTAAGGGGCCCACACTCTCCTTGACTTTCTTCTTTCAAACAGGTCCCTGCCCCAAAGAGGTTAAAGGCTAAAGGAACAGTAGGTATAACACAACACAGAACACACATATGGGTAGCATACCCAGGATGTGTCAGAATAAGTGAGCATTTAGATGATATTTGAAGGTGGCCAGAGCAGCTGGGCACACACGGAGCGGGAGGTTGATCCAGGTGCATAGCATGGCATGAGAGACATCACAAAATCTGGAATGCATGAAGATAACATGACCAAATTCCGCCCGACATAAGCAGATTGAACTCTCTTTCATGTCAATGGGTACGGCCTCTGCTGATGTCAAGATTAAATTTGGCCTAAGAGAGAGAGAAGGCCAGAGAGAATGACAATGAATGTAAGTGAGTAATTCTTGAAACTTGTGGGGAAAACATTCATAATTTTGGCTTCCTGTTCTGCACGTACAAAGACAGATGTTTTTGTCTAAAGGAGTGGAAATAATGTACAACTACTTACACTTCTCTGGTGCCATTCATTCAGAATTCCTTTCCAGACTGTATGCAACTACAGACGCAAACTGGGTTACGGAAGACCCGACTTACACAAATTCAAACGTACAGAAAAAGTTCTGTAGACTAAAAATAGGCGTTGGGTTTTTTTTGCGTAACAGTCGGAGATATGTCTCCGATTTATGCAAATTTTGACTTATGGAAGGCGTTCCGGACCGGAACATAATACTTGCTTAAGTCAGGGAGCATCTGAGACGTCCAGAACGCTGTGGGTAAGTCAAATTTTGCGTAAGTCGGAAACGTATCTCCAACCATTACTCAAAAAAACCTGCCTATTTTTAGCTTATGGAGCTTTTTCCATAAGTGCAAATTTGCGTAAGTCGAGCCTTCTGTAACCTAGGGAGCGTCTGTACAGTTCACTTGCCCACCACTGAAGTGTAGTTTCTGCCCTAAGCCGCAGCCCAGCAGCCATTCTGCACCAGTAATATACACAGTAAAATGAGGGGAAATGGAGATTCCCACTTCTAACGTCAGCCACTGGAGTCACTGGACACTTGAGTTCTTCCACGTGGGGCAAATAGCAAGCGTGACAGAGATATGACCTTTAGCAACTCTGACTCATGTCAGGTGACTGGGGCCAGGAAATAAAGTTTAGTCTCCTATCAGCACTTCTGTGTGTCACACCTTTATTCATCTCCCTACAGAGCAATGACTTTTAGTGAGGACAAACCCATGCTCACATTTCTGGGGGACAGCCCCGTACTCACACGCAAACTAATTAATGAGAGACACTGTCAAGATGGTTGAAAAGATATGATTTTCAAACTCCTTAATGGTATTACTCACTTCTGAGGTCAAGACCTGTCAAACCTTTTCCACTTGCGGCTCCCAATCTAGCCCCAAGTCCCAAAATCCTTTTCACCATATACAGTGTTTGAGTTGGCAAATTCCACTGTCAAACCAATGCTGAAGTTAGGAAGCAATGTAAGAACACAGTATGTTAAAAAATGGATTTTTGGCATATCTCAAGTTGGCTTTGGATGGACCAGAGTAAGAGAGCCCCCAAAACATTTGATTAAACTAAATTTAGTAGATTTTTTGTAATGTTTATTGATATGGCCACAAGTATGTCTATCTAATTTTTGTATTTCATGCCCGACAAGATCTGTAAAAACATCATTACTGCACCAATATGCTGCTGATTGGGTAGAATCCTTATAACACACCAAGGAAAAGCAGAACACAATACCCCAGGGCCTTTTGCTTCTATCAAAAAATATAGTCAATGACATATTTTTAATGTAATCAAAAAGGGCAAGGTTGCTATTTACCCCATGCGCCCGGGCAGAGGAGGCTTAAGGTTCATGGTGGCTCCCAGTGCGGTGGGCCAGGAAGCTCCATGGGGCTGCAACTCCCCTTCCTGTTCATGTAGGCAGGGAGTAGATAGGCAAGGATGGGGAGTGGGCAAATCTTCGATTCTGCCATCTTCAGTACCCCGCCAACACAACCGAACCAGTGCAGAGAGGAAAGTGATCTGCACCTGGGAAAGGACTGGTGCTCAGTTTTGCCCCTCAGAGCAAGGGGGAACCAGACACCAATCTGGGGCTCTGGGTCACAAATAATTTCCCAGAGTGCTCCTGGATAGAACAATCACACATTGCCCCTTACTGAGGGCAGATTGTATTGTTACAAGCTAGTCTAAAACTAGTGTTAATAAATCTCTATCTTGCTTAAAATGCCTAATAATATGAGATGTTGTAAAATCTTTCATTCCTTTAATAAAACCTAAATATAAGGCCTAAAGTACTTGACATAATATTAAAAGGATGCAACTAATAAAAATAACTTACCATTGAATGTAGCCAACATACTATTTAAACAGTATTTCTCTCTGTGAAAATAGTCTGTTTTGCTCTCATAGACTCAACAGGTGAAGCAGCAGTATTGTTTTTTACAGTTTAAGTGTTCAGAATCTGTTCCCAGCAACAGAAGCCACTAATACGAAATGCATCATTAGTGCGACAGAGCCCTGCTGATGGACTACGCTGATAAGTCACCAAAGCAACCCTCACTGGAGATGGTGCTCGGAGAATGCACCACATTAATTTACTAGCCTATCATTATTGCTCTGAGTTTATTTTTAAACTATAATGTCCTGGCCAATGGCAATACATCTCAGAGATAAACTGACTCCACAGAATGTACAGAGCACAGAGTGAGAATGACAGAGTGCTTTTGTTTTCAGCAGCCTAAGAAAAAGTCGGACATACTTACAGTATAAGCCTTTTCATTTTTTGTCTCTGATCTAAAGTATATACCCAGTGGAATATCAATAAGCCTAGCTCAAGCGTAACACTTTCAGCAGCTGAATGCTTAGGAACACATTAACACTACTGTGCTAAGCACCTAATAATACAGTAATTCTTTCCTGCAAGCAGTACTCTGATTTTCACTCCCCATAGCATCAGACATCATCCAACATGCCACCTACAGAGGTTAAGTAATCAGTATCATAGGATATGTCTACACTACTCGCCAGATCAGCGGGTAGTGTTCGATATACCGGGGATCGATTTATCGTGTCTCATCTAGACGTAATAAATCGATCCCCGAACACATGCCCCATCAACTCCAGAACTCCATCTCAGCAAGAGGAGGAAGTGAGTCAATGAGGAAGCAGCCGTGGTCAACTCGTCGCCCTGGGGACGGCCAGGTAAGTTGACCTAAGATGCTGCGTTCAAAGAGAGCTGTCTAAGCAGGTCACTGTAACTCTCAGAATAACAAAAAGTGAAGCTAAGCAGAAGTCCAAAAACTTTCCCTGAAGCAATCAGGAATCCAGCAGCATTGTGTAACAGCTTTGATATTCCAATATGTACAATCAGGCATTGCCCAATCACCTGCAGATAGCCAAATGATATGCTGTGCAATTAAGAGCTTTTTGAAGTGTGCTAGAAGGGATGCAACCCAAATGAAGCTATTAAAGGTCTTGCAGAATTGTGGCCAAGCTCATTTATTGCATGAGAATTTGTAAGTGGTATGTACCGCAAATATACACACACACACACACACCAAAAAACACCTTTCAGGTGCTCATATAAAACTGGAGATTGGAGGAAATGCCTGTGAGAAAAGATTAAAAGATTCACCTCGCCCATAAATTATGGTCAAAGAGTTCTTAGTTTTGAGGAATTTTCTCATGCAAACAACTTAAGCTATGAAAATCCATTCTGTTAACTACAGCTGGGTTGGGTTTTTAAATCACCTTCAGAAAAAAAATTGGTTGACATTTTTTCATTTAACATTTTTCTGTTTTTCCTCAGGACATTTTTAAATGAAACAAATTAATTTTTGTTTAAGAAAAAAACAAAAAGAAAAAATGCATTTCAAAACTATATGAAAAGTTTCTTTCATTTTGAAATTTCTCATTGAAAAACAAACAAAAATTTTAGTTGGAAATGACAGATCCCTGCTAGAAAAATTGTTTTTGCGGAAAATGCATTTTTTCTTGGTAGAAATATTTCTACCAACTCTATTGTTAGCTTCCAAAACTCAACACCAGATTCAGAAAGAAGCTGGGGAAATGTTGTAATATATAGTGCTTTCTTTTACAGACTCTGCACTGTCCCCTCCAAAGCAAACAGTATAGGGGGAGAAGGGACTAGGAGTGCATTCTTAACTTCAGGTTGTTTGAAGAAGGATGAATTTATTCAAAATGCTGAATGAAGATGACAGCATGGAACAAAGAGGCATGAAAAGAATGGTATATGCTTTAATGATCCTGTAAAAAAAGATTTGTACATTATCAGCAAAACAAATGATTTGTATAGCATCTGCATCCAGCCATAGCTAATACAAAAGATGGCAGAACGCTATGTCCTGAATAAAAAACTTAGGCCAAAGATTCTCACAGTGACACTCATGAACCAATAAAAAAGCTTTTAAGGAAAATTATGGCCTAATTCCCCCTCGCTTAGACTGATGAAAATCAGCAGGTATAAAACAAATAAAAGGAAGTATTTCTTCATGCAACACAGTTAACCTGTGGAACTCCTTGCCAGAGGATGTTGTGAAGGCCAAGATTATAACAGGGTTCAAAAAAAGGAACTAGATAAATTCATGGAGGATAGGTACATCAATAGCTATTAGCCAGAATGGGCAGGGATGGTGTCCCTAGCCTCTGTTTGCCAGAAGCTGGGAATGAGTGATTGGGGATGAATCGCTTGATGATTAAGTGTTCTGTTCATTCCTTCTGGGGCACCTGGCAGTGGCCATGTCAGAAAACAGGATACTGAGCTAGATGGACCTTTGGTCTGACCCAGTATGGCCTTTCTAATGTTCTTATGTTCTTAAGAGTAATTCCATTAAAGTCAATGACACCAGACCAGTGCAAAAATAATCAAAGTAAAATTATATTATTTATTGAAAAGTAGTACTATCAAATCAAAACTGAATGCCTTTCCAGAAGATATGCTTCAGTCAAACAGAAGTTATTGGGCTCACTTTGGGTAACTGAGTAGAATTTTATGGCTTGTGTTATACAGACAGTCAGACTAGACAATCTAGTGGTCTTTCTGGACTTAAAAAAATCTATGAATCTATTAATTATCCTATCTAAATTCAGGAAAAGGTGGCAGAATACTGTGTGAAAAGATCAGTTTGTCTATAATCAGGGTAACATTGTCAAGAAACTACGAACTGTAAGAGATGAATAATACACATATATTGGTTCTCCAAAAAGTTGTGTGTTCTACTAATGGATGCAAATGAAAGCAGTTCCATCATAACATGGATTCACAATGTTCCAATGAACGGTACCATCTTCTGCCATTTCCATTACACCAGTGCTGACCTGATGTCATCAAAAGTCCTAATGTTGCCTCGATACATATAAAATTGGCCTTATAAAAGAGGGCATTTGAAGGATACTGCACTTAGTATGTCTGCATGTGTGAATAATGCTGGATTTTAGGCCACTTTCTTTGCAAACAGAAAGAGTTTACATTTCTTTTGGTAATAACCTCTTCTGACTTGCCAACACGTAGATGGCAATTAGTATTGCTTTTTATGGCTACAAGTATTTTAATCCTGTGTGACAGAGTCAGACCAGAAGGATATAGGAGAGTGCTGGAAGGCAGGTATATTAGTCTCAGGATGTGCAGGTCCCTGTTCCCTGGATAGCCAAACAAAGGCTACTCCAGGCCAATCAAGACACCTGGGGCCAATCAAGAACCTTCTAGAAAGGAGTAGAAAAAGCTAGCCTAATTGGGACACCTGAAGCCAGTCAGGGACGGGCTGAAACCAGATAAAAACCTCCCAGTTAGTCAGGTGGGGGTGGGTGTCAGGAGCTGTGGAAGGAAGTTACGCTGTTGGTGAGACTGAGTGTTGGACAACATATCATACTGAAGGAAGGAGGCCCTGAGGTAAGGGTGAAGTGGAGTTTGAAGAAGCAGAGACTGCTGTGGGGAAGTAGCCCAGGGAATTGTATTGTGTTTTGTGCCTAAAAGGTCAGCCATCTTAGCTGATACTATTAGGGTCCCTGGGCTGGAGTCCGGAGTAGAGGGCGGGCCCGGGCTCCCCCCTTTTCCATCTTCCATACTGGCCTGTGATGAAGGTAACTCACTAGGTGGTGACTCTTGCCAATTATACTGAGAAAGGGAGGTCACTCTGGGGCCTAGATGAGTTTCTGAGGCCCCTAAATCTGCCAGGAAGCGCAGGACCCACAAGTACAGACTTGGAGCTTTGTCACACCTGATACACATCTAGTTCCATCTCTCACTTAGAAACAACAATAACAAGCAGCAGCTTCCCAGGGCTAGTTTGCAAATGTGCCTCTTGATCAAATAGAGCTGGCTTAATAAGTCCAAACAAGATTTCCCAAACACAAAGTATTCCAGAGAATATTTTTTTAATTGTTAACTTATCAATCACTAGAAAAAGTAGGGGAGAGGGAATGTGCCTCAGTGTAAATCTTTCATGGAAAATATTGCTCAAAACTTTGGGGAAATCCTGCTACTGGCTTCAACAAAGCCAGGATTTCATCCTATTCAAATATCACTGCTCATTCTTAGCGTATGGCTATACTACCCAACCCGGATCGGCAGGTAGCACTCGATGTATCAGGGATCAATTTATCGTGTCTCATCTAGATGAGATAAATCATTCCGCAAACGCGCTCCCCGTCAACTCCGGAACTCCATCTCGGCAACAGGAATAAGCAGAGTCGACGGGGGAGCAGCAGCCGCCATGGAGATGGTCAAGTAAGTCGACCTAAGATATTGCGACTTCAGCTATGCTATTGTGATAGCTGAAGCTGCGTATCTTAGGTCGACCCCTCCCCTAGTGTAGCCCAGCCCTTAGCAAAGGGCTCACCACCATGCCCTTAATTAACACATAAAACAGATAGGAAAGCCAGCATGTCTCTGGAGAGGTTCAACAGCCTCAGAGGATACAAGTCTGGTACTGCCCCAATTAAAGAGCTCTAGCAGTTCACGCTGTTAGCTCTGGAGGTCCCTGGTTCAATCCTCAGTGTCTTGGCAGATGTCACAGATGCACACTGGATCCTCAGTAACTGAATTAAAGGAAATCATTCCTCACTAGAGTTATTGAAAGGACTGGGGTACAAAGAAAAAAAGCTACCTGGTAAACAGGATTCTCTTTAACAAGATAGCTAACCAAGAGGTCTCCTCAGGGATACATCGGAGAGAGCCAACAGGAACCCCTTCAGTAAATAGATAATCAATCCAATCCATCCCATACTGTGCTCCACACAGGGGACAGGAAAAGGGGTAAGTTGTACAAAAGCATATCCATACATTGCAACTCCTGAAATGCTGTGACTCCTCCAGCATGGAAAGTAGGATCAGGCTCAATGCTTCATGCATCCGTAACACTTCTAAGGGGGTGTAGCCTCAGAGAAAACTGATGCCAGGAGAAAAACCCTTATGCTTCCCTGAACATGCTTTCTCAAAACAGGTGCAAGGAGAGTGTAAATTAAAGCAGCCTTCAGATGTTTCAACATATAGAGCAAGCAGGATGAAACAAACGAATGGGAAACATACATGAGCCAGTGATCACAACAACCAGAATGGTGTCAACATATGGACAGAACTTTTCTCTCTTGCCTCCCAGGTCAAATACCAATGGATATGGCTCTTTGACTGCTGTTCAGTTCACATCAACCCCACAAGGCAATAACATGCTAGCGCCATTCCATGACCATTTCTGGAGGAGACTCTCAGCATCCAGCAATCACACTTGCACGACACATCTTGCAAGCTACTTTGCTGTCCTGAGTATTGATATGAACAGAACTTTCAATGCAGTCTAAGTTACCAAGGTCACTTTCTCATCGGCCATATATCTAGACACCCAGGTACATGACACAAGAGTCCAAGGATCCTCACAGATGATACAAGCCATGTAAATAAACATTTAATGCAAGAAACCTGTTGGGATCATTCTTTTTTAAGGGCACCATGATGGGGTATATACGAACCTTATACTGGTATGGAAGGGGTTAAAAGACTATACTGGGCCGAGTTAGCCCCATCCCCCCCAACTCTGCAGAACATGCTCCAAGTGGAGGCAGAACTGAAAAGGGAGCAACACAGCTCATAAAGGGGAGGCTGGGAAGGAGTGCAGACTGACTCTTCAGGCTCCTGTGAGAGGAGTTAAAAATGCCAACTGGAGACACCAAGGACTGTATGCTGAGTCCAGCTGGGGCTGAGGACTTGGTTTCCCTTTTATATTTTTTTTTCTCCTTATCTGGAACTGGAAGCGGAGAGAGCACTGGTAGGAAGTGACCCAGGGAGGATAGCGCAGAGGGTCCCCACCCTCCCCAGGGGTCAACACTGCTGACCCTCCTAGGCCATGGGTTGGAGCTTGATGGAACCCAGACCCCCTTACCACTATTCCCACCCCAGCTGAGTGGATGTTAACCACTAGGCCATTCAGCCAACTGGTGGCTACTATAGACACTCCTTGTATATTGCATGTGTTGTCTTTGAGCTTTTGCTGATCTGGGAATCCATCAGTCCTGGGTATTGCCCATCCCCCTAGTAGCCGATATTCCCCACTGCCCTTTTGCAGCACTTTAACAAAGAGCAGCATGCCCTTATATAGCCAGGCTAGGAACCAATTAGCCACTCCTTACACTGACTTGCATGGTACAATTTGCAAACCGTCAGGAAGAGACAAATGGGTTCAGCTTGATGGGATTATCATCAGGAGCCACTGCACACCAACACCCCAATGATAATCCCATCAAGCTGAATCCACAGCCTGTCCCATCAGATAAACCCTACAGTTCACACTCTAGGTCTCAACCAACTCACATCTCCTGTGAGCTACAGCAGAATCTCTCATTGGGTATGTCTACACTGCAGTCAGAGGTGTGACTACAGCAAGTGTAGACATAATCAAACTAGCTTTCATCAAGCTAGCTCAGATACCAATAGCAGGGAAGCTGCAACAGCACAGGCTTCAGCATGAGCTATGCAAGTGTGTCGAGACCCAGGTTACTTCTTGAGCAGCTAGCCTGCACTAAAGCCCATGCTGCTGTGGGTTCACTAATAGCGATGTTCACACTAGCTTGAGTGAAGCTAGCTTGGGTTCTGTGATGGGTTGGATCACAGAAACCCTCTTGGGGCTGCCAAATTATTTGCCAAGACTACTTCTACCCCTGCTTTCTTGCTCTGCCAACTTGGGACTCCAGAGCCCTGCCTGGTTTGAGTCAGACTCGCAAGCCTGCTACAAACCCAGACCCAAGTCTGAACCATGTACCCTAACAGCTGTAGGCCAAACTGAAAACAGATTAAGAAGTGTTCCTGTCTTTAACACTCAGCTGCTCAACTCTCAATGGGTCCAAACCCCAAATAAATCTGTTCTACCCTGTGTAAAGCTTATACAGGGTAAACTCATAGATTGTTTGCCCTCTATAACACTGATAGAGAGATATGCACAGCTCTTTGCCCCTCCAGGTACTAATACATATTCTGGGTTAATTAATAAGTAAAAAGTGATTTTATTAAGTACAGAAAATAGGATTTGAGTGGTTCCAAGTAGTAGCAGACAGAAGTGAATTACCAAGTAAAATAAAATAAAACACCCAAATCTCTCTCTAATACAGTAACAAAACTGAATACAGATAAAACCTCACCCTCAGTGGTGTTCCAGTGACTTCCTTTTACAGACTAGTCTCCCTCTAGTCCAGCAATCATTCACACACCCCTGTAGTTACTGTCCTTTGTTCCAGTTTCTTTCAGGTATCCTTGGGAGTGGAGAGGCTACCTCTTGAGCCAGCTGAAGAGAAAATAGAGGGGTCTCCAAGGGTTTAAATAGACTCTCTCTTGCAGGTGGACACCTCCCCCTCCCCAATGTGTAGACTGCAGCTCCAAGATGGAGTTTTGGAGTCATATGGGCAAGTCACATGTCTATGTACAACTGAGTTTCTTACCAGCCAAGATGGGAAAGGAGCCTTCCTGGGAAAGCTCAGATGTGGATTGGCATCTCCATGTTCATTGCTGGCTTAAATGGTTCTTGACTAGGCACTTACTGAGAATAGTCTTTTCTCAGGAAGCTGACCAACTGCTTCACTGAGGCTATTTAAAATTAACCAAGTACACAGTCAATATGCATAACTTAGAGTACAAAAATGACATATGCATGAAAATAGGATGAATATATCCAGTAGATCAGGGATTGGCAACCATGGCATGATGGCCGCCGCTTTCCACAGTTCCCATTGGACCGGAGTGGCGAACCGCAGCCAGTGGGAGACACGATCAGCCGAACCTGTGGACGCAGCAGGTAGACAAACCGGCCAGGGCCGCCAAAGGTGCTTACCCTGGGGGACCGCGTGCCAAGGTTGCCGATCCCTGTAGTAGATCATAACCTTTATAGAGATGTTACACGTCATATGTAGCATAAAACATATTCCAGTTATGTCATATGTACATTCATAAGCATATTTCCATAAAGCCTTATGAGGTGCACCGTCACAGGTACATCTACCCAAGCTGCAATAACACCCCCAACTGCAGCACAGACATATCCAGAATGACACTTGAATCCCAGAAACACAAGGTAATTAACCAAACAAAATACTTCCAATGTAAAAAATGAAGTCACTATGGCATGGCAGCTACCAGTAGATGATGTACTTTTCATTATCGAAATTACAGACCTCACAGCTATGCTACCCATCCACAGACTCTTAGGCTAATTATGAGACATCTTTAATGGTTAGTATCAAAACCCACATGAGCTATGTAAATAACTATATAATGGAGCAGATTTAGGTATCAGAGGAGGAGATTAAGTAATATTGGGTTCAGTGACTATTTAAACTGAGCACAAGGCAATTGAAAACAGTGAAAACTTCTTTGATGAAATCTCATTTGCATCACTGATAGAGAGGAGAAAGGCTTATTTAAAATAAAAAATTAGGGGGAGACAGAGAGATGTCGAATTAAAAGTCAATCACAACAGCTCCTGAATCCCCTGCGTGAGTTCTATGCCAGCTGAGGACACACACTGAAATGTACGTATTGATCTCCTCAGTTCTTCTTATTTGTTCAAGAGACAAAGTGATAAAAGGCAAGGGAGATTTATTTAGGATGCAGACAATAGCTATAAGGATTAATAAATGTAAAAGACACATGAAGGCATCTCCCTGCTTGCCAGCTCAAGATCTTTCCCTACAACATATTTTCTAGTGGTTTTTCTGGCCTATTTTTAAATGCCAGAAGTGGCTTCTACCATTTCCCTTGGAAAACTACAGATGTCTCACAGCCAAAATTGTTTTCCCCTGATATTCAGCCATTTTCTTCTGTTTTAATTTCATTCAACTACTCTAAGTTGCTCTTCCTTGTACAGTTATAATCCTAAACAATTCTTCTGTTTCTTGGTTTATTACAGCCTCCAAAAAGAGAGAGGGGTTGCACTGCAACAGCTCATCCAAGAAGGAATCACTGTCTTCTAGGAAGAAGGAATTAGTGTCATCTGGGAACACATGCCAGAGCAGTCGTTTTGTTTCCCTTGCAATGGGTACAGTGTGTAAACAAGCAAAAGACTGAGGAGACTCCCAATGCCTTGTCTCCATCTCTTCCTTGCACACCCATGTAGGTCCAGGCACAATCTGGCCCTCAACTTAAGTCTCCAGAGGCTTGATTCTGCACCCCTTACTTGCATAAGGTAGCACCTTACTCTATGAATCAACCTATTGAAATCAATGGACCAACTGCATAGTAAGGGGAAAAATCAGGTCCCTTATGAGCAAAAATAATGCCAGTTGAAGTTATGTTACTAAAAAGATCCAAGTCATGTATTGTTATCAAAGATGGATCAAACAGTTCTTTTTAATATACCATGTAGTATTCATGAGCTAGAAATAAAACAAATTCAAAATCAGCTTGAAGAACTGGGACATTTACAAGTCTTACAACATGCCTGGTTTCACTTGGGAATGAAAGTTTTAATGGTCCAGGTGTCTCAATGTGCAACATACAAGATACCATCTCACGTTTCCCAATCCTTTTGGGAAACTATGTGTACAGGCTGAGAATGTTCCCTGCTCCCTGCTATAATCTTGCAGTTGAGAAGAATATTCCTGAAGGATATTCTGGTATATGGTGGTGTGTGTGTAGGCTGGTCAACAGGAGACATCTAGGGGATGCAGAAGTCTGTCACATACATGCCTGCCTAGACTAAGCGCTGCCTCATAAACATTCAGTATCACCGAACAAGACAGAAATCACTGAAATATAAGCAAAAGAGCAAATAAAATAGAAAAAATGAGAAAAAAAATATTTACATATTTATTTATTTATCTTTTTCTGAACCTGCCACTTAACTGTACCAGAAACACGGGATTAAGTTGATATTTGCCCCTTTCACATAAGACGTGTCGCAAGCATCCCTGTGGTCGGTCAATCCCCCAGGAAGAACAGAAGACATCATTAAAAGAAAAAGAAAAAAGGGAAGACACTGGTTCCTTGTTTCTTTAAGTCAACCAGAATGCCGTTGACCTGTGTTGATAGAAGTAATGCACCCACACAATCAGTGACAAAGAAAAACTTCAGGAACAGCAAATACAGACTACGGCAGAAAAAACTGCTTGAAGCAGTGGTTCTCAATCAGTGGTACCTCCTGGAAGTACACCAAGGTCTTCCAGCGGATATATAAACTCATCTAGATATTTGCCTAGTTTTACAACCAGGTATGTAAAAAGCATTAGTACATGTCAGTACCAACTAAAATTTCATACAATTACTTGTTTATACTGCTGTATATACCATACACTAAAATGTAAGTACAATATTTATATTCCAATGGATTTATTTTATTACATGGTAAAAAGGAGGAAGTCAGCAATTTTTCAGTAATAGTGTGTTCTGACCCTTCTGTATTTTTATGTCTCATTTTGTAAGCAAGTAATTTTAAAATGAGGTGAAACTTTTCAGCTGGAGCTCTTCCTCCTGTCAGTTTTCTTGCATCAGACTCAAGATGGGCTCATCCCTGTGAGGACCTTAAGGGCCACGCACAGCTCTCTGGCCATTTGTAACCATAGAGACCCCCAAATGGCTCATCCTTCAAGTCCGGAAGAGTGACATTGAGAAAGACAGGACAGAAGACATAAAAAATGATGAAAAACAGATAGATAAACACACACAGGGTAAAGATGAATACTTTTCAGGGGTCAGGGACACATTGTCATCAGCAAGGAGCCAAAGAATGAACTGGCTTGCTTGGCCTGGTCCTTTTTCCCCGAGCTGGTCTAGCTAGGGTGTTGTCAAGGGCCCAGAAGCAGGAAGGCAATGCCCTCTTCTTCAAAGGGTGTTGGGCCTTGGATATACGTTCCCAAAGAAGTTTAAGATCATTAGCAATTAGACCACAGCAATCACTGTCTTAATCCAAGTAGCACCTCTAACAATAGTAATCTCAGTCTCCAACAAAATGTATTAGCTTGATCTTTCTGACCCTACTCGGTGCTTATTTCAATAGCATCCATACCTGACAAGGTTTTAATGGACCAAAATGACCTTTTGCCCTCTCTGATTAATGATAACCTAGCACATCCACACCACTAAGCATGACACACCAGCCCCACTGAAAAGTCTGGGGAGATTGAATGGTACAACCTTCAGTGCTGACAAAAACCACATGTCCTTGCTTAAGGTAATAAGAAACACAGTTCAGTGTTGTTTCATGAGACTGACTTACACAGCACACGGCGGCTGAGGCATGGAAAAGGCAGAAAGGCCTGGCCTCATAACATGTAATGACCACATGAGGTTATCCTTTTAGTGACTGCAATCCAGGTCTGCATCCAATGTAAGCAGCACTCGTTTTAGTTCTATTCATGATACCTGGCCACGGCTCCAGGAAGTTACTTGGTCTTACCTGCTTCGGAACTGGGCTAAGAATAGCTGTGAGAAATCAAGATCACCCAGCATGGTTCACCTATTGAACCACTGGGTCACAGATCTCTGGGATAGTGATATTCACTATGCTTTCTTCTTTACCACTAGGGATAACGAGTTCCATGTCTCCAGTGACTTCAGTGGGAGTTTGCCCGAGTAAAAACAGAGTAAGGATTCAGCTCATGAGGTCAGATTGTGACATGGAATGCATGACCATGAACCCCTCCTTATGCTCCCAGGCAAGCAACCCAGACCCTGGGCCCGGGAATGTAGGAGTAAGCAGGTGCAGCAATCCCACTTACTACCTCCCTGGTGCAAGGAGATGGGAAATGTCAAGAAATGGACTGAGCCATGGCTCCACCCTCCCAGTGGCTCGCCATGACAGCTGAGCCAGTGCAGAAGGGGATATGTTAGAAATGTATTGCTCATATAGGCCTGCAGCAAATTTCTCCCCACCTACCCCTGGAGCAAGGGAGAAAGTGTGATTCAGACAGGTCTTTCCAAGGCACAGTGTCTTCCAAGGCTAGCCCCAGTGAGCAGCTTACACAAGACCCTTGCCCCAGCTAGGCCTAAAAGCAGAATCTTGCCCACAATCTTGCCTTGGATGTATTTGCCATATTAAGCTGGGGTAGGGTGACCAGATGTCCTGATTTTATAGGGACAGTCCCGATTTTTTGCGGCTTTACCTTATAGGAGGTGCTATTACTCCCCATCCCCTGTTCCAATTTTTCACACTTGCTATCTGGTCACCCTATGCTGGGGGAGGGGTGAGACAGCCAGATGACAGGACCCTACATCAGATGGGACTGGTGGTCCTATAAAGCTTTTGTTGTTGTCTGGTGTAAGTGATGTTTAATGAAAGCAAGCGACCCACCTTTTCTTTATCTGTTTTTTCAATTCCCCTTCCTCTACCATGAGGTCTGCCAACATATTCCTCCTTACTAGTGCTGGCCGGAAAAAATGTCAACAGAAAACTGGGCTTTCATATAAATGTTAAAAAATTAAGAAAATGTCTACTTTTTACATTGGAAAACTGAAAATCATCACTAACAGACCTTTCGCAGCCAGCCTCCCCTCCACCAGGTTTTTTGACCCCCTAACCAGAAATATTAATGACCAGAAACCATTACAACTGCATATTCCAAAACCTGGAGGAAAAACCCCTCAATGTTTTCAATGATTAAATCAAAAATTTCATGAGAGGGGTTGGAGGAAGACCTACTTTCCAACAAGCTGTATCATATGCCTTGCACTCAGAATCTTGGGTGCATTCTCAGAAATCATGCAGGCTAGTACAAAAAGTATAACTCAACCTAAAGGGAAGAAACTGAGGCCATGGTTACACTGGCACTTTATAGCGCTATAAAGCCCCTACGAGCGCTATAACCTACTCTCCGTCCACACTGGCAAGGCACTAATAGCGCTATAACCGCGGAGTTATAGCGCTATTATAAATCCACCTCCTCATGGGGAATAAGGGCTGTAGCGCACCTGCTGTAGCGCTACAGGAAGAATGTGGACACCCACTGCGTATTAATTGGCCTCCAGCCTGTCCCATAATTCCCGTTCGAGCCACTCTGGTCATCACTTGCAAACTCTTTTGTCCTGTCCTCAGGTGACCACACGTCAGACCCGCCCTTTAAAGTTCCAGGGAAATTTGAAAATCCCCTTCCTGTTTGCTCCAGCCAAGCGTGGCGTGCTCTCAGGGAACCCTTGCAAGTGATCATTCTCATTGATCAGATTGATTGCGTGGCGTGGTCTCAGGGAATCCTTGCAGGTGATCATTCTCATTGATCTGATTGATTGCGTGGCGTGGTCTCAGGGAATCGTTGCAGGTGATCATTCAGATTGATCATCATGACTCCACGTGCCATGCCTCCTCGCAATAGGCGATCCCCAGCATGGAGCAATAGTGAGGTGCTGGACCTCATCAGCTGCTGGGGGGGAAGAGGCTGTTCAGTCTCAGCTGCGGTCTAGCCGCAGGAATTTTGACACCTATGGGCAGATATCACGGGCCTTGGCAGAAAGAGGCCATGAGCGGGACACTCTGCAGTGCCGTGTTAAGGTAAAGGAGCTTAGGAATGCGTATCGCAAAGCCCGCGAGGCAAACGGCCGCTCTGGGGCAGCCCCGGTGACTTGCAGATTTTATAAGGAGCTGCACGCGATACTTGGTGGTGATCCCACGGTCACTCCATCGACCACCACGGACACTTCCCAGCCCACCAGTGAAGGGGGCGGTGAGGAGGAGGACGAAGAGCAGGAGGATGAAGAAGAGGAGGAGGATGAGGACGAGGCAGCAGCGATCCAGGGCACGGAGGAGTCCCTAGACGCATGCAGCCAGGAGCTCTTCTCAACCCAGGAGGGCAGCCAGCCACAGCGTCCGGCGGTTGCAGGGGCCAGCTCAGCAGCGGATTGCGGAGGTAAAGCTGCTTTTCTATGGGGAAGGCTGGCAGCTTGGGGTGGAAAGGGATGAGGGGGGCATTCCACCTGGTGCTCTGTTCAAGCCAGGAGGAGGGCAGGGGGGCATGCAGCCAGGAGCTCTCCTCTAAAGCCAGGAGGAGGGCGGACAGCCACAGCGTCCGGCAGTTGCAGGGGCCAGCTCAGCAGTGCATTGCGGCGGTAAAGCTGCTTTTCTATGGGGAAGGCAGGCAGCTTGGGGTGGAAGGGGATGCTTGCATGCTTGCCTACATGTGGAATAGTGCACTGATGTAGTCTATCACCTCGCGGTAGTCATCATCAGTAATCTCTTCAAAGGTCTCAATAAGAGCACTTGCAATGCGCCTGCGCAGGTTTCCCGGGAGAGCCAGCGTGGTCCCCGTCCCGGTCACTAGTCCCTGCCACTGTGCTACAATGGGTGGGGGGAGCATTGCTGCACATAGGCACGCTGCATATGGCCCTGGGCGGAAGCCGCATCTTAATAAAATCCCTTCCCTTTGCTCCTCAGTGACTCGAAGCAACGAGATATCTTCCAGGACAAACACCTACGGAGAATGTTGGAACAGTGTTCAGAGTAGGGCTCCTGCCACTTCCCGGCACTCCACACCCCCCCCCCCCCCCGCCACAGCTTTTCAGGGCAGGGAAGAAATCCTTCCCCCTGCCTGCTGCTCACACTGTGGCTCCTGCAACGTACCGGCACTCCCCACCCCCTCCCCCGCCACAGCTTCTCAGGGCAGGGAAAAAATCATTTCCCTTGCCTCTGGAGTCCACTCACCATGGCAGGGGCTCCGATGCTGTATCTGTGCTGTCTGCGGGACAGGCAAACGGGGAATGCGGGGGAATGATAGGCATGTCTGCTCTTTACAAGGGAACCACTGTGAAATGTATCTTTTTATTTTAGAAGGGTCGTCCTTCACCCCTTCGCCATCGCTCTTATCAACAGCTGAGAGGCTCAGGCGACTGAGGAAGCGGCCACGAAGGAGCAAAGAGGATCTTGTACAGCAAGTAATGCAACAGGCTGTAACGGAGAATCGAGTTGCACAGAGGTGGAGGGAGAATGAGAGCAAGTTGAGGGAGAAGGCGCGGAAGGAGAACGCGATTCACCGCCGGAAAAGCACCGACAAGCTGCTCTCATTACTGCAGCTTCAATTGCAGACTATGCAGCGGCTTGTCACCCTTCAGGAGCAGAAGCTCCGCACCCACCACCCCAATTATTGTTTGCCCCAACTCCCTTCCCCTTCCTTGCCTCTGTACCCTCCAGGCCAGTATCATCAGCCAAATGGTTATCACCATCCACAGCTGCCTCCAACCCCTCTGTCTTCACCGGACAACCCCCAGACCCCAGACCATTATCCACTGCAGTCTACCCCTAATAACATGCCTTACTGGCCACCGCAAATGGGGTTCGGGGGACATGGCCAGTTTGAGGGCACTGGAGACTCAGAGACCCGGACATACTCCGATCTCTGACTGACCCCACGACACCCCCATTGCACCTCCCCTGCCTTCCCCCTCACATGCATCACAATATTTTCTTTCAGCAACCGAAGTACCTGTTCAATAAATGAATTGTCTTCTTAATAAATGGGTTTTTTTTATTAAGTGTACATACATTATTACAGGCTACAGAAAAGCAAATGCCTGTTCCTGTTAAAAGAATGCTCCCTCCCTCCCTCCCTCCATCTGCACCTCACTTCAGAACTGGCTTTCAGCCTCAAAATGCTCCCTCAAGGCTTCCCTGATCCTAACAGCCTCGCGCTGGTCCCCTCCATGAACCCTGCTCTCTGGCTGGGCATATGTGGCCTCCAGGCGTTGAACCTCAGAGGACCATGCCTGAGTGAAGCCTTCGCCCTTCCGCTCACAAAGATTATGTAGGGCACAGCATGCGGAAATAACCGCGGAGATACTACCCTCGGCCAAATCTAGCCTCCCATAAAGACAACGCCAGCGCGCCTTCAGACGCCCAAAAGCACACTCCACAGTCATTCGACAACGGCTAAGCCTGTAGTTGAACCTTTCCTGACTGCTGTCCAGGCTCCCTGTGTACGGTTTCATGAGCCAGGGCATTAAAGGGTAAGCAGGGTCACCAAGAATCACTATGGGCATTTCCACTTCCCCCACGGGGATCCTCTGGTCTGGGAAAAAAGTCCCGGCTTGCAGCTTCATGAACAGGCCGGTGTTGCGGAAGATGCGTGCGTCATGCACCTTTCCAGACCAGCCAGCGTTAATGTCAGTAAAACGCCCACGGTGATCCACAAGCGCCTGGAGAACCATGGAGAAGTACCCCTTTCGGTTAACGTACTCCTCAGCTAGGTGGGCGGGCGCGAGAATGGGTATATGGGTCCCATCTATCGCCCCACCACAGTTAGGGAAACCCATTTCTTCAAAGCCAGCCACGATGTCATGCACGTTATCCAGAGTCACGATTTTTCGTAGCAGGATGCGATTGATGGCCCTGCACACTTGCATCAGCACAACTCCAACGGTCGACTTTCCAACCCCAAACTAGTTGGCCACCGATCGGTAGCTGTCTGGGGTAGCCAGCTTCCAGATTGCGATAGCCACCCGCTTCTCCACCGGGAGGGCAGCTCTCAGTCTGGTGTCCTTGCGCCGCAGGGCAGGGGCGAGTTCAGCACACAGTCCCATGAAAGTGGCTTTTCTCATTCGAAAGTTTTGCAGCCACTGCTCGTCGTCCCAGACTTGCATGACGATGCGATCCCACCACTCTGTGCTCGTTTCCCTTGCCCAGAAGCGGCGTTCAACAGCCGTGAGCATGTCCGTTAATGAGACAAGCAGCTTTGTGTCGAATGCATTCACCGCTTCGATCTCGTCTTCAGAATCATCACTGTCATCCTGCATGTCAAGGAATAACTCCACTGCACACAGAGATGTGCTGGCGACAGTCGTCAGCATGTCCCTCAGCAGTTCTGGATTCATTGCAGCACTCGACAATGGAAGACGGAGCGTGCCTTGCTGAAACCCTTGAAAGATGGCGCCGGAGGTGGAAGGAAACACAGGGATTGCTGGGATATGCCAAAAAGCATCATGGGTAGTTCAAACAGGATATAGAATGCCCCGCAAGTGACGCCCCCCCTACCACAAGCCATTGCGCCAGATCAGGAAGAGGTGTACTGTGGGATACCTGCCCTAATGCGCTGCTCTTAATGCCGTATTAACTGCCGCAAATGTGGCCATGCTATAGCGCTGGAGCAGCTCAGTGTGGACATACAATAGCGCTATTATTATTGCTGTATAAGGCGAGCGCTATAAGCAATAGCGCTATAATTTTGTAAGTGTAACCATACCCTGAGAAAAGGAATCACTTGCTGCAAATTCTTTGGCTCTACAGCATCTTCTGTTGTCCCTTAGAGCATTGAAAGGAAGGCAGAGGAAGGGATAGATTGCCATTGGTGGTGGTAAATAGTACAACTGATTTTTCTCAAGTTCATGACCAGCACCGACACTGTGCTTTTCTATGGGAGGCGTTCCTTTGCTGGGGAGTACCCACTAACAACAAACAAAGCATTCAGAGCAGGGAAAACAAAAAAAACAAAAAAAACCCAACCCCACAATAGCTTGCTCTTTACACTAGGTTGGGTTACTTAACTGAAAGAATCTCAAAGTCTGTGGGAATCCAGCAGGAACTACGCTAGTTGTTTGCAGCCTTTTTTGGAATTTCCCTATTTCCAGTATCAGTGTCAGAACTACTCAAGTGATAGCACTCCGACATCTAGAGCCGAATATTATAGGTTCATGCCACATATCAAGAGCTAGTCTCATATCCAGTACTGATACTGTAGGGTGAGTTTAATAACAACTATACCCCAAAAAAATGATGTTAAAAGAATATCATTTAGGTTGCAAAGTAAAGCACTTGAAAGTTAGGAAATGCCCTAGTTACAGTTGCCTGTGCAACTTTAATTCTGCTCCCTAATTAGGGTGACCAGACAGCAAATGTGAAAAATCAGGACGAGGATTGGAGGATAATGGGAACAAATATATAAAAAAGACCCTAAAATCAGGACTGTCCCTACAAAATCAGGACATCTGATCACTCTAGCTCCCTTGTGCATCCAACTCTGTGCACAGAGCCAGGCAACTGATAAATGCACACCTTGGATGAATGGTGATTCTCTGGCAAGCTCCATAGCCAAGAGCCTCCAGTGCCAAAGAAATGAGATTATCTCAAACGATTAGAGTCTAGAGAGTACATTTTTCCATGTGGAAAATGGTATACTAACTGCCTTAATTTAAAACCACTGATAAAAGCTAAATAGTTCCAGTTCTCAATTATTGTTCCATAATCCTAGGGGCTGGGACCTCCAATCAATCAATCCTGTCCAGTCTGAAGTGTTGATAGATGTCATTTTCCTGTAATTCTCCCATACCTGCTTCCCTCCCAGCAGGTGAAACAAAGCGCAGGCCTAGCCTACATGCAAAGGTTGCACTGGTATAGTTTAAACAAAGAGTCTTTCTCCATGTACAGTCCATGTAATGTCACTTTGTTGTAGCTGAAAACAGACCATAGCATAGGTGTTAAACTATTTAACATTCATTAACAGCTCCCAGAAGAAGCTGCTTTCCTGTTTGCATACAATGTGTATTGTGCCCTTTGCACTCTCCCAGCGTATCACAGCTGCAGTTACGTGGTTCACCTTACAGCTCCATCACAATATAAGCTACGCTCCCATGCGTACATTTGGAAACAAAGTCCCTTCACCCCTTTTAAAACAAAATTTTAAAATAATAAGCTGTTTAAAGTCAAAGATCTAGGGGTAAAGGTGTTAAAGATTTTGCAAGATGGTTAAAAAATTAACTCCGTACTGCAAACACAGTTTCCTGCCTCACATCCAAAGCCATCTAAATGGAGCAGGAAGTTACTTAACCTAGGCTACGTGTACACTGCAGTGCTTCAGTGTAAATTCTTATTACCGCGAGGGGAGGGAGGGTCTCCTGGCACTGTCGTAAATCTATGTTCCCACAAGGCAGGAGTTAGTCAATGGAACAAGTCTTCCATCGACCTAGCACTGGCTACACAGGCATTTAGGCTGGCTTAACTACAACACTCAGGGTGTGGATTTTTCACATTCCTGAGCGATGTAGCTGGGTCGATCTAATTTTTTAGCATAGACCAGAGCCTAAACTCCTAGAAGCCCCTTCAGATAAGTAGCACAGGAGAAAGCCAGCAGTGCTCATGTAGAAATTCGCCCTCTCTGCATACATTTCAAATCCTCTGTGTTCGGAATAGGGAGGGGCCAGCTGATTCAGCTCAAAGAAGAGCCAACCCAAAGCTTGTCCAGAACTGCCCCCAAACCCCAGATTAGCTTTTCCAGTTCAAAGATGTTCAGCTGACATTTTGTTTAATCATTACGTTCCACTTTTGGGGGAGGCTACATCCTGGGTCTGTTCTGAACCCCACCCAGGGGCCAAACCCATATTCAGAGGCAGGAACTTTTCCTCAGTCCCTGAAGTGGTATTGGGCCTAGTGCCCCTGGTTTTCACACTAGTCCAGCTCCTTTCATTTCAGTGATATGACTCCTGGCTTATGCCCATGGAAGTGAGAAGAGAATCAGGCCTGTCATGTATGCCGAGCATAACTAGATTCCCTTAGTTCTGAGCCTCTTTGGCAGCTTGCGGGGTGTGGTGGTGAATTTCATAAGCAGATCAGGCCTGCCACCAGAAGTTTTGCTACTGACTTCAATGAGCACAAGATAGAGCCCCTAGGTCAGTGCCTTGCAGCTGAGGCACAGAGCGTGCATGAGACACACTTCAAAGCTGCAGCTCCACCGGACCAGAAAGTCCTTTCCCAACCACAATATAATTATTTTTAGCCATGATAAAAACAGATTTCAATGCATGTCATTGAAAACAGATTGAGTTTCGCATCCCTTGTGTGATATTTAACTGGGTTAAAAAGCACCATCCTTAAGTTCTACTTATTATGGGGTCCCTGGGCACACTGGGGACAGCTGTGAATGGTATGTTGCATAAAAAGATACTAACCTTAAATAAACCTGATGCAGAAATCATAGTATTAACGTAACCATGGGGCCCTTTTTGGCACTGCAAGGCACCCTGGACTGTAATATCGCTGCAGCCTAGGGTTGCCAAGTGGCCAGTTTTCAACTGCAACACCCGGTCGAAAAGGGACCCTGGCAGCTATAGTCAGCACTGCTGACCAGGCCATTAAAAGTCTGGTTGGCAGTGCTGCAAGGCTAAGGCAGGCTAGTCTCTACCTGTGCTGTGCCCCGGAAGCGTCCAGCAGGTCCGGCTCCTAGGCAGCGGGGACACGGGGTGCCACACATTGCCCCCATTCCGAGGACCACCTCCACACTCCCACTGGCTGGGAACCACAGCCAATGGGAGCTGGAGGGGCAGTGCCCATAGGCAAGAGCAGCGCGTGGAGCCTCCGGCCCCCCCACCCCCCCCGGAGCTGGACCCTCTGCTGACCTGCCTTAGCCCTGCTGCGCCACTGACTGGGAGCCACCCAAGGTAAGCCCATGCCCCAGCCCTAAGCCCCAACCCCCTGCCCCATCTAGGGTGACCAGATGTCCCAGTTTTATAAAGACAGTCCCGATATTTGGGGCTTTGTCTTATATAGGCACCAATTACCCCCCCGATTTTTCACACTTGCTGTCTGGTCATCCTCGCTCCTAGCCCCAGTCCTGGCCCCGCCACACACACACACTGTAGCCTCCTCCTGCATCCCAAACTCCTCATCTCTGGACGCATCCCAGAGCCTGCACATGCAGCTGGAGCCCTCACCCCCACCCTGGACCCCAACCCCCTGCCCCAGCCTAGAGCCCCCATCCACACCCCCAGCCCAGAGCTCATATGCCCTTCTGCACCCCAACCCCCGCCTCAACCCACCATCCCCTCCCACATTTCGAATCTCTCAACCTTACCCCCCAGCCTGGAGCCCCTCCTGCACCCCAAGCCCCTCATCCCAGAGCCCGCACCCCCTCTCACACCCCAACTGCCTGCTCAGCCCAGTGAAAGTGAGGGAAGGTGGGGAAGAACAAGCCCCCGAGGAAGGAGGAATGTAGTGAGCAGGGGCAGGGCTGGGGTGTTTGGTTTTTGTGTGAATAGAATGTTGGCAACCCTACTGCAGCCAGGTTGTCTAGAGAGGGCTCTCAACTTTGTATCTTATTCCTTCCCTCTCCTTTAGCTCACCAGAGCCCCAATTGATTAATTTTCTGAGCAGGCTGAAAAACCTACTTCCTCTTTTGAAGGGCACTGAGGGAGGAGGAGTACTGACAGGAAGAGGGGTAGGATGTAGGTGGTCTGGTCTGGGGATCAATGCTTAAAGTGGTCTGAAAAAAGTCGGGGGTAGCTATCATTTTCTACAGCAACTGAAGCAGAATCTCATCTGTCTGTCCTGCTGCCCCTCATTAGTTCTGACCCCACATCTGCCCAACCTCTCCAACCACCCCTCAGTTAGAAGACTGGCATTATTGTAAGGGCTAAGTATTACTGTTGTTATAACATACACCCAAAGTGTAATTTTCAGACTAAATTTTTACCTTGTAGTTCTCTAGTGACATAGATCATCCATTTACGCTTTTACTCCCCTAGTTTATAAATTTACCAAACAGCTGGCTGAAAATAGAGCCTTATACTTACAACTGGATATATTTTATTCTGGTTAGAAAAGAATATTTGATAGGGCCAATAAAAACATAGGGGGACATAAATAAACTTTACAGGAAGTAGGAATATTTTCAATGGGCAAAGGAGAATCCAGTGTAGGCAGAACATCCAAGGACTGTCTCAGACATCTGAGAGGAAGTTTTACTCCTGTCTGCCATATTTATTATCATAATGACTTCTATAAACTGTGGTCTCAAAGGGCAGGGCTATGAAATGTAGGGAGTAGAGCTGATCAACATTTCGTGATTGAAAAGTGGAATTTTGACACAAATGATTTTTCTTTCCCCAGAAGCATTCCAATCTCAACAACTTTACTTTGTTTTCAAACAGAAACATTTTAACCAAAAGAAAAATCAAAAATTTCTAACTATTCTTGTTTTTAAATTGTGAAGAAAAACCCATTCTCTCGCATTTTCCCTACCCACTGGAAAAAGATGAGGCGGGGGGGAGCCAAAGTTGTTTTTTTAATTATTTCCTTCACTGTCCCTCTCACATACTTTTTATTTTCCTTTTCTCCCTAAACAAAAATGTTAATGAAAAATTCTCCCAAAAATGAAATCATTATTTTCAAATTTTTCATGAAACGTGCCATTTTTATTGACCAGCTGTAACAAATAAATACTAAATACAATTAATAATGATGATAATACCTAGTAGTGAGCACGCTTTGGTCAGTGTGCTTGGAAAGAAGGCACAGGCTGCACTTGTATTAGCTGAGCGAGCGCTGGCTCAGTCCAATTGAGCATAGCCTTCTAAACTATCTAGTTCACACTAGGTAACTTCAGAGACTTCAAGATGGCATCTAAAGGGAAAAAAAATGGTGTTAGTACGTTTCCCTTCACCCCCACTCCCATCTATTTAGGTTCCTGTGCCATATCACGCTAAGTGAGCACTTTCCTAGAGTTAAGAACAAGATGACTTGTATCAAGATTAGCTCTATCCATTCCTGCCCTTGAGAAGAAAGAGTGTATGCGTGGGGTGGTGGTGTTTTTTTCCCTGAAATGCCATAGGGGGTTCTTTGTAAACGCAAGGGTAAAAGACATGTTCTTTGCAGATCTACCGGAAAGTGGCAAGATTGGTGGTAGTTCTTCGATCCTGCTGGACTGAGTTTTATACTCGGAAGACAGCGTCTTAGAAAACCCAGTCTCCTGTGCACAAGAGTTTCACCACTGCGCTAGATTGACTATTGCTCTAGGCGATATTATTGCCCCTGCAGAGCAAAGTCACTGAGGGTAACTGAGGTCTTGGATAGCAAAGTAATTCGCTAAGGATTCCAGGTCCAGACCTTTTAGCAGTTTGCAAGGGAGAATGAAGACCTTCGATTTGACATAATATTTTATGGGAAGTCAGTGGAATGAGCAGAGTATAGGACTGATGTGCTCAGGGTAACCCATGTTAGTGAGGAGATATGTCCTGTTCCAGTTGCAGTTTCTTTGCACTGATGCTTTTAAACTCAGATGAACTGCTTTGCTGTAGACCACACAGGAGATAACAAAGGCATGTATTAGTGAGTCTTCTAGATCATCGTCAGCTAGGCTGAGACATAGCCACCTACACAGTCAGAAAATGCAGAATACATTACTATGTGCAAGAATGCCACATCAGCATTTATGGGTACACCTCCTCACCCGCGGAGGCCTCTCCATTTCTACAAGCTCTTCTAAATGTTGCTCTGCTGTCTTCAACTACAATCTCCATTTTGCTAGGACTGAACTCTTGCTTATCTGTGTTCCTTGTCATTCACCTGAAGAGCTCAGCTTCATTGCCCCTACTATTTATATCTTGGTAGCACTTAGGGAAATCAAAGATCAAGGCATCTTTCTGCTAGGCAGAATAAAGACACAGCAAAAAGACAGTTCTTGCTCCAAAAAACCTCACAACGTAGGTTAATAAGAGGAGAGACTAGTAAATGGGGCGGGGGGAACAGAGAGAGCAAACAAAGCAACAGTAACATGTTATGAAGTTTAAAGGAGACCTTTTTTTTTTAATTAAGTTCTTTTCCAACCCTAGGGGCTCCTGGAATAAAGTTATAGAAACATAAAAGCATTTAGTGTTGTTATAATTCATTTATAAAGGCTTTGCCCAGTTTTACTTCTTTATTGCATCCTTATAAAATTCTGTGGGATTTTTCTTTAAGAGAAAACAGGCAGACAAAGTAGCATTAATAGACTGTTCATTTCATTCTCTGTCTCAGCTTTAAGAATCAAGGAAATTAAAGTACAGGAGCCCAGAGACAAAATGGCATTCATAGAAAAGGACACCCTTGCACTTTTGGTCAGGGAGAAAAGGAGACACACTAATTATGGAATTACAATGAGCCCTTTACTGCCGCTTGGATCTCTTAAAGGAGTAAAAACACCCACCCACCCCAAAATCAGAGCAGACATATCAAGTAATCGGCAAGCTTTGTTCAGAGACAACAGGTGCAGATGAACACACATATCCTGAATTATTGCAAGTAAAGGAAAAAATTAACTCTTTTCCCTAAAGTGAGAAATACAATGCTTATAATTTTTATCTAGCTCCCTCCATGTGCTCATTTACTATTGGTCCTATACACACTGCTGTTCTATGGTGTGACACCCACAAAAAGATATTCAGAGTTCAAGGAACAGTGTTTCCTAGACTGTACAGAGTTTAAGGCTAGAAGGAACCAACAGGTCACCTGGAGTGACCTCCTGTATATCACAGCCATTACATTTCACCCAAACATCCCTATATCGAGCCCAGTGATTTTAGTTAGACTGAAGTATTTCAGTCCCCAAGAGACTAAACTGTTGTTTGCACAGGAGAGACCAACGTGCCACCAATGCCCAAGGCTCCTGCAATGGTAAGGAACTAATTAGGTGAGCCATGCTCAAATTATCCCAGCAGGCAGCCCATACCCCGTGCAGCCAGGGCCGGCTCCAGGCTCCAGTGCGGCAAGCATGTGCCTGGGGTGGCAAGCCGCAGCCTGCCAGTTGCTGTCAGGGCAGCAGTCAGGCAGCCTTCGGCAGCATTTCTGCGGAAGGTCTGCTGGTCGCGCGGATTCGGCGGCATTTCAGCCGCAGTTTCGCCGAAGCCGGGGGACCAGTGGACCTCCCACAGAAACGCCACCAAAGGCCGCCTGAGTGCCGCGCTTGGGGCGGCAAAAAACAATGAGCCACCCCCTTCATGCAGCAAAGTGTGAGGGGGGATCCTAAAGTCCTTGCTGATCTGACATAGGTGGGAGTCCTTCCCAGCTCCAGATCTGGGGACCAGTTTGCCCCTGAGTGTATGAGCAAGACACACCACTAGGGTTGCCAACTTTTGACTCACAGGGCGAGCTGGCGCATGTGGTTCAAGCCCCACAGGGATATGGGGAGCTACATGGAGGATCAGGGCTTCCCCATGAGGCTGGCACAGGCGGCTCCAGCCCCTTGTGGGGGTTCTGCAGGCTGGATGAAATTAACCACGGGGCCGGATCTGGCCCGCAGGCTCCCCACCCCTGCCCCACCCATAGGAGCCGCAGGAGGGACAAGCCGGCTTGCTTCCCAGGAGCCGCATGGCACAGAGGCTAGCAGAGAGCCTGCCAGCCCTGCTGTGCGGTGCCACTAACCGGACAGTTAACGGCCCGGTCAGCAGTGCTGACCAGAGCCACCACGATTCCTTTTCGTCTGGGTGTTCCAGGTCAAAACCCAGACACTTGGTCACCCTACACACCAGCCACGCATCTAATCAAGAGGATTAACTGTAGGACTTCAGAGTATCAGTCCACCCTGTCTGGTGTCCTGTCTCCAGCTATGGCCAATCCCTGATGCTTTAGAGGAAGGCAAAAGAAAACCCAGAATACATCTGGCCTATTGGGCCTTCTATTTTTAAGATGACTCCATCTTGCTTGTAAAGTTGAGTAAATATTCCTTACTAAAGCACTTATTTTTCTAATTCACCTCTGGACACCTAAGGGGTAAGTTTTCAAAAAGGTTTCTACAAAGCTTCTACTGTGCATGTACAAAACTGCACACTCACGTACATGCAGCTACACGGGGCAGATCAAACACCAGTGGCTGCCCTTTAGATAGCATAATGCATGCCCATGCACAGTTGTTACAATCTGAAACCTGCAAAACCCCATTTGAGTTAATGGGTTTGGGGGCCCTATACAACTTGCAGCAATGTGCGTGAGAAATAAACCCAAATATCTGAGGAACTACACCAATAGTAAACACACATATGTTCAGAGAGAGATTCAATAGCTCACCTATTAGGTCTTCTGCATCTTTAGCTTCTATGGTTCTATTATTCTAAGAGGTCTGTTTAAGCCAATACTTTTCTATACCTGTGCCTGCAGGATTTTGCAGCTGTGCAGGGAATCCAAGAGATCTGTTCATGGGGACTGTTCCATAACAAACCCCATGAGGAAAAAGTAATGGCTTCAAAATTGGCTTATTTTAAAAAGGCACATAGAGAGGAGATAAAATCTGAGATCTTATCCAGGTAGAGATCTTAGCTTGGCCTTCCAGTTACATTCTTTCTGTTATTAAAATAGTTTATGAAACCAGGCAGCCAGCTACCTCTCTGAATTCAGTAACGTTAGCTCTCTTCAATGGTAACAATTGAAAGTCTCAGGAGCCAGATCCTCTCTTGGGGAAAATCTGCATTGTTCCATTTAAATCAGTGGAGCTATGTCTATTTATACCTGCTGAAGATCTGGCCCTATAATTCTAGGTAGGCTTCTTTCCAGGGAGCAAGCCCATCAGTCTTCTACTTCTGCAGTAAAGAGTAAAATTAAAGAGACCGCTTATGCCTTGAAAAGCGCTATAACCTGGACGGTAAAATCAAGACAAATCCAAAATTAATTTCATGTTTCAAACATGATTATCTTTCTTTAACGGGATAACTGATGTTTTTAGAACTGAATCCCCCAAATGTGATAAAGCCTTGGAGATGTCCAAATACAAACTTATAGTTAACATAGAGGATACCAGAGAATATTTGCTTGAAGCAAATTGAAAGTCTCTCCCTATATCAGGCCTTGATCTTGCAATGTAATATGCACGGCATGAGCTATATACCCACACAGAGATCCTTAGACTCCAGTGGGGCTAGGGGTTGGGGGGAAGGCCTTAGATTGCAAACTCTTTTCAAACTGCATGTATCTATAGCACTTAGCAGTGAGGCCCTGACCCTGACTGGGCTCTTCCAGCACTACCATAATTAATAATAATTTGCACTGAAAAACTGATAGTTATAGTCATCCAATCAGCTAACAGAAACCTACCAGGTAGCTTAGGTGATCTGTCACATGGCTTGAGAATTTCAATAGTAAGTACTTTTTTGACTGCCGCAGCACATTAAGTGGATGTTTTCAGAGAATCATCCATGATGATTCCAAGATCTCCTCCTTGAGTGATAACAACTGATTTAGACCCCCTAATTTCGTATGTATTGTTGGAATTATATTTTCCAATAAGCATTATTTTGCTCTTAACATTGAATTCCATTTGTCATTTTGTTGCTCCAAAACCCAGTTTTGTGAGAACCTCTTTTGTAATTCTTTGCAGTAAGCTTGGGACTGAACTACCTTATGTAATTTATTTTGATCTGCAAACTTTTACACCTCATTGTTTACCCTCTTTTCCAGATCATTTATGAATATGTTGAACAGCGAAGGTCTCAGTACAGATCTTTGGGGGATCCTGATATTTACCTCTCTCCACTGTGTAAACTGACCGTTTATTCCTACCCTGTATTTCCTATCTTTTAACTAGTTACTGATGCATGGCATATCCCGTAACTGCTTACTTTGTCTAAGAGCCTTTGGTGTGGGACCTTGTCAAAGGCTTTCTGAAAGTCCAAGTACACTATATACACATGATCACCTTGGTCCACATGCTTGTTGACCCCCTCAACTGATTGGAGAGGCATGATTTCCCTTTACAATAGCCAATGTTGACTGTCGCCCAACATATTGTGTTCATCCATGTGTCTGATCATTCTGTTCATTACTATAGTTTCAACCAATCTGCCTAGTACTGAAGTTAGGCTTATGGCCTGTAATTGTCAGGATCACTTCTGGAGCCTTTAAAAAAAGACATTACATTAGCTATCCTTCAGTCATCTGATGCAGAGGTTGATGTAAGTGATAAGTTACACACCACAGTTAACAAACTCATCATGAGCTACTGGTGAACAGAATAAAGGCTAATAAATCATACATACTGTTCATTCATACTCACCCATATTAGCTATTGGCCCTGACTTTCCTGAGCAGTAAGATTGCTTTGTGCTTTTCCAGTGTCACAGCGAACTTCAAAAGCTGTAGATCTGGCCACTGAAAGATTTCCTTTATGGAGACATCTCCTCCGGCAGTGTATACCTGCCATAGCAGCTCCTGTGCTACCCTCTTCTAGCCATTTGTACAGGAGGACATGGCTGGGTGTAAGGACATGTGGCAAGAGCTCCTGTAAGCTCAGCTGCTGCAATAACCCATCTGGTCTCTTGGCATCTTGTGTAGATTAAAGCAAAGTGATCTAACATATTAGACTGTCCAACATCCAGCAACTCCAGCATGAGGGGGAACAGAAACGTGGCTTAAACTACCCTTGTATCAATCCCTCCAGACTTGTGTTGAGTAACCATGAGCCAGACTAGAGAAACTGAACCACAGAATTAAAATGAGATGAAACTGTACACAGTATAAGCCGTCCCTTAAGTTAGTCCTCAAGCTTCAGCTAAAACTGAGAATTCTTCATCTCAATTTCTTTTTTGCTTTAGGGAACTTCCTATTTTGTTTGGGTCTTGGAGCAAATGAAACCGAATCAAGGCACTTAAACTTGCCCTAGAACATCCATTGTTATGAACTCTGAGAAGCAGGAAATAAGTTTTTTGTTTTGCAAGCATCTCACGAGACTGCAATGATTATATTAAAATTTTAATCACAAACTCCTTAAGTTAAAACCACAAAGGACTCATTGTACTAGAGAGTTTCACAATTTGAAGTTCCTTTATAAATTTGTGTCAGATCGCAATTTGCTCTCTGGCAAATGTAAATCAGTTATTAATGAGCCAAAATGCTAACATCAAAGCCTGTGCATCCACATGCCAGAGAGAGACAAAAGCTCTCACAGTACTATAAATTTGTACATGTACCGGCCTGAACAAGACATTCATTTTACTCCCTGTTTCCTCATCAGAGACACGTCATTCATAGCAGACTCACTGGTATAATCGCGCCCTCATCTGTAAAAACACCTCCACCTGAGTACTTCATAACGTTGTTATAGTTTGGGGAGCAATAATATGCACATTAATGAATAAAAGAGATTCTGAAAGCCAGAACTACTGCAACTTAATGCTTCATTTCTTACTTAATACATCTCGAGGTCAGTTTATTTTCCTTTTATATGTAACTCCACTGACTTCAGAGTATCACTCCTGATTAACACCCGTGAAAATAAAACGAGGCATACTCGTGGCACTTCAGAGACAAACCAGTTTTCTTTACAGACATAGACTACACAGCTGCTAATCTTAAACCAGTGAAAATGACATCAGCCTCAGGCCCAAAGCTAACAGATACAGGCTGCAGTTTCTCCAACCACTAGTGAGGCACACAGGCCGCTTAGCAAAGACTCCCATGTTCTTTGCAAGCAACTCTCATCTCAGACCTGACAAACTCACTACACCAGGTATACTGATTGCAGGGTATTTGTCCATCCAGAGTAACATGTAAGGTCTCCGTTAAAAGCTTTAGACTTATCATGGTGAGATGTGAGTATAGGTAAAATTTAAGGAATCATATCAATTCTATTGAAGTCTATTCTCTTGTGTTCTTAAGGTTAAAAGGAGTCACTACGGAGTACTATTAACTCCTTGACAGCCTGTACATGCAGAAAGGAGTTGCTACCACTCTCTGGTTAGCCTATTAGATAATACACTGCTCAATTATCTACCATTGCCCCTGTCATAGAACAGTCAATGGAACACTATCAAAGGCAACTGCAAACAATCGAACTACTCGGAGGAAAACAGGAACCTTTACAACAGCCAAGGGATTGCCCTGCCTGTGTGTAGAGACAAAAGACTTTCAGTATAACACAGAGTGGGGAGAGACACTCTGCAGCCATTCACTGAAGAGTCATCTTGTGAAGCAGGTGTTTTTCATGCACGACTGGATCCTGGTTCCTGTGAAGCCAGCCAGCTCTGCAACTTTGGGGCAAAACATACTTAATTAAATAGGAAAGGCAACTATTGATAAGAGTAGGCCCTAGTTCACATTTTAGGATTTTGTTTTGTATTGTAATTATTTATTTCCATCACGTACTCTTGTTTCTAGTGGAACTCAATTCTTTCTTAATTCTTTCTTTTGTTTCATTACAAGTCCTGTGTCTTATATAGGTTTAAGGTAAAAACTGGGGCACACTGCTCCTTTGAGGAGAGGATCTGGGATTTCTATGAGTAGCCAATGTAAGAGGCTGGATATCACAGGGGTCTTGGGCACCAGGGTGTACCTTGTGTTAACCTGCAAGGCAAAGACTGGGCTGCCACAGCCCAGAGGAGAGTGCTTAAGTGGCGGAAAGGCTGGTAGCTTTAGGGAGCTAACACCCAGTCACTACAAGTCAGACTTCCTCATACTAGGGGTGAGGGTCACAAGGTGACTCACAGTTCTGGCACCCCAACATCCATCACAACAAGAAAATGCAATCTCTCTTTAAAAGTTACATATAGAGATAAGATCTGGAACCAAACCCCCACAATCCTGTAGGAAATTCAGATCCAGACCTGAACTTCAGAAATGCTCCTTGAACCTACAGTAGGATGAACCAAAACTTTCATATCTTAACATCCTCCATATGTTGGGATCCCAACTGAGTGGCTCAGGCTCATTCCTAGCTTTTTATACTCTCTCATTTTGCTTTCCTTCCCCCCTTCTCTTTCCCTCCAAGCACAGTCAATTCTCTATGGCTATTCGTAAGCATTGGAAAAGATGGTGGTTAATATAGATTGGATTATGGGGCATAGTTTACTATGCAGTTAGGAACAAAACATTGAGGTTTAAGGTCTCAGCTTCTTCTTGAAATTAGTTGTAAATGCCTACTATTAAATTTCTATGAAAATGTGTTTTTCATTACTGTGGAATTGCCCAATTCCTGCACTTGCAGGAAATTTTCAAGTAAGAATGAACTTAACTTCCCAGGTGAAATGGTATCTCTCAGTAACACAAAAATTGTTCAGGTAAGTACCAGTATAGTATTAATTTAAATGCATACAATGTTGGGACAATAAAGAATGTACAGGGTAAACCTACTCAGTCTCTCGCTCCTTAACCTACTGATCTTTCAACAGAAACTAACTGAAGGATTCTAATGGAATTTCCACTAAGATATAAACTTAAATACAAGGCAGAAAGGTGAACTGATGTGCTCAAATAAGACAATGAAGACTTGTGACACCTTAGAGACTAACCGGTTTATTTCAGCATAAGCTTTCGTGGGCTATAGCCCACTTCATCGGATGCATAGACTGGAACAGAAGTAAGATGTATTTATATACACAGAAAGCAAAAAAAAAGAAAAAGGTGTATATTAGCATACCAATTCTAAGAGGTTGTTTAATTTGGATGGGCCATCATAATTGGTATGCTAATGTACACTTATTTTTTTTTGCTTTTTGTGTATATAAATACATCTTACTTCTGGTCCATTCTATGCATCCAATGAAGTGGGCTATAGCCCATGAAAGCTTATGCTGAAATAAACTGGTTAGTCTCTAAGGCAGGGGTCTTCAAACTTTTCCCCCCGCGGCCCCTTTCCGCGGGGGGAAAGTCTGGCGGCCCCCGCGGGGTATGTCCACCAAAATGCTGCCGCAGAAAGCAGAAGCTTCTGCTTTCCGCAGTGGCAGTTCGGCGGTCTCCTGGGCAGGCTCGGCAGCGGCACTGGGGTCTCGCACACCCCCGGGATGGGCTCACGCACCCCAATTTGAAGACCACTGCTCTATGGTGCACAAGTCTTCATCATCTTATTTACGGATATAGACTAACACGACTGCTAATCTTAAACCTGTCATGATGTGCTCAAGGCATCCCATTGGCAGTATGTTTGTCACGTTACGTTCACTATGCTGTGTCTGGCATCATATTTAAGAGTATTTCTTGTTTTTCCTACTTCTTTTTAGTTATTGATTCAGAATATTTTCTGTAACCATGATCAAGACAATGCAAATGCAATTTTAGGTTGCATTAACAGTGGTATAGCCTGCAAGTTATGGGAGGTGATAATGCCATTCTATTCAGCACTGGTTAGGCTTCAGCTGGAGTATTGTGGGCAATGTTGGTCACCAATGTGTAGAAAGGATGCAGCGAAACTGGAAAGGATCCAGAGGTGAGTGACAAAGATGATCAAAGGGACGGAATGCACGCCAGATGAGCAAAGGCTGAAGGAACTGGGTATGTTTAGTTTGGAAAAGAGGAGAGTAAGGGGGGACACAATAATAGCCTTCAAATACTTGAAAGACTGCCATAAAAGAGATGGAGAAAAGTTCTCTCTTGCCACAGAGGGCAGGACAAGAAGCAGTGGGTTCAAACAACGACATAGCAGATTTAGATTAAATCTCAGGAAAAACTTCCTAACTGTAAGACTATTAAGACATTATAGGATATTATGGAATAGGCTGCCTAGGGAGGTCATGGGATCTTCTTCACTGGAGGCTTCAAAAGGAGGCTGGATAGCTAGCTGTCTTGGATGGCTTAGACACAACAAATCCTGCATCTTGGCAGGGGGTTAGACTAGATAATCCTTGTGATCCCCCTTCTAACTCTTTGATTCAATGATTTGAAGATGAGGCACTCTTGTGAACCATGGGAAAATCATGTTTCTTTATGGCATAATAATTTATAGCTGTAATATGCCATAAATACAGGCAGTGTTGTCCAGAGGAATAAGCACACCGTCATCATTAGCCAAATGGCCTTTGAATGAGTTACTTCACCTTTTTGTTGTAATTTCCCCATCTATCCCATAGGGATCATGCTGCTTATCCACCTGTTTCAGAGGGATGTTGTGAGGATGAATTACTTAATGTCAATACAGCACTTAGAGCAGGTAAACGGCTAAAAAACTTGTTTTATCTTACTACAAATAGAGGACTGAGATAAGCCTGGACTGAAGAACAAGTTTCATAAGGGTACCCACAAGTGCAATCAAAATGCCCCCATTGGCTATGTAATCTATTCTCCCTAGTGCTTTGAAATGAGTGCTCAGTGCCAATACAATTGGGGTAGGGGGGGGCAAAGACTACTTACACTTGTACTGTATATCACCTCAGCAAGTTTCAAGCTCCCTGCCCTAACATGAAAGAGAAAAGAACGGGTGTTCTAGAAAAAGAAATAAATACTCTTTGGCTGTGGTATAGATCTCTCTCTCTCTCTAATAGATAGCCCTCTACAATTTTTCCCCTCTCAAGCCATTAGATTATCCCAGTGTCAAAGATTGTGAACAGTGGTACTAACAGCTGTGGATAGAATCTGGCACGCAGCTGTTTTAGCATGGATTGGCTAGTCAGTCAGCCATCAGCCAAAAATTCTTTTGGGGATCACCCAGAGTAGTTTCAGAAAAAGAAAGAGGGAGTAATTCACCCAGCTGTAAATTTGCCATTCTAGAGTCTGCCTCCCATTTCAACTTCACCTTCCAGTTTGTCAGAGAGCCACATGCATAAATGGAGACATGTTCCAAATTTATTAATTGCTTTTTTAAGAGACATACTCAGCCTCACATGAAGTAAATAGCAAGATCTTTCTGCGTGTAACAATGCCAGGGGAAGAGCTGTAATGGTAGCATTTTCTTTCCAGGATGTTCAAGTCAGGTAGAGTACAGCAATTTTTGCTGAAGTTGTTTATCTGACATTAAAAGGTCATTTCAAGCCCTCGTAGGCTTTTCATTATGGAAATAAAATCTTGCTGATACAGAATCAAATTAATCTTGCCTGAATCCTCTTGTTTCATTCAGGGGCTATAAGAAAAATCTACCAGTTCTCTACAGGCTCTGCATCAGTCAGAATGGCCACAAGTACACACTGTAGATTTTGAGGCAGCTGGTGATAACAAAGAAAGCTGAGTGGCTAGTGGAAAACATTCTCTGCAAACATTCATCCAGTTTAAAATGTGAATTTCAGTTGAACCCTTCTGTGTATTGTGGCGGGTCGCCAGCTCCAGAGGGATGGTGCTGCATGCCTGCAAAGCCTCCTCACCCTCAGTTTCCTCTTGGGTCTCCCAGTAACCTTCCACAGGCCAAAGGTATTTCCAAACAAGAGTCCTCTTCTGAGGTGAGGTCTATTTTACTGAGTCTTTACAGAGAGCTTCCAGGTGCTTTCCAGGCCCAAACCCTTCCCTCTTGGCTAAGGGATTCCATATCCCTCTTTCTAAGACTTGGATCTGTGTGTCTCCCTGGTCCCTTTAAATGACCCTCCCCCAGTTCCACCCAGGCAGCTCACAAAGTTTTTCAAGAAACAGAACTCAAAACAAAAGCTGCATAATAGCCCTTCCTCCAGGCACCTTTGCAGTCTTCGGCCAGTCTTCGGCCTTCCTGCATGGCTTGGAGGCCAGGTCACACCACGAGGCAGCTGGCAAGCAATCAGCCTTCCCCTGCTGGAGTCAATCCCTAGTGTCTCAGGAAGGTGACCAGATGTCCCGATTTTATTGGGACAGTCCCGATATTTGGGCCTTTGTCTTATATAGGTGTCTATTACCCCCGACTCCCTGTCTCGATGTTTCACCCTTGCTGTCTGGTCACACTATCCTTCAGGAGCCTTCCTGCTCCCTGCAGCTCCTCCTCACTATGAGGGAAGTGACAGCATATGTACTCCCCTCTTTTCCCCAGACCTTGTCCTGGTTTCCTGAGAGACAGGGAAGCCCTGCTCCCACCCTACACCACCAAGGTCCTGGTCCTAAGTCTTTATAGAGACAGTAACCTGGTTTTTCTCCAGACTCTATTATCCTGGGACTACTTCTCATCTCCCAGCATCTGCTCCAGGAACAGGGGTTGGCCACAGTCCTCACTACATCTTAAAGGGGACAAGCCATGCTGTTCCATGTACACTTTCCGGGAATTCTTAAGGGGGCAAGCTTTCCTAGTCTGAATACTCACACTCTATGAATACTGAATGCCTGGCATGACTAAGCCAATACAGGACAAATTCAGATAGTAATTACAGTTCCCATTTATTCAAGATTTGCAAGTAATTCCACACAATGAATCAATTGAGGAATTTCACAGTATATGCACAGCCAATTTGCAAACATAAAAACAGGCAAAGTTTTGTGAATATGTTATGCACGCTGAACCACTTGCTCAGCATTAAGGACCCTGATTATGGATTCAGCCATGAAGCCTTTACTCACCTTGAGTAGAATCTAGTAATTTGAGTAGTTCCATTCAATTCAATGGCACCAACTGCATGAGGAACAGGGCAAGTACATGCTGTTACTGTTCCATGATGAGCTGGTTTAGTTTTTGTTCTCTGTGATATTTCAAAGGAGACATATATGAATAAATTCAAAGATGTGCTTGTGCTGTGCACGTGAAAATAACAGTGGTGTATTCAAAGTGGTTGCATTTAAACAAGCTTTTGATCTAAAACAGTAAGTAGTTCACAACAAGACGACTTCCATGCACACAGTAATATGCAGGTGGGGAAAATGGCATGTTCACCTTTTTAGCATGTAATTACAATATTTAACTTTTCCCTTCAGTGATTATTTACCTAATTGCACATCCAAATTTAGTTTGTGCATTTGAAAGCATAATTATGATATTAACAGCACTCTGTAACTTTTCATTCTCTGTCTCCTGCAAACCAAAATTACTGTACGATAGATTTGATTTTAGAAAGATTTTCATCATAGAGCATGTACTGAAAATAATTAGTGAGCCAAGAAGGGAGGCATTTTTATCCTGCTAATTGGCTGAGTATGCTGGCACGTGGTCAGTTTTTAAGCTCCGATGGTCACATGTTGGCCTCATATACACTGGTGAAACCCCAGTGATTGACTCATCAGTTTGGTCACACAGATCTCAAAGAATTTGACTCTCTTTCATTACATATTATTGAGATTTATTGTATTAATAGAGTGTTGGTCTAGAAGGGGTTAAAGTGTTTTAGAATCCTTGTTTTATTATTGCAACATTAAACAGTTGCATGTAGCTTGGGATTTGTGTTAAATTATGCTGGCCTACTTTCCACCACCATCAAAGGCTTTTAATAACAACTTAAGGCCTGATGCAAAACCACTGAAGTCCATGGGAGCCTTTCCATGGTCTTGCTGCCTTTCCCCTGAAGCTATACAAGCTTTTTAAAGGAAGAACTCCATGCTCAATAGTTTTTTATAGATGGTGTTAATTGCCCTCATTGGAAAATGAGTCTGTAATAGGTGGTAACTCTTGAGTTGCTGAAGTCTGATCTTGTCTTTTTTTCAAAGCAAAAGATGACAAACTCTCTTACACACGAGGGAGAAAGAAAATAATAGCACAAATTTAAAGGATGATGCGTATGTCTCACTGTCTCTCTCACATGCAGTTTAGTTGCTGGAAAATTACAAAAACCACACAGGATACATGTCCTAAGTCTTTGCCTGATTATGGAGCAGCTAACTTTTACAAGAATCAGGTTAAATTGAAACATAGCTTTTAACCTAGCTTTGTGGTCTTAGCAGTGGTGAATGGATGGATTCATCCTCGTCAGCTAAGAAGAGCTCTAAGTAGTCAGAGGACAAAAAGGATAAGAATATGAAATAGGAAGAAGAAAGAAGAGGAGGGAGGAAGTTAACACACTCTTAGCTATGAAAACAACTGTGGATAAGAGATAAATGCAGATGAAACAGTAAAATAGAGGCTTAAGAAGTCCTTAGCTGTCAGAATCCCAGGCAAATCAATGAGTTATTCAGGATGACTATTAGCATGTATATTTAAAGAGAATACAAGGTGGCAAGGATAAAAGGGCAACATTTTATTACAGGCTTTTTAAAGATATTGATGAACATTTACTGGACCTAGTTAAAAATATATCACTGTGGGGGGGGGAACCTGTCAATGAAAAATGCCTTTTCAAGTCAGAAATTTTCAAGAGAAAGTTTCCATTTGCATCAAAATGTTTCAGGTTTTCATTTTTTAAAAAAGCTGGGCATTGGGGGGGAAGAGGGGTATTTTGTTTTCTGGACAACCAAAAACTGGAAAAATTTTGTCTTGTCAACAAAAGCCAAAAAATATTCACTGAATTTGTTTTAAAAAAATTGCCATGGGAAATAAAATACATTTCCCAACCAGCTGTAATATTTGCAATCTTTACTCCATCTTACTGAAGCTGTTCACATGAGAAATTCAAAAACTATTCTGAACATCAGAAAACTGATGTTACATGATATTAACTATAAGAATCACTGTAATTAATCTGACAGCTAGTCAAAAAGCCGGGTGGAAGAAAGTCAGAAAAATTTTAGTGAAATGTTTTCCTTGGAGAATATTTTCCAGTGAAACCTCATGATTTTTTTTTCTGGCTAACTTTAGCTTTATAAAAACTAAAAAATAGTTGAATTTCATTTTGTTTTCTAAGCTCAGAGCGATGATGCTACTTGGCTAACTAGGACCCAGGAAGTTTCTGCTAAATATTGCACTTCTATCTTAAATGAGCACTTGATTACAACACAGTGGGCAGCTGCAGGCTGCCCGTTCCAAAAGTTGCAGTACTGCTCTCCTTGCTGAATGTTGTTCATTTGTCCCCATTCTTCCCCCCCCCCCCCTCCACCCCACCTAGGACAGAAGTGAGAGGATTGTTAAACTCAAAGCTATTAGAACCCATTAGTTAAACTAATCATTTTAATGCTGATGAATGGGGATGGACTGACAATGTATTTCCCCATCCCTGTACAATGAGGATAAGGATACTTTCACTTGGCTTGGTTAAGCACTCTGAGATCTAGTAATGAAAAGTGCTGTGTATTAGGTAAGTGTCTGCTGTTTTTTACTGGCCGTTTTGTGATGGGGACACCCATCCACTGGAAATTGGACTGGGAGCACCAAACTCATTTCAGGTAGGCTGCAGAACAGTCATCAGATGGTAAACACTTTTGTCACCATATATAATGACTTGGGCCTATAATGGAGTGGTGAGATGGAGACGAAAGGCTCTGTATCACGTGACCAGTGACTCTGAGCTCCAATGTTGAGAAAGAAGTCCCCAAATTTGATTTTTCTAAATCGCCAGTGAACAAAGAAGAAAACATTATTTGCCCATCACTAGTTCTGAATATCTAAGAAAACTTGTACCTCTTAGTTTGCTAATACTTTTCCTTCAGATTCATTAATGATGAAATTTTGCTGCTATTTGACAGCTGTTCATTGTGGTTTTCATGAAATAAGCCAATCATCTTAGTCCAAGCAGCTGTCCCCCTCAACATCTGCATGTGTTTTGGCAGGCTCAACAGAGAGGCTAAACTTAAATGAAATTGAATTATCCTTTGGCCCGTTTGGTTGGAACTGAAAACTCTTTCTAAACACAACAGACATTTGACAGTCAACTACGTAAAGGACATGGAACAACAGACTTCAAACCTTTCCTTGAATCATATTAGAACTTGACACAGAGATAGTAGCAAGAAGGACCAGGGTGGGCTGAGAAATGGAAATAAGTGTGCAATACTGAAGTTAATGTTTCCATACTTGGGCAACTACATTTTGTCCTAGTCTAGCAAAGCTTTTCTTAATATCCATCTGCATTATTTACTTTCCACCAACTTTCTCTCTATTTCTGTAGCCTTTCAACACATTTTGCTGTAATTTACAATAGCCACCTTGTAAAGAGTGCAATTGTACAAACTGCCAGTTGGGGACCATGCTCACCTTGTGGAGTACTACTAAAAGCACAGACTATGCTTTATGGCTATCTGTAATGCTTTCTGTCAGACTGAGTGTCTCCCACAGAAGTATCCTTCTAAACTGGCTTGTGTGCTTTCTCCTCAATGCCCTTTTCCTCCAATCCTTGCCTTTTCTCTAGTCCATTCAGTTCTGTAGGCTGCAGAGGAAGGATTCCTCATAATATGCTCCTAAAATCAAATGCATCTCTCATTTACAGTCATGATACTCTTTGGACCTCAGTGGGGCTGCATGGATGTAGCAAAAAGAAGAATTTCAACTTAACATTCGCCAAGAATTTATCAGGTTTAAAGTTAGTTCCAGTAACCTCCCTTGGTTTTCTTCTCATCCCCTTCCCTAACAAAGGGGAGCATTTCAACCACCACTATTTAAAAAAAATATAGCCTGCCAGAAAAATGATTCCTTTGCTCCTCGTCAGTGTGGAACTGCCATAGTCTGCCAATGCTTAACTTTCAATATTCAGCTCTACATGAGGAATATGGTTGAAGTCCAAAATCTCCCATGGCCCAGCAGGGCTAGAAACGGGTGCTGTTGAAAGACAAGATTTCCTACTTGCCAACATTTGATTTTATCTCTGAAAGTTCCCAAGATGCACTTAAAAAATCCTACCAGTATGAGAGATTACCAGTTCCAGGAGTAGCCATTTTCAATTTTAAGTACAGTGAACACCTCTCAAGCCAGCAGAATCTTTCAGGATGACAAAACTTTTAACTGTAACCACACTATCAAACTTAAAAATCATAGCACTGTTATCTATATGGAAAAGCTATGTGCAATAATTTTTAGAGTTAACTCTTATAAATTATTAAACCCTCCAAAGCCTGAACAGCTGGGCTTATGGTAAATAAGGCATATGGCTTCGCAACTACTATTTTCTTTATAACTCTCTAAAATATTTCTTCAACAGGCTTTCAGTAAAATATATTGCCAACCCAACACAGTGTAGTATAAAGTTTTACTGGCACTCTTTTAGGTGCCTTGCACAGCTTGCTCATGGCTTTTTGCAATTCAGATAATTGAAGGGACAAACTTCCCAGAAAAGCAAATTACCTCAATGTTTAAAATACGATAGGGTTTATTGTTAAATTTTGCTTTACTGCTAAAGCAAATGTTAAATGGTTATAATGGGTGGTCAGTTCAGCTGAAGTTAATTCAGCATAAAGCCAGTAATATCTACAAAGTAGGTTACAAAGAGCAAGAATGCACTGAAACATACCACCAGCTGCTATTATCACTATTTTTAAATTCTGTAGATCTAGCACAGGTCTGAGCCTTAGGTTCTGACTGGTTACCTACAATCACTAATCACTCTACTTAGCCTGAAGAGTCAGAAAGGATGCATGACCTGGACATACAGGAAGAAGAAAGATGTATTTTGAACCATCAAATCTGATGCTTACAACAGTGGCTTTACACAATGCAGCACAGCCATTCAGATACATCTTAGAGGTAATTTGTCACTCTACATAGCTAATATAATCTATTTACTGTAGAAACTCCCCCTGCTATTGATGCAAACAGGCCAATATTTTCAAACTGGCTACCTGAGGTTAAGTACTTAAATCCAATTTGGGGCACCAAAGTTTAACTATTCCAGCCATATCATACATCCTTAAAAATCAGGGCCAGATGTGACTGGCCTGCACAATGCAGGACACTTGGGAGGTATGCTAAGGACCATCGCAGAAGAATGTATAGAATGGCAAGCTCTCCTCATCATCAATTTAATTATTTTCAAAAGGCATCTGGCAGGCTGCACAGACGTACATTTTGGAATATTCTTCAATCCCATGGGATCCCAACTTAAGTCGTCAACATTGCCAATATCATGTAGTACAGAGCTGCAAAGAGCTCTGTAAGGGTGAACAGAGTGATTCAGCATCAGCACTGGCATGAAACTGGTTGCATTTTATCTCCACTGTCATTTGACATTGCAGTTGACTGGATAAAGAAGTGTATTAGCAACACAAGAACTGGTACTGTATGGATATATGGCAAATGCCTAGAAGACCTAGACTTTGCTGAGGATATTGTGCTAATGAGCAACACCCCCAAAAAGCTCTGAAAAAGACAGACAACAGGGGAAAAACAGCAGGCTAAGCACAGCTTAGAATTACTTATACTACACCAAACATCCTTGAAACCCAGACGTCAAGCAGTAACATCATATTAGAAGGCAAAAATATCAGGAAAGGAGAACAGTTTGCCTACCTGGGCAGCAACATATTGGCCAACAGACCTCTCAAGGAGAAAGTGACGTCAAAGACAGGAAAGACTTCCACAGCATTTAATAAACTTAATAACATATGGAAATCAAAGATATTTCAAAAATATTGAGAATTTTCAATTCAAACAATCTAATTAGACAGAAAACTATATGCCTTCCAAGAGAAGTGCCTACAAAAGATTCTGGGCATTGGTTGGAAAGTCTTCATCGCAGTCTATGTCCAAACAAAGGAAGAAACAGGTCTCTCCCAGATAGGAAGGATTGTCACAGCTCTTTATCTGTCTCCTATGTAAATTAAATATGGTTTAAACATTGAAAAAATGGAAGCCCCATAGATGTACAGGGGGGATGGGAAACCCACAGGAAGAGAAAAACAGTATGAGCTCATCCTACGTCTTGAAACAAGGTCATTGAACTTTGGAAGATATAAGCAAGGACAGAAGCCATCTTTGGCACCCATCACTAGACAGACACAAGGAAATGTTGCTTGCAAGCTGGGAAACATAAGTTCATCAACCAAGGGATAGAGGGTTTTACGTGCCTAAGCAATGTAGTTAAGCCAATCTAAGAACCAGTGTAGGTTGACGGAAGAATTCTTCCATCAACCTAATTACCACCTGTCAGGAGGGTGGATTACCTACAGTGATGGGATAACCTCGCCCCTCGTGATAGGTAGCATCTATATTTGAAATGCTACAGTGGCACAGCTGCAGCATTTTAAGTGTTGACTGGCCCTTAGCAGGGTTGGCAGAATAGTCCATCTCCACACCACAGAGCAAATGGAAGCAGCACCTAGTAACAGAGAGGTAAAGAAAAGACCAGCAGCCAGCCTCTATATCAACACTGTTGCAGGAAAGATGTAATAACAACAACCACCCCAGACAGTGAACCCAAGTTAACAGACTAAGTGTGAAAACCCGTGCTAGTACTGTACTCATGAGACCCATGTGCAGACCACACCTCTCCATACAAATGTACCAAAACACTAAAATAAAAAGTGGCATTTTTAATAGCACGCAATATCTGAGATATTCCACATTCCCCTTCCTCATCTTGCAGATCAGAGAGAATACATCTGATTAACCCCAAAATAATGCAATGATGAGTTATGCCAAGAGTCTTTGGAGCATGGTGCTAGCTGCAACACTTGGAAGCCTCCTAGATTTTCCTTTGCCATCTAGTTAATTGAGGTTCAGTCGATCATAGGTCTAGAAACAGTGAGAGAAAATCAGTGTATTGCCACCTCTCCTTAGTAACTGACTGTTATGAGGAGTCCTGAAGAGTTTGGAGGGTTATAATAACATGGACCTAAGTGCAATCTAAATGCAAAAGCACACTGTAGAGGGAGATGAATCCCATCAAAACTGAACCTCGTTTTGGAGGGAGGATATAATAATATACCTTCTGAACAGTTCTGTAAAGATTCCCCTAAGGTATTTCCCTCCAACATGTGCAAAAATCAGATGTTCCTCCCAACTGTTTGGCTATCAAGACAATCAGGATTTGAAGTAGAGCTGATTGAAAATTCTCTCAGAACTGCTTTTGATGGAAAATTGGGGTGGTTCGTAAACTATTTCCGCCCCCCCCCCCCCACCCCCGGAAGTATCAGCTCTTCAAGGAAAATTTTGACTTTTTGTTGAAAAACTGAAAACCCCAAATTGAAAAGTTCTTTTCATTAAAATGTCAAAAATTTCCATGGAAATTTCAACACACTTTTTTTTTCTCCAGCAGGACATTTTCCTTGGGCGAAGAGAAAACCGTGACCAGCTCTATTTTTAAGTAAGAGGGAGAACAGCACAGCATAAGTTCCCCTTCTCTGTTCAGAAAAAGCACCCTCTCTTCTCCCTTTCCCTGGTCAGCCCTGCTCCCAAGAGCTCCTCCTTTCCCTCCTCCTCAACAGCTGGTGAAACAGGGGCTCATAAGACAGGAAAATCTGATGTAGCAGCAGTGGAGGGAGCTGGTAGGTGGCTAGGGTATCCTCAGGGTTCTCAGCATTCATATCAGTAAGTAAAACAGCAACAGCTGAAGAGGGATATCACAGTCCACTCTTCTCTCCTCTGCAGGAAGTTCTGTGCTCCAATGAGCTATGAAAAGAACCCCCAAACCCTCCATTTTCATGGGTTTTTATACGTACAGATTCTTTCTCCTAACCAAGTTGAAATGTACAGCAATGGGGGAAAGGACCTGCTAACACAAGCCCCTGAACATCCTTGTGTGTGGTTGGCTAGGAGCATTTCCGGGGATGCGACTTCCTTCTAAATATGTTTATTCTCTCATCCTCGCTCTCCTCACCCCTTCTGGTTTCCTGTCCCCGGCGATATGATTCTCTATCACTACGTAACGAGAAGATCCTTGACAACAGCCACCACCAATGCAGGGCTCAACTCCTGTTATGATCTACTTTAACTATAAAAAAACCACAAGTTCTTCAGCCTGTAGGATTCACTGAAAATGGACAACTGACCAAATTCTCATCTTGTCCTTCTCTAGTTTTGTTTAATGAATTAAGTTCATTGTGTAACACATTATCCAGCAAAGTTAAACAATGGATCGAAAGCCCTTGTGGCTTCCCCAGCCTCCTAAACTTTTGGATAATCTAATTCTGTTTGCATTTTTTGCTGGTATGTTTGGTATTAAAGATAAAACAGTTCCCCCACTCCCTGCCTGCATTTTTGGAACAGATGTTTCAATATCCTGAGGAAGCCCAAAGCATAAGCCCCAAATATGTGTATATTATAAAGTACTCAAAACAGATTTAAGTTAGAAACAAAATGTTTTCCATCAACTAATAGCTGATTTGTAGTGCTGGCATGGAAAGCAGCAAGAGATTTGTCTCATGGCACTGACATTCATTTATTAATGTCAAGTAGCAGCACAGTTTTATTAGAAGTTCCTTGAGACAGTCTCGGCCTACTCTGCTTTAGGCCAATACATTAGGATCTTTAGCCGCTGGTGTAAAATGGCTCTGAGTTCACCTTCACTTTTCAGCTTTGCTCACGCACTTTCAGAGCCCAACCACCACCACTGCACACATTCCCCTAAGTGGCTCTAAATTGGTTTTTGTTCCTAGTATCGGTCACACAAGCTGTGAATTTCAAGCACTTGGAGTTCAATGACTGAAGTGTTCCCCACTTCACAATACCTTACCTCTTATTAGAAACTAAGCCAGAGGACAGTCCTAAGCACTGAGTTAGATCAGGATTCTGCAAACGCTTAAGCACATTGGCATCTTTACACCCCTGTGTTACATAAGCCAAGTTAGAAATTGTTAGAGATTTCTGACATCTGTAAAAATATTGGGAACACTGTCCTAATTTCTTACTTTACAGACCTCATAAGTGAAATAAAAACTTCTATGGCTATGAAATATATTAATTTGAAATCTTCACTGGAAACATGACAAGGTAACATCAGTTTCCTACAACGCTCTTAGAAATGCCAATCTAAGATCACCATATGCAGAAAATGCCAGATCTAATCGATAGATAAAGATAGCACATAATACATCGGGGGCAGTCTGCCCCTTACTTTATTGCTAGGGGCCATGTGATCTAAGCACTTTAATCTGGGGACTACTTTCTCAACATCTGAGGGACTGAATAGTTTAGAGCAACTGGTCATTGGGTATAGACTCTTTCACTCCATCTCACCATTCCAATATAGTCCCAATGCACTGTTCCCTTTAAGCTGTGCACATACAAATCCTAAACCCCACGCATACGGCAAAACACCGCGCGCACAAAAATGTGCAAAGCAGCACAAAAATTTGCACAGAAGAAATTTTTTGCACACACGGCCTGTCAAAAATTAGAGGGAACGTTGTAAGATCATGACAAAAGTGTTACCATCTAATAGCTGTTCTGAGGCCTATCTGAAATGAGTTTGGTGGTCCTAGTCCAGTTTACAGTGGACAGTTGTCCCCATCACAAAACCACCAATAAAAAACTCCAAACAAATACCTATTGTACAGCACTTTTCATATTTAGATCTCAGAGTGCTTAACTAAGTGAGGTAAACATCATTATCTCATTTTTACAGATGGGAAAATAGATGGTCAATCATCCTCCTTTTGTCAGTATTAAATGGATTCCAAGAGCTTTGAGTTTAACAACCCTCTGACCTGGTCCTTGCGAAAGAAGAATGGGGAAGGATAAGCAACATTCAGCAAGAAAAGCTGTCCTGCAGCTTTCTGAATGGACAACATACAGCTGCTCACTGTGTTGTGACCAGATGCTCATAGAAGACAGAAGTGTAATGAGCAAGCTGGGCCCTAGTTAGCCATATATCATCATAACTCTGAGCTTAGAAAACAAATTAAATTGTTGGATTTTTTAAAAAAATGAAAGTTAACCAGAAAAAAAATCATGAAACATTCCACAGGAAAATATTTTCCAAGGAAAAAATAATTCTATTAAAAATTTTCTGACTCTCCTACATCCCAGATTTTTTCCTGTGCTAAATCTTAACTACTGTGATCCTTACAATTAAGATATTAGTAGGTTCATGGGTGTTCGTCTGCCTTTATACTGGGGAAACAATGCCGTGTAAATAAAAATGTCTGACTTTTCATCAGTCACACATGCAGATACAGCAAATGAGCTTAAAACCCAAGAATCTGTATACTTCTGCAGCACTACTGCTATGTCTACACTAGCATTTTTTTTCAGAGTAACTTACGTCGCTCAGAGGTGAGAAAAAATACCACTGAGCGAGATATGTTACACTCACAGAAGCACCAGTGTGGAGAGCGCTATGTCAGTGGGAGACACTCTCCTGCGGAGATAGCTACCACTGCTCATTGTGGGGTGGTTAATTATGTCAACAGGACAGCTATCTCCCATCAGCATAGAGCAGCTGCACAGGGGATCTTACAGCAGAGCAGCTGCATTGGTAGAGCTGTGCTGCTGTAAGCTATCTAGTGTAGACACGGCCTAACAATAGTCATAATGAAGAGTGGTGCACATATCCATTTTTACTTGCAAGGGCCACCCCAGAGAACAGAGTGATACACACATAGGCACCAACTTTTCTTGGCACCAGGGGGTGCTTATACCTCCTCCCGCCCCCACCCCAACTCCTCCCCTCCCTGCCTCTATTGGACCCCTTCCCAAATCCCCGCCCGGGCCCCGCCTCCTCCCCTGAGCACACCGCATTCCCCTTCCTTCCCCCTCCCTCCCAGGCTTGCCACATGAAACAGCTGTTTTGTGGCGCAAGCACTGGGAGTGGGGAGAAGCAGGATGTGGCGGCATGCTCAGGGGAGAAGGTGGAGTGGAGGTGAGCTGGGGTGGGGCAGAGCACCCATGGAGTCAGTCCCTAGAGATACACACCCAGGTAATCACATCCACATACAATTCTTTGCTTTTGGTCGTGCTGAAATTTGAAAGTTCTCTCTTCTCAAGCCTGGCGCAGTGGAAAGAAGCCCATTACAAGTGTATTTATTAAGGCCTTTGGGGAAACTTGCACACTGCTTTGCTTCTTGACAGTGCTATTAGCTCTCACAGAGGTGAAAGGCTGACAGCACTGGCTGGAAACAGGCACAGCTCAAGCAGATTCCACAAAGATACAAGGCTTCAGAACTTTGGACACTAAGAGAGACGTCTGATTGGCTGTTAATGATGTCAGAGCAAGCCCTAAACCATTAATCCACAGTAAATGCAAAGGAGGGACCTTTATTCTCCATTTCCCTCCAAATTTCAATTTCATAATAGGAACCCAATACCTCAGCCAGTGCATTTCTGGGAGATTATTACAGTGAGCAGGTGGTTAAAGCCTTCCAGACTTTGGCACCATGCCACACAACACCCTCCCCCGCCATTGTACACTAATCCCCTTCCCCTCAAGCCGGCCAAGCAACTTGTCTGTCTGATTATTTTTTTACAAAAAAAGGGTTTAAAAATAAAGGTGAGTGCAGCAATCTGCTTCCTCCTGCTTCATAATCATTTTACATTTCTCATAACAAAGAATACCAGCAGTTTATTACTCTTTCACCATGAACCAGGAATCCTATACCCAAACCCCGAACTTTCTAGCTAGAAAAACAGCCTGGGGGTGAAAGAACTAGAGTACATTTTTCCCTTTTCAGTTTCAGGTCTATTAAGCAAACAAAAACAGCTCCAACCAACACAGTGGGGAAAAATGAACTTTAATATTTCTTAAGATAAAAGGACATTGTTGTAGGGGCTTCCTTCCCTCCCCCACACCAGGCTGAAGAAAATAAAACTCTACTTGGCCTCAGAAATTGCTAAAGTGGAGTATGGCAAAGTCCTTTGTGCATCTAATAGCTGAATCTGCTTCATCAACTTCAGTGGGAAACTGTCCCATTCTCTTGAATGGAAGCAGGAGAAGGACCCAAACAAAAGGTTTTCCTCTTAGAAATACAGGTTAGCAATGCATCTTCCGATGGCTTGGCTTTAGTTCCAAGCTATCAGACTCCCTCATGTTCTCTGTACAAAGGCACTTGTGTTAGAACAGTGCCAGGGCATTCTGCTGGTGTATTGTTATGAAAAGTCTTCTCAGAGCTTTCACAGAATCACAAAAATGTAGGGATCTACTCCATCTCCCCATGTTGAGGTGGGATTCAGTATACCTAGACCATCCCTGACAGGTGTTGTCTAACCCAATGGTTCTCAAACTGAGGATGGGGACCCCAAAGTGGGTCATGACCCTTTTTAATGGGGTCATCAAGGCCGGTGTTAGACTTGCTGAGGTCTTGGGTGGTGGGGTCAGGCTCTGCCCCTCCCCCACCACCACCAGCCAACATCATTAGTAATTTTTGTTGTCAGAAGGGGGTCGCAATGCAATGAAGTTCGAGAACCGCTGCTAAAAACCTCCAATGATGGGGATTCCACAATTTCCCTAATTAACCTGTTCCAGTGCTTAACTATCCTAAGAGATTTTTTCCTAATATCTAACCTAAATCTCCCTTGCTGCAAATTATGCTAATTATGTCATGTCCTACCCTTGGTGAACACCGAGAACAACTGATCACCATTCTCTTGATAAGAACCCTTAATATATTTCAGGACTTCTTATTTCCACCTCAGACTTCTTTTCTCTAGATTAAACATGCCCATTTCTTTCAACCTTTCCTCATAGATCATGTTTTCTCAACTTATCACTTGTGTTGCTCTCCTCTGGACTCTATCCATTTTGTTCATGTCTTTTTTTTAAACTGTGGTGCCCAAAACTGGATACACTACTTCAGCTTAGGCCACAACAGTGCCAAAGAGAGAGAACAATTATCTCTAAGGTCTTACATCTGACACTTGTGTTACTATATCCCAGAATGACATTTGTGTTTTTCAAAACAGTGTTACACTGTTGACTCATTCAATTTGTGATCCACTGCAGCCCCCAGATTTTTTTTTCATATGTAATCACACCTGGATGACACCCACAAGGCAAAATGCTTCCAGTCTAAATAGCAGCAGGCTGTAAAGGGCCCATTCAGGGTAATGGGCCATCAGGGAAAACAACAGGCCTTAGGAAAAGCTTATCCCCACAACTGGTGAGCCTTCCTGTGGACATTTTGGCTAGCCTGTATGTAATAGCTGCTATGACTCTGCAAGGACATGTGACCAGGCCACATGACTCTGGACTCCATTTTGGGATGTCTGTATTTTCTACAAATTGTTCTGGGAACCAAGTTTAAAAAAAAAAGGCTTCCTGCCCTATGCCAAAGGTATAGAATGCCAGGAGTGACATGATGTATTGTTCTTCACTCCCCACAACTGAAAACTCAGGAGATGCTGCAAAAGAAAAGGACTTGGAACGGGAGTAGGGAGCCAAAGCTGCAAAGCAAGTGCAGCTTGTGCCTTGAGACTCTGCAAGTCTGCTTGTATCATCTGTCAAAGTGACCGACTATTACTTCTATTGTTCAATCCTATCCTTCTAGTATGTTAAGGTAAGTTTGCTTTTTTGTTTATTTACTAGGTAATCTGCTTTGATCTGTTTGCTATCACTTAAAATCAATCTTTTTGTAGTTAATAAACTTATTTTATGTTTTAATCTAAACCAGTGAATTTGGAGTGATGTGTTTGGAAATCTTAGCTCAAGGGGCAAAGGCTATTGCATTTCCTCTCCACATGGAGGGGGAGGCGAACTGGATAATAAATTCATATTATTTGGGGTTCTGACCAGGTCAGGACAGTACAGCTCTGGGGTCCTATGTTGGAAAAATGGTGGTTATTTTGGCAGTAGCCTCTCTAGTGTTGGTTCATGCAGTGGCTGGTCAGCTTGCATGTTACTGCAGCTGGGTGTGTCCCCACCTGTGTGAATTCTGATGGAAGTGTAGGAGCGGGAGCGGGTCTACAGCTTGTCACAGAAGCACAGTGTGAGAAGGAGCCCAGGCAGGTGAGTCAAAGAGCTCAGTGGTACCCAGTTTCCAGGTGGCATCTTTGGCGGAACCTGTCACAACTACCACCTCGCCAGCAATCCTCTATTTGGTAGTTGTGCAGTTGGCTTGTTTCCTCCCTAAGTGTAGTACTTTGCACTTGTCTTTATTCAATTTTAAATTTATTGATTTCAGCTCAATTCTTCACTTATTAAGATCATTTTAAATTCTAATTTAAAATGATCTTGATAAATGAAAATTTTAAAATCAATGGCTCCATGTCTAGTTGGCAGCCAGTATCAAGCGGAGTGCCCCAAGGGTCGGTCCTGGGGCCAGTTTTATTCAATATCATCATTAATGATCTGGAGGATGGTCTGGACTGCACCCTCAACAAGTTTGCAGATAACTCTAAACTGGAAGGCATGGTAGATAGGTTGGAGGGGTAGGGACAGGATACAGAGGAACCTAGACAAATTAGAGGATTGGCCAAAAGAAATCTGATGAGGTTCAACAAGGACAAACACAGAGTCCTGCACTTAGAACAGAAGAATCCCAGGCACCGCTACAGACTAGGGACTGAATGGCTAGGCATCACTTCTGCAGAAAAGGACGTAGGGGTTACAGTGGATGAGAAGCTGGATATGAGTCAACAGTGCGCCCTTGTTGCCCAGAAGACTAATGGCATTTTGGGCTGTAGAAATAGGAGCACTGCCAGCAAATCAAGGGACGTGATCATTCCCATCTATTTGGCATTAGTGAGGCCTCATCTGGAGTACTATGTCCAGTTTTTGGACCCACTCTACAAGGAGGATGTGGAAAAATTGGTAAGAGTCCAGCAGAGGGCAACAAAAATGATTAGGGGGCTGGAGCACACGACTTATGAGGAGAGGTTGAGGGAACTGGGTTTATTTAGTCTGCAGAAGAGAAGACTGAAGGGGGATTTGATAGCTGCTTTCCACTACCTGAAAGGGGGTTGCAAAGAGGATCGATTTAGACTGTTTTCAGTGGTATCAGATGACAGAACAAGTAGTAATGGTCTCAAGTTGCAGTTGGGGAGGTTTAGGTTGGATATTAGGAAAAACTTTTTCACTAGGAGGCTGGTGAAGCACTGGAATGGATTACCTAGGGAGGTGGTAGAATCTCCTTCCTTAGAGGTTTTTACAGTGAGGCTTAAAAAAGCCCTGGCTGGGGTGATTTAGTTGGGGATTGGTCCTGCTTTGAGCAAGGGGTTGGACTAGATGACCTCCTGAGTTCCTTTCCAATCTTGATATTCTATGATTCTATTATTCTAATCCTGACCTAAAAAATGATTCCAACCCCTCCCCACTTTATGTGATATAGTGTACAAACTCTGTTATCCAAGTCGTTAATTAAAATATTGACTAGTACCAGATCCAGGACTGCATCAGAGCATCTGTTATGAGAGTGGAGTGTCCTTAATGGGTCAACAACACATAACTGTCAAACCCTGATGTGAATATTTCTGAGGGTGTTACCCAGAAATACAACATGTTTAAAATACAAGTACATAGCCAATATTCATAACTTCAGATACAAAGAGGATACATGGATTTTAACCATGATAATCATACTTGGTAGACTGTAACTTTTCTATTGGCACATTACACAACACACTTTGTGCAACAGTTGTTGTAATTGTATAACGCCAGCAATATCAATGATATAAATGGTCATCTTTGATCATAGAGCATCACATACTTGTCCCCTGGTCAGGGACGATGGGCCAAAGACTCACATTGGCTTCAGTGGGATGTATCTCAACAGAATGCATGCAGCAAGATCTAGGTGCAAAGCTGAGAGTTAAAGGATGATGCTATAGCCCTCTCTCCAATTCCACTTACTCGTGGTGCAACAGAGTGGTAGGAGCCTAGAGCTGACCCAGCATTCTGGTCACTAAGTAGTAGCGACCCTCCTCTGGAGTGGACTTGATTGGGGGATGGGTGCTCAATGGCTTAATTAGGCAGGAGGCAGAGAAGCAGTCAACCCATAAGCTGAGAACAATTAAAGAACAGGAAGGAAGTGCAAGGGGAAGAGGTTGACAGGGGCCAGGAGATGCAAAATTCCAGGATCATCAGGTCTTGACCTCTCCCTCACTGCAGAGTGGGCTAAGGGGGCAGTTTCCTTCCAGTCATATTTTGCTGCACACGGCTGAACTTTTCGGGGTGGAGGAACTTGCTAAATAACACATTGATGTTTATAAACTCAAAAGCAGCCTGTCTGCTTGTGCTGGTCCAAAGGGCAGAGAAGGGAGCCTAAGTGGGCTTAAATCAAAAATTTTCATGCTATTTTAGTGAATCTCTTTCTCCAGGCAACAATTTCAACAGTGCCATATGTCTGTGTTCATTCTTCCAGGCCTCTCAGCCCCCTGCGTAGTGGACTAAAGAATTCTAAACATGTGTCTGCGGCTCTGTACAGGCACTGGTATGTCAGGACATACATTCGACGTGGGTGTACTGAGAGATATAGATGCCATATGGAAATAAATCTGACATATCTGGTAAGGGACCAACAAAACAGCAGAGAAATCTGTGCCCCTTGCGCTCCTAACGGAAAGAGCTATTTCTGTAAACTGTTTGGTTTGGCTTCGTTATTTTAACTGATCCTCTAAAATACAGACACAAACTCGTTATCACCAGAGACAGAGGGAACAGTTGCAATCAGTCCCCGCACAAAAGGGAGAGGTCATAAAGAGCTTCCCCAACAACATCAAGGAAGTGCAGGGCCATGCTCCCAGCTATCATCCACTATGTCAGCTATTTTGGCTGGTCCCTTTCAGGACAAGAGGGACACTGCACCCTCTACAAGTGCTCCCCCTACTGTTCCGGAGGCATCGTTCCTCCTCCTTGTATTTTATACTACAGCTTTATTCTGCACAACACATATCACAGTAATTGAATCCCTAACACTTTATAGTGATCAGCTATTGTAATTATTTAAGGGGGGAAATAAGAAGTACAAGGAATAAAGCATTTCTGGGTGGATTATGAAAGGAGCTAGCGTGCAGATTTAGCACACAGATATGGTGAGGACAGTCATATCATATAAGTGGGTGGATGGACAGATGGATGGATTTGGCAGTATGGGAAGTATTGTCCCAATGGCAAGAGCCACAGAGAAGTTTCTAACACCAACACCTTGTCTACACGCAGAGCTTGTTTAGACAACATAGTACTAAAAATGCCTGCAGCCAGACTACCTGAGCAATCCCACCATTACTAATGACAAGTGGTGTTGCACCCATGATAGTGTTATTGTGGGAGATGTCCTTAAGATTTTCAGGGTAGACACAACCCAGAGGTGCTAAGATGGTCTGAACAGAGGTTGCTTCTCAAGGAGAGGAGAGAAGAAGGACCATGGAGGTGAGGTGGGCTATCAAAAATGCTTTACAAATGGAAAAGCTGTGTTTGCCTAAGCATTTCAGGATGAATTCCCACTCATTTCAGTGAGACTTTGTCTGAATAAAGAGTGCAAGGTTGGGCTGATGGAGGAACATTTTGAACTGAACGTGGAGCCTAAAGAGCTTCTTGAGGATGAGGGTGACTGGCCATGCTTCTTGATGCTGGAATGGCTGAAAGTTAAAACTAGACCAATTCACAGAATCATACAAGATTAGGGTTGGAAGAGATCTCAGGAGGTCATCTAGTCCAATCCCTGCTCAAAGCAGAACCAACCCCAACTAAATCATCCCAGCCAGGGCTTTGTCAAGCTGGGCCTTAAAAACTTCCAAGAAAGGAGATTCCACCACCTCCCTAGGTAACCCATTCCAGTGCTTCACCAACCTCCAAGTGAAATAGTATCTTCCTATTTTCAGACGGGAAGTAAGACATACACTTTGAACAATGGGGGTAATTGACTATTGGAACAACTTTTCAAGGGTTGTGGTGGATTCTTCATGATCCGCAATTTTGTAATCAAGATTGGATTTTTTTTTAAAAGACATGCTCTAGTTTGAACAGAAATTATTTCTGCGGCCCAAGTTATGCAGGCAATCAGACTACATGATCACAATGGTACTTCTGGCTTCATAATCTCTGCATGGGAGAAGGCACATAGCTGCATTCTCTGGGTGTGTTTGAGTCGATATCAGAGCCTTGTTCACTCTATCATTTCTCTCTTGGGGATGGAAGAGGAGGAATAGGACCGGAGACCAAGAAGCGCTGCAGAGAATCTACAAACTACATCTTAAAGGGGAAATGCGTCTAATCGTGCTCTATTGAAATCAGCAGCGTAGCAAGATGCTGACTGTAAAAGACAAACATTATAGCAGGGAGGCAGGAAAAAACAAATCCCAGTCCCACTGAGACAGAGAAGAAAAAGGAAAGGAAAGTCAGGCAATGCCAAACCTAATCACAAAGTCTGAACCACCAGCCTCCAAGAAAGAGAGGAAAAGAAAACAAAGACACAGAAACACATAACACAGGAATAAAAGTGAAATGTCATACACCAATCTGAAAATAAAAGGAAGTAAGAAATTGCACCTACCTCCTGCCACACGCACTCTGGGCACGTCTGCGCTCGGAGCTGGAGGAGGCGGCTCCCGGCTCGGGAAGGCACACTCACCTCTAGCACACTACAAACAGTGTGGCCATGGCAGTCTGGGCAGCAGCCCGGGCTCGCCACCCTTAGTGCTCATCTGAGCGCCCTTGGCACGTACTCAGGACAGCTGGTCTGTCCCCCTGCTACAGCTACATGCTACTTTTAGTGTGATAGCTAGCTCAATGAGCGCTAGTGTGAGTATGTCTCCTTGAGCAGGGAAATGGGGGTGCGATTCCAAGTGTTCACATACTCCTGGGTCTCTTTCCGTGGGTAATTACTTTGAAGTATACCATAGCTTTGTATTGGTAGAGTTGCAGCTGCCGGATACTCTCCCTTTGTACACTCTACCTGGACCAAATCCTGAAAACCTGTATTCTTTGAAAGGCACGTCAACGTTGCACATCACTGACAGAGGCACATAGGGCACCTGCAGCTATGTGCTGCAGTAAAAGGCAGGCTGTGTCCACACTGTGTCCTGTATCTACACGTGACAATGAAAGGCTCTGGCAGCAGGGAGGGAAAAAGGAGAGGCTCAGACAGCTCCCTGCAGTGGGAAACAGCTCTGGCGCTTTTCCCCACTGCCCGAGCCTTTCCCTGCAGCAGAGAAAGATTTCAGCAGGTAGGCAGCGGGACACAACACTGCCTACAACAGCAATGTAGACCGAGGAGCAACTGCTTGGGTGTGGAGAGACCTGTGTACACTATGTACCCTAAGGGTCTGGTGTGTGTCTACTCTACTCGCTTACGCAGTGCCTCATTGACTACACCGCTGTTTCTACCCCTGCGAAGGGGGCGCACATTGTGCGTACTCTACACACTAGTGTGAGATCTGTACAGCCTAGACATACCCCAAGTACTCAGGAAAGCATTGGCACTGAACGGAGATACTGAAGACAATGGGGCTGCACTTGGGCAGCCTTACACTGGGTAGTATGTAACTGTCTGATCAGCCCCATGGCAATGAGATTACTCATGTGACTAAGAATCAGAGGGGTAGCCGTGTTAGTCTGAAATTGCAGAAGCGACAAAGGCTCCTGTGGCACCTTAAAGACTAACTAAAATTTTTTTAGAGCAAAAGCTTTCGTGGGCTAATACCCACTTCGTCGGATGCATGCAGTGGAAGTATCCAGGGGCAGGTATAAATAGGTAGGCAAGAACCAGGTGGGAGATAACAAGGTTAGTCCAATGAGGCTGAACCAGCTTGTTATCTCTAATCAGGGAGGGTGAGGTGTTCCTCTAGCAGCTGAACTGGAGGTGTGAATAGCGAGAGAAGAGAAGCTGCTTTTGTAGTTAGCTAGCCATTCAAAATCTCTATTCAGTCCCAAATTGATTGTGTCAAATTTGCAAATGAATTGCAGCTCTGCAGTCTCTCTTTGCAGTCTGGACTTGAAGTTTTTTTGCTGCAAAATGCTGACCTTTAAATCTTCTATGGTGTGTCCGGTGAGGTTGAAGTGCTCTCCTACAGGTTTTTGAATATTGCCATTCCTGATATCTGATTTGTGTCCATGTATCTTTTTTCGTAGGGACTGTCCAGTTTGGCCGATGTACATAGCAGAGGGACATTGCTGGCACATAATGGCGTATATTACATTGGTAGATGTGCAGGTGAATGAACCAGTGATGGTGTGGCTGATCTGGTTTGGTCCTGTGATGGTGTTGCTGGTGTAGATGTGTGGGCAGAGTTGGCATCGAGGTTTATTGCATGGATTGGTTCCTGAGTTAGAGTTATTATGGCGCGGTGTGCTGTTGCTGGTGAGAATATGCTTGAGGTTGGCAGGTTGTCTCTAGGCCAGGACTGGCCTGCCTCCCAAGGCCTGTGAAAGTGAGGGATTGTTGTCCAGGATGGGTTGTAGATCACTGATGATGCGTTGGAGAGGCTTTAACTGAGGACTGTAGGTGATGGCCAGTGGTGGTCTGTTTTCTTTCTTGGGTTTGTCTTGCAGCAGCAGGCTTCTGGGCACACGTCTGGCTCTGTTGATCTGTGTCCTTATTTCCTTGTGCGGGTATTGTAGTTTTGAGAAAGCTTGGTGGAGATCTTTTAGGTGTTGGTCTCTGTCTGAGAGGTTGGAGCAAATACGATTGTACCTCAGTGCTTGGCTGTAGACAATGGATTGTGTGGTGTGCCCGGGGTGGAAACTGGTGGCATGAAGGTAGGCATAGCTGTCGGTAAGTTTTCGGTATAGGGTGGTGTTGATGTGGCCGTCATTAATTTCCACCATGATTTCAACAGCTTCCACCCCACCATCCACCTCAGCCTGGACCAGTCTACATAGGAGGTCCACTTCCTGGACACCATGGTGCAAGCGTTAGGAGCACTCCTCTGAGGAATACACAGCAATTCTGTTCTCCAACAACAGGCACAAAAACAGAATATTGAGGAAGTTTTGGGTAGTATTTCATAGAGAGCACTAGAACATCGGTGTCTTGTGCAAAAATCCAGAGTTTAGTAGCAACTCTCTGTGGCACTAATTGCATGCAAGATGATTTTTAGTATCAACCTCCTCATGGGAACCACAAATAAACTCCTCTGAAGAACATGCGGCAGCAGCTTCATTATGCCAGGTGATGACAAAAAGCTTCAAGCAATATTTTGCATGCTGGAGTGTTTTCCCTTCAAGGTCTGTGGTTAACTCATCCTTTGTGCAAGTATAAGACAGTAGCTTCTTCACTGTGACATTGGCGATGTTTGTAGAGTCATTGATTTTGTATTGGATGGGTGCAATACCATAAAGTCTTTTCTTTATAGTAATATTTTCATTGATTCCTCTGCATATGTATCAACCATGAGGTGGATTTTGTCATAGCTCTGTTATTTTGTTCATCGTTCAGCCAAGTCTCGCCAGCTGTTAACAGTTTCTGGTTTGTTGAGAGCTTGTACCTCAGCCATACCATCAATGATTGCTATGACGAAAGATCTCTGCTGGCATAACTCATACTGGTTACATTGTCAGGAGGTGCTGACTTAGGAAGACCATGCAAGATATGCATTAGTTTGTTTTTCTCCTCATACATGCACCGTTCCCTTACATTTGAACATTGATCATGGTACCAAGGAGAACTTGTACATTCTCAAAGCCTTACATAGACCAGCATCATACTGAGATCTGGACATGACCAGGAGATGAGCAAATAATGACCTGCCTGTAGTTAGCTCTGTAATAGTCCTTGCCACATGCACTCTGACTTTCTTCTTTGCATTTGAGCACAGTTTTAATCTGTGCTCAAATGATTTGAGCTCATAGATTGATGGAGCCTTCGATAATTCTTTGGGTTTTGAAGGCTTCACATAAGTCTTGACCCAAAGCATCCATTCACCTGACATCTTGATCTATCTCATCACTGAAGACTGCTTTTGTCATAATGTTAATAAGCTATGGTCCATCATACATGAATGGATGGCCAGTGTGAGTAAGTTGATCTTTTCTTGGCATTTAATAGCACCTAATGAGTCTAGACCAGAGATCGGCAACCTTGGCACGTGGCACCAGAGGGTAAGCACCCTTAGTGGGCCCCGCTGGTTTGTTTACTTACCAGTTCACCAATCGTGGCTCCCACTGGCCGCAGATCGCAGTCCCCCTGCAGTTCCGTGAGGCCCCCTGCACTCCCAGGCTGGAACATGTTCAGTGCAGACAGAAACTTTGGGGAATTAAGCTGTGAAGCTCTAGCAAGTCTCTTCTAAGCATGTGCAAACTGCAATTTTTCAAAGCCTCACAAATGGGCCAAATATGGGTGGATATTCATGGGGATGTCAAAAGGAAAATCCTTTACACAAAGGCCACTTCCTCCCCACCAAATTTCAAGTCTCTGCTCTATAGTTTGGCAGGATTTAACATAAGCATAACATTTTTCCTTAGCCTTGTTCTTCTAAATAGCTGAACTGTTTTTGTTGACATTTTCCAGAAATATTCAGCCTGAGGCAAACACATGGCATAGAAAATTTCAGCCCAAATAGTTAGAGTTTGGGAAAGATACAAGTAACAGAAAACAGGGTTTTATAATGGGAAATGTCAGGCAATGTTAATTTCAGTTGGTGCTACCAGCCCCAACTATAATAAATATTTTTAAAATATCGTAATATTAGATGCAAATACACACACACAATTTAACAGCAGATTAACTGGAGCGTCATTCAATTCCACGTTAAGTTTGGGTGACTGTTCCATATCTGTTCTCTAACAGAAAATTCTGCTCTTCCAGTTACATAGGTATATATCTGGGATAGTGCCAATGGCTTCATCAGTTTAAGTGAAAGCAGAACTTGGCCCTAAATGATCCTTTGCCTGATCATCTCCGGCCTTGAGTCAGTAAATGGGTCTGGATCAAATCACTGGATCCAAACAACCCAAGTCTGGGGAAGTTCAAATCAGCAACTATCCTTCGTGATTCAGACCCAGCTCTACTTGCAACACATCTGTTTTACAGCAGCCACAGTAATGATCCTATAAAATGGTTACGGGGTGTATGTGTTGATGGTTGTTTTTCTATCATTTTTACCTTTCTAAAGCAGCGGTTCTCAAACATTAGCAATCTGAGAACCCCCATTTTTATGTAAATTTTTTCACAGCCCCTCAATCTCCCAGTCTCTCCTTTCCCCCATGGCCCCACCGCTGCCCCACCTCTTCCCACCCATGCTCCACCCCTGACCCTCTTCTTCCCCACCTCTTTCCGCCCCCTCCCCTGAGCACGCCTTGTCCCCACTCCTTCCCCACCCTCCTAGCACCTCCTACACACCTCTGAATGGCTGTTCCCAGCATGCAGGAGGCAGTGGAAGGGAGGGGGAGGAGTTGATCAGCAAGGCCGGTGAACCCCCTAGAGTACCCTCGCAGACCCCCAGAGGTCCACGGACCCCAGTTTGAGAAACATTGTTCTGAAGTTAGTCTGTTCATATTTTTAAAGGGCAAGTGCTATATATCAGAGTGTGTTTCCTCTTTCTGTTTTCCATTGCATGTCACTAAGGATCCAACCCTACAATCCTTAATTTACATGAGTAAACCCATTACATTTAGTGGAACTATTGTATAAGAGTTGCAGGATCACACCCCAAGAACTTTTCTGGTTCTCCTACTGTGGCGTAAGCTTCCATTGATGTTTGCCTAGGTAAAAATTGCTTCAACTGATTACCCAGAGAAGCTCATGACCTACAAACTAGCCTCATATGGTTACCTCATATACTACCTACATTCTGCACTGGTTGAGAGAGAAGGGAGAACTTGTTTGTTTGTTTTTAATGATTCTTCAATCAGATGTACTAGTGAGGACCTTGTGCCCATATGGATCCCCTTGGACTACAAAAAGGCATAAGGTTCCACACTAGCAGATCCAATTGCAGGACCAGGGCCTGTGGCAAGCTAAGAAAATTGTGCTGCTACATTGATTATATTATTTTGCATCCCTGTCAATAGCGTCTAGAAATTAAAATTGGGACATTTAGCTTAAATTGCCCAATCCTGGGGAGCTACAAGATACACCTGAAGGGAAGGGGTTAGTAGAAATGTGCATGGTAGAGGGTAAGATGTTTGGATAAAACACAGTTCAAGATGCAAGATATGAACGAGCAGATGGAAAACGTTAGTTTTTGACGTACATAGGGTGACCAGACAGCAAGTGTGAAAAATCGGGATGAGGTAAGGGGTATAGGAGCCTATATAAGAAAAAGATCCCAAAATCGGGACAGCTGATCACCCTAGACATACAGTATATAGAACTAAGTAACCTAGATCAATGCATAGCAGTGGAGCGTCTTTCTGGATGCCGGTTATGCCGTAGTCATGTAACAATCCAATCAATGCACCTGCCCATGTCTTTATTTTTATCTCTAACTTCTAGCAAAACGGTACTGCAGCGAGGGCATTTCCAGGAGAACACTACACATCTGAGAGGGTTACACTTATCTGGCTTTCAGCTTCATGCCTTATGCCACACCACTCAGAGATATGCTGGTGGTGGGAGGATGGGGCTCTTACAGCACATCTTATGCTTCCTACTCTGCCTCAATAATATTTACAAGTTGGCTTTTACATACTCACGGATCCATAAAAGTCTTTGCCCTAAAACAGAATAGTATAAATAGAAAACCACTGAAGAGCTACAGCTGCAACTGAGGCTACTGGAGTGTAGCTACCATTGCCAGGCCATCCGCCTGTGCTGCCAGCAAGTGTCAGCGATTGATGGTGCTGAGGTACACAAAGGGAAGCAGCTACTCTAGAAACACTTGCTGCACTCGCAACTCCCCTTTCCCCCTTGGCCTCGTCTCCCTATAACCGGTTGCAAACATGGGAAAAGACCAGGGATGCATCATTAAAACCCTCCCATTGTAATTGCAGCTTATGTTTGTGCAATGCTGCTTCTGTACAAAGTGTTCCATCTGGAACCTAATCAAAGAAGCTCACATTGACCTTTCATATAGTAACATTTAGGTACAGTAGCACTGACATTTTTTCTGAGAAACCCACTCCAACTTCTGCAATAAATTAAAATAGCAACATTACTGTTTTGGCCAATTTCCTCCAAATTCAGCATTTTGCAAAAAACTCAGCTCTAGTAAATGGATGGAGACACTTTCAAGAGCAGCAGTGGTCTTTGTGTAAAACCTTTGCCGTTCGTTCTAATACAGAGCGTTCCATTTAAATCAAAAACAAACCTTGATAATCTTCTGTGAGTGGCTCTATAGGCTATGGAGAGGGGACCAGCTGTGACTGGTGGTGGTGTAGTCAGCTCAACTGTCAGGACATCATAGGAGCTGATATGATAAATATAGCAGAAGGGGGTCTTGCAGGTTGATAGTAAATATTGAGGATTTAGTCTCACTTCAGTCTTTCCTAGTCCATTAGGGAACAAGGGCCAAATTCTGCTCCTTGTAAATACGGAATAATTCTACTAAGTGAATTTACTCTGGGTTGACACCAGTGAAACGGACAGTAGAATTTGGCCCCAGGTCTCTATTATTATTTATTTTTCAAAGTTTCCCAAAAGTGGACTAAGTGCTTCACAGAACAAACAGTAGATATGACCCATAGCCGGGAGAGATCACAGTCTAAGTAGAGACACAACATGGCACATGATAAAGACAAACAGAGGGGAGGAAGGAAGGACAAGGTAACAAAACAAGATTGTGTGATTGCTTAGGGTTAAGGTACACATCCTTCGGGTTTGTTTTTAAACTGAAGCAGCAGATTGGCAGCATGGTGGGGAGCTAGTGAAACGAATCACTAGGGCTATGTGCATGGCTCAGGTTGCAGCGGCAAAACCAAAGTGGCTGTTTATAAAGCCAAGGCAGCCTGTAGTTCTTGTAAGCAGAGAAGGGGAGCGGATGATGCCCAGAATGACAGTGAGTTCTGAAGGGGCTGTTGGAGATTAAAAATGTGCCCTCTGCTCCTGCTGGTGTGGGAGTGCCATGGGGTGTAAGGAGCCCTGCTGCTGCCGCCCCCTCACAAGTTGAGGGAGATGGGAAGAAGCTCCTGGAGTCTCAGTGCCCTGAAGTAGCTCCCTAGTGGAAGGTGGTAGGAGCAAGGGAGCTGGCAAGCCCCTGGCTCTCTCCGTACCCTCTCTGGCAATTGGCAGGCTTCTCGGTTCCATTTGATAGGATATGAAAATACCACTGGGTCCTGACGTTCTTATGAAATACTTGAAAAGATCCATTCTTGCCAGGAAGATTTTGCAAAGGAGGAACTCAAGGTTTTGACCTCCATTTACAACTTAGCCTGGCCCCAATTCAGCTAGCTACCTTTTAAGCACGTGTGGTCCCCAGTGGTGTCAATGGGAACTCACACACTCGGTTAGCCACATGCATACGCACCTGGGGCCCAACCAATGACTGCAGGACCTCTGGGATGGGGACCATCATTTACTATTTGTTTGCACAGCTCAGCAAGGACCTGACCCAGCTGAAGCCTCTAGATGCGACAGAAATACAAAAGGATAAAGATAACAACAAAACAGTGGCAACAGAACTATGTCTGACTTTTTTCTTTTTAAGGTGGAGATGCTGGCAAGTCCTGTATAGGCCAATTTCATGTGTTCAAAAAGAGTTTAAAAGTACAAGCAACATTCCCACACGCCGTCATTTCTGTTTGTCACTGGCTTTTATTTAAGGGATTGACAGCACCTTTTATCAGACAGCCTATTTACTAATAGCTCATCCATGAAACTGAAAAGTCACCAGAGCAAGCACTAACCTGCACTAGTGCCAAGGGACAGCATATGGCAGGCTTCAAACCTACCCCGACACCACCTTTTCCCTAAAAATATAATATTTTATTCCAAAACCTCCCCTTTTTAACTAAAATAAAGGGCTGCCTGGTTTTAAAATCCAGGTGTCAGACAAAGCAATTTAAATGTCTCAAGCTTAGTGCTAAAGAGGGGCTCAAAACAAAACCTCACATCTGAACCACCCACATTTAGGAAAGTTCAAGAGTTTTCTCCTGATGTCAGTAGTGCAATGAGAGAAAAGTTACTCTTTATTATGAGGTTGTATAGAGCCCTTTGGGGACTTCCAATATATACTCTCTCTAGCAAAGATTTAAAAAAAACCAATGCTATAAATATCCATAAGATACACTGAAATCCATGCTATTAAAACCATTCTTGTAGCTAAGCAGAAGGCTACTGCTTGTCAGACACTGCTTCCCATCAGAGAGCTCACCTCCTCATTTTCTCCCCTCTGGATGGAGTCTTTCAAATATTTTCATTATTGCTCGGTGCCTAGTCAATTAAGTCTTTTTTAGTATTGTGCTCTTGGTGCTAACCATCTGAGTCCTGCTAATCACACATGGTGCATGTGGGGACAACTCACCCCACACCCAAGTCAAGTCTTCCTCCCATTGCTGCTTCAAAGAAATGCTTCTGTGTTCTGCTGTTTGTGAGAGAGACTAACCCTGGAATGTGGCAAAGAAGGAGTTAAAATCAGGAGCTAGTGTAAGCCCATTAATGTTGCATCAGTTATAAAACACACTGGTTTTTATACTGACACCACCACAGGGATGTTACCCACACATCAGAAATGAACACCATGATGTGGGCCCTATTTAGCGCTCTCAACAAATTACGAGTCTGACTTCTTTCCCTTTAACCTCCTGACTCTTTTTCGTTTGGTTGGGGTTGGGGGAGGGGAGAGTAGGGTGGCGGATTGTCAACCTCTTAAGCATATGAAAACAGATTTCACTTTAGGTTACATCAGTAGTGTTTTGACATGGAACAGCACAGAAAGCTTTCTAGCCGATAAATAAAATATGATTTGCCTGGTTGGTTATTCTATATTCATCATGCCTGGTACCTGGCATTCGTTCTGGTTGTCACACAGGTAATATCTGATACATCTGTCCTGTTGTTTCTCTCTCAGCCAAAATGGGATCAAGCACTCTATCCTCAGTATTGTCCCTTCACTCCCTCTGCCTGAATGAAAAATATATCCCTATCGGAACATTAGGGTCAAGTCAAAGTTTGTATTTTTAAGACCCCCATAATACTGGACTAGTCTTATGAAGCTTATGAAAGCATAGCACACACTTTTCACCACTGCTAGCCGTAGCAATTTATTGCTCTCTACTAAAGCTGGGCCCCATTTTTCAAGTATTCAAAATTTAAACAATTTTTTCCATGAAAAAATTGTTTAATTTTTGACTAGGTCTACTGGCTGCTGTAGCTCCAAATCTAGACATGATGGGCCAAATTCTGACCCAATGTGGATGCATCTCCATTGACCCCTATAATTCATTTTTTCTAAGCATAAAACCCCCCAAAAATGCCATCTCCTATGTGATGCTAGATTCAATAACCTGCCATTGGAAGTAGTGAGACAGAAAAAAAAAAGAAAGGTACATGAAAGATTCCAGAATTCCTCAACCCTGAAAAGTGATCTTCCCCAGAAGAGAAAGGAAACAGCAGTACAATGCTTGCCCAACACTGCCCCACCAATCTACTTCAGAAGCAAGTGAAAGGACCACCTGCAGGAATGAGAGCAGTTCAGCCTGCAGGCCTCTTCGGTCCTTGACCTGAGACTGCCAACAAGGGTCTGATGGCGGTTTGTGTCAAGTGCATGCCTGCATATTATGAATGGAATTCAAACCACCAATTTCTTTTATGCAAACCATTCAATTGCCATCAGATGTTTGTAATGACTTTTGCTTACTACCATCCTGGCCTGCATTTGAACTAGAAATGAAAGAAATTTATATAGTCTATTACAAATCCCCATAGCCATCCAACCCCTCAGGAAACACTTCTCAAGAACGTGCTACATGAGTTTGAAACTAGCTGCTTTTGTTTGCCATTTATTATAACGTGGTGTTTATGGAAATTTCACATATAACTAGCAAAATCATCAGAGAGAAAAAAGCAGCTGTCAGATTGGTTAGCTGACAAAGGAGCATTATGTGTACTCATGTATAATATCTCTAAATCTATCAATACAGATAAATGTCCTTTTTTGTCAGATCAGAAAACAAATAGTTGTAGACCATAAACCAAAATTACTTATACAGTTCAGCAGTTCTTGGGTTTGTGAAGGCGGCTTTACCACTCTCTGATCTTTTTTCTTTTACTACTCACAGATCACACAACTTTCCCTTCACAGTTTATCAGCATAACAGGGTAATTTATTTCCCACTTCACTCATATTCCCATATGGCTGAGCTGCATTCCTGTTAGAATCTGTCACCTTTATTAACCTTGCTGCATTTCCATACAGTTGGGTTCCTCTGCAGTTCAGTCAGCTAAGGCAGAAACCTGTAGAAACTAAATGGTAATTGGGGCCATATGAGTGGTAGGCAGCAATTTTTCATACCTGGCACCCATTGTGTAGGATCCATCAATTCATCAAATCATCAAAATCCAGGCCTGATTCTCATGACTCTTACACACATGTACATCACAATTAACTCTAATTAAGTCAATTGAGTTGAAGCAGGATAAAATAATGTGCAATCAGAATTTGTTCCACCAGATGCAAATGTGGTAGGTTTTTCTGTAGAAAATTATTTAAGGCAGGGCTGGTAGCACTACCTAATATTAAGGCTGCCTGACTTCCCATTGTAAGACCCTGTTTTCTGTTGCTTTTAACTTTGCCAAACTTTAACCATGTGGGCCTAATTTTCCAAATACATTGTTTTGCTCATGTTAAAAAAGTTTCTTCGAGAAAAATCTAGTGACTCCAAGATTTGGAACAGGGGCTTGAAATTAGGCTGGGGTCTGGCTTTTGCATCACAGAAACTTTTTTAACTTTACCATTCCATGAAAGTCTGCTCAAATTGGGCCAACATATAAGCCTTTGAAAAATCACAGTTCAAACATGCTCAATAGGGACTTTTTGAAACATTGCTGCTAAAATCCCCCAATCCATGCAAACTCCATAGAAAATCCTCCATTCGTACTGAGCATGCTCCAATCTGGGGATGAGTAGGGTTTACCCTGCAATTTCCATAATTACCATAAACCAGGCCAAGGCCAAGCATTTAAACTGTGAGTAGGGAGTCTGTCTCTGCTGTGCTCTCAATGCCCCTCCTGCTGGTCCAGCACACAGAAGAGAGTGTTCATAGCTGTAACTCCCAAATGGAAGCAATCACCTCCCTCAGACTCATACTTGGGTATCTAACTCCCTTGAGGAGCTGGGCTTAGATTACCCCCCATCCCTTGGCCTTTCCTACTGGCTAGTATGGCAAGTTCTCTGCTCGGCCTGTGTGCTTCTGTGAATCCCCTTTTGGGGCACCCAATTCTCCCCATGCACTGTATAGGGCACCTTGGCAGCTAACTCAGGGCAGTGAATTCCACTAGGCAGCAAGGCAGCTAAAAGTTAGATATTGGAATGCTCAGCACTGCAATGTGTAACCTCTGTCTTGCGATTCTAGCCCTTTGTGCCTATTTTGCCCAGTGCTGGAGGAAAAGTGACCATTAGTAAGAAGATGGTGGCCACTGAAATCCAAGACAATGATTCATCACTCATTACTGCTCAATGGTAAACCACACTTGCAGGCAACTTGGTTAGCCAAGAATTTGCACAGTGTCAGGAAGAGTGTGGAGATGTTGACAGTGCTAGGGAAGGGAGTGCCTCTATGGACGACATTCTCAGCTTTCCTGACATTAAACATCAAGGGGCCTACAACAGAAACAAACATCTTTGTGAAATACCATATAGGCTCCAACCCCACAGCTGAATCGATGCAGGCAGACTTCAAGGGGCTCCAAGTTGTTCCACACAGATCCAGTTGTAAGATCGAAATTATAGCATAGAGAGATAGTTGCGGCTATTGTTCAATTTCATTGATGTGACACAGCTCTGCTGCTTCTGGCTGTGGTATTCTGATAGAAAGTCTTGGAGAGACCAGAGGGAATTTTTCAGCATTTTTAAGCAGAGTCATGACTAGCTGACAGGTACAAAACACAACTCAGCCTTGCCTACACCAACCAAAAAGTCCAGGTCAGCATCACACCAGATAACTCAATTGTTAACCATTAATAATATTCCATTACATAGACAGGTGCCTTGAGTGAAGCCCAAACCAGAATCTCATAGCTGGGCACAACCATTACTTGTAATCACCTTTTAACACGTCTCTTTCTGAATGTTTTACTTTGGGTTAGTTATTTTATGGTGTTAATCTCTGAATGTCACAATTAGCTTTTAAAGTTATAGAAACACCCCATGAAAGAAATTACAGCAAGTTCACTTCACATCTGGGTTTCTACTAGTGGAGTTTCATGTGCAGTAAAGCTTCAGGCCAAGACATGCAGCAACACATTGATTTATACAACGATTGCAAGTTACATAACCAGAAAGGCTAGCAACATTCTTCCTTACATTAAAGAAAGCATAGGAGGATCCAGGGAAAGGCTCTAAATCAACCAAATCCATATTTAAAGGCTCACAGGTTTAGATGCTTCCTCCTCCATATCTCACCTGCCCACAAACACACACACACACTCCAGTTCATCACTTATTTCACAATAATGGGCAGTTTTCAAAGCACTATCTGGGAGTGCCATTCATAAGTACTGTACCATTCACCGTTATGGCATCTGTGAATGTGCCAACTTAAAGGTGATAAAATGACACAGAGCACTGAAATTGTGGGGGCAGATAAGAGGTAGGATTGACTAATATAACTAAAACCTTCTTCTCTTCACCATTTGTATTAAAGACATGGATAATGGAGAGGAGAGGGTGCTTATAAAATTTGTGACTGACACCAAATTGCAGGACAGGATCAGAATTCAAAATGTTGACAATGAATTGGGGTCACTCAAAGTACTGTACTTAAGAAGAAAAAAATCAAATGCATGGCTACAAAATGGGGAATATTGGGTAGGGTGTAGTACTGGTGAAAAGAATCTGGGGATTATAGTGGATCACAAATTAAATATGAGCCAACAATATGGAACAGTTAAGAAGAGAAGACTGAGGTGAGGAATGTGATAACTGTCTTCAAATAGGAAAAAAAATTGTTATAAATAGGACAGTGATCAATTGTTCTCCACTGAATGTCTGATAAGAAGGCTTCATTTACAGCAAGGACAATTTAGGTTAGATATTAGGAAAGCTTTCTAATTATAAAGATAGGTAACCACTGGAATAGGCTTCCAAGGAAGGTTGTGGAATCACTATCATTGAAGGCTTTTAAGAACAAGTTAGACTCAAGGATGGTCTAAATATACGTGGTCCTGCTTCACTGTGGTAAGCTGGACTAGATGCTCACAGAACTGGATGGCTGGAAGAGACCTCAGGCAATCATTGGTCCTGATCCAGGGAAGATCTCCTCCACTCTCAAGTCCCAATCACTTCTATGGACCTCGAAGGCACTCATCACCCTCCAGGATTAGGGCCATGCTTTCCAGTCTTTCCTCCACACTTCCCCTCCTGGAGCAGTCTCTAGAACATAGCACAGTGATCTCAGATCTCCTCTTAGTACTGCCTTGTGCAAAGCAAAAAAAAAAAAAAAAAACCTTTCCAAGTTCCTGTAAGCCTGTAATCCAACTAGTCAGCTCAAAAAGTCCTTTGAAATGAAGCCAGCTCCTTATAGGGAATCTACTCATGTATTTTTTTTAATTCAGTTCAGTCTAACACAATGGAGTGGGAGGTGAGGTTCCCCCTCATCTGCAGTCCAAATGTATAAAATATGATCCATGTGCAGTATCCAAAACAGAAACGTTGCTATAAAAGTAATCTGATCAGAGTTTAAATGGATCAGATCTTCATTAAGGTTTTGCCTCAAAGGCTTTACAGGCTGCAAGCTTGAATCTAATTTTCAGTGTCAGCTGAAAAGGTGGGAAGGGAGGCTTAAGACTCTGGCACTGGGCTTTATTGATCTAGGGAAGCCAAGTTTTAACGCAGTAAATAGTTAAAACCATAAATACTTGAGTGCATGGTATATTGGCCTTCAGATACATGCATACAGCTCCCACTGACATCACTGGTTGCTGGGTAAAAGTATCTTAGGGCTGAGTTTGACCCTGAAAGCATCCTTAGCATTTTCCCCTTCCCTCCCCTCACCCCATGTCCAGCCACCACTGTGGTTCACTGCCAAGATTAGCACTTGAAATGCCTTTGAGGAAAAATCTGCAACAAGGATCCAATTAACAAAGGGTTTGGCTCTTATACACATTAATCCTATTTTCCAAGCACCTCATCCCTGCTCCTGGCTCTCTAGTCCAACCCTGTTATGTTCTTCCCCTTCTTTTCTCTCAACCAAGGACAACTCTCTTTTCTTGTCTAATCCATCCATTTATTTATAGACATCTCTGCAGGGCTCCTCACCACAGTATGTGCCCACTTCACAAACATTACAGCACCTAGGCTCACAACATCCCTGAGAGTTCAGATGACATTTACTATCCCCACTTCACAGATGTAAAACTGAGGGACAGAGAGATTAGGTGACTTGCCCGAGGTCACACAAGAAATCTGTGGCAAAACTGGGAACAGAACTCAGTTTCCAGGTTCCCAGACTAGTGCCTTAACCCTCCCAGTCACCATCTATCCCTCCCAATTCTTTGATCTGACAGGCAGCAGCCAGCCCAATGAATACTGACAGACTTACTGAGACCTGAGACTGGACTTTGGATATCACTAATTGTTGTGGGGGGAGGCAACTGGCGGAGGGGTATTCATTTAACTCATCTGAATCTTAAATATTGTTCAGATCTGCTGGCTAATTGAATGAACTAAATACATATACTCCATGTAAACAGCTGGCTGCATTTCAAAGGCCTTGGCAAATTGCATTCATGGATCACACGTTACATCAGATGGTAAAACAAGCCTGTCACATCTTACTCCAGTTATTACATCAATTACAAGTTGTTCATGATACAAAACTGAATGTGGCTATGCCCATTGCTTTGATCATGTTAAGGCTCAGATTTCCTTCAAATTAAGGAGAAGAGAAAGTTTCCTTTTAATCATGAAAATGTCCCAGTTCCAAATCATGCCATTTAAACTGAACTATATTTATATCAGATGAGTGAGTGAAAAGGGTGATTCACAGATGAGCTGGTTATAAAGATTCATGAGCCAATGTTCAGTCCGTAATCAGGGTCCAAGGTTCTAATTTAATTCCAGGTTCAGGAAAGCTCTTATGAGGCACTTACACCATGTGTATCATTAGTCTTAGTATCCTGGCATTCCTCAGATAAGATGGAGGCACTTGAAATATTTCTTCCAGGATCTTTTACCTGGAACCTTCATTTTCAGTCTATAAAAGGGTATCTGTGAGGCACCACAGCCCAGGTCCTCAAAGGTATTTAGGTGCCTAACGTCCATTGAAAACAACAGAAATTAGTCATCCAACACCTTTAAGGCTCGGTGCCCAAATCCACAGGCCTTGGCTCAATTACTAACCAGCCAAACTGCAATGGGGCTGTTGTGGGGCAAGTGCGCCACATCCCCTCCTGGGGTGGGCGGGGTAATTTCTTCCCCGCAGTCACGTCCTTATGACCAGCTTTTGTCTTGGGGTGATGAGGACTAATCGAAAAAGTCAATACGACTGCTCTCCTCTCAAGGTTGTATAGCCAGGGTCAGCTACAGCAGCCTTGTATTCAGGTCAGCGAGGCCTAGCAGTCAGAGTCCAAATCACAGCCTCCAAACACAGGGCAGTGCGAACTAGTGGGCAGCATCAATATCATGGCCTCCAGACACAGGGCAGTGCAGACTAGCGGCCAGTACCCAGGGGGCTTAGTAGAGACATACACGATTGACTATATAAAATCTCTTCCAAAAAATTGACTTCTATAAATTTGATATAATTTCGTACCATAGATGTACCCATAGTAACATAATCCACCAGCACCAGTATACATTGACAGACAGAACTGCTTTTTTATTTTTTATTTTTTAATTTTTTTTAAGGGTCCTAAAATGGACCTAATGGTCCAGATCTAAGCCAATTCATTCAAACAGCACCCTAACCACAGGGAGTTAAAGAGTGTGGTTTGTTACTTGTCTGAATTATGTGACGTGGTAATCTGCAGGCACTGTCAAACTAAACCATTTTTATTTACTTTAAAGCTAATTAATTCAAGAAGTCAGGCAATCAGATTAGTCCAATTGTCTTTGACCATTAATTTATAAATACAAAGTTCTGACCAGGATTTTGAATGTCCCAAAATATGAAGTGCTTCAAATAATTTGAGGTTCCTCACTGAGCCCTGTGCATGCTGGGACAGAACTTTTGGAGTAAAGGAAAAGTTGTGTTGTCACTTATATAAAAGGTGAAATTCATCCCAGCCTCACAGGATTAGAAGTTGGATTTATTTAAGTAGTGCATAGATCCCCTGACCCTCTGCTGAGGTGAATTTCTCCTAGAGTGCATACGTAATCCATAAATCTCAGTGACATACTTCAGTATGGTGTCCCAGGGCTTTGATTTAAGTAGATCCTAGTCTCTTGGGATACAAAACTACACCTTTCTCCTTTTTCGTACCTCAGACACAGGCTCAAACACAGAAGTCTTTTAATCAAGTTCTCCTCCTCATTACACGCTGCCTGAAATGATGCTGTGCCAGTGTAACACAGGAATACTTGGCCCACAGTATCTGAAAGCTTTGGGAATAAACTATTGTACTATTGTCTCAGTCCAACTTGATTATATTTTGACTAGCAGCCATTATATAAACAAATTATCTGAATACCCATCTCCCTTTTGTCCTGTAAGCAAATCTCTAGATTCCAATTTGACTCTCTCCACATAGCACATGTAAAAAATGACAGTTACATTCCTGATGATGTATACATATATAAAAAGAAGTTGTCCCTCAAATCAGATGTGTCTTTCTTATATGAAAGTTTACAGTACAAGAAGTAGCTGCTTCTGAGTTCGCTCATGGTCCTGTTTAGAGATGTTTTGAGATGTTGCCATAGTGTTAAATAATCCCATATCACATGAAGTCCTAACATTTGGCAAGAACATACCCTTCCCTCTCCTAAAGTCACAGAAGTGCTTTTATGTTACTCATATGGCAGTTATTGGCAATAACAAGATTCAGGTTAATTTGGATATATTAAGATACAATCTAAACCTTCATATAAACTCTTCTTTGTAACGACCTGTTCATGGGTTGGCTATAAATGTCCCAATTACAGATGACATCAGGTCTATTGCTGTACAATGCTTAAACCCAGATCTTCAAAAGTTATTTAGGTACCTAAATCAATGGGAATTAGCTGTCTATATACCTTTGAGGATCTGGGCCTTAGAGCCTCCTGGGAGATGCAAAGCATCCTCAACTGGCAGGCAATGAATTGTGTCCATCTTTTCTCAAATATAATTCATCCTTAACAAATATTTCACAAATTTTCACAAATTAAGAATGCATCCTTATTAAATGCTGATAGAGTCTCAGTGAGTTCTTCAGACACTGTTGGGATCCAGATGGTGCTGCGAAACAGATCAGACTTATATTTCATGTTGTTGCAGGCAAAGGACAAAAGAAAAGCTGCCAGAAAAGTCTGCTGAGTATGTGATTTAGATGGGCGCTCTATGCAACAATCACATCATTTCAGTGATGGTCAGGCCAGCGAAAAAAGGCTTATTCTGTGTATTTCCGTACTAACTCAGCTCTCAAATGGAACAATCATTTAAAGTAGTATGAGAGAAAGGTTGGATTTTCAATTGTCTGTATAATTTGCTATATTGTGGCCAGCTGCTGATTGTGTGTGGATTTTATAATGGGAGATGTAGGCCAGGAGGAACTGGTTATTCAATGCATTTTGGTCAATTCAATTTTCCATATCTCAGATTCCTGCCTGTAAACCCTGGTCTACGCTACAAAATTAGGTCAGCATAAGCTATCTTGCATCAACCTATTTGTGCATGTGTCTACATTCAAATTTGTCTCCAGCAAACATAAGTGCCCCATTAAGGCAAGGCAGTAAAACCACCTCCCGCAACAGTATGGACCCATGGTTGACTTACTGAGGTCATCACAGTGTGAGAGTGTTCACACGCCATGACTGTGTTGACCCTAGCAGTCCTTTAGCAGCTGTCCCACAATGCCCCATTTCCTGTAATAGTGACAAAAATAATCATAATTTTAACTCCTCTGCCCAGGGGTTACCTAGACCAGAAGCCATCCCCATTTTAAAGCCCCCCACATAGTTTTGAAATGCCTTTTCTTGATTGTCCATTGTAGTGAGCACACCTCTAGCAGCTCTCCATTATTGCATGCAACTGCGCAGCTGACTAAGCCAGCTACATGCTCCAGATACATCCCTGCCTGGAGTAGACAGAAGATACTGGATCTCCTGGGCCTGTGGCGGGGGTGGGGGGAGGAGGAGAAACTTTTCAGTGTTGCCTGAATCTTGTGTGGTTATGGATTATTACTGATTTCCAATTAACTCGGATTTAAAGAGCTGGGGGAGTGTTGGATTCTCGTCCCAGATCTGGCACAACAGAATCAAAGTTATTAAGTTCAACATCTTCTTGGGAACCCTGGCATGGACAAAGGAGACCCGCTCACTGAGGGCCCAGCAGAGCTTCAACCACTTTCATTAGCACAATTAGTAAAGTCAGAAAAACTCCAAACAACATAAAAAAATAACAAAAATGTAGAGTCGAGGTGATATCTTGTACCATTCCTCACATATATGCTCAGACTCCTTGGGCACCTGGCAGTAAGAGACAGCATGCCTCCCCTGGCATGACAAATGAGTCCGATGGTCCAGATCTCTCTCCTATATGATGGTTTGGGCTTATTATAGGGCTTAGGGCAGGGGTGGGTAAACTTTTTGGCCCGAGGGCCACATCAGGGTTGCAAAATTATATGGAGGGCTGAAGAGGGAAGGTGATGCCGTCCCACATAGCCTGGCCCCGCCCCCATCTGATCTTAGACTTAGTGTCTGGCTGTTGACAGTCATCTGAGACCACTCCGTTTCCACCCTCTACATCTCATGGCAGCTTTTCTCCCTTTGCCTCACAGATATTATGCAGGACACAGCAAGTAGCTATAACCATTGGGATATTTGTTTTCACTGAGAGCCAGTCTTGTGAATAAACAATGCCAATATCCCTTTAATCCACCAAAAGCACATTCAACTATCATTCTGCCCCTGCTGAGCCAATAGCTGAATCTTCGCTTGGAGCTGTGGAGGTGGCCAGTGTACAGCTCTATAGGCCAGGGGAGCAAAGGGTAGGCAGGGTCCCCCAAAATCCCTACTGGCATTTCAAATTCACCAATGTTAATCCAGGAAAGGACATACCTGCTTGTAGCTTTCAGAACAGTCCTGTGTTCTTAAAGATGTGAGCACCATGCACCTTCTCTGACCTGCCCACACTGATATCAATGAAGTGTCCCCAGTCATCCACCACATCTGCATGACCATAAAAGAGTAGCCCTTTCTATTGATGTGCTCTGTGGCAAAGTGGTCTGGTGCCAAAATAGGGATGTGCGTGCCATCTATCACCCCAGAAGAGTTTGGGAACCCCACTGCTGCAAGTCCATCCATTACATCCTGCACATTGTCAAGCATCACAGTCCTATGTGTAGCAGGAAACTATTAATGGTCCTACATACTTGCATGACAATAGCCTCAAATGCAGATTTTCCAGCTTCAAAATGATTTCCCACTGACCAGTAGCAATCTGCCATTGCAAGCTTCCAGAGTGCAACCACCACTCGCTTCTCCAGTATCTATGTAGCTCTCATTTTGGAGTCCTTATGCTATAGAACTGGGATGATTTTGGCGCACAGATCCAGGAACATGGCCTTTCACCTCCAAATGTTCTGCAGCTCACTGTGCAGACCTGCATATCAAAATAATCCCACCAGCCAGTGCTCGTTTCTTGGGCCCAGAAGCAGCACTTCACGGGCTACAGCTGCTCCCTAGATGTGACAAACAACCCTGAATTATTTTTCGGTGTGTCCCTCAGCAAACTGTCCTCCAAGGAATTGTCATGTCCCCCATTGTTGTGGTACTTCTTATGGGTCTGCATATACAGGAGAATCGTACATCCTGTTATTTGCAACATTCAAGATAACAGTGAAGAGCTCTGTGGGCTCCATGCTTCTGTCAGACATGGAAGACAGCAACGAGTGCCACACAGGTTTGTGGGATTTTTTTAAAAAGGCATAACGTTATGGGATATAGATGGCATTAGGGGACAGAGAAAGTTGCATACTGAGACTTTAACCCCTAGAGCCCATAGAGTTCTGGGCGAATCATTTCTGTACAACACACATTGCGAAAAGTTTCCAAAAGTCACTGGACCAGACAGCAGTGAGTGGTACACTGAAGTGCCTACCTCTGGTATACCACACTTTGCCTTGACACAAGCCCTGCTGGTGAATATGTGCAGTGCCAATGAAAGCAGCAGTCATGTGTAAGGAAACTGTTGGCTCCTTAATTAAACTTAGTGAGGTTTTTCTGGGTTTAGCTCACTCCAAATACCAAAAGAAAGTGGAAGGGCTCAAAAGAAATCAGGATCCAGAGTCCTCAGGGCCAATGGGGAGAGGCCAGTACTCTAAGTCAGCCCGATTGAAAGGGCAGACAGGCCAATGAGGGAGGAAGAAACCCAGGGGCCCATCCTCCCTGTGAGCTGGAGCTACCGGTGCCAGAGGAGGGCAGAGCTAAGGAGAGAGCAGCAGTAGCCAGAACCCGAGGAGTCAGAACTGAGCTGGAGGCAGAGGAGCCAGACCTGGAGCAGCACAAGCCAGCTGTGCAAACAGGGAGCCAGGGCTGAACTGCTGAGGGCCAGAACAGGGATAGCAGATGCTGGCTGTGCCACAAGTGACGCTACAGCTGGGTGCAGTGAATGGCTGTGGAGTGCAAGGTGGGACCCTGGCCAGAGAGGGTCCAGCACAGGAAGATGTTGCCACACAAGAGGGCCTTGAAGACTACTCTGGGAGAAGGGGGGACATGAACCTAACAGGAAAGTGAATACTGGGGAGAAGAGTGCCTGCAGTTGTGAGACCACCACCAGAAGAGGCAGCCTACCCACAGTATCACCACCGTAGAGCCAGGTCTAGGGAGGGAGTCCTGGGATGGGTAAGGAATAGCCCATGAATCTTCTTGAGTGCCATAGATTCCCTTGATCCTTTAACCTTTTCCATTTTTTCCTTACAGTTGTTCTTTAATAAATTGTATTTGATTTGAACTTAATGTAGTGATCAATGGACCAGGGAAGCGGCCAATGTGGAGAGAGTACCACAGAGTGGGGACGCTCTAGCCCATGGGTGGGCAAACGTTTTGGCCCGAGGGCCACATCAGGGTTGCAAAACTGCATGGAGGGCCAGGTAAGGAAGGCTGTGCCTCCCCAAACCGCCTGGCCCCCACCCCCTATCTGCCCCCTCTCACTTCCCACCTCCTGACTGCCCCCCTCAGAATCCCCAACCCCTCCAACACCACCCCCAGGACCTCGCCCCCTATCCAATTCCCCCTTCCCCCACTCCCTGTTCCCTGACTGCCCTGCACCCTATCCACAACCCCGCCCCCTGACAGATCCCCAGGACTCCCGTGCATATCCAACACCCTCTGTTCCTCATCCCCTGACTGCCCCTCTCCAAACCTCTGCCCCATCCAATTGCCCCCTGTCCCCTGACTGCCCCCCAGGACCCTCTGCCCCTTATCTACCCCCTCCACCGCTCCCCACCCCCTTACCATGCCGCTCAAAGGAGCATGTCTGGCAGCTGTCTGGCCTGGCAGGAGCCAGACACACTGCCACGCAGGAGCATGCAGCCCTTCTGCCCAGAGCGCTGCCCGCACTGCAGCGTGACCGGGGACTAGCTTCCCCAACTGGGAGCTCAGAGGCCAGGCAGGAAAGTCCCATGGCTGGATGGGGCCCGCAGCCCATAGTTTGCCCACCTCTGCTCTAGTCCTTGTCTGAAGAGGACATGACGAGACTGGGGCATACACCTCCGTGAAATCCTGGGGCCTGCCTTGTTAGGGTTATGAGGGCACAGCCACAGGGGACAGTGAAAAATGTCAGGCAGGTCTCTAGGTAAAGGAAATTGGAGCTAGCACTCAGATCCTTTCACTATCTGATTCCACTGGGGTAGTGCAGAAGCCAGGAAAGTTCTGCCACAATAGCAGGACCATTCCCGCACTTGCACATGCATGCATCCAAGTATACAAACTTTGGTGGCTGTATGCCTACGGAACTTGCATCAACTAAAGACTGTAGCATAGACATGGCCTGAGCGAGACCAGCAGAGAGAGAAGAAATCCATATCATCTTTCTTCATTACCTTTTGTAAGAAAAATAGTGAAGTTGTTATCCTACTCTGCTGAAAAGGCGTTCCATGGAAACCAGATAATGAGAGCAAAAAAAAAAAAAAAGAAAAAAAAAACCCTCAATCATAAGTCTTCCATTAAAATTTTACGCTATTCAAGAACTACATTCACTCAACCCCCAGAAGGATGATGGCTGAGTGCTCCCATTGAGCCACCTACTTTTGCTTTTATGAGCTGACAAGAAGATCAGCAAGCCCTGTGCCGCTGTGAATGAACAGCCATGTGCAAAGAGGCTGCAGCATGACTGCAAATCCTGTGGCTTTAAGAAAGATGCACATATTTATGAAATAGTCTAGTCCTTGCAAGTCAGACCCCAGGCACTCACTTTGTTGCATTACAAAACGATATGGCTTAAAAAAGGTTTAAGGGGAAAGTTATGCGTTACCAGCACTAGCATATTAGCAGCCAATAGCATGCCAGCCCAGACGCTAGTATAGATGTAAATACCCTGGATAACTGTTGTCCTCAGTTCTTGTCCCCAGAGATCCTAGCCTGTTATTTCTGCAGTTCTGATAGAAAAGTGCCAGTGAGACTGGTGTTTTTGCCTGAGTAAATTACTAAGTAAGCACAACAAGATTTATTGTGTAGGCCTCACTCATATTTTATGTATATGTAGGAGTACGCACCTGTGGGGTACCCCCTAAGGGGTAGCCCCTTGAGGTTACTGATCAGGATTTTAGAAATACCTGAGACAAGACTACCACCAAATAAATCCATCCCAGGTTTTATACTGAACATGGCACACACTCAGATGTGCTTTGAGAATTTAGTTAATACTATGGGGATATTCATACAGTGCAGGCGGGATCATTAAAAAAGGCCCTGTGGTGAACTGAACTTAAATTCTATGTTAGTTCCTTTTGTTTTGTAGCACTGATTACATTAGATCACTTTTATGCCACCCCCATATTTTCCTATTTCAATATATTGCAGATTTTGTATCGAGCACACACAATGAGAGGAGGGCAGCTAGATACTTTGACTATTGGGTAGAGCACTGAGGTGGCCTCTGAGGCCTGTATGTTTCCTTATGCATTTTCCCAAGGAGGGGACAGTTTGAAGGTCTTGTATTTAATTTAAGATTGAGCCCAGCTGGCAATTAAAAGACTAGCTTTCCATTGCTAGACAGTGTTGACAACAAGCAGTCAGAAGAGTATATTTTTCCACTGTGTTTGGGTTTTTAACTGAAAAAAAATACAAATAAATATAAATGAGTGCCCACCTAGAAATGCCACCCTCCCTCCCTGCAGTTGAACAACAAAGACGAAAGCAAACTGCTATGGTAACAATAGCTGAGTAAAGATGAAAAGGAATATGACTGAAATTCCCTCTCGCCCCTATTCCCAAACTCAGGTCCTCCAGAGCCAGTTCCTTATTAGTATAAGGACTCATTAATGACTCATTTTTAAAAGAATAAGTGCATGTTCTTTCATCTTGGATGCCGATTACCTGGTAATGATAAATATAGCCCTCTTCAAACAAAATGTTATCAGGATTTGGAATGAACTGAACACACACAACATACAAGGAGAAGGAGGCTGCTGGTTTAAAGACATTAAGTTCCTTTCCTAAGCAATGACTGAAAGTCAGAACACAGGTAATGGCCAGATCCTGCAAGGCGCTGTGCACCCATTACTGCCATTGGCATCAATAGGAGTGGACGACATTCAGCACCTCATCGGAATTGCTCAAATAGGGCTTTAAATGAGTCACCCAAAGTTTAACTAATGGGCAGCAGTGCATGTCTCTGCGGTCTTATCTCTTCTGTTTCTTATCCACTACCATGCTGGCCTGATTGTACTAATCCTTCTAGTTACCAGCCCAGCCACACCAACAGTGTACAGAAAAGCATTTCCATTTCCTCTCCTTTTACTGATACCTCCCTGAAAACAGGCTGGATTAAGACATCCGATACAAAGCTGATTTCCCACTAAATTTGATTTGAGGTGCACTGTCAAGTACCACTGTGATATACAGCAGGTTTCTTGCCAATGACTGAGGCCCGGTTTACACTATAAACTTACATCAGTATAACTACCTGACTCGGGGGCGGGAAAAATCCAGCTATAAGCAACCTAACTCCCGGTCTAGACAGCGCTATGCCAAAAGAGGGGAGGTGGATTAACTATGTGGAGGTGGATTAACTACGCACACAGAAAAAACTCACCGATCAACGTATCAGCGCCTTCACTGAAGTCCTACAACAGCGCTGCTACGGCATTTTAAGTGTAGACTTGCCCTGAATGATTAATGTCAGGACTCTCAGTTGGCCTGCAGCACATGTCCACTACACACTTGATTATACCCACTTGACAGCACAGGCCTCATCTTCCTCTGTAGGCCCAAAGAAGAAGAACAATGGGTTTATCCTTGCAAACAGAACAGGTCATCAGTATAATAAAAATGTCCGATATTTTGGTTCCTGGCGGAAATATTTCCAAACACACATCCATTAAGATTAGTTGTCAGCTCTTATAAAAAGTTTATATTTTTTTAAAAAATATCAAATTACTGGTCTGACTGACTAGTATTTTTGTTCCTCAAAAATAAATGGTGGTTGTCTGTGATATACAAAAAGATTGTGTCTGCGTTTTGCTGAGTAGTAAGCTGAAATGTAGATAGATTTTAAATAAAAATATTCACAAGTCCAACTAAATTCTAGCTTGTATTTGTAGAATAATGGACCGAATCGCTGTGATTTCCTGAAACAATTCTATGGCAGCACTAGCCTGAAGCTGCAGGATTACATCAGTGAGAAGATGCTCCTCAATTGTCTGTCACCTGCAATCCCTTCTCCACTTAAAGAGGGGCAGGAAGTTCTGGCAGAACCATCTTCCTTCTGCCGACAAAAGATAGATTGGCTGATGGATAAGCTGAAAGAGGCAGCTGTCGATGGCACTGAGCTGAACACTGTTCTGCTTGGAGATCTTGCATATACCAGTGACATTGGCTTGTTGGCTCAATGTGATGAATCGCTGAAGCTGACTGTCAGTCTGGTCAGGCTAGAAGCAGCGTGCATGGGTTTAGTTATTAATCCAGATAAAACGAAGTCCCTGGACATTACCATGAAACAGCATCCAGCTCCAGACTACAATCAGCTCAATATTAAACTGTCCAAATGGGACACTAACCAGGTGGCAGCTGTCACATAGTTGGGCAGCATCCTAGACAGCCCTGGAGAATGCTCATAAGAGGAGGATGCCTATATATCAGCAGCTTCTGCCATGTTTCAGGTCCTTCGGCAGCCTCTGTGGGGACATCATGACATTAAGCTGAGTGTCTATGGGACCCATAGTTCTACAACTCTATTATACAGAAGTGAAACATGGACCTCAAAGGCAGAGGAACTCTGGATTGACATTTTCTATTCTCGTCATCGCCGTCAGCTCCTCCACATCAAGTGCAGGACTTGATCAGAAAGCCAGACACGAAAAGCCAAACTCCATCAGCACTAGCTTGGTTTCTAGGGCTTCCTTGGTAATGACCTATTAAGACTGAAAGATGAATGAATTCTGATGCCTGTGTACCAAGGAATGCTGCCACATGGCCAGCAATCATATAGGCACCAAATGCTTTGGTGGCACAAGACTGCAAAGTTGGAACATAAACTGAATATGCAATCAGACCACCCTGCGCACCTTACAGAGACCAGTCTGGATGTGGCTCAATTTTCAGGAAGCCATGTCCCTTTGGGATTTAACATGATGGTGGTGAAAGAAAATTCTACCCATGTATTTGCCTTGAATGAATGAAGTTCAGGAGGCAGGTTCAGTTGGGATGTAAAAGTAAGATGTGTTTCTAAATACAAATGCTGATTAAGTAGTATGTTCTTAGTGTTACAAAGATGAAGAAGAAAGTCTGCCTAAGAGAGTAGGGCTCTAATTCTCCACTCCCTTACATCAGTGTAAATCAGGACTAACCCCACCGAAGTCATAGTTGGGCCAGCATACAGTTAGGGTAAGTGTGGACACTCAAGATTTATGCATTGGTTACAAACTTCAGTGAGGATACTGCAGTCAAACTATACTCTGAACTCCCAGTCATTGTGACTTCCCTCCAAGGGCCAAGTGCCCACTGCTCCTGCTGTCTTCTGTGAGAAGCAAGGGTGCTGAGTGATGGCCAGAATCAGAGTCCCATGCAGAATGACTGCAGGGATGGACTCCCAAGATGTTTTGACCTGGACTAGGTGAAGATGTGAACAAAGAAATGTTTCAAATGCCTTGTTTGATTCAGTGAAAGGCAGAACGTCCCTTATAAAAATATGAATCATGCCATTACACTCCATCAAGTAAATATGTCTTTAGGGATCTTTTAAAAATGCTAATTATGCAAATATGCACTTGGGGAATTTTAAAATATGGATAATTAACCTAACAGCAATCCTGTAATCTGTTGAGCGAATACCTATCCAAGGAGGGTACTCAACCCACCAAAGCAACAGTGACTCTGGTGCAGCTGGACATTGTTGGGTATGACAGTGCCTCACACATGATGGCAATTTGCAATGGTGTCATTGGATTCCGTACTTAGAGTTTTCTAAGTTCTTGGGTCATTTCCATAACAGGCTGCAACAGCTCCAAAAGAGACTCTTGGCCCAGCAGTTAATGCTGCCCCAACCATACCTAATCCAAATGCTAATGCTCCATGAAATCACTGCTGGGGAAACATCGTTTTGTAGCTTCTTTTCTAAACTAAGTTTTATGATCACCTTGCCCACCCTCAAAGTGCCAAAAGGTACCTAGTCCAGACGTGGCTGTGGTGATGGTGGGAGAAATTACTTAGAGTGACACTGTGGTATATTATCTGTTCTCAACATGTTTTCTCACAGAACCCCAGGATCTACCAAGAGCCATGTGAAATACAGACAGTCCACCAAAGGCCATTATTTAGCCTTATGCTCTCACCATGGTGTGTCTCCACATACTTCAGAGTGGGGAAACACTAACAGAGGAACCCAAGCAAATGAATGCTGATTAATCAACACTGCCTCACACCAGGAAAGTGCTGAAAGGCCCTTTCAGGCCCTGTTAGGACTGCAGAGGCATACAGCTAAAGAAAAAATGGGATGTAGACTCTCCTGCCTCTCATTAACAATGAATTGCCTTCTATTCTGAAATAACTGGCTCTGTGGATGAGGGGAAAGCAGTGGACATGTTATTCCTTGACTTTAGCAAAGCTTTTGATAGGGTCTCCCACAGTATTCTTGCCAGCAAGTTAAAGTAGTATGGGTTGGATGAATGGACCATAAGGTGGTGTGACAAAGCTCTGTCCTTATCTCCATGAATCCTGCATTTCCTGGCAGATTTCACTAACCTCAGAGGCTTGCTGTGACCCTCCACATAGCCCTGCTCTCTCTAGAGACAAGGGCCACAGCCTATTGAGCCATTTTCGTTGTAAGCCAGTGAGGAGAAGCTATCCTTCCTTACATAGTCTCTGTTGTCTCCCAATCTCAGTGATTAATTAGGGGAGGCAGAAAGCAGGGAGCCCGGGTCTGCCCTCTACTCCTGGCTCCAGCTCAGGGACCCTAATAGTATTAGTTATGATGGCTGACCTTCTAGCAACAAAACACATACAATTCCCTGGGTTACTTCCCCACAGCAGTCCCCGCTTCTTCAAAGTCCACTTCACCCTTACCTCAGGGCCTCCTTCCTTGTGTACTGTATGGTGTCTACCACTCAGTCTCACCAAAAGCACAACTTCCTCCCACAGCTCCTGACATCCACACCCACCTAACTGGGAGGTTTTTAACTGGTTTCAGCCAGTCCTGATTGGCTTCAGGTGTCCCAATCAGGCTAGCTATTTCTGCCATTTTCTAGAAGGTTCTTAATTGGCCGCAGGTGTCTTGATTACCCTGGAACAACTGTCATTTGGTTCCAATGGTACCAGGGATTTGTTTAGCCTGGGACTAACATATCTTCCTTAGCACTTGCCTATAGCTATCTGGCCTTGCCCCATCACAGTGGATAGAAAGCTGGCTGGATCGTTGGGCTGAACAGGTAGTAATCAATGGCTCCATGTGTAGCTGGCAGCTGGTATCAAGTGGAGTGCCCCAAGGGTTGGTCTTCAGGCCGGTTTTGTTCAATATCGTCATTAATGATCTGGAGGATGGCACGGACTGCACCTTCAACAAGTTTGCAGATGACACTAAACTGGAAGGCATTGTAGATATGTTGGAGGGTAGGGATAGGATACAGAGGGAACTAGACAAATTAGAAGATTGGCCAAAAGAAATCTGATGAGGTTCAACAAGGACAAACAGAGTCCTGCACTTAGAACAGAAGAATCCCAGGCACCGCTACAGACTAGGGACTGAATGGCTAGGCATCACTTCTGCAGAAAAGGACGTAGGGGTTACAGTGGACAAGAAGCTGGATATGAGTCAACTTGGTGCCCTTATTGCCAAGACGACTAATGGCATTTTGAGCTGTAGAAGTAGGAGCACTGCCAGCAAATCAAGGGACATGATCATTCCCATCTATTTGGCATTAGTGAGGCCTCATCTGGGGTACTGTGTCCAGTTCTGGTACCCACTCTACAAGGATGTGGAAAAATTGGTAAGAGTCCAGCAGAGGGCAACAAAAATGATTAGGGGGCTGGAGCACACGACTTATGAGAAGAGAGGCTGAGGGAACTGGGATTGTTTAGTCTGCAGAAGAGAAGACTGAGGTGGGATTTGAAGCTGCTTTCCACTACCTGAAAGGGGGCTGCAAAGAGGATGGTACCAGATGGTACCAGTGGTACTCAGTGGTACCAGATGACAGAACAAGGAGTAATGGTCTCAAGTTGCAGTGGGGGAGGTTTAGGTTGGATATTAGGAAAAACTTTTACACTAGGAGGCTGGTGAAGCACTGGAATGGGTTACCTAGGGAGGTAGTAGAATCTTTCCTTAGAGGTTTTTAAGGTCAGGCTTGACAAAGCCCTGGCTGGGATGATTTAGTTGGGGATTGGTCCTGCTTTGAGCAGGGGGTTGGACTAGATGACCTCCTGAGGTCCCTTCCGACCCTGGTATTCTATGATTCCAAGATAAAATAACCAGCCAATTCCTAATTCCAGAACCACTGGTGCCGGTGACAATTCACAAAGCTGAAAGAAAACTAGCCAATTTTGAGACACTAGGCTGAGTTTACAGTGCAGTGTGATGGGGTGGACTCACCACTGCAATGCCTCCTGCTGGCTGTTCCTGAGATTAGCTCTGCTCACAGTGCACCGTCTTTTGGTTATGTCTTGTCGCCATCACTTCTGCTCCAGGAGTCATGTTACACCCAGGACCACAGCGTCCTGTTCATGACACAGCCGTGTCCCACTCTGTTCCTCCCCCTCTCTTCAGGTGGGAATCTACTGCAGTCTAACAATCCAACCCCTTCCTCAGTGGTGAGTGGGAGTGAGAGGGGGGACCAGGACTGACCCACTACTCCTGGTCCTGGCCCAGGGACCCTGCAGCTAGTCCAGGGTACTGGCAGTCCTTCCTCCTGCTAGGAGCCTGAAGTTCCCTCCTCAACTTCCAGGCAGCTAGTCAAGCTGCCCTGCCCAGCAGCTCTTCTTTTAGGGGTCTTCTGGGCCCTGACTGGCTGCTCCTCTCACCCCTATTCTGATTGGCTGCCTCCCACACAGCCTCCCAAGGCTCTATTAATCCCTAAGAGCCTAACATGGGGCAGGTGTAGGGTTACCAGATGTCCTAATATTATAAGGACAGTCCCCATTTGGGGGTCTTTTTCTTATATAGGCTCCTATTATCCCCCACCCCTCGTCCCGATTTTTCACATTTGCTGTCTGGTCACCCTAGGCAGGTGCCCCATCACATGCAGGCATGTCAAAAATAAATGCTTTGAGAATGTGAGAACAGAGTAAATTCTATATGCAAGTCAAAGGCAGGAAATACATCCTGAGAACCAAGATGACATTTGTACATTCACTTTGCTGATTGCAGGCCAAATGTCCTGACAGTTTGGGTGAAATTCATCCCTGTTCAGAGGGCTAGCTACTAAGCCTGGGCACCACTTAAATCTTCTTTTAAGACTCGTATTTTAAAAGATCATTATGATCATCTAGTCTGACCTCCTCCATAACACAAGCTGTAAAGTTTCACCCAATAATTCCTGCAGCAAACCAAGTAATTTGCAGTTGAACTAGAGCATTTGTTTGAGCAAAATATCAGTGGTGCCTGTATCTAGCGCGAGCCCTTTGTGCAGTATGAATTTCACCCCTTAGGTACACATGCACTAACCATGCACTAACTTCACACACAAATACCTAGTTAGCCATATTTGTGTGTGCAAGCACCCAACTTGAGAGCAGAGTAGAGTAGATGTGTACCTAAACGCTGTCTGGAAACCTGTTCCAAATTACAGGACCAATTATTTGCAAAGCGTTACTGGAGCACCAATAAAAGCCTCTGAAACTCTACAAATGGAGGAAAATCAGAACCAATTTCTTATGCAGCTGTTCTAAATTGGAGTAGGCCCAATTCTGCCCTCATATACTTGGCAGCAATATTCATAGATTTCAATGGGAATCACTGGATGAATAAGGACAGAATTGAGTCCATTATTTTTAGAAATGTCCTGGCTGAGGTTTTTATGTGTTAAGTCTCAGTCCTGAAAGCGCTTGTCTACAATGGAAATAATGACGCAAATGTAAACAGCAACACTAAATGTTTTGAAACACCATTCAATTTCTGAGCTGAAGACTACAGTTTCAAGTGGCCATGACTAGCCATCCGATTAGGCAAATTAAGTCCACTTAGCTGATGTCTGAATTATCTCCCTCTCCCTCCATAGCTCCATTTACACCAAATTTTAGTACAAGAGCAACAACAGTTAAATATGCTTACCTAATTATGAAAAAAATTATCTTTATAAAGAGCTGCTACAATACGTTAAGTATCTTTTCATAAAAATACCCATTCATTCCTACATCAAGGACATGGCAGATCTCAATGGGAAAGCCATAATAAAATATATTAAATGAAGCAGTCCATCCTATGCAAAATGCTATCCTAGTCAAAATGACCCATTTTCTCTCTCTCTCTGTTAACTCACCTGTTTCAGTCACAAGTTTTTAGTGAGATCAGTATGCAAAGAATGTACCTGACCGCTCATCACAAATGTAGTTTCACAGAAAAGTGGTTTTTAGCAGCAGCAACACCTGTGCTTTCAACATTCATTGGCCCTATGATAAGTAGCCAATGATCAGACTGATGAGTTTCTTTTCTTTTTGGAAGGGAGGTGGTTTTAAACTAGACCCTTGCTTTGTGCTTTCTTACAAGATACGATTTAGGACCAGATCCTGCTGCCATTACAGCTAACAGAATATTCACCACTGATTTCAGAGGGCCAGATTCCACAGACACTCCTTGTCCCATGTGTGAAAACCTGAACGAGAGGACTTTTCCCAGACAAGTCTCTGTGAGGATTCCCTCACAGCAACTGCTCCACCGCATGCGGTTTGGGGGAGAAGGAAGGGTTTGCTTCCCTATATTTAAGGTTTTGGGGCCCATCTCAAATCCTAGCAGATCACCTGGGATTTATGGGAGGTCAGGGCCATTTACCTGATGGCCCTATACCCCTGAACCAGCCCTAAGGGTCTGGAAGCCCTTCCAGCAACTTGATATTACAGCTCCAGTAGAACTGTGCTGCCACGGACTCTGCTCTGGTTGCAGCTGCCCCCGTGTCCCTCAAGAATCGCTGCGAATAAAGAATGAATGTCCTGGGCTGGGAAGGGAGGTAATAAATATCACTTCAGCCCATGTTCTTCAGCATCTGGAGAGTGTGAGCGGGGGGAAGGGGGAGGTTATTACCAACGACACACAAGCATTCCTTCTCCACTAAGAAGGCAAGATCCAAACATGGGAAATGCCCCCACAAGCAAACTGAGCCTCTTCTTATACCTCCCAGTCTGGCCCCAAGAGAGCAGAAGCAAGCTCCTAGTCCCTACAACAAAGGGTGTGCCACACCTAGCAGTGGGTTTTGATTGATAGAAAAGATATCCTGCAAGACAAGCACTGAACTGTCAAAGGTCAACAGTTTAAAAAATGCTACCCTGGCTCATCACTGTGAGCTACCAACGTGCATGTGTTTCCTGTGAAATAGCTACACTCTGAGTCACGCACGCTCAGGGCCAGATCCTGCAAACCCTTACTCACAGGAGTAGCCCCAGGGGGCTACTTGTGCAAGTGCTTGCCAGATCAGCCCCCGATGCAGTGCCTGTGGTATATGCATTTCACATCTGAGGAGGAGAGTCTGCAAACTCCAGAGAATCAGCTTCAGCAGCAAGTGCATTTCCTCTACAAGCTGCCAGCAAACCTGAGAAACCTCAAGCCACAAGGCTGGGAGGGGCCCTGGGAGCACAGCAAAACGGACCAGTACTTGCTTTTAATGAGAGAGTCCCCTGAGACAAATTTTTCAAACAGTATTTCTGCCAGAGCATTCTGTGTAATTGTATTTTTTTTTCTATGCTGGGCTCACTCTCCTGATTCATTATTACTGTTTCATCTCTCTCCAGCACTACTGACATCAAAGCAGTGAGTGTTCTTAGCTTCCATCCCTGCACTCAGGCCACCAGACTACACAGCCTCCATCTCTAAGTTTCCAGAAATGTGTAGGCATTGAGGGATATTTCCACCTGAGAAACCAACTCTGCTTGTGCAGATGCAGTTACAGCATTACTCAGGAGGAATTAGAAGTACAAGGTGAAGGTCCTGAGGGGTCATTTTAAAAGGCAAATTTACATGCATATTTGCATTTACAAAACTCATCAGAATCAACCCATAAGGATTAGAAGAATAGGCTTACCAACTGGAATGGAGGGAGATTCAGCTCCCAGCAACAAGTTTCAAAATGGCCACTGTATGGCTTCTTCCGGGCTTGAATCTGCAAAATTTAAAGGACCAGTCCCAGAAAGGCATGATGTAAAAAAATGCATATGAAAGAGCAACACTGCATTAGAGGGAGAGATTAGGCTGTTACAGAGGAGCATGTGGCTGATGAAGGATCAGCATCTATGGGAATATCTATTGGTGTAGATATATACTCGTGGGAAATTACCATACCATAACTTAGAGTTAAGGTTGTTAGACTGATTACCCCTCTAACAGAAGTCCAGACATTGCAGAAATAGATCTCATAGCCTCCATCTGCAATCTGACACTAGATCTCACCTATACACACACTCACCAACACAAAACCTCACACAATATATTTTATGAAAGCCACACCAGACGTATGCTAATCTTCAAAATACAGAACCAGCTCCCATGGTCAGACTTAACGCTTGTGTTGATTGTTCAGAAAGAGGGTTCCGATATATGGTCTGTGGGTGGTAGAAGCAAAGTAGCTGAGGTTGAGAAAGGAAACTGATTTGGGGACTGCAATTCAGGTGCTGAATGACTTACCACTGGTTGTTTCCTTGCTTTTTAGAGTCTGTATTGCTGGAATAAGCTCTCTAGCAACAAACTCCAAAGTTTATGTGGGAGAATATACAAGCAGATAACAGAGAAAAGGTACCATAGAGTAGGCAGGGCTGTCACGGGGTCACAACTCACCGGTGCGGCACCTCCTGCCAGTCGTCCTGGGAATTAGCTCCTCCACCTAGGAGCGCCGTCTGTAGACCGGTGTCTCCCTTATGGCTGGCCTATGGCAGTAACCCATTATCTGGGTCTCCCCATCCAGAGGAACTCCCACCCCTTATCCCCACCTTGTCTCAGCAGCCATTGCCAGTCACCATCTAGCCCCCACTCCCTGGGGTGGACAGCAGTCTATCAACCATTCATCGTCGGCAAAGGAGGGGTTGGATCAGCTGCCTCTGCTGAGATCTGAGCTGCTTCTCTGCAGCCCTAGTACCCTTTAATGGGTCCTTAACCTGGCCCACAGCCTAGGGCTTTGTTAGGCTGGAGCTCCCCAGCTTCTTCTGCCTTTGCCCAGTACTGCTACACCCTAGGTACCCTCCTTAGCTTCCCAGGCAGCCAGGTCCTCCTCGCTCCAGAAAGCTAGAGAGAGCCTGTATCCCTCAGGCCACTCACCCTCTTACAAGAGCCAGCTGGGCCCTGATTGCAGTGGCTACAGCCATGGCTGTTTTCCCAATCATCCCTGCTTTTCCCTTGCCACAGCCCTCCTCCCAGGGCTGTTTTACACCCTTCAGGGCAGGAGCTGGGTGACCATCCTGCCACAAGGGCCTATTCAACAACATCTCCCAGCTAGTGGTCTGCCATGGCTGAAGAGTAAATGGGGCTTATAACTGCTCATTCTGGGTCCTTAAGGCAGGGTTGGCCTTAGCATGAGGTGAACTGAGGCAGCCGCCTCAGGTGTCAGCCTGTGGAGGGGGCACCACTAGGACCCAGGGTGCAGAAAATTGTGTCTGCTGCTGGTGCATATGTATTCTCTCTGCTCTCGATGCACAGAGATGGTGGCGTGATGTGCTGGAGGAGGGGGGCACAAGAGACATAACAGGCAGGCAGGAGAAAAGGTGAGAGGGAATATCAGAAAGCAGCAGGAGCTGCAGGGAGAGAAAGGAGGAGCTGCCTCTTATGTACCTCTCTAGCACCGCCCAGGAGCCTGGACTGATTAACGCCAGCTTCTCAGGGAACTTCCTGTTTCCTGCTGCTTCCCTGAACCCACTTGAGGAGAACAGGCAGTCAACTGAAGTAGTAGGAGCCAGTTAGGCTCTTAAGATGCTGATATCTTCCCTCACTCAGGCCCTGCTACCAGCCTGCTTATTTGTCTCCTTCAGTTAGTGTAGAGAGCCACTATAGTGGGCAAAGAACAGTAGTCATGAGTGAAAGAAGAAAACGCAAAAGCAAAGGAAGCTTTTCTATCTAAGGAGGAAGGAGCTCTCCTGAGATACATCGACACATATATTCACAGTGAACCTTCCAGCCCCAGTGAGGATGAGCGGTGAGGAGATGTCTAATTTCCAGGTCACCAGAGTGCAGGTGACCTGGCAGCTACTGCAGCATCCATATCTCCATCTCAAATGGATGTAATCATGCACATTCCTGAAGAAAAGCATAGATCAGAGAAGAGTGTGGTGGAGGCGCAAGAAACAGCTGCTGCTGAGTTTAGTTCCTTAAGTCTAGATGAACCAGGTCTTTGGACCTACTTGAGCAGTAACCCGAGGGATTTCCTTGTACTACATGGGCCACAGCAAGTGAAAAACTTCATGTTCCCCAAAGACAATGAAAATAGAAGTTTCCATCCATGACATTACTAGGATGAAATCCTCAAGAGTGACAAAATGGAGAGGCCATGGCTTATGTACTCAAAAAGGCAAATTGCTGCATACTGTTTTTGTTGCAAGCTCTTCCAGTCTAACGTTCCAGCCACACTGGTTTCTACTTGAACAAAGGACTGGAAAAATCTGGCTAGAAATCTGGCATGACATGAGAAGGCAGCAAATCACCAGAGAGCATTCATAGGTGGAAAGAGCTTGAGACGAGACTAAGGTTAAAGGCCACCATAGATGATCAGCATCAAGAGAAGATTGCATCAGAGTCTCTTTACTGACAAAATGTTCTGAAAAGGCTCATTGCCATTGCTACCCAAAACCTAGTACTACCTAGCACTTCAGATCATATGTATGTGCCAAACAATGGAAACTTCCTTAAAATTGTGGAGTCTGAGGCTGAGTTTGGTGCTGTACTCCAGGAGCATCTAAGAAGAGTCACTGCGAAGAAATGTACACACACCACTACCTTGGAAAAACAATTCAAAATGAGATCACACAGTTACTGGCAACAAAAATCAAACAGAAGATTGTGGGAGATCTAAAGTCAGCAAGATATTACTCTTATTCTGGACTGCACACCTGACATCAGCCACACAGAACAAATTACTTTAATGGTGGTTTTGTAACAACAACAAAACTTAGTGAAAATATCCCTGCAGTGGTGACTGTCAGAGAGCATTTTCTAGAATTTATTGACATTGATGATACTACAGGAGCTGGTATGACAAATGTTTGCTTCTTAAAAAGCTGTAAGATAGTGGCATTGTGATAGCTGACATGAGAGGTCAGGGCTACAATAATGGGAGGAAAGAACAGAGGAATGCAGACACGGATCCGAGAGTTAAACCCTCGAGCTTTTTTTGTCCCATGCAGTTCTCATTCATTGAACTTAGTTGTCAGTGATACAGCATCAGCTTCTAGTGAGGCTGCTGAATATTTTAAATGTAATTAAAAGCATCTGTGTATTTTTCTCTTTATCAACTCATCAATGGCAAATTTTGAAGAAACATCTGGGAACATCCTCTCTGACACTGACACCACTAAGTGCCACATGATGGGAAAGTCAAGTGGAGGCGATAAAGTCTATCAGACACCAAATTGGGAAGATAGATGATGCCATAGTTGCCATTATGGAGGATAATGCTATGACAGGAACTATTCATGGGAGAAGAAATGGCAGAGGGAAATGGAATCACCAGAAACATACATAACTTCAAATTTCTGTGTGGCTTCTTGTTGTGGCATGACATACTGTTTGAAATAAATGTTGTAAGCAAGAGATTCAAGGTGTTGACTTTGATATATCTGGAGCAATGGAACAACTGAACAAAGCAAAGTCATACTTACAGTCTTACTAGTCAAATGAGGGATTTCAAAACGTTCTGAAGAGTGCACAGAAGTTGGCAGAGGAATTTCCCACTGTAGCTATTTTCCCACCCATTCAAGAATACAAGAGTCACCGAAGAAGTCATTTTGATTACAAGACACAGAATAATCCCACAAGAGACCCCAAACAACTATTCAAAGTTGAATTCTTTAACCAGGTGCTAGATTGTGAAATACAGTCAGTTGAAGAACGTTTCATGCAGCTCAAGGAACACAGCTTGTTGTATGATATTCCAAAACACTTCACTATACCTGAAGACGACCTACACCAGCAATGCAGGGCACTAGAGACAGTGTTGACACATGATGACATGCGCGATATTTTGGCAAGTGATTTAGGTGATGAACTGAAAGCCCTTTCAAGATACATTTCAGCAGGATCAACTCCAAAGGCTGTTCTGGAATATATGTGGACAAATAAGATGACCACCCTCTTTCCAAATGCTTTCGTTGCTCTGCGCATACTTCTTACACTTCCTGTAACAGGTGCCATTGGAGAACTTCTCCAAGTTGAAGTTAATAAAAACACATCTATGCTCCACAATGACTGTGGATCTTCAGGAACCAGTTCAAAACTTTGCAACCAAGAAGGCACAGAAAACACCACTTTGATTATTCAAACAGATAAAAATGCCAGTGTTTACTATGCAGACAAGAAAAGTTACATTTGCTGTTCAGGAGTTTGAAAGTTAAGTGTTACTTAAAATGTTTGAACACAGCATTTTAAGTTGTTAGTTCTTGTTTATTGGGGTAGGTAGCAGAGCAGTACCATGAGAGGAGTAGAACAGGAAGAAGGCAGAATTGAGACCTTTCAGAGTTTTGACCAAAGTGAGGGGGTCTGGGGGTGTCATTTGAGCTCCCCACCTCAGGTGCCAAAATGTTGTGGGAGGAACCTGCCTTAAGGCATCAGCTATACAAGTTCCACTGAGAACAACTCCACTCTGTTCCCTGCAGTAGCTGGCCCAATGTCTTTTTTTAAAAAAACCTCAGCTTTGTTATTGTGGCCAAATCAAAGTGCTTTCCTAACTACCACAATGTTCCTCTTCTAAGAATCTCTGTCCTATTATACACTGACCACTGTTTTAAACACATGTTCTGGTCTAATTATAACTCCTCAGTAGAACATTCAAAATGTATAGCTCTCAAATATGCCATTGATAGTGCAACATATCTGGGGGCCTTTCCACATCCAGTATGAGCAGGGAACATCTTCTGGACTCCAATAGAACCTCAGCTGCCCTGACTACCACCTCATCTGTGTGAAATCATACAAAGGGGCTGGGCCCAATTTATCTAGTTTAAGGAACCCATCTTCAAGAAACAGATTGTTTCCTGGTGAGATGAATAATAATACGTCTCTCTCATATACAGCAATTTCATTAACTATTATTCCCTGGTGCACAGGAAGGTAGAGAGACTTAATTGAGGTGTATAACAGGGTCTGCTGGCTCCCCTCTTCCTGCAGCCCACTGCTGTGCAAATAAAGCTCAGAGAGGCTTCAACTGTGCAGCATCTGTGTATTTATTATTTACAAGAGCAGTGCCCACCACCGGTGTTAAGCTATCTACAATACTATAGGCTTACTTGGCGCCTCACAAATACAGCAGCCCTCAGCCGGGAGACTGACCTTGCCCTGGCCATTCCCTCTTCCTTCTGGCTCCTTCCAGCCTTTATAGCCCTCAGGCCAGCAGGTGTAGCCAATCCCCAGGCCAGGCATCAGGCTTTCCGCAGCCCAATCTATCTCCCCTGATTGGGGCTGATTAGGTGCCTCTGCACCAGCACTCTGCTATAAGGTGACAGAAGCAGAACGTCGCTCTCTGGTGTCTCAATCAGGGCTGGCTCCAGGCACCAGCACAGCAAGCACGTGCCTGGGGCAGCACTCTGTAAGGGATGGCATTTCGGCCGCGCCGCCTCCCTCTTCACTCCTCTGGCCATGCCGCTCTCCCCTGGCCCATTGGCTCCTCTGGCCATGCCACAGCTGCACCATGCCCCCACACACACATACACTGCCCCACTCCTCTGGCCACCCTTCTTTTTCGCTTGGGGCAGCAAAAAAGTTAAGAGCAGGGTCAATCAGGCTTTCTTGCCTGCTCCTGTACACAGGTATGTGAACAGAATTAATTTTAAGGCTATTAAGTCTTCTTACATGCTGCAAAGCATCAAACACATTATGATGAATGCAGAAAGAAATACATTTTGCTATACATATAACAGTGGAGCTTTGCTGTTATCACTTGGATCAGTAAATGACCTAAAGCCTCTCTTGACTACATTCTTCACTGATTTAAATACATACTGCATTTGCACCCTCCGCCCAATGGAAAAACATTCAGGGCTGTATTCGTTTCTAAATGCACAGGGTTCTACCTGTGTATCTCCCATTAGTGTTAATGATTCTAGTGTTGACAGTACTACACCATAGACCTAATTAAGAACTATACAAAACTCTTACAAGTACTTCAGATGGATTTAGCTGATTCACCATATAGCTAATTCTTTATTTTCAACAACTAATCTTCTTCCCACCCAATACTATGTTTTGAGGCAAAGTCAGTGTGCCTAATTTGTGCTGGTACTGTAAATATTTATGAAAATTGAGATTTAATGAGAACAAAACATGTTTTGGCACAGTGGCTTGGATTCTCATAAGAAAGTGGAGGGCTTTGGAGCACACATCTCATTAACATTAACGTGAGTTGCACCAGTTAAAGGCCCAAACATCAAGATAAGGAAACAACGTTATGCATTGCAAGGAATACTTCCTTCCCCTGGTCTCCCCATTTTCAAGAGTAAAGCAAACCCAACATATTGTTCTTTTGCTAATTAAAATTGTAGCTGGAAAAAAATAAAATATTTGTTGCAAATAAGGAATTCATTCTATAAACTAATATTTTACCTAAGAATGATAGCAATCATTTGAAACATTTGAATAATCGCATTCTTTCTGACTATGGCTCTCAAATATGTGAGAGAGAAATTAGGAATGTCATTTAAAGAACTAGGGCTGTAGATATGAAAAGGAGCAAAAAAGACTCAGATTGTTCACTTTAGAATGTGAGATTTGTTTCAAATCCAGTTGCTCAATGAGAGACAATTTCAGAATGAGGAAATACTGATGTGTCTACCACCTGTTGGCCAGACACTACAGCAGACTTAACCACCTGTTGCTATAGTCCTCTATTCATTGGCTAGACTTGCTACCTAGCCCCCATACATTGCCACAATTGAGAGTTAAATTGGGACACCACAAGTTTAAAGGTATTGGAACTATCTATCCTGGCCCCTAGAGCAGGGGTGAGTAAACTACAGCCCCCAGGCCACATCTGGCCCATGAAACAGTCCTGCCTGGTCCCTGAGCTCCTGGCCGGGGAGGTTCCCCCAGTCCCTCCCCATCTTCTCTCTCCCAGAGCCACACTTACGAGTGAGCAGCACTCTGGAGGGCAGGGCTGCATGCTCCTGCAGGACAGCATATCTGCATCCACATGGCTGCCAGACACACTGCTCTGAGCAGCATGGTAAGGGGGCTGGGGTTGGATAAGAGGCAGGGAGTGCTGTGGGGGCAATCAGGGAGCAGGGGGGTTGGAAGGAGCAGAAGTTCTGGGGGACGTGTCAGGGCAAGGGGGGTTGGATAGGGCATGGGCGTCCTGGGGGTCTGTCAGGGGGCTGGAGGTTGGATAGGGGTCAGGGCAGTCAGGGGACAGGGAGTGAGGGGGGTGGAGGGTCCTGGGGGGGGGGGGCAGTTAGGGTAGGGGGTCTCAGGAAAGGGCAGTCAGGGGACAAGGAACGGGGGGGCTAGTTGAGTGTGCACTTATTGATGCCAACAAAGTTCTGCCCACGTATACCAATAACAAATTTGCCCCACTATATAAGTGCATATACAGTGTACCACTAGTCAATTCTGTGTAAAACACAGATGCTCATCTAGCAGGTGCCATAAGGGTATGGGTGTGGAAGGGAATTACAAGTAATTTATTATAATGACTAAGTAACTGAGTGACCTTTTCATAAATTCTAAGTAATTTATTTTTCCCTGGAACCATTGCAATGAAGTCATAATTAGCAGCAAATCAGGAAATAGAGTGTGCCGTTTTGTAGCTATCATAGGCAGAATTTATTAAAAGTCCTCAGACCTCACCACATGCCTGCTGAGATTGACTGTTTAAAGCTAGAATTGCATTACGGCCTTTATCCAAAAAAAAAAAACAGCGGATGCACAGTGTGGTTAAAGGAGGACATGCCTAAGTGGGTGCCACACAAACCATCTGTTATCTACTTAACTATGGGACTAATTCCACAAGCCCTGACTGATATATGCAATTCCATTAAAGTCAAAAAGAGACTATTTTTGTTGGGACTACTCATGAGACTAAGGATTTTGCAGGATTGGCGCATAGTTGGTTGTGGACCCAATTCTCCCAATCTCTCTTTTACTTACCTACAAGAGTACTGATAACTCAGGGGGCCTGTTCTCATCAGTACTATTCAAAGTGAGCAGAAGTGACAGAAGAGACCTTGGGTTAGCAGAAAAAGGCTTCGAATGGACCAATCACAGTAACAGATGTTGGCATCCCTGTTAGCCCAACTCTGAACAGACAAGTAGAACTTCTGCCCCATCCAACCCCTCCGTTCCCTGTCCCTTGACTGCCCCCAGAACTCCCACCCCTGATTGTTCCCTGCCGCCCCATCTAACATCCCCTCCTTCCTGACTTCCCCCAGGGACCTTTTTCCCCATTCAACCCCCCTGTTCCCTGCCCTCTGACCACCCCAACCCCTATCCACACTCCCACCCCCGACCATCACCCCCACACACACCCAAACTCTCCTGTCCTTTATCCAAACCCCCTGCTGCCTGCCCCCTTACTATGCTGCCTGGAGCACCAGTGACTGGCAGCACTACAGACGTGCCATGGGATGGAGCCAGCCACGCCACCATGCAGCTCAGAGCACCGGATCAGGCCAGACACTGCAGCTGCGTGGCCTCAGGAACTCACAGAACTGCCGCCCAGAGCAGTGTGCCGGCGGCGTAGCGAGGTGAGGCTGCACAGGATGGGGAACACCGGGTACGGGGCTGGGGGCTTGCCTCCCGGGCCAGGAGCTCAGAGGCCGGGCAGGAGGGGGCCACCCCTGCCCTATTTGCATCTTTAGGTGCCTACATACTTTTGAAAATCTGTCAGACAACTATGTTCTGCCTGGCTGACGTCTGTCACAAGAACAACATTCATGTTCATTTTAAAAGCAAGTAATTCATTACTTCTTACCTTTGATGGGGAGTGCGATCTCTTCAAAAATGTCTCTTAATATGCAGCAATACAGCAGTGTCTCTATCATTTTCCTTGCATTGCACACACATCTGACAGGATTTCAAAGCCTTCAGGATTTTTTTTTTTACCTCAGCCCATCAACTAACTTTGCGTACATATATGCAGTTCAGAAGCAACTGAAGCAAGTTTTAACTGAACATTAATGAATCCATTGTGTTATTTTCGAAATGAGAGAGAAGTAAACACCTGCAATTCAGACCTAATGTGCCTTGCCAGACTTCCTTGACAGCTCGAGACAAAAGAAAACACAGTTTGCTGATGGCTCCTCTTACAGTAGATAGGTACTTTTAGCATTTTCCTGAAAAATTAAAAGAGTGGGATTTTCAATAGCACTCAGCACTGGCCTTACTCTGCTTCTGTTGTAGGCAGTGGGAGCTCCTGAAGAGCAGAAGGGCTACTGCTGATTTCAATAGGAGCAGATTTGGGCCAATGCTGAGTGCCATTGAAAATCTAACCCTTATGCCCTAGTTCTGCACCTGCCTCTGTGCAGTTGGTCACCTGCCTGGCTGCATGACAGTTCAGCACAGACAGGCAGGAGGCATTTGCAGACTCAGGGCCTAAAGGGTTATGTTTGAAAGTTACCTGTGTAGCATATGCAGTAAAGCCTTAAAGCTGGGCCTTTAGGAACAGCCTTGAGCAAGAGGAAGTGTGTCTTCTTAGGCACAAATCCCTCTTTGCTTGCAGGGTAGCAATTTCCTGCTCTCTCTGACCATTCCCTGCCCCCACTTTGAGCTGGAAAGAGTATGCATATGTACTGCTTAATCCTGTGTGCCTACGCCCAAGGTTATTCACAGTCCAATGCAATACAAAGACCAGAAGCAATGACTTGAATCTAGTGAAGGAGACATTTAGGAAACAACTAGATCAGGGGTCGGCAACCTTTCAGAAGTGGTGTGCCAAATCTTAATTTATTCATTCTACTTTAAGGTTTCACGTGCCAGTCATACATTTTAACGTTTTTTAGGTCTCTTTCTATGTCTGTTATATATAACTAAACTATTGTTGCATGTAAAGTAAATAAGGTTTTTAAAATGTTTAAGAAGCTTCATTTAAAATTAAATTAAAATGCAGAACCCCTCGGACCAGCGGCCAGGACCTGGGCAGTGTGAGTGCCACTGAAAATCAGTTTGCGTGCCGCCTTCAGCACACGTGCCATAAGTTGCCTACCCCTGAACTAGATATTAGGAAACTGTTAAGAGCAATTGAGCAGGGGAATAGGTGGCTGAGTTTCCATCCATCGCTCCCGGTATTCAAGAATAGGTTAGATAACAGGAGTATGGGAGCGAGCAATTCTGTAAAAGTGCAGATAGTCAGACTGGATGACCAAAGTGGTTTTTATTCTAGACTTAGTATCTATTGAGATACGAAAGCACAGGCTCCATAGCCACTAAGGAATTCAGACAATAGCTCTCTAAGTCTTCAGTTTCATCTTCCTTAAAATCCCTTGCTAATTAATTGAAATGCTGGGAGCATACATGACAGAATATTGGCAAGCCAATCCACAGTATTAGTGTATGCATTGATACAACTTCAGTGCACTTCTGAGAACAAGACAAGACATCCTTGGGACTTTCTTGTTCTCATGGGAAATGCATCAAACTATGAAAGGAATTCTCAGTATGTTTATAAATACTCAGAAACTCAATCCTAAAGATTGCAAACCCTCCTCTTTTACCACGCTGACAGGCCCACAGCCCTCGGAGAGAATGTGTGTGACCACTACGTTCTAATCATGGGGAAAGCTCTAATCTAAAAGGCAAAGCTGAATTTTCCGCCAGGAAAATAGGCGACATGTACAACCATGCAAAATAATGCTACCAAGGCACCAATTCAAATCACCCATTTGAAGTGAAGGGACTGTTTGACAGGGATATAGAAAAATCAGAAGAGGTAACCAACTGACAGTGTATTTCTTCATTTTTCCTAGTAACTAATTATTAAAAATACTTATGTAGCTAACAATATTGGATGTTAATTTTAAAACTACTTTTTTTAAAGCAAGAGTTTGCAACTGTAGAGCATGGGCTATTAGTTATTACTTATTGACTCTACTATATCAATATGATGCATTAAAGATACCTGATTGTCATCCCTGGAAAGAGAAGCCTTTTATCCACAGAAAAGCTATACGCCGGGGCAGTAGCAGTAAAAATCTTCCCTACTACATTGCCAGGAAGGGTCCTGTTATATAGACACCTGTTCATGGGACTGAAACTGCTCATTTTACATAGGCCATCAATCAACCTTCAGATAGCTTCAGACTTGTCAGTACTAATCAGGGATGGATTCGAACTAGTGACTTGGCTAAACATTTTATAGCTCAAAGCTATCTAGCCCACACAGGGATGGAGCCATTGTCCACTGAAGTCAATAGAAAGAGCCCCACTGAGTTCAGTTGGCACTGGTTTGGGCCCCATATATTGCAAAAATAGTTAGGATTATCTAACAAATCCACCATGTGTGTAATTACCATATCGTACTGAGTTTGGTGCCAATTACTTTCTGTAGAGAGATGGAAGAACAAAACATTTAGGCACGTTCATTGCTGTCAAATCTTTAACTGAAACCTGAAGTGGTAACATCATATTTCCAATAAGGTGCTTGGAGGAAAAATTAATCTAAGCAGCACTGTGTTTTTCAGGAGTTTCAGCTTCAGTTTCTAAGGCTCAGAGACACAAAGAGACTTAGGGATTGCAATGTTTTGTTGGGCCATCTGTAAGTGTGTCCAAAGGCCATGATCCAAAGTCCATTGACGGCTCAGACTATTGGTACACCCCAAATCAGAAGAGACAATAAGGGGACCAAAAGAATATCACCGTCCCTAAACAGCAGAGGAAGGGAGGCTGTTAGAGGCAAAAAGGCATCATCCTGAAACTGTCAACAAGGGAATCAGAGAGATAAGGTTTGTGAGGAAATACCTTTTATTGGACCAGCTGCTGCTGGTGAAACAGACACGTTTTTCAGCTAAACAGAGCTCTTCTTTAGGTCTGAAAGAATTCTGTGTCATTCAAAAGCTTGTCTCTTTCACCAACAGAAGTGAGTCCAATAAAAGATATTACCTCACCCTCTTTGTCTCTCATATTGTGGGACACAGCACACAGACACAGCAACTCTGCAGACAACAATGGAATCAAATGTATTGATGAGGTCTTTTGATTGTTTTGATACTGACCTTCTGGGATCTGAAAGAGACCACCAGTTATTTTGACTCACAGACACAAGACTCATGAAGACTTTCATTTCAATGAAGCTAGAAGACTATGTATCCTTCTGACCACATCAGGAGGAAAAACTGAGGAAAATGTTTTTGTGCTAAGAGATCCCCAGCTACCTATGTTTCTGCCTCCAGGAGTACACACTACTGCCTCCCTCTAGGTGTCTGGGCACTTAGCTCCTTCCCAAGTCTCGGAGGGATTCACAAACTGGGAGAAGAGTGAGCCCCTCATGCCACATAGGTGGAAGAGCATCTATTTGGTAGGAACGATCAACTCCACACAAAGAGCTGCACCAAAGCTTACCCTCCCTTATAATCTTTATCCCAGTGGTTAGGATTCTCAGCTGGGCTGCAGGAGACCACTAGTTCAAGACCACCTCTCTGCCTGATGTGGAGGCATGATTTAAACAAGGGTATCCCACTAAGTTCCCTCTAAGCCATGCAGCTGCCTATTAAGCAATGTGCAGGCACTCAGAGCTGCGGCGGGAGAGCTGCCTCTCTTCAAGCCCTGGACCTGCTGCAGCACCCCTCCCCCAGCCCAGCCCCAAACCTGCCATGGCTGGGAGACAGGCACCCCAGCCCCGACCCCGCCCAGCCTGGACTGGCCCATGGATGGGGGAGAAGCACCTCTCCCCCTGAACCTAGGCGCCTGTGGCATGGTGGGTTTTGTGGAACACATTTTAAGGCACCTATATCTCCCCATTCATTTCTATAGAGAGCTTGGGCACCTAACTCAGGCTATATAGATCGTGGTGCTGTTCTTGTGATTTTCTAGGTGCCTAAAAGTTAGGTGTGGCAACACTGACTTGTGGCTCTCAAGATATCAGAGCTTTGAAGAAAAGTCAGAACTGACCTCTCTTTGGCTTCTGTGTGGTTGCTTTATTATTACATTTAAAATAAGTGTTTTAAACGTATGTTGCATCAGGTCATCAGTCATACAAAATGAATATCAAAGCATCTCTATTTCTTATAACCTACCCATAAACAGCAATTACGTGGTGGAACGAAAGTCCAACATATTACAAATACAGCAGGCTGATTTAGGAAGATCTGATCCCTCACACATTGAAGTCAATGAAAGTTTTGCCATTCATTTCTGCAGAAATCTGACAAAGTTTGCAGTAGTTCAGCATTGTATTTAATGCTTTATTATTAACACTTATGGACATGGCTTGTGAAGATCAAATGATTTCTTCAGAATTAAATCAGTTGTGGCAGCAAAAATTAAACTGCTTTAAAATGGATAGAGATTTTATGTCATTTATTTTACTCCCTTTTAAATTTGAGAGTTATTATAGAGATGCCATTTTGGGGCTGATTATTTTGTAAGTGCCAACAATGTACTCAGTGCTGTCTGTGACACAAAATTAAACTGCACCGTCTATAGGCAGAGACTGTCTAAGGCCTTGAATCTGTAATCACATCTGTGAAGGAAAACCCCCAGACTGATGTAAAGCCCCTTGAATCTACATGAGTTTTAGGACCCGATATATCAGTCCTTACACAAGAAGTCCTGCTGAAATTATTTACAATTATTGGCTTCAATGGAACGTCTCATGTGAGCAAGCGCTAGTCCTGTGAGGAAAAGTCACAGGACTGAGGCCTAGAACTGCACTTTATTGTCCTGCCTTATTTTGCTTCTATTTTGTAAAGCTTTATGACTTCAGTCATTAAAACACATTTGCTCAATAATTTTAAAGCCAGAAAACCAGCAATGCTACAAATAAACACATACAAAACCATGTTGAATGGTGGTATCCAACATTTTGAAGTCTCTGGGTTTATCATTTAGATGATATTCAAAAAATTAAGTCATCTCAAAAATTACCCCCATGTGGCTTTCCATGAGTGTTCTTCCTTTCATACCCAAGCAAAAAATTAAAGCTTTATCGAAGTAGCAACTTCATTCTGTTTTGAAGTGGATAGTTAAATATGCCTTTGTCCACTGAAGTGCTGGATGCAAATAGCTTTGTTTATAATTGCGACGGTCTACTTTTCCTTAAATGTTAATCACTGAAATCTCACAGCCAGTCCCTCAGCTAGTGTAAATCAGCATAACTTAATTGTCATAGAGCTATGTCCATTTACACCAGACAAGGATCTGACCCTCTGACTTCACCATCCACAAGTGCCATTTACCGTTTCTTTGCAGCTCTCCAGCAGGAAATGTACCATTCCACAAATAGTTTTGTCTTTCAGTCTGCTGCATAGAGAAGCAAATCCCAAAAAGATGCCAAGCACCAGCAACTCACATTCATTTTGATGTGGGCTGCTGGAGCCCAGCACCTCCCAGGCAACAGGTCATGGCCCAGAGATCCAGGTACCATTTAAACCTTCCGATGTCTCCTGGCAACCTTACTTCTCGTACCCCACGTTGGCCCCATTAGCCAGCACCAGCTACAAAGGAAGTGACAGAGATAAATAAGGGCTTCCTACACGAGAGCCAAAGGGATCCTCTTTAATCACTGGGCTTAGCGCCCCTCATTTTTTTCTCAGCTAGTGAGCGGACACATTCCTCGATGTGTGGGCCAAGTTTCCCTGTGTTCATTCCTTCCAATATTTTATCTTGCTTCATTAACCTCAAGTCACTATTTCCTTTTTAGCTTTTGTTTTAATATCCAGGTCTTGTACTTCCAGAATCAAAATAGGCTCTGTAGCTGGATTGAATGATCCCAAGCCAAATTTCACAACATCCATTGTTTGCAACAGAGAGGGGGGAGGGAACAATCACATTTCTGATAAGTGTCATTTGCTTTCAGCAACAGTTTTCTTAATGACTGCCTGCCCATTGTAACATAGTCTAGCAGTCGGTAGATCCTATTAGCTCTGTGATTGAAAACTGTGTCATTCACAGCTGCAGATATGCACTGTTGACTCCCCTTGCATGAGTTCAACTGTCTGAATGGTGCAAAGAAATTAAGCGTATCTAGCCAAAGCTCTTAATAGCCACTGATGCAGAGTCTGAGCCATAAGTGATGGGGAATTTCCCTTCAAGCTAGAAACACCTGTTATTGTGGCACCCCACACATGACATATAGGATGTTTTGAACAGTGTGTGTCAGAGAGGAAACTAAGCAATACACATGTAATTCTACATGACCAAATTAACAACATTAATGACTCATACTAATGAATCTGGTGCTATAACTAGTGTCCTACTAAAACACTTTCTTTTCAATTATTTTGTGAAATATAGACTATAAACAATAAAAGTATGTTCCGTAGTTCATACCAAGATCTATATACAGTAGCAGGCAAAGCTTCCTGAAAATTAAACTTTATAGGACCGATCCTGATCCTCCAACTTAACCTGACATCTAAGGTCTCCCTAAAGCAGAAGTACAAATTTTGGAGATGCAATTTAGACAGACAATTTTGAAGAGTTAGTCCCCAGAGTATAAGCAAGACTAATAACTAAGAAAAATACACCACCACCAAGATTGGAACTCACTGCATTTACAGTTTAAAAGGCATCTTTTTCTCTACTAGCCTACACAGTCTTTGGTTTACAGTTAGACAAAAATGTAGGGCATCTTTCATATGCAGCTACACACCATTAATTTTTTAAAAAAAATCAGTGCTAAGAGTGAGTTTGGCCCATACCATTTTAGAACTTCTAAAACCACCATAGAGCAACAAGAACAAAGACACATCATAAAACACATTAGAAGCCCTCCCCTGCCAAAAAAATTAGACCCAACATTTTAAAAAGTTAACATTTCCCCTTCCTAATCAATACTTTGCAAGCAACATGGAGTCATGGAACAATTTTTAAATCAAGACTGGATGTTTTTCTAAAGGAAAAGCTCTAGGATTTTTTCCAGGGAAATTCTATGGCCTGTGTTATACAGGAGGTCAGACTAGATGATAACACTAGTCCCTTCCGGACTTGGAATCTATTGTCTCAAAATTATTGGAAAGCCCTTTATTCTATAAACAGCCAATAGCAAACAAGCATCAAGGGCATATATCCATTTCTGGACTGCCAGGCTTGTTTCTTTCCTCCACTAGTACATATTGGAGGTCCTAGCTACTGATAAAGCAGCTTGTAAACATGCGGTTTTACATCTGACTAGTAGAAAATGTAATGAAAGCAGAGTGGTTGCAAGAAAGCTCCTTAAGACTTAAGGGAAAGTTGATTAAATTCATCCCTAGTGTCAGTCTATCAAGGCCAAACAAAATAACCTATACTCGGTGGCACTTCATCGCTTTTAAAATGTGACGTGCAAAGGGACTAGCCATGAAGAACTTGGCAGAGAACCTACAGCCAGGCTTAATGCAACTGGTTGTAGAGGTGCAATGAAGTTCATGGTACCTAGCACCCACTTGCGATAAATCCAGCCTATTCTTTCTAGGCATGAATGCTTTAAAGGAACCATTCCTGCTCCTGGTGATGTCAATTGTAATACGCCCAATATGTCCACAGCCAAAATCCTCTCTCAGTTCCCACAAACATCAGCTGGAAAGAATCTGAAAAGGCATTATCAGAAAGAATTCACATTGAAGTAAACACTTAGTTCTTTCATTTGTTTTCATTCAGACAGCTTGTCACTAATAATTATGACAGAGGATGTGATAAATGTCCGTTCAACATTTGTAAGAACAATATACTTTACCAAACACCAGAACACACAGGAAAAACCTTATAATAAACTAATTATTTATTTCACTAGTTACTATTGCTGTGAGTCACTACAGTGTTGAACTGCATTACGCTTATTCTGCCAGGAGAGGAATACACTCACTCTGCTTTGTTTCTTTTAGGTTGATGGAATATTTCATTTTCCAACTTCCAGACTACGTCGATATACCACCCCCTTTAAGTTCTTTCCCAGCTGCATGAATCGACCTTTTAGTAGCTAATAGCAGCTAAGATGCCATAATTACACAAACCAATCCACTCTAGAGATGAAATCCAGAGAGTGTTGATTTCACTGAGTCTCATGGGCTCAGCATTTTTCTTTATTTAGTCCCAAGTGCTGCAGTCTAGATTTAACGAAAATATAATTCCTGATCCTGCAAGATGCTGAGTTAGTTTGGTGTGACATTAAGTTCCCTCAACTCCTATTAGCTTTCTAGGAAAAGAAAGATTCTGAGAACCACAGGGGAAGAGATCAGGAAGATGCAGGATTAAGCCTTTGAAAGAAATCTAAATTCACAATTTCCTGGGTAGAAAACTTAAGGACACAGGTCTGTAATTTAATAAATGTACATGAGAGGTTCTGAGGCATTATGGTATTTATATGAGGAAAAGCAAATGAGCAGGAGCAGCAAATCTGGGGAAACTCAGGCAGATGATTTAACAATTTGCTCTTAACAAACCGCACAATATGACACTTATATAGCAATTTGGGGTTATTGTCAACAACCCTATCTCCTTGGAGACTGACTTACGCTGAAGAGAAATATTAGATGGGAAATTAAGGTTAACAAAGGGTTTCCTACCGTTGTTCCTGGTAACATGAGCACTTTCCATGTGAGTTCTAATTCTGTTTAAATGAGAAAGAGGAAGGGGGGGAAAATCCAAACAAAGGACCTGATTATGCATCAAGAGCAGCATTCACGGGGAACCCTACTAAAGTCAGAGGGACACACACACACACAGGTGCATGCTAGTGAATCCTGGTGCAGAGCTGGGACCATAAACTAGTTTCCTTTTTCAATGAACATTTTTGATTCTTAACAAGCCTCCTGAATGCAATTATTTTTAAGTTTCCTATGTGTGCCAGAGCAATCTTAACTAAAATGCACTGATTTTCAGAGAGGTCCTGGTTTTTACCCAACTTGACGGGTGAGTTGATGATATCCATGTGCCTCAAACATGTTACTTGCCCAAAGTTACCTTGGGCCCCTATATTTCCCTTTGCAAACAATATGATAGATAGGTACTCAGCATCCCTCAGCATGAGGGCCAATGGGAACTGAATGGTTCCATCAAATATAAACTTAGCTCTCCTGAGATTCCTTTTCATGTCACGTTTCACAATCCCCTCCTCCCCGTGTTCTAATGTGAAGCGGCTTAGACAGTCAGATGAAACGAAACTTAGCAAGAATCACCATTTTTCTTTTAAAATGTATCTGTCACCTTCAGCAACAATCATTATGATTATTCCAAACTATAGGAAAATCTTGTGCCAGCCTGCACTAGGAAAACAAAAAAGATTCTAAGAGTCAATGCTGCAAACATCTATTCATACAAGAAGTCAGTTTGTCATATGAATATGGCTGCTCCAGGAAAGATACAGCACTAAATATCAGATTAACAAACTCCTCAGTGGGACTCTTGGAACAAGATAGCGTTTGCAGGCTCAAAACCATACTTCGAAAGTAACGATTGCTCTACTTCTAGGTCAGCAAGGAAAATAAACAAGCATAAAGCAGAATCAGACACTCATATTTGGCCAAAGCCAATGGAACACAAACCTCTGGTGTGTTGAGCGATGGTACAGAATTCCATCAAATAATGCTGATGGGGTAAAATCAAAACAGTCCGATGACAGCAGGAATCTTGGGTTAAATTCCAGGCACTGGAGGGGAATGTACTTTAGTGGGCAAAGACACTTCTGCCGATTTTCCAAAAACTTGACCCCGTTTGCCTCTCTCCCTCAAACCTGTTCCTGTCTCAACCCTGTCTTTTCCAACCCTGGCTTCTTGTTCCAACTCCCATTCCACTTTTCTGCCCAGTCCCAGTTTCCACTCGTCAGGCTCATCAAACCTGTTCAAGCCTCCTTGCCCATCCAGTCCTCATCTCTCCTTCTGCCCCATTCCTTGGCTCCAGTCATCTTGCCCTGTTCCTCTTTCTTAGCTCCTCAATTGATCTGTTTCTCCCCTCTCATCCCACTGGCTCCCACTCACAAGGCTCCTCATCCAATCTCAGTCAGTCCCTACCCCATCTCTGGCTCCTTGACCCAATCTCTTTGTCCAGCCAGTACCAGTTCTACCTCTATACCCCAGCTCCTTGTCAAATCTGTCTCTTACCCCTTTTCCCCCAACAGCCAATCCATTTCCCTCACCAGGTCCCCAATTCTAGTCTCCTTGACCGACTAGGCCCAGCTTCCCCTTCCATCTTGCTGTTTCAGTCTCCTCACCCAGACAATCCCACTCTCTCCACTCCAACTCTCAGCCCCAATTTCTCTCCCCACTTTCAGGCCCGATTTGATGAGGCTCCTTTTCCCAATCTACTTCTTTTCCTCCCCTCTGCATTTGATTCAGGTGGCTTCCTTCTTCCTCCATACTGCTAGGGAACCAGCAGAAGGGGTCATCAAGAGCACAGAAGAGAAAAGTTCCCTGCTCTCCTTCCAGTGCCCAGCCTCAGCTAGGCCTGGAGCCACAAATACCAGGAAAGTCCTTCTGAGCCATCATAATCCTGCTCAGTCGCATGTGGGGATAGTGCACACCCAGCCTGGTTAGCACTAGGAGCTGAGAAAGGGTTGAGCATGCTCATTGAGGATGGAATCTTTGGAGATTTTAGCTATTGAACTCTAGCAAGTCTTTGCAAAGCATATGCAAACTGCTTTCAAAGACAAGGCCAAATACAGGTGGATTTGCATGAGTCTAGCAAAAGGCACATCCCTGACACAAAGCCCGTAATCCCTGACAAAGTTCAAGTCCCTGCTCAAAGTATTATGGGCACTAGAGCATTTCAAAGAAAAAGTCGCCCAAAGTATTTTTCCCTAGCCTCCTTCATGGATATGACACAGCCATTTTAGTTAACGTTTCCAGAAAAAATCAGGCTGAGGCAGACTCTTAGTATGGAAAATTTCAGCTCAAATGGTTAAAATTTGGCAAAAATTATGAGCAACCGAAAACAGGGTCTTACCGTGGGGAGTGTGAGGGAACCTTCGTAATAGGCTCTACTACTAGCCCTGCCAATAACAACAATAATTTTTAAAGAATGGAAATAGCCTAAAAAATTCAAGCCCATGCATAACAATTCTTGCTACAGTCTTGCTTTCAGTCTGCTATTCTCTTCCCCAGCCTCTTCCCTCCTGGTCCAATCGTCTTATTAAAAGACTGAAGGCAGACTGGATGAGGTGTATGTTTGTCTTGTAGGACATATACTCAGTAGTTTCCAATACAGCTGGTCATTTCATACTACTTCGCATTACACAATAACACAGCATTATTCTCAACAGTTATTTAGTGTTCTATTCTTTCTGAAACAGCCCAAGAGTTTATAGAAATCCATGTGAGAACACAGGAAACTGTGTTTCCCCAACCCCTGAAATATCTCCCAGAGGAAGGAAGGTATATTGTCTTTTTGGTGCTTCTGTTTTGCTTGTGAGCTGATTCAGTGAGCTTGTTTTTGCACTATGAAAGCAGACCATTTCAAATCTTCTTTGAAAATGCCATGTCTGCAAGACTATGTTTGTGTCCTTTTAACTCACGAAAATGGCGGGGTTTCAAGATTCAATTTAGCATTATCAAAGACAGTGCAAACATGGGAGCTATGCTGGTTTATACTAACTGAGAATCTGTCCCATAATAAGGACCGAGCAACCTGAAAATGGTTTGTAAAACCCAGATCATTATCTAACTTTACATTTCCCTTTCTCAAAGTACTTTCTGCAAGTTTTTTGCCCTGGGACAAAAACACCCTAAACTTTTTTCCAGCATGTGGAAAAATAATATCAGCACCCAAATCTCTGTGATCAGCTGGTTCTTATAATCTTCAAAACTCTGGAAGTGAAACTGAAATTATAATGATAAAAATGGGCTAAATCTTGAAATCCTGACTCCTATTTTACTCAGACCCATTCCCATTTCAGTCATTAGGAATTTTGCCTGAGTAAGACACAAGTAAAAAAGGGGTAAAGATAGCAAGATTTGACCCAATAAGGTAAATCTTAGCAGTTATAAAAGGGTTTACATGTTGAAACTTTAATATGTAGACCATAGCTTCTCTGTGGAATTACAGCCTCATTAAGTCAAGATGAGCCTTTTCTTTAATAATACCCAAAAAATGCTTTTAAAAAATTCTTCTTTCCCAACCATCGTTCTCTCCTGCTCCTCTCCGCCTTTTGCAAACACAAAGGCCCCAATTCAGGAAAGCATTTAAGCATTTGCTTAACTGTAAGCACATGATTAAGAGCTTTCCTGAACTGGGGCCAGGCTGCCTCCTTTTGAATCGTCTCCTTAGTGGGCTGAAGAGTCCTTCTCTCTCCTTCTTGTCTCACAAGCAGCTCCCTCCAATATTTCCATTCACATCTTACGTTACATACTAAACACCCAATCCTGCAAGCACTTATGTATTTACTTAACTTTATGTCTGGGAGTTGCCCCATTGACTTCAACAGACTTTCTCAACAGATCATTGCCTTCTCACGTCCAAGAAGCTAAGCATGTGCATAAGTGTTTGCAGGATCAGGACCTTAGGCCAGTGCTGTCGTTGGGATCTTCCTGTTGACTTCAGTGAACTTTGAAATATTGCATACATTTTTGACAGTGAGGATAATTAACCCATGAAACAATTGACCAGGGGTTGTGGTGGATTCTCCAACACTGAATTTTTAAATCAATATTGGATGTTTTCTAAAATTATTGCGGGAAGTTCTCTGGTCTCTGTCATACAGGAGATCAGATTAGACTATCAAAATGGTCCGTCCTGGCCTTGGAATGTATGGATGAAGCCCTCAAAGAATGTTTTTAAGAGCTAAGCCAGTTTGGAGAAAGTTGTCAGGAAAAGCTCAGAGCCTCATCCCAAGAGTTGCCAAAGCTCTTCATTTCCTGATAAAGCTAATGGGTGTTAAAGATGCTCAGTGCTCCATATGAGCCAGCTCTCTGGGTGAAGTGTCCTGCTGTGTAGAAGGTGGAAGCGACACCTCAGCCTCGGTGCAGAAGGGAATTTCATCCTCCCTGTGTATAAAGTTGTTAATGTTTGGTGACTCACGAGACTTGGCATGTCCAGCCTGCTCAAAAAGGAAAAGAGAGCACTTGAAAAAGGTGATTTCAATGTTCCCTTCCTCTCTCTGAAACTCATATAACAGGACACTTTCAGGAGGGCAAGACATGCATCAAGTTCACAGGATGCCTTCTCCATTTACTGACTCATAAATCTTAAACAGGATAGATACTTCCCAGCAACAAAACAAAGACTCTGTTCCCAGTGGGCTTTTGTACTGAAGATAGCTTGTTATTCTCTATTTTAGTTTAGATAAACGATTGCATGCAATTTTCAAAATATGCTATCAATTTTGTATTCCCTGTTCAACCTGAGAAAACTACGGGGCATGAAAATATGATGCATTGTTCCAATGCTTATGAAAAAGAATAACATTTCTAAAGAAAAAAATTAAATACAGGAGTTAAGAGCAGGTCCATTATCACTTCAAACTCTCTCCTCAATCCTTTATGCAAAGGCAAAAAAAATATACTTAAAAAGCTGCAGAATAAAGTGCATAGGAACACTAGTTCAAGACCCCAGATACATTTTGTTATACTCTAGCAAGGATACAGTTGTACTTTTAAATTCAATGTCTCTGTTGCAATTTAGTCGAGGGTGGATTACAATAAGTTCTGCTTGAATGCAGCCAAGATAGAATCATTGTTTTTTGGTATAAGGCCAACAGTTAAGGAGTGGCTGCCTGCTGAAGCAGAATTCTCGGGGTTATTTTGGATTCTAAGGTTCCCAGAGTATGTCCAATCTAAGCATGTAATCTAAGCTTTTACCACTCCAAGAATGCTGCCGGGATATAGCAGTCACTGTAGAAATTCTTATTTGGTTGCTTATTTTGAAGTACATCTAAGGCCACAAAAGACCTACGGATAAGAAATTGTTGGTACACCTGCTGCATAGAACCTATAGCTATTACACATTCAAGAGTTCTCCAATGATCAGAGAATCTTCTAGGCTAGATATGATGGTCTTGTCCCACCAGCTTTCTTGATTTTGTTGTAAATCAAAGTGAAGTGCACACAAGTAAGCACAAGTTCTGCTGCTTTTTTTATTTTTATTTCATTTTAATAAGATCCTGCCATAGGCTTTCAGAGAAGGACTCTATTTTAGTGCTTTTTAAACAGCAGTGCTAAACTCCGCAATTTAACCAGAATGACACACTCTTTATTGCATGCTTTGGAATATGCGCCTAAGGAGGTGCAAGTTAAATGGGTAGGAACTTGCTTTTTACGGGGTATACCACGAACTTCTATGTAATTTTCACATATGACTTCCTGTAATATCATCAAGTCTCCATTGTCTTCTCCGGAACAAAGTCTGCTACTTTCCTCATTTTTAAAATATACTTGACATTTAAAATACCATCAAAAGCTTTGAGGTTTTCTGGCAGAAGCTCTAAAAGCCTTGCTTCCTGTTACTTCTACTCTATAGGCAGACAGACACACAACACACACAGAGAAATTCACAGCATTGCCTCATACCCTGCAGCTAGCTTGGATTTTTAGTGAAAAAAGTGACTCTTTTCACTTTCTCTCTCCAAAAATTACATCAATTCCCACCCTCTTTTTTAAAGTCGTAAAGACATCCTTATTTTCCCTCCCCAGAGGCCCCTGTTGCTAGCTATTAAATATTAACACAGTTTATGAACCAATTACTTTGGTCCACTAAATCTTCTCAGACCTATCACATGTTCTATTTTGGCCAGTTGTCTCCCATTTTTAGCCACGTTCTAAAGTTTTCCTGCCTAGAAGTCTCCTGAGTTGGAGAGCTCAGGAGAGATTCTAAACTGCACATAGATTGGTGGGGGTCCTCCATTGTTAAAGTCATCGTGAGAGTACAGCAAGGAGTTCCCTTTTTAGTGTTTGCTCTCTCTTGAAATTTCTGAACTGCTTCTCTTCACGGGGCTCTAAACAGGGCTGTTATGCTGCTATGTTCATGCCTGGGATTGATAACCACTTTCAACAGCTACATCCTCAGGGGCCCAGGCTTCAAGCCCACAATTTCCAAAGCAACCTGTTGCAGGTGGGAGGGTGATCCAGGCCTTAGTTCTCACAGACATCAAACTTCACATGTAGAGTACCTCAGTAGTTCCCAACACAATACCGGACAATGAATATTCCATTCACAGGCTCCTAAACTCTTCTCAAGGACCCATTGTGCCAGAGGCTGATAGTGAAATAACTCCTGGACTACAAACCTGTTTGCTGGAGTGCCTCTCCCCAGAGGTCAGGGTATGTTGATCCTGTGAATAATGGAAGGATCTTGGCAATAGCTTCCACCGGATAATATCCATTTCCTCCCACATGAAAACTCCCCTTCCAGCATGAAATATCCTTAGAAGGATATTTTCATGTCGGTAGCTATTCTGCCTTCACAATCAGACTGTCAGATAAGTCCTTTTGCTTCCTCCTTTGTCTCCATAATTACTGTGTTCTGGTACATGCTAATCGTGAAGACATTCAAGTGGTCATCCAAAATTCATAACAGCATTAACCCGCTTTGCAAAGGCTTTGACTGCAAGACAGCCTATCAATTGTATTAATGCACTAATACTGATGAGTCCCTCTGCCTCTACTGTCTGACCAATGGCAATGGTTGTGCCTAGCTGAAACGAGTCACTGAAATTTTAGATGCCATCTTCCTTATTTCTCTAAACATCTAGCAACATGTTTGGGTCTGACTCATTTCTTACAGTAGACAGCAGCACACTTCAAAACCTTTGCCCTGCCCGGTGCCTCTCATGGTGAGTCTCAGATAAGTAGGTTTGATTTGTGGAATGTCCACCTGCTACAGGGAGCTAATGATACTTCACTCCTTCCTCTTCAGAGCTCATCATCTAAGTCCCAGGGCTGTCAAAAGCAAACATTTTAAACACATTTTAGTTCCATGAGTTAATGATACAAAAAAAGTCATGTAAATGTTAAGTTTTTGCCAAACTTATTTATCCTCATAGCCATCTAGGTGAACAATATTTTGTTTACTCCCTGAGAACTGGAACTCAAATGTTAAGTCCTTTCCAGTGGGTTTGTGGGTCAAGTGTTTATGGCTAAAGGCTACATTTTCAATATTAGAAGAGGCAATTCTGTGAGATATGGGAAAGGACATGGATTTAGACTAAGATGTTCTAACAGATTCACCAGTGCTTACTTTACAGGAATCAGGCTGCCATATACAGAGTAGCTAGTCAGAACATTATTGCTTTTCACAGTTCATAGGGCTGGATCCCTGCATTCTCTTTCTCCCTTTAACTGTGCCTTCATGTATGACCTTCATTTATTCTGAAAAGACAATTTTTAGAGACATTCAAAGCAGAATTGCCTCAATGCACTTGGCGAGGTTTCTGTTAATGTAGCTTTAATTCTGCACATACTGGTAATACATTTATTTATACTATATATTGTGGATCTTGGTGCATTTGCTATTATACAGAGAAGGCAATACCATACAGGGTAGAAACAGAAGTAAAGCAACCTTTCTAATTCTTCCTTGCATATGCTGGGTCTTGAGCATCAATGTGTGAATTCCCCAACCTGGTACATTGGAAACAAGCTCTTGGCCTGCTTGATAAGCTAGCAGCACTCACTTCAGCCTAACAATATTCCAGCAATAGACCTGCAACTACAAATACTTTTGAGTTTCTTGACTTACAATTAAAGATGAAGGGGTAGGTTTTATTTACACTAGACTAGGGCAACATTTCTCAAACCGGTGTCCGTGGACCCCTGGGAGTCCATGAGAGTATTTCAGGCTGCTGGTGGGCCCTGCTGATCAACTCTTCCCGCTCCCTCCCTACTCCTCCTCCCCCCTACAGGAATAGGTTTTTTATCTATACAAACAATATTCACTCAAGTTACTTACTTCTCAGTTCTAGAGATTCCATCTCAGTAAGAAATGGAGGGAAAATGAGAAAGATGTTAGATAGGCTATTTTATTTGTTTTATTGCGACTCTGGAAGGAAACACTCACTGCTATTATTGTAAATTAGGGAGAACCGGAGTTGGGGTCAATGCCGACTCCACCAGGATGTCCCGCAGCTTAATTGTCTCTCTCGGTTGGAGGCTTAAACGACTTGCAAATTTTGCAGCAATCGCTGAGATGGGTTTCACCCAAACAGTGTAAACAGTCTGCATGCAGATCACTCACTGGCATCGGGAGCCTACTAGTGTTGCATGACTTAGAACCCAGGGCGCAGGGCATGCCCTGGCCTGGGGTGCACTAACTAAACTAAACTACAACTAATAAAGCACTAACGACAGGTTCCATACACTGAATGAACAAGAGTTCTGGAGACAAGCTGCAGCAAAGCTGGAGCAGAGCAGTTCCGAAGCACCTTCACTGGCAGCAAGAAGAAACTGAGAATGGGAGCACCGTGCAGCGCCCCTTGTACCATGCTATGGAAGCGCCACTCCAGGGGTTGCCAGAGGCACTCCCCTATGGGTACTGCTAGGGCAAAAACTTCTGATACCAGTGTACATGGCGAGCCACTCACGGGTATTGTGGAATACACATGAGCAATCACTCAAAGAAGAAACAGAAGTTCCCTAAAGACATGACATGATTATTTTCAATCTACCACATGAAATATATTGTGTAATATACCACACAACTCAAAGAACTTGGACCACAATCATTTTACCACATAAGAGTAGCCGCCAACTAACCAGTGGCTGAGCTGCTACATAAAAGCTGCCACAGGCACAGGACACTAAGGTAAGTGGCTAGGAACAGAAGACTTCTGGCTGCTTTCTGTACCTCCTGGTAACAGAAAATTGTAACTTGTGATCAGCTGAGCTAAGTCATTACATGATGTTTTCAACCATTTTTGCCTCTCTCTGCTCACAGGCTTAGGGCAGGCTGAACCCAAAATTCTTGAGTGGCAAACACGCACTACGTTTGTCAATGTCAGTTCTGTAAAAAAAATCTCAAATTGGCTGATCAGCTCCTTCAGTTTTCCAGTCTGAAAAACTTGTACCAAAGAGACCTGCTCTCCATTGTCCTCACAGAGATGAGAGGGAAAACATTGGCATTTTAAATAAGAGGGCCTATCTAATAATAATTTGCACATACATTGTGCCTTTCATCCAAAAATCTCAAAGCTTCTTATAAAACGTCTAACAAACAAATTAAGCTTCCAATACCCTGTAGGTATTATAGCTACAGTCTCTGTAGGAAAACTCAACGGATTCTTTAAAAACATATTTCTGCTGGAAATGAATTGGCTAGAAACTAAATAAATGCAGAATTTGATACCTTAAAACTGGCACGTTAATGGATTTAGCAGCTTGAATTTTTCCAACAAATACAGTATTATAGCTTAAACTCTCTAAGGCTGTAGATCCCAGACCCAAGATATCTGGCTTAATCCAGCACAAAGGTCCTTTCAGCATCTGATATACTTCTCACAGGTGCTGAGTTTTATTGCTCTAAGCAGCCAGTTCAAATTGAGGACAGTTTAATAAAACAGAGCAAAATATCCCAGCAGTGACCTATTCCAAGTATCATGTGTTGCAGGCATGATCACGCCTTACCAGAAAACTATGTTTGAACTGGTCATTAGACGGGAAACTGTAACTTGCTGCACCTGGCCACATACCACTTGATTGTTGTGCTGAAGGCTGGTCTACTGCACAGCAAACGCAGTCCACGTGACAACACCGTTAGAGGTTCATTGGTAGGAGGGGTGTCAAAAGAAATTCAGATGGTCTAAAAAAAATAAAAATCTCTCACTCTCCCAGAAGCCAAGTTTTTATCCCAAAAAGAGAGAAGTACCAGAGACTCCAAAAAGTCCAGTAGGGACTTTGTCGTTGCTTTTGAATTATGTAAGCTTAACACCAACAGATGCTGCTTGTCGGCAGGTGGGAACAAGTCTGGAATCTGTGGAGCTACATGCATGTGCCTCTACTTCATGGCTGTTAGGTAAGGCTGTAGAGCAAACTCATTAAATCTCTCTCTCTAAGTGGTCCTAGTGCCACTAGATGGAATAGAACACCACACCCAGGAGGTGTGTGGGTGACATAAGCATGATATGAATTTTCTGAGGTGCCAGTTAGACGTGAAAGCTGAAATCTACCAAATGAGATTTGCCAATTGGATAAGTATATCTGACTGAAAATTCATTAGGAAATCTCTTTATACTGGATCCAGGGAGCATTACCTTATTAATTTTACCACTGGGTTCTTTCCAGGTCCACTTTATCTTGGAGAGTATTTTTCAAACCAGGCCACTTAGTTATTCTTAACCAATCTACAAATGTATTTATTCACCAAGGATCACACAGGCATAGGAGCCAACTTTCCCCAGCGCCGATAGGTGCTCGGGCCCCCGCACCCCGCCCCAACTCCACCCCTTTCCCACCCCTTCCCCCATTCCAACCCCTTCCCCAAAGTCCCTGCCCCAATTCCGCCCCCTCCCTGCCCCTATTGGACCCCTTCCCCAAATCCCCACCCTGGCCCCACCTTCTCCCCTGAGCATGCCGTGTTCCCCCCCCTTCCCACTCCCTCCCAGCCATACAAAGCAGCTGTTTTGCGGCACAAGCACTGGGAGGGAGAAGGGAGACGGGAGACGCAGGACATGGTGGCGTACTCAAGGGAGGAGGCGGAGTTGGAGCAGAGGTGAGCTGCAGCAGGGGGCAGGACGGGGAACTGCCAATGGGTGCACAGCATCCACCAATTTTTCCCTGTGGGTGCTCAAGCCCTGGAGCACCCATGGAGTTGGGGCCTATGCACTCAGGTATATAGTCCATAGTTTTATAGATCAAGTGTAGATCCACCCATCTGGGCACCTATCGAACACAAAACGCACATAAAGTTTTGTAAGAGATTAAATAGACTAGGTGGGGCCCAGCAGCTCTGCCCAGGAACAATATAAATAACCAAGAACTCTCACTTAGAATCATCAGTCGTCAGTTCTTTAGTACTTCTAATACAGTTATCACACTTCAAGAATTCTCCAAAATGTCTAATGCACTCTCTCTCCCCTCACCACACACACTTAGGGTTTCTATTTGATACGATCCATTTTTCAGAATACTTCTCTACATATCACCGGGTCAAACATCACAATTTCTCCTCATTAATCTAATAACCAGAACACTGCCCAAAGTCTGCTGCCTCTTCCAAATATCTGCCTTTTGAAGTCTGTGACAAAAGCAATTTTTTTTAAAAATCTGCATCTTGTCCTACCGTCGTTAGGCATGGATAACAGCTGATCACCATCCTCTTTATAACAGCCCTTCTGCTCTTTGAAAATTATCAGTTCCCCCTCAGACTTCTTTCCTCAAAACTAAACATGTCCAGTTGTTTTAACCTTTCCTTATAAGACAGGTTTTGTGTATCTTTTCCTTATATTATTTTTGTTGCTCTCCTCCGGAATCTCCGGTGTGTCCATATCCTTAAAAGGAGGCACTCAAAGCTGGACACAATATTCCATGTGACTCCTTACCAATGCAGAGTAGAGCTGGACAATTTTCCTCCTGTGTCTTACAGACTACTTTCTTGTCAGTGGAGCCCAAACTGATATTAGCCTTTTTTGCAACTGCATCACAGTGTTGACTCATTCAGTTTGTGGTCCACTATAACCTCCAGATCCTTTTCTGCAGTACTACTGCCTAGCCCGTTATTTCCCATTTTGTATTTGTGCTTTGATTTTTCTTTTCTATGTGTAGTACTTTGCATTTGTCTTCATTGAATGTCATCTTATTGACTTCAAACCAATTCTACAATTTATTAGGGTCATTTGAATTCTGATCCTGTCCTTCAAAAGGCTTGCAACCTCACCCAGGTTGGTGTCATCTGTGACCTTTATAAGCATATACTCTCCACTCCACTATCCAAGGCATTAGTGAAAATATTGAACAGTAGTGGACCCAGGACTGATCCCTGAGGGATCCCACTAGACATATCCTCTCAGTTTGACAGTGAAATGTTGCTAACTACTTTTTGAGTATGGTTTTACAACCAGTTTCATAAAATGTAAGATGTAGTAATGTAAAGTGTCAGAGCCTACAAGTCCACTCAGTCCTGCTTCTTTTTCAGCCAACTGCTAAGACAAACAAGTTTGTTTACATTTAGGGGAGATAATGCTGCCCTCTTCCTGTTAAGATTATCACCAGAATGTGAGAACAGGTATTTGCATGGCACTTTTGTAGTCAGCATTGCAAGATATTTACGTGGCAGATATGCTAAACGTTCATATGCCCCTTCATGCTTCAGCCACCAATCCAGAGGACATGCTTCCATGCTGATGACGCTCATTAAAAAAATAAGTGTTAATTAAATTTCTGACTGAACTTCTTGAGGAAGAATTGTATGTCCCCTGCTCTGTTTTACCTGTCATTCTGCCATATATTTCCTGTTGTAGCAGTCTCGGACAACGATACGTTGTTCATTTTAATAACACTTTCACTGCAGATTTGACAAAACGCAAAGAAGATACCAATGTGAGATTTCTAAAGATAGCTACAACAATCAACCCAAGATTTAACACTGTGAAGTGCTGTCCAAAATCTGAGATGGACGAGGTATGGAGCTTGCTTTCAGAAGTCTTAAAAGAGCAACACTCTGATGCAGAAACTACAGAACCCGAACGATCAAAAACGAAAATCAGCATTCTGCTGGTAGCATCTGACTCAGATAATGAAAATGAACATGCATTGGTCTGCATTGCTTCGGATTGTTATCAAGCAGAACCCGTCATCAGCACGGACACGTGTCCTCTGGAATGGTGGTTGAAGCATGAAGGGACATGTGAATTTTGAGTGGATCTGATATATAAATATCTTGTGACACTGGCTACAACAGTGCCACAAGAACGCCTGTTCTCACTTTCAGGTGACGTTGTAAACAAGAAGCAGATAGCATTATCTCTTGCAAATGTAAACAAACTTGTTTGTCGGAGCGATTGGCTGAACAAGAAGTAGAACTGAATGGACTTCCATGCTCTAAAATTTTACATTGTTTTATTTTTGAATGCAGGCCTTTTTGTACATAATTCGACATTTGTAAGTTCAACTTTCATGATAAACAGATTTCATTACAGTACTTGTATTAGGTGGATTGAAAAATACTATTTCTTTTGTTGTTTTACAGCACAAATACTTTTAATAAACAAATATAAAGTGAGCACTGTACATTTTGTATTGTGTTGTAATTGAAATCGATATACAGTGGGACCCTGCAATACCGCAATGATCAGGATCCAAAAAAAATCAATCGCAATAATGGCAGGGTCGCGGTACTGTGGGGTTCCGCTGCATCAAAGCAGCGGCCGCCGCCATTGGGAGCCAGCCGCGCCCTGCGCTATAAACAGATTTACGCTATAACGGGGTGCAGTATTCCGGGGTCCCACTGTATTTGAAAATGTAGGAAACATCCACAAATATTTAAATAAATGGTGTTCTAATATTATTTAACAGTGCAATTAATCGTGATTAATTTTTTTAATCATTTGACAGCCCTAATAGTTAGGTGTCTAATTCCCATTGATCAGGGCCGTACGTACCTATCTCCACTCAGGATTCTCAGCTATGAACCTTCTCTTGAAGTTAGGCACCTAAGCCAGGTTGTCCCTATCTCATAAAAAAAAAACCCACAGAAAGAGAGCTGCTGCCTCGTTATACCCAAAAGCCAGGTGAGTAGAGCAATCACCTGGGATGTGGAAAACCTGTTTATATATCCTTAGACCAAAGAAAGAGTGATGCTATAGCCCATTGGTTAGGGTACTCCCCAGGGATATGGGAGAGCTGAGTTCAAATCCCTGCTCCAAATCAGGAAGAAGAGGATTTGCACCTGAGTCTTCTACCTCTTAGGTGAGCACCTAACCACTAGACTGTGACTCTCAGATTCTCAGTCTGTATCTACTCACCCCAGTCACTTTTCGACCATCCCCTCCCCCTACAATGAGATTGGGCGGGGAGGGGACAGACATACAGAGTTTGAGAATCCCGCTGAGGCTTAAGCATGAAGGAAAACTCAGAGCGGCTTATTAGCTGTGAGATAGCATCAGGATTTGATCAGTTTTGCTCATATCTTCCAGCAGAAATGTAGGTACCTATGGGGATTTAGGAGCTTACAGGGTTAAGCAGCAGCTGAACAGTGGTTTTTGGAATGTCAGTGGCATCTAAATGTTGGACTTAGGCACCTAAGAAGCAGTTAGTTGTCTAAATCCTTTTGCGGATCTAGCCATTCCCATCATACTTCTCAACCTTCAAGCCTGCTTATGAATAACAACCAGTTACAATGTGTGATTAGTGACTGAAATGTGAACCATCTATTTTGTTGTGTGTCACTAACAACTGACCAATTAACATTTGTTTTAAACAATATTTTCCCTTAGGGAAAGTCAAATAAATAATTATTTCATAGAGAAAACTGGACAAAAAACAGAAAATTTGTCATATGCAACCACACCCTCCACCAGAAGGTCTGACCACAGATTGCTATCAATTGAACATGAGTAATTAATAGCCTCTTCGTTTTGCAACCTTTAGAAGTAGATATAGCACACACTTTGCTAGTGGATTATATCACTATTTGTTAGACAAGAGTAACTGTTGCCCCTTATTGTGGGTGGGAGTTATGGTCCTGTGGTTATAGTTCGCAGCTCCAGGCCATTCATTCTGAAAGGCCATGTGATGGGCCATGTGACCCAGTGGTTCTATTCTCATTTCTGCCAGTGATGACTTTGTACAACCTCTTGGTTAACTTATGTGGAAAAGGTTGAAAAGGTTGATACTCAACTGCTGCTTAAGTGAAGATATAGGAGGCTTTGCTCATTAAGAACTAGGAAATGCACAGAAATAGAAATAGCAGCAAATGAAAGATGTTGCACATCAGCTCCTGGTTTCCAGCTCAGTGTTTGCCTAGACTAAAAGTATATTCAGATGTTTGGTGTTATGTGAAGGGTAGTACACACATGCAAGCTATGTAAAACTGAGAGGAAACAGATACACCATACCCCCAAGAGATACACAAACATTATAAGCCCTTTTAGGAAAATATTTTCTATGATGTTTGGAAGTGCCTACCACAATGAAGACACTCCTAGAAACTAATAATAATAAATACAATATTTGCGATTCTAAAACTTGCACATCATGTTTCCAGCTGCCAACACTTTAACTTTCCACCTATGGTAGTAAAGAAAGATATATCCAAGGAAAGTACCCACAAGCATATTGCTGTCGGGGTTACAGAGCATGGACTGATGAAATTTAAAAATATATGAAAATCCTTTTGCATTTTTAAGCAAGAGCCAGCATTGATCAGATCAGGGGTAGGCAACCTATGGCACATGTGCCAAAGGCAACATGTGAGCTGATTTTCAGTGGCACTCACACTGCCAGGGTCCTGGCCACCGGTCTGGGGGAGCTCTGCATTTTAATTTTAAATGAAGCTTCTTAAACATTTTAAAAACCTTATTTACTTTAATATAGAACTAAACTACTGTTGTATGTATAGACTTATAGAAAGAGACCTTCTAATACATTAAAGTGTATGACTGGCATGTGAAACCTTAAATTAGAGTGAATAAATGAAGACTCGGCACACCACTTTGAAAGGTTGCTGACACCTGGATCAGATAATCACATCTCAGAGCAATGGAAATGCCTCACAGAGGAAGCAGCACTGGACAGAGATCTGAGCAAAGAAAGCCAAGTTTGCAATATATGTGGGAGTTCATTAGCATTGTATTTCCACCCCTGTAGTGAGGTTGTGTGCTTTCCTGTGCATAGGCCTGGTGAGTGACAGTGCAGGTTTAGTCCCAGCATTGTTGATAACTGTTAGAGTCCAAGAGTCAGGTCTGATTTTTCTTCAGTAGTGCCTCACACTTCAAATTTCATGACAGGCTAAGGACTGCATAATGGGCCTTTTCCCCCTGGTGCTTTATTTCAGTATTTATCAACCAGCTGGTATGTTTCAACTCCAGCATGATCTTGGTGAGATATAAGCGGAAGAGGTAGAACAAAGGATCGAAAAAAATCAAACTCCATCTTATCCTTCATGCATCCACATCATTAAAACACTTAGGAAGCGCTAAAATTGCATCACTCATTGCCCTGAAGACTCTGTTCTTGCTGAGCTGGACTATCAATGCTATGGGAGCTGCCACCACAGACATACAATTAACTCCAGAACTTCCCTCATGAGCAAACGGTTCAATAGCCTGAATCACATTTTCTGCAAGGGCTCAATATGTCTGAGACAGTGACTTTAACATCCTGAAAGATGTCAGAGCCATATGCTCTTCACCAGGTTTTTCAATACGTGAAATGTGGAACTCCATCTCCTCACTACATTCATTGTAGCTTTGGGAACAGCTAGTTGGAAAAGCAAATACTTCCTTTCTCCTACCCTTTGTTTGTCTTGGCTGTTTAGATATACAGTTTTGGGGAGTAGGAACTGGCTTTTACTATGTGGTTTTTTTTTAAATGTTCCGTCTACCACAATGGAATTCTGATCTCAATTGGTACCTTTAGCAGCAAGTGAAATACAAAAGGGAAGAGTTCATCATCACGGCCTGTACATTGAAGAGAAGACTTGAAAGTCTATCACCTTGTCTCAAATTTGTGGCAAACAGCTCTGGCTCTTCCCATTCCCCACCCTATAACAAATGAACTAAAGTAGTGCTGCCAATTTCACCAGCTGTATCCACACTCTAGAATCACTAAAAGAAAGACAGGCAGATATGTGAGGATTCTAAAGATTATAGAGCTGTAGCTCTTACTATGTCCACCTTGGAAACAATTAACCCACACTGGATGCATTTTTACCATCTCTGCATAACGGAGGGAGGTGGCTGCATTAAAAAAACCCACTTTCTTAATAGATTAGTGTGGAAGTTCCTTCAATGCAGGACTGCAAGATTAATAGGGGTGATTTTTTTGAGAGAGAGAGGGAGGGAGGGATAGGGAAAGGCGTGTTTGAGAGAGGTCTAACGCCTTCAGTTACTAAACCCACTAAACCAACTGACTATGTAATCCACACACCTTGTGGCTGTGGTGTTCTATCCCCTCTAGTGGTATGGAGAGCGCGTAGTGGTTAACGAGTCTGCCAGAGCCTTAACTAAGAGGCATGTGGCTTTTAGCTCCTGCAGTAGAAACTCATGCATTTAGCTTCAGAGGTTCCTTGGTTCCACCCACTGATGACCACCATCTGTCAGCATTACACCTGTCTTTAGCAACATTTGTGGGGTTGCAAGCATCTTATTGTACAGGTTCTCAAATGAGGACTACTTAATAGTAACCCACATGGAAAGAATCATGGCTCAGTAGCCCTTCCCACCTCAAAAAGATTCACTTGGAATCCTCATTGGAATGGAATGACTGGAGATGTAATCCAGAAACCCTACAGTGAATTAAAAGCTCACTCAAGGGGGGAAAATAATCTTTAATTCTGAGAGTCCCATTTAAGGCCTTAAAGAACCTAGCATGCTTTTGACCAGCTACTGGTGCAGCTCTGTCTGGAGTCTTCTTTTCCCAAATCTGACTCTCATTATTAGGAAGCAGAATCCTGTGTATAAACATAATTAAGGAGTCATGTAGCTGCTCTGTATAGTTATCTTTTGTTCAAAGCCCCTCACATCTTCATCACCTGGCTCTACAAAAATGGCAATTTTCCTGCCATCTTATCTGCTCAGCATCTGGGCTTCCTTCTTCATGTCTGTTTTTCCGTGTTCCACAAGAAGTTTGGTGGGTTATCAATTCCTACCCCTCAAAGGGCAGAGACAGGCCATTTCATGATTCAACTTACCAAGTACAGTAACTTGCCCAACCAGGCCATCTCTGAAAAGGCATCTGAAGCACTCTATCTTGAACGGGGCAGCAGGAGGTAGTAACTTATACAGGCTCCTAAGCTGAGATTTCAACTCCTGTAGGGTCTAATAGCTCCTCCTGCTAGCCATCTTCTGCTGGCAGGCCACCCAAGCAGCAAACAGCTCCTGCACAGCTTAGGATATGCCATAGCAGAAGGCAACTGCCACCTGCAACTTTGAAATCTAACAGAAGGGAAGTTCTGAGCCGTCTTCAGTTCCGCCTCCTGCAAAAGAGCTAATGCCCTTTTCGACCCTCAAGCGATTGCTTGCCTTGATTTCCCAGCCAGCCACAGACCAGAAAGACTCCCCTCCTACAGCATGTCTATTTCTAGATGACGGTGATAATCTTGTTACTGTGCAAAGACATCCATTTTTGTAATATAGTTTCATTTTGCTCACCTATGCTTTCAATGCAACCAAAGTTTGTGGAATGATTTCATAAACAAACAATCTAGACATTGCCGTGTAACGACTTACTGCAGGGGTGGGCAAACTTTTTGGGTCGAGGGCCACATCTGGGTTGCAAAACTGTATGGAGGGCCAGGCAGGGAAGGCTGTGCCTCCCCAAACAGCCTGGCCTCTGCCCGCTATCCAACCACCTCCCACTTCCCACCTCCTGACTGCCCCCCTCAGAATCCCCAATCCATCCAACCCCCCTGCTCTCCACCATCTTACCATGCTGCTCAGAGCAGCAGGAGCTCGCAGTCCAGCAGGGCCAGCCATGCTGCCAGAAGGAACGGCAGGCCAGAGCACTGGCAGCGCAGCAACCTGAGGTCACAGGGGAGGTGGAACAGCACGGGAGGGGCCAGGCTCCCCGGCCGGAAGCTCAGGGGCCCGGCAACATGGTCCCATGGGCCAGTTGGGGCCTGTGGGCCTTAGTTGCATCAGAGTTCAGTGAAATTCATCCCAATGCTTTGGGCAGACAGCCCATGCCTCGTCACATAACTTGTCTAATGCACTGAAGAGCAAACGTGACTGTTTGGAAGGGACACCTTGTTCTTGACATATTACAGATCAGTGTTTGTCAACCTTTTTTTATACTAGCGACTGGCTTGCTGCTTTCCTAAGCTGTATGTGGGAGATCTCGGGGACCGGCACCAGTCCACAGACTGGTTATTGAGAAACACGGCATAGATGACCATGGAGAAAGGAACTTCAAAAGTTCACAGCCAACTTATGAATGAGCTCTTTGTAAGAGCTGAGGTCAGGCGTTGGGGCTGGAACCACACAAGATATTTCTTCACAAAGGAAGGAAAACTAATTTCTTCCTCACACAGATGGAATTCCTCAGGCAGACAGAGGTTGGAGACAGTCCAGGCCGCTCCGGAGATGGAGCTAGAATCTTCTTGCCCACTCAGTAGAGAAAGACAGGAATACGCATAAGAGACGAGAGATGTAATCGAAGAGGCAGAGAAATACTGAACCCCCCACGCAGGGAAATAAAGAACGAAGGGGAGAGAGAGAGAGAGAAAACGTGTAACTTGCTAGAATTAAGTTTGACGTACTAGAAAATGTTTTGTCTGTAACCATTCTTGTCTCTAATTCTCACCGCAAATCACTTAAACCTATGTTCTTTATTAGCAAACTTATTCTTGCTTTATTACAAACAGCTGTGTCACTGTGGGGCTGCAGCAAAACCAAGAGGCTGGTGTGTGTTCTGGCTCTTTGGAGGCAGCAAACATGAGAACTGCTGTGATGGTGCAGTGAGAGGGACAGGATGCTGCGGAGAGGTGGTCTGTCAGAGACTTGGGTGGGGGAAGGCTGTCATGCCACCCTGCGAGTAGTAACCAGGGCTCCAAGCCAAAGCTGCACAGCAAGACATATCCAGGCTTAGAGGGCAGGTGATGGCACAACCCCTTACTGGTCTGGGTGAAGCCCCAAAGCATCACAATGTGTCACGGCCAACTGTGGTAGATTGTATCAGAGGAAGATGGTAAACTCAATAGCCGTACATATGAAGGGCAAGAAGTTTAACATCATCAGTAATTGTCAACAGCTCTCAGAGGTGGACACGACGTATCCTTTCCTAGGCAGTGAATTCTTATTTCTCTGGGGGATCCTCCACTAGCACTGAGACACAAGGAGAAAGCTGACTCCTTGTGGAAAGAGTAGCCCTTATCAGTAACACTGATCAGAAGCAGTAGTCTAGTTCCGTAGCAGTAAGGACTTGATATCAGCAACAATAATCCCCAAAATATTGATTGGCTTCATAGCAACCCCAAAACACTGGTGCCATCTGTCAAGGAGCAATTCAGAGCATCTGCCATACTACAGATCTCAGGATTTCTTTTTAACCCTTTGCATCATCAAGACAGGAAACTCACTACCAAAAAATAGCAACAAGGTGTTTCTTTTGGTCCGGGCAAGCCACGCCTTGCTCCACGCCAACCACAGGCAGTACAGCGCACACTACAGTGAGGGCAAGATTCTTTCAGTTTATTTCCCAAACAACCAAGAGAGGATTGCATCACCTCCGTATCTAATATCCTGAATAAACTTCCAAAGCCCCAGAAAAACTACAGAAACTCTTCCACCCTTCTCCCCTCCCGCCCCCCACGAGTCACTGACAAGCACTCAAACCAAAAACTAGTAAAAAGAAGTTTAACTTTAAAACATCAAAGGCCCCCATGGTCCAAAAATAGATGAATCAACGGTAATAAAAGGGGGAAGGAGGTTCCTCTGGGCCTATTTTTTTTTTAAGGTGTCACATAGGTCTGAGAGCATGACCCCAGATACGGTAACACTGTTTTTAATGGCCAGTGAGTGACACATGACTGGAAAAGGAGGCATGCATAAAGGCAATTTTCACTGCAAATTAATTTTCCTTCAGGAGTTATTGCAAAATGAGTATTATTTCACCACCAGCTGTAAATGTATGTTGCTATTATTTGTACTTGCCATTAGAATATTTTATTCTAAGGATCTAGCCACCATTTCTGCAAAATGTATTGTACTGAAATAGAATTGCCTTAGAGCAAAGGGATGCTGCACAAGTTTTGACCTATACAGTAGTTTTCCCTCCTTTTAGTCTAGTCCCTGTATTCTGATTGGCCTCGCTGTCAGATTTGCATATTCACTGTAGTTATTTCTCAGTGACAGTTTGTAACTACCTGTCCACTGCAACTGGCTGACAGCCATTACTAGTCAAGAATTTGCATCAACTGCACAATTCTTTCCAGCACTATTATGAATATGCAAATCACTTGACTCATTGGTTACTATAATCCTTCTGCTCCTGAACTCGGCATTTCCATAAAATGAGATACTTAAATAACATCTTTATTATATAGCTAAAACAGAGGGGGGGAAAAAACCACCATTTACCTGAAAAGCGCAGGAGGGACAGGCCCAGAAATGTGGGGCTACAAAATGTAGGAAAGCAAAAACTAGTCTCTCTTTCTCTTCCTCAAGTCCAGTCCTGCTCACTCTAAGGTCAATGGGTATTTTTGCCAGTGACTTGAATGGAAGCTGAATTTAGCCCTCCATAATCTCTCTCTCTCCCCCTCCCTTTGCAGGGCTCCAAGAAACTTGTTACTTGTGTGTAGGGGGGAAAAAAAGAGTTAGCGTCTCTCGGTTCTGTTTGGAAACATAACCTAAACAAGAAGTAGAGTCTAATCTGGTTCTCTTTATTCACGGGAGTTGCCCCCCACTGATTAGAACAAGACTCTTTGCATAATAAATCAACCATACAATTTGGCCTATGAATTGCAGCTATTGTGGGAGGAAAAGCATTGCTGACCAGTGGAGGTAGGGAGAAATAAAAAGATGGAAATGAAGAGAAAGAGGAGGGAGAGATAAGAGTAGGGAAAAATAGGCTCAACAGATTTTGTTTTTAAATGCTTCAGCAGGGAAATTTGAATAATTAGACAGTTAAGCACAAGACAGACTTGAAGCTGTTTACCTGGAACTACCATGTCCCAGGCTAGTAAACTTGAGATCTTTGGCTTCAGAAAATTGCTACAAAAACACCTCCTCTTCCATTTCAAAATTTATTAGGCCACCTGGGTTATTTCTGGATTAAGCATCCTCAGGTTATCATAATGTGCTCCATCTTTTTTTTAAAAGGTTCTGCTGCCACCTCACTCACACCTCCTCCAAAACCAGTTCCCTTGTCCACTTCTAATGACTTTAGCATCTAACCTGTAACGTGTGCTAAGAGTAATTCCTTCCTGTGGTTTTATGTAAGTTTTGTGTCACATTTTCTAAATGTATTACATAATGTTCTAATACATTAATCACAGTCTCATGTCATAGCAATTTTATTAAAAGCTTATACTTACAAATATGCATTCTGAAGTGATTTCAGGAATTTTTGCAATTTTCTCTGAACTAGGCTTGTTGAACTAATGGCAACAATGCTTCAGCTGTGTAAAAGCAGCTTCCAGCAACAAAGTATCTCTGCACAACATATCTTGTCAACTCAGGCATGGATTCTTCTTGTGTTTAATCCCGAAGAGTTATAAAACACTTTAGTTTTATCACAGTATGATGTGATAAAATACTTAACACCACCCTATTAAGTTATTGTACCTGATACATTTCCAATTCCAGAAGAAATTCCAAGAGATAATTCCCCTTATATGAAGTACTGGAAAATCTGTTAGCTATTTTGCAGTTAGTGTTTGCTTATTAATATGGTATCATCTTGCTGAACTCCAAGACTTGGTACCATGAGGTATTTTTTCCACATAAAATTGCTAATGCCAACAAGATTGTCAAAATGGAATCATCGGTATTAAAAATAATAGGCAGTAAGGAATGTACTTACTACAGTGTTTGAATATGATAACTGCTAATCACAAGTAGAATCCTGGTACAAATCTCATTTCCAGTATACAAGAAAGGACAGAAAACCTTTTAAACATAATTTATATACATTTTTATGGCTTTATACAACAACAGTAAAGGATTGTTCTTGTGTCTGTAGGTATATCAGGCACTTCTCTGAAAATATCCAAATATGAACTTTAATTCTGCGATGTTACTGAATAAGAGCAGTGGAATACAGTAGTGCTGTTACACCACCCATGAGTAAAATTAGCCATATTTACAAGCCATTCTCTAGTGATATTGCTGGTTTGTGGAACAACCCTCAAAAAGGAGGCTAGTTTTAATGCCAAGTTTGTTTGTTTGTTTGCATAAACCACACTGCATTATTATGTAATGATTACAAAAAAAAATGACATATCTAAAATCAGTTATAAATTAAGAATCCTAGCAATTTCATAATGAAAATGAACTTCAAATCAGTAAAAAAAATAAAAAATACTAACATACATCCAGTGGTTTAACAAGTGCAAATTTTATACTATTTTAGAATTGGTCCAATTTTAAGTTCTCTCCTCTTCTTAGGGATGCTCTTTTGATTTAAGCCAATAATAAGCAGTACAACTTTTGCTTATAAATGTAGGAAATCTGTCAGTTTATCAAAGCAGAGCTTTCCAATTAATGCATCTACTACCTAAACATAGATCATATAGCTATATTATGGAAACAATACATCTTTATATTTAAAATATCTGAACAGCTCTATAATACAATATACTTTTAATAACAGTACAAACCAGAGAAAGTCAAAACCAAAGCTGCATAGGTAAGATCATCTGCACAATTCACAAAGCAATAATTTACAATAATTTGTACAAACTAATTTACTCCAAAAGTTCAGTACTTTTACTGAAAAGAATTTATTACTAGAGGTCACATAATGTTTGCTTTCAAGACAATCTACCCTTCATTAGATTTCAGAGTATCCCACAGTTACGAGCAAAAATATCACAACTCTGATACCAAATAAAATAAAAAGAAAATGCACAACCAAAATTCCCATCATCTATAAGTATCTATTCTGATAATGATCAAACAAGACTTCCTGCAGCCTATTTTAATTAAGGAACTATTGCATTCAAGCTCATCATAGCTATAAAAGAAAGAATATATTTGTAAGTTATACAGTAGCAATAAAATAAGAGAAATTGTTAAATGTAGCATGTTCAGCTCCTGCGCCAGAAGGTCAAATTTCAAAGGGTCTCTCTTTTTGCATACAAAATTGGCACATAAATGTCAATTATATGACTCAGTATTTCACTTACTCTAGTCAATTGCCATTGGAGAGCAAAAATTTTGCACATGCACCAAAAAAGAGGCTCTTTGGCAACTGGTCCCACAGAGTTTCCTGCTTGTGCCATGGCCAAGAGCCGTGATCATATTTCAGATATAAAACTTATTTGATAGGAAAAATACTGGACAAATTCGTGCTGTTTTAGTGATCTGCCAGCACTGAGTACTGAGTAATTCATATCATGGACTTTTTTGTGTTTTATTTTTTGTTAATCTTCACTCTCCTGGCACATCCCACAAATGACAATGGAGAAGGACAATGGAGAAGATGGGAGCTAAATTGGGATTATCATCACTTTACAGTTATAGATCACTTGAAAATAGTACAGCACAAAAATTCATTTCCATCTCTAGGCCTATTGTAAAAATTGCAATTATTCTAAGTGCCTAATAAAAATCCTCAGTTTTTTACTTTGTTTTTTATTTAATATAAATCATGTGCAGTAATCAGTGGCTGAGAATCAGGTTTACTTCTCTATTCATCCCTTAAAAACACAATCAACTATGTAAATACAGCAAATATTTACCAAGTAAAGGCCCAATCCTGTACCCCTCAAAGAGCTGTCAATGGGCCCAATCGCCTAAAAGTAAAGGTGTGCAGGACCAAAGCCTTAGTAACTAAAACTAACCCTTCTCCTTAAAAGTCGTGTGTTTATTTAACTTAGCTTTTTCACTAATCTTCCCCACCTCCAGAAGTGGAGAAAAAAATAAATCCTTGCTCTGAAATGTTATATAATGCAAGTTTTATCTCCCATGTCACTTTACAGTAGCACTTTCAAACCCCCCTAAAATAGAGTGTGATGATAAAAATGCTGACAGACCCTAAAACTAATGCTAAATACAAATGGAAATTTGGTCATTAACTTTATTAAAATGTGAATGTTCTTCAAGCAAAGATCCTGCTTTTGAGTCCACAAACATTATGAGACCTCCATGAAATAAATACAACATGAAGCACTGTACAAGCATCTAACAATGAATACTTAACACTTTGTGGTAGTCAGAGTTAAAATGGTAATAGACGCTGATGAAGTTTCTAAAAATGCATATATAAAACCGATTAAATATTTCCTAAACATAAACTGAAAGTGTCTGTCTATACATATCACACTTCTGCCAAAAAATATGGGACAGAAATGTTTTTTATTCAAGGTACTCATTAAGCTTTTTTCTTTCTTTAGTAGCACTCTAAGGTGCTAAGCAAATACATAAAAATGTTCACGTCATCCAGTTAAAATACTGTATAAATGAAAGTTATGAATGCTGCCAGATTTAAGATTCTGTAAATTTTTAGATAGGCTATATAACAAAGTAAACTTTAATTATAAGAACAAATTAGCTTTATAACTATTCCAAATATTCTCTCAAGTCCAACAACATTCATTAATCTGGAAATCAGAGCCACAAATATTTTTGCATAAATTTACATAAAAAGATTGGTAACATATCAATTGGCATTTATTCTATTGTTTGTTTTGAACATTTGACTATTCAATGAGCTTAGCTGGATCTTATTTACCAGCTCTCTCTTTTCTCTCATGAAATGTGCATCAATTTTAACAAATACAAGGCAGTTCATACAGCTGCAAAACAGTCCACAGTTATTTCAATTAATCAGTTCTGCAGAACATGGGTAACTTCAATAAAAGTTAAAAAAAAAAAAAACTTACTTAGGGCATGAGACCACCACAGTATTACAAGAAAGTTTATAGGGTGATGACAACAGATGATATTTTTTAAAAAAACAAACATTCTCCATCTACAGCTCATACTGTACAAAAACCAAAAGCACAACATGATGCAAAAGTATTTTCTGTGATTATATGGTGTAGTGAATTTGGCACTTCAGAGTAATGAAATTTCCAATGGCACAGTTCTTATCTACAGCAGCACATAACCTGCAAACACTGGGCAAACATCCTGTACAGGAAAAGTCTGTTTGCTGCCAATTCTGACAAAAGGAAAAAATGAGAACAGTTTTATCAAGAAAACTAAAAGAAGGGCGAAGGACATCTTTGGACTACTTTTCTCAGTTCCTGTTGTCAGACAAGTCTGAAGAGCTTTAAAATGTAGCCTAGGGGGAAAAAAACAGAAAAAACACAATGAAACAACATACAAAATTAATGTTCTAATAAAGAAGAGGCAAGATCTAGAATACATGCTCCAAATAGCTCTAAGTCAGATGAGGATGAAAATTTCCACTTTGTTGTTATATATATATACATATACATACACTGCTACTGCTACTGCTGACTAGATGTTCAAAACCACTACTCTACTTGCCCAAATAAATGCTAGAAGTCTGTATTAGATATCCTCATTGCATATGCGTAAATCTAATATCATTTACAACCCATTAAAAAAGCTAGCAAGTTAGACGACAAAATGATGGTACATGCAGGCACAAGACACTGGAAACCATTAAAGCTTTAAGCCTGTGCTCTTCCTTTAAACTCATTTTCAGATTATTTTTTAAACAGTATGAGAATTTACCTTGCACTAATTCCTAGCCCGACACCCAGCTATGTGTGGTGGTCTTTACACTGTGTGGAAAACTTTGGTTAGGCAACACACTGTCAAAGTTAAAATCTAATGTTTCTCCATCCATAAGGTCATTACGAATAATTGATTCCATGTCACAGTCCAACCGTTCAATTAACATGTCATCTAAGTCACTGGGAAGCTTCTCTTGATGGAGAGAAACAATTCCCACTCTTCCATAGCCATTGCAACTGTTAACAGCAGCATAAGGGTTGATTGTATTCATATGCATTGGGTGACTCATAGGCACTTGTAATGAAGTTTTCACCGTGGACAAACGATTTAAACCTGAAGTATGTGACATGGTGTTCACTGTGTGAGACAAGGCACGACCATTAACTGCAACTGTTGGCTGATTACGTCCTTGGTGTGGGTGGGCACTGGGAGTCATCATTTTGTTGTGGGATGGTTGATTACCATATGTTGACATCACTGAATCTGTGACCATCAGCACATTTTGGCCCAAGACTCTACCACTAGGTTGAGAAACACCAGTATCTACCGATGCCAATATATCATTGTGCGGAGGAGAATCAGAAGTTAGTAACTCCTTCAGGAGTCCTGCAGGACAGTTATACTGGCTGATCGTTCTATAGCTTGATTTACTGTCTTGAAGAGTTTGCATAGGCATCTGGGGCAAAGAGTTCATGCTAGCTTGGGCATATGTAAATTTTCGGTAATCTGGATTTGGTGAACCTATACTTGTGGTTGGTGATGCAAATGAATAACCTGGTGTTTGCTGCATCATTGTAGCTGGTGAAGACTGGGTAGATACAGTCAGTGACGTACTAGGCGACAAGAGGTTGAGATTATCCAAAAGATTCTCCATATTTTCAGAATTGCTCATCTCTGAAAGGCTGGGTAGAGTAGAAGCCATTTTGGTTGCTGATGAAGGATATACCATAGAGTGCACATCCCCATCTCCAAGGTCATCTTGTTCTGGCAAGATTGGAGAAAGTCTTCCACTAATTGTACTAGCATTAGAGCTAGTTCTAGGTCTAAAGGTACTCCAGTTATCAAAGTCATCATTACTGTGAGGGCTGGGGCTTGCAGGCCACTTTGAAAACTGTGATCCTGGGCTGTCTCCATTTCCTTCTTGGCCTGACTGAAGGGCTGCCTTTTTCTTGGCAGCTCTTCCTCTGCTTTTCGCAAACTTGCTGTTGTTGTCCATCGATGCTGCTCTTCTCCTAGGTGATTTTCCACTCTTTCCTCCTTCAGGATTGAGCATCCACCAAGAACTTTTTCCTGTTCCCTCATTCTGCACCCTGATAAACTTGCTGTGCAGTGACAGGTTATGACGAATTGAATTCTGAAAGATAAAATATGGGATAAGAAAAGAGTCAGTTCTCTTTATCTCAGTATGTAACATTTAAATGAGCAAGCCATTCTGATGCTACTTGTGTGAAAGATGCTAAAAAAATAACTGACTGAATTACTGTACAAAACTGAAGTTTCCAAAACACCAAACTTTAACTGCTCTACCCAGTATCTTTTATTAGAAAATGAATATTTTGCTTTATACCCTCAATGTAATCTATTTCAAAACATTGTGCGTCAAATCTCCTTATAAACACAACCAGTAGCACTAGTAGCAGGTTCTGCTAGAAATTTTTATTTACATAATTAACTCCTCCATAGGAGAAAAAGAAAAATCCATTCAATATTTCATTTAGTTTGAAAATTTAAGTGTAACAGTAAAGCCCAGAAGGGTGCTAGTTTAGAAACGTAAGTATTGGCTCAAAACTGACTTAAAGAAGTTAGTCCTGCTTTGTCATACAATTTATCATATGGTTCAATTGCATTTGATATGATAAAAAGAAGAAAACGGCATGTGCCAAAGGCATCAATCTGAAACATGGTAAGAGGACACGAAAAATCAGAAAAAAATCATTGAAGTGGTTCTCAACTTGATTGTATGAGTCCCTGCTAATGTGTAGCCTGCATTTAGGCAATTTTATTAAACAAATGGATTTTTTAACCCTGTACATGAGCAAGTGTTTCTTTTCTATCTCACCACACATACTACCCTGCACTAATATCACAGCTTCAGGATGGTTATTTCTAAACAAAGAAGATTTGAATAATTATACTTTTGTGACAAAATATTTACTAACACAACAAACAGGTTATTCACCACTTTAAAAATCTACCCTTTACAAAAACGCCTAAATGCAGAGCCTCATAGGAGACTGGATTCATTACAATCAAGTTGTAATTTTTCTGTAATATTTCTTTATTTTAAATAAAACTAAAAAAAAATAAAAGCTAAAATATGGGATTGCTGTAAGACAGCAACTACAAGGAAATCCAGAGTTTATTAAAATCAGTGTTGTGTATAGCACCGTAAACTAAAGCATGACCCAGCCTCAACAACACAATCATGTAATCTCCAGCCTTTAAAAACACACAAGTAGTCAGAGTTCAACGGGGAGACTATTCACGTGCATAAGTGATTTCAGAATCAGGTCCCAAGTTAAACAGATAAAAATTGCAACTGCTAAACAATGAGGAAAGAGGGAAGACAAACAGCAGAGAAGAAATATGACTCATGGAGAGTTAAACTTCATCCTTAAAACCATCTGTTTCTCCTTGAACATTTTAGTATGGGAAATTAACCATTCTAATACCCAAAGGCACAAGAGATAAAGGATGACTGTAATTCTACAGAGAAGACACTGCTTCTAGCTTCACAAGAGCCATAGAACTTCTAGTCACCTTCTGAGACATGAATGACTTCAGAAAAGCTATTGATCCCAGAAGAGCCACAGCCAGCCAGAGAACACTCAGCTCACATGCCGCTGATAAGCAATTTTGCATAGCCTCACCCAAGGCCCCCATTCTTGCTGAAGGCATGAAAGAGGCAGTATGTCTACCTAAATGTTCCTGGTATTCTTCCTCAAGTACATGAGCCGAGATCAAAGGAGAATGAAGCATCAGGTAGGAACCCAATAACTGAGAATCCCACATGAGGAATAGGGAACAGAATCCCCAAAAGACTATCCTCATGCTAAGGCCATCTGGCGACTAGACGCTGCTATGGGACCTGTCAGAGGATCTCTTTGTGGGGAGGGGCTCTGCCACGCGTGGAGATGAGAAAATATTGATGTCCCAGCTCTTTGACACCAACCTCTTTTTATTCCAGCTCCTAGTGCCAAAGAAAACAGTTTAAAAAGGATGGCCCATTCTCCTGTTCTGTCTGAAGGAGAAAAATAGAAGCCAGCAAGAGCAGCAATACCCTCCTGGCAATGGCTCTAGCAACTTGGGGCATCTCAAGAGGCATGCTGCCCCTCCTTTTCCATGCAATGGTGGCAGAGGCAGACCTACCCCCAGGTGGAGGTACAAAATGCTGCCAGTGAGTCAGCAGTGGTAAGCTCCTCTCCCACGCTAGCTACTGGAGATGCTTTCAGGGTCAGTTATACAGAAGATCTTCCAGACTTCAAAACAAAGCTAACAGTAAGTTGCCAACGGCTCTGCTGCAAATGTGAGCTGCCTCACTGCTGCAGGGAATCTAGAAGAATTTTAGAAACAAAAAAAGTTTAAAATTGTTTTTTTAAAAGGTTAAAAGTAATGCAATTAAAAAATACCTATCCATATTAATGCCAGAATTTCCACCATCCATTGTGGAGGGGATGTTTTTGTTTGTTTGTTTTAAACAGGCTCTCTAATACGAAATAATTAGAATAGGGATATGCCCTTCTTTCGCATATAACATCTTCCATCTCTGATCCGAGGATACATACTCTAGTTAGAACAGTGGGGAATCACCACTTTTTATTCTCATATAAGGGCCAACCCTGACAGGTGATAATACTTCCTGTCAATGCTGTGTACCTCTTAGCCACCATCATCTTTGCTGGGAGTTTAGGGCTCTCAGCACCTTGTTGGACCCAGATCGAATGCCCTTCTCTTCACCACACCTGGCATCTTAGCTACTGGGTATAAGCCAACAAGGGCCAAACATAACTCCTTTGGAGGTTCAAATGTAACCCTTTGGTCAACCATAAAGTTCACTGTTGCCCCTTCTACAGGCTGAACTCACTACATCTGAAGCACTCTTGAGTGGCAACAACTCAGTGTCAAGAGGATAGATCAGAATATTCAACAAAGGCCTCCCATGGGGCAACAGAGAGGCAATCATTTCAAGTATCTGGATCTCCTAGAAAACCAAACTCAGTCCTTTGTTACCACTTCTGAGATGTAGCTGAATTAAAGGCTGATAAAATTACAGATTTAGAAATGTTAAAAGAAAATTATTCTGCAAGGCTCTTGATTAAAAGCCTCCTGCACAAGTTCATTTTTATTGTATTTTGTAAACATACTCCATCTTGGCATAGATTTAGTGTTTACTATTAAAAAAATGCATCGAACACATAAAACACTAGGCCATACAAATGCAGCAACATTTAACTCCTCCTTCCCTAAAAAAGCAAGTGTTAAATATTTAAGAAGTTTCTGCAATTCCTTAGTCATCAAAAATGTTATAAACTGGTATTATTGTACTGAGGACATCTGAGGTCACTCTGTGAGTAACAGAGCTGTCTCCTAACTTTGCCAACAACAAAAAAAATTTTCCTAACAGGAAAAAGTTTGCAGCACAGAGCTTGTTACATACATTCCTGTTTTTCACACAGCCAGCAGGACATTAAAGAAGCTATGATTTACTAACTTGGAAAAAGTGTTGAAGAGGTAACTCTTGTGAAAATATGCACTGCTGTTAAATGATGTTGTGTCTACAGACCTTTGCCAGACACAAACATGACTGATAAAAGTATAGTTTCAGCAATGGAACTTGGCAGCACGTTGAGCAAGTGTGGTTATCGAGATTCAGAGGCATTTATTTCTGAACCACCAGCCAAGCCCCTAGGTATAGCTTTTTTGCTGCAGACCTGTTAAAAACTGTTTTTCAAATTTAATCTGAAGTCAAACCTTAAAACTTGATTTGAAAGACATGAAATGCAAATTGTATTTAAACTGATTTTATGTGCACAAGCTAAGTATGCCAGTTAAATTTCAAAGCATACGAGCTGGAATTTTATCAAAAGCTAATTATGAATATAGTAGGACTGCTGCCACCTGCGGGGTGCTCCTTGGGATTGATTCTATATCTGTGATCCTACAAAGAATGTTAATGAAGTCTCCAGTTCTATTTGACCTTTGGGGGAAAAAAACTGGCTCTGCTGTTGTATTTCAGTATAGACTATGGTTTATGACTGTGCTTGCCATTATTTACTGATTTGAGAGTCAAAATGTACAACCGTAATTAACAAATACAGTACTGACTTTGTAATTAGCAAATAATAGCTAATAAAATTTAGGAGGACCCATGGAAGCTGTTTGTTTCTGTCGATGCACAATTTTTTCAGCTATAAGTTACTTCAACTAATTTTAAAATGAGGTAAAAAAAACTCCTTTCCCCCACTTTCCCTGTGACACAGTGAGTTCAGCTGCTAATATACTGAATTTAAGGCAAGGATATAAATGCATTAAAAAAAGTTCAGTACAAAATTAATCGGCAGATACCTGAAAACTATACCTTTCTTCACTTTCCAGACTTCTCTAAAGGTAGATTTCACGTTGTTTACAAAGTAAATTGTTCTCTAAAGTCATATTTTTTGAGAACTGGGTGGAGCACGGCACATTTGAGAAAACCTCTCCACTGCAGTATATCCGGATTAATAAATATGAACAAGCCTACAAGCTTGTGATAAATACATACAATTAGGTTGGTTTTATTTTCTCCATACCGAAAGATGATGCAAACATTTGACTGAGAAGTAGGGAAGATAGGTAACTTACCCTACAATAACTATGGTTCTTCAAGATGTTGTTGTCAATGTGCATCCCATTATAGCCATACATGCACCTCATGTGCATAAGATCAAACTGTTTTGAATAGCACTGACAATTAGAGCTGTGCATGTGCCCTCTGCCTCCTTGTGATATCTTACAAGGCCATAAACGGTGGGGCAGCCACAATCCTTCCTCAGTTCCCTCACAACTGTCAGTGGCCTGGCCTGGCCAGGAATGTTGCTAGGGAGAGTGATCTCTTCCTGTTCCTAGAGTGCACTGGAGATAGGCTGCTAGAAGAATCTAGCAACCGATCTCCAGTGCACTCTAGGATGTATTGGCAAACCCCAATACATCCTGTAGGGCCCCAGCAACATGCCATAAGGATGTGGCAGACTTGTTTGATATTAGCTAATCAACACCACTCTTGGTGTGGCAGCAGCAAAGTCCCGTAGGGAGAGTCCACTGGCCTTTCCGTGGTGTCACCTATGGATCTCAAATGAGAGGGTTCTTTGCTCAAAGGAGGGGAGTACACATACCCTGGTGATGGAAGGAAAGAATAGATTTCCTCTTGAGGTGGCACTAAGGTAGATAGTGCTCTCATTACCAGGATCTTCATTGGTACCAGTAAGTGCCTCTGTATCAAAACACAATCCTGGTTCTTGTAGGGACATATCAAGTAGCCTTGGTCCAGACGTAGGTGTCAATGCTGAATCCTTGGATCATTCGTACTGAGGTTGGTGTTGGAGGCATTTTTCCTCTCCCGCAGACCACTAGGCATCACCAGCTCTCCATGCCACCTCGGGCTTAGTGGTTCTCTCTCGTGAGGCCTTAAGACGACTGACTATGTGTGAAGGCACTGAGCAACACACCTGGATTCTCTGCCTCTGTGTTCACAGTGGCCTCTCTTGGTGCTGGACTTCAGTAGTGGAGCTGTCACATCATCTGCTTTGGTGCTGGTGTTGTCTTCCCTGCTGGTAGGTTCTTTTTTGGTGCTGGTATCAATGCTAATGCTTGTCTTAGGGGTCATGTTTACCAGACAGGAAGCTGGACAAAGCTGGATTGTCCAGTACCAGGCCTCTGGTGACTCTCTCTTTTCCAAGTGAAGAAACCTCATAAATTGTTCCAGGAGATGACGTTTTTGGTGGCATTGAAACAATTTTTATAGTGATTGTGCTGAGAGCCATTTAACCAATCTGCAAACCCTGCATACGATGGAAACCACTTCAAGTCATGGGGTCCTGCTGCCATCACCTCTAGTTCCAGCCACCTTGTGTCAACGTCACCTCTTGTGACTGGACTTGCATGTTCTCACTGTGAACAAGAGGTGTACTGAGCATCTATCTATTCATTATATAGGACTCTGCTGGCAAAAAGGGCATCTGCTGAGCTCATTTTTCAGTGGGATTAATCTGTCACAGGAAGACAGAGCTTGAAACCCACATGCTTACAATTTGCCATGCTGAGGTGTCTTATACAGAAAGTCTTATGGGAGAGTGGGAGAGCCTGACCACCTAATTTTCAGTCCAGACAGATCAAATTCATTCACAGCAGTTCTTCACAGAGTTTTGAAGGCATTTGGGAAGATATAGTTGAGGCTACAGACTAGCAGGTTGGACACTCGCTGGCCTCTATCTCACTGCCATGGTTAGTAAGAAGGAACTGAGGGTCACAGCTGACCTGCCCGTTAGGCCCTCCCACAGAAACACAAGGAGGCAAAGAGCACAGGAACACACGCAATAGGCACTGCTCTTCAGAAGACTGATCTCACATGCACATGCTCCTACAGCGGGAGCCACACTGACATTCTACGAAGAGCTTCAGATTTCTAATTCCACATCTGCCACTAACTCACTGGGGGGCATTGGGCAGGCAACATAGAAACCTCTCTATCTCCATCTTTCTAATGTAAAACTGGGTTGATAACATTTTCCTATTTGCCTCACAAGGGGTGAGGAAAGGATCAGTGCAAACACTCTACAACTGTAAAACATTATATAAGAGTTAAGTATAACAGTAATGATATAGAATGTACAGATATGCAAATACAGATAAAGGAACAGTAATATATCCCTCCCAAACTCATGCTGATATAACCCCACTATCACGTCAGACTTTGTCCCTATTAAAAATAGAAATACCTGTCACTAATTATTTATGTAGATGATCCAAATGAATGCAAAATAAACCTTTACAACTACTCTTTGTATAAAAAGGATTCCCAGCTTCATATGGAATGTAATATGAATATGTTGTACACCATGTACATGAATACTTGCTAATATATCATTTTACTTTTAATGGGAATAAGATTGTGCTGGAGGGAATGTAACAGGACAATCAGAATTATTCGCGGTAAAAGCACAGTAATGATCACTAGAGATATTTGTGAGATATAGAAAGGCAGTCCCGCCATTAAAAAAAATTCAGCCTTCATTAAGATTTAAAATTAAATTTTGTGCACAGCTTTATAACAGCTACCATCAACACAACTACATGGGGAAAATATCAACAAATACTACAGTGTGGTGACTCTTGAAGATTCAATTCAAGAAAATTAATCTTTGATTGGATGCAGTATCTGAACTGGATACTTTATATAAACAATAGACTTTGCTTAGAATTGAGATTAATAAAATATTGAACTATGATATAAATAAAAACAGACTACAAAAGATTCTGATATTTGCTTATTAGCTGTGAAGGATGACACTATATATTAACAAAGTAGCAGAATGATTCAGTGCCAGAATCCCTAGAAATCATTTAAAAATATTATTCCACAACTATTATGGGAAACTAATGGGTGTGGCTTTTTTGTTTTGTTTTTCCAGACAGCAGGAATGATTACAATCACTCAGACAAAAATGTTAATCACCAATTTCCTGTTTAACAGACAGCCTATTTCACCTTTGCAACTTTCTCCAGTTACACCCAACTCATCACAAATAGAGAGTATGGCACTGTTCACAGAAAACGTTTTTTTTAAGGCAGCTTAACTAGTGTTTTAGTGCCAATTAACATGCAGAAGTTCTCATGTGAAGTAAATATGCCAATTCTATTTGACTACAGAGGACTCTTAAAATACTAGAAATACCCTCTGTGGGAGTCTAGTCTTAATGCGTGCCCATAAAATGAGAAATATATTGAAATCTAAAAATAAAATGTCATTACTAACATTACTTAGTTAGGCTAAGTTAACACTGAGAGGGCTTTCAGGAAAGGAAAATCCGAGGGATTAAAAAATAGGCCATCACATTAGGGCTTTGGGAGTAAACTGCTAGAAAAATACAAGTCTTTATTTGGGTGCCCATGAGGTGAAAGGTGACTACCCAGGATAAAGACTGATGTAGGAGCTTGTCATCTCTCTGTACAGATAGAGCCTGCCCCAGTTGGGGATCTTCTTTAGGCTGCTTTTGTTGGAAGTCAAACACTTTGCTTTGAGGTCAGTGAAGACTGACCTAAAAATTCTCCTTTACTGGAGAATCAGGCACTCCTGGGCCTTGTACCATCTGCCTCTAGGGAATTGGTTCTCTCTTCTTCTGTCCCTTGTGGGGAAATAGCTATGAAAAGACTCTTTGATCATATAAAGCAGCTGGTGCTCCCTCCTGTGCTGCCTAGAGGGTTGGAGTGTCTTTTTATTCTTGTTTGAGGACTCTGTCATGACTTTTTCCATTGACTCACCAAGCAACTTTCTTGTCAGGGTACCTACCTGTAGGTCAGAGTTTCCTGTATGGAGCCATATACACTTACAAGATATCATCTGGTACCCCAATCGCTCTAGGCAAAAAGCAAGGAGTCTCTACGGATGCATTTGATGTATGAGACATCAAATAATTGTGTGAGTGGATCTCAGTCTGTGGGTCTTCTTAGCTTGTAGAGACAATCCATCTAGCAGCACCCATCTCCATGGCAGAACCTCTCTGCAAAGCACTCGGATGCCAATGATGCTCTTTGGGGCCACTAAAGTGAACTCGATTTCCTCTCAGGGATGAGTCCCCGCTATCCTGCCTGTAGACCTCTTCAGAAGGAAATCTCCTTCATTAGGAATTGCTGTTTCCCTTACTAAGGATGATAAGGTTCCTTAGGTAGGTTGACCAAATGTGAGTTACACTGGTGAACACTGCAGATCCTTTGTAGCCTGTTTACTATAGCATTCATGTTTCTGGTTCCCACTGTGATCAGATGACATCCTCCAGAGCCAAGAGGATAGGACAATAAAAGTCCTAGTCTCATAAAGCATTTCCTCGTTTTGTGCCTGCCTTCTCTCCAGATACAGGTCTTCAACTGATCTGGGGTAGAAGAGAACCAGAGGCACAAGAGAAGATGTGCAGGATAAATCAAGTCAGATAGTTAGCCCTCTTCCCACACTGCCTTTCAACTAAGGGTGGTTTTTGAGGGGAAGAGGTAGGAGATATATGTGGGAACTTCAGTGCCTGGAATTGGTGAAATTTGCAGATTAGGAAGATGAATTCATGGTGTGGTTTGTTTTTTTTTATTTCCTATTTAGCCATTAGGCTCTGAGTAACACCTCTGAACTCCTAGATTTTCCTGAAATGATGGTAAGGAAAAGGGCTGTGACTCAGACTGAGATGGCTTACAAATCTTCTTTGGAAAAATCTTCTATTGGCATTTCTCCCCATAGATCATGGCACTTTACGGTGGGCCCACTGTGGAGCTGTTAAAGGGGAAAAGGGGACAAATATAAGATGCCCACAAAGATCTGTTAAGGGATCCCTCCATGTCTCAGACTTGCCCATTTCTTCCTCTCTGGGGCTTCTTTCAACACAGTCTCTCTGGACAGCGCCTGGTCCTGGGAGAGAATGGGCCGTCTGCCCTGTGGGAAGACATATGGAAGGGGCAGTCCCTGAAAGGATTAGACTCCAGATTTAGAAAACTGCCTGATTGGTGGGAAAGTTGAAGTCTGAAAGATGAAACGTTCAGGGGAAAAACACAAATGGGCCAAACCAGAGTACGTGTGTTGGGTGTCTCCTGGTCTCATAACAGCTTTGTTAGGGTGGGATTAATGTGAGGATCTGACAGACCTACAGTCTACAGCAGTGGCTGATCATGACATCTCTGGTGGCTTCACAAGGTCCTTCAATCTTTTGTCCATCCTCAGAGCACTGTTTTCCCTACACCAAGTCAGACACATTTTGATGTTTCCTGTGAACTCCCTTGTTGAAAGGGACTGTATTCATGTGCCTTGGCCAGGATCGCAGAAGCACAAATACCTACTCTATTACTGGAGAAGTGCAAGAAGAGCAGATTTTTTCCCTTCAGCTAGTTAACTAAGCATACATAGAGGTGAGAAGCCAGATTATACAATCAGTATTCTAGGCAACAATCAGATATGCTGATGCAATTGTAGTTTGGATTGTCAGAGTCGTACACTTGTCTTAAGTGGACACAGAGCTGATAGTTGATAACTATGCATCTTAATATTCTTGTCATCATCTTTGAAACTACCTTTGAGGTATGTTTAGTTTGCAGTTCTCCTGTGGGAGAAACATTAATATCCATCACTGCTTGTTTTTATGACATCTGTTTGTATAACATTGTGATACTCTGTAAGCCTTGTGGAAGAAAGTGTTTATATCACTGGCTCTAAACAATGTTACTCTCGTCTAAGGCATGTTTATAAGGGTTTGATGGACCTTATTCACAAGAGGCAGAATATTATTTGTCAAAGCTAGCCTTGGCAAGCAAGTAGAGGGCAGAAAAATTAGAAGATAATTTCTTCTCCCTATTCGAATTTTGGAGAAGGTGGATTCTCATGACTTCATTAACATCGGTTATACAGCATTGTAGCGGGGTGACCACCCACTCCTGTTTAGAAGGGCTTAAAACAGCCCTGGGAGAAGGCTGAAGCAGGGAAAGGGATTAAAGACAGCTGGGGGTAGCTGACTGGATAGCTGACCACAGCTGCGGCCAATGCAATTAGGGCCCAGCTGGCCCTTATAAGAGGGCAGTGGACCAGGAGCAAACAGTCTCTCTCTAGCCTTTGGAAAGGGAGGACCTGACTGCTGGAGCGAAGCAGGGTACCAGGCATAGGGCAGGGCTGGGGGAAGGATAGAGTTGCTGTGGAGCTCTGACCTGGAAACCCCCCAGGCTGCGGGGCCTAGTTTATGGCCAAATAGGTACTGAGAGTGCAGGGGGCAGCCCCAAGGGTAGGCAGAGGCAGCAGGTCCAACCCCCCTTGCCAGCGATGAATGGCAATGATACTGCAGTCTGCCCCAGTGAACGGAGGTAGGTGGTGACTGGCAGTTGCCTGCACAGGCAAGATGGGGACAGGGAGTGGGGGTTCCCCAGGGAGGGGAGACCCTGAGGCTGTGGGGGTACTGCAGGGGTGCAGCACCCAAGGTGAGAGGGCACCAGGGTCCAGGAGGGACACGGGGCCGAGTGCCAGCGGGACTACAGGCTGCAGAGGGCGCTCCGGAGGCTGGTGAGCTGATTCCCCGGACAACCAGCAGGAGGCACCAGCAGGGTGAGTTGCCACACGCTTACAAGCATATAGTAAACAGGAAACCAATTTACTGGTTTAACTCATATTCCACAGTCACACAATCTCTTTTAACTTTAGTTTTTGGTTTTACTTTCCCTCCTTCCCCCACAATCCTTCACACACACAAACACCACCTTTCAGTTTAAAAAGTTGTTATTGTGAGAATTTAAATACAAAGAGTCAGGACACTCAAGGATCTCACAAAGTTAATTAAAAGACAACTTAACTGATAAAAGTATTAATTGCAAATGGTAACAAAATACTGTGTGCGCTCAAGCTGGACAAAGCTAAATGTAGCCTGGGTTCCTTTATTTTTGCATTTCTTGAATGTGTGCACACAGGTACAGGAGAACAGCACACACACACACAGAGGTATAATTTCACACATCTCTGGAATGAAATGCAACTACAGCAGCTGTTGAACAGCCTATAGCAATCCTAGGCCAACCAAAAATATCTTGACAATGGTGTGCTGTGACCACTGCTTTTCATGATGACCAGTGCTGTCATTATTTCCTTGTGCTCCCCTTGTCCATTTGTTGTATCCATCTATTGTAGGTGCTGTGTTTTTGTTGCATTTGTACAGTGGGGCCCTAGTCTAAGGCTGGGTATCCTAGGCACTGTTGGACCATCATCACCACCACCTCATTCTAAGACAGGAAGAGAACACCACTTTATGCAACTGAATCAGCAAGAGGAAACAGACTGAACAGAAACAGGTATACAACCAGGACACGGGCCAACACCCTACTCTTGCAAAAACCACCATAGCATGTTTAATATCTGGAGGTAGTCAGGATATTAGATTAGATATTAGATATTATGAAGTCTTCAGCTTCATCTAAAAGAAAGCATCTCCAACAGTGCAGAATCCAACACCTGACTGGAGCAGTGATTCAAAGCAATGACAACCTTCCTCAAAACACCAATACTGCAATCTGCAGCTTTGTGCTTTTCTCCTGAAGGTCTTCCATAAAAAGTTACTGACTGGGCCCAATCCCAAGGTGGTATGGATACAAACCATGCACATTCTTTCAGCCCAAAGTACCCAGCTGTTAAATCTATGCCTTTTTCTGTTTACCTATTTACAAAAAAACTTATACATGGCAACATTCTAACTTTTAAAACAAATTGTGAACTCTGCTGTAAGATTCATATTCCAACTGCCATGTTTGAGTCTTGAGGAAAATATTTTCCCTTACCATTTAAGCTACCAAATTATACATTTCTGAAACAGTTCTGATGGAAATACTGAAAAACAGTTAAAAGGCATCCTAATTCCTTTTGTGTTTTAAAAAAAAAAAGTTTAAAGGCACAAGTGTCAAGGCCTTACAATTATTCATCCCTTTCTGGCAGCTATTTTGCTTTTTCTTTTGTATATTTAAACTAGATATTTAATAGAGAGTTTAAAAGATAGCCAACTGGTGACACACAAAATCTATTCAAAGAGAGAAGTCACACACTGATTTGTTTGCAATGGGTTCAATATCAGAATGTTATCTATAAGAACTGCCATTTGCCAATATCCCTTCCAAACTACTGGAGGATATTTTAAGGCTAGAGAGGAGCCTCTTAGAAATAAACTTGAAAGAAAAAAGGAATGCAAGTTTTCTGTAGGTTTTGTTTTTAATATTACTTATACAATCGCATCTAAAGAAACTGCAGTTTATAGAATTACTGTAGCAATTTTCCACTACTGTATCATTAGTTTACCCAGGCACAATGTTTACGAACAAGTTCATATCCAAGCATTCATTGAACAGCTGGAAGACAAAGGGCCATAGATTAAGGTTCCTGCTTTGCTTATTTTAAGTTTCAAAGATTGGGGAATGTTTCTAATGTGACTTGCTTTAAAAAGAAAAAAGAAAAGTTCCCCCCCCAGGAATGCAGAGTGTTTTCAAACATTTTTTGTTTGTTCATCATTCATACATTCATAAATTATTCACAGTATTTGGCAGGCCATACCTCTTCTGTTTTAAAATGTTTATTTTTGTTCCTTTAGGTTATTGTTTAGGCCTGGCCATAACATCTCTCAGGTTGTTTTGAACAGCAAAAAAGGAAATAAGCAATATCTGAATGTTTTTACACTGGGATATAACCTAGTAGCTAAGCAGTAATACAATGCCTATTAAACAGGAACAAGGGTGAAGATAGTAATATTAACTAGAAAGTTGTCAGTTTGTAACACTAAGGCGACAGAGTTCTAAGAAATATTTTAATACATAGTACACACAGAATATATGTATGCATGCATCTACACGTACTGCATGTGGAGCTTTAGCAATGTTCAAGCTGGTGAAGTCATCGTCTTAATACAATGCTGCTTTGCAGACACGTCTCCACTCCTTTTCCCACTACCATCTTTTGCAACAACCAAACACAGTTTAAATCAATTTATTTTTCATTACTTGGATCCCAAAAATGGTGTTCTAAAACAGACACTTTTTATTAACACTGGAGAACAAAATAATTATGGACTGTAAATCTGTTTTGAAAAAAATCGAAGTACAAAAAAGCAACTGAATATAGCTGAGTAAACTGTGCTTTGGTATCACTGGAAACAAACATCTTATTGGTCCAAGTTGGAATTGATAGGTATACCTACTGGTGTACTATGTCCCTCAAGTTACGGTGTTCACACCCAGTGCTGCTAAATTCTTGTTCATACTACAAAAAATCTGTAGGTCAGTTTTAGGGCAAAAATATCAGATGCATATGGGTTTCATGTGGATTGGCAGAGTAAAGAGCTTTCCCAATTTAGTTACTATTTTCAAGGATAAATACTCAAATCATTCATGTAGTAAGTCCAGCTAGAGAGGCCATCAGGATGGCAGTCTAAAAACTCCATGGGTCTGCCTTTTTGTGGGTTGTTTAAAGAAAAGGGACATTGATAGTTTTCCAGCTTTTTCTGCAGTTTCATTATGAAACAAGAGGGACATAAATATTGGCAAATCATCAATAAAACAGAGCGAAAGCCTTCCATTCTAAAGAGAGTCAGGTTTACAACGTTGTTCAAAAACATGAGGTTCCACTCCACCCCCGGCCTACCCTACTAGTGCAGTCATGGGAATACAAAATAATGGGGGAGAACCTTCCAACTTCATTAAATGCTTTGCTTTAGTCAGTTTTGGAGGAAGCAAGATTTCTCCAAAACTCAAAAGAATCAGTTCCAAAATAAAATAAAATATATATCACTTAAGAGGTCACACAGCCAGAAGAACAAGGCACTAATTTCATCTAAGGTACACTAGTCTGCTTTTGTTGGCTAAGAGAACAGGTGGTGAAGATCCTGATTTAAAAAATACTATATATTTACCTTTGGATCATCCCAATGTGAGCCTCAAAAAAACCCATTTTACAGACTGCCAAAATGAACTTTTTCTGGAAATCTTCTGATTAAATTACAGCAGAATATGGATATCCAAAAATACCCTTCTTTTGGAACTGGAACACATTCAACTAGCTTGCTCAAATCATCTGCCTAATTCTTTTGGCACAGCTTTTTATGACAACATAAAAGCTTGTTATAAAAAATGCAAGAAGTTAGCTAGATAAAACAGTGAGAAACCTATGTTTCCCTTGCATGCAGATTAATTAGAAGATATAATAAATCTTTTCCATCTCTAAATTGTATGATGTTATATAACCTCTAATAACTAGTGATCAGAGATTTGACTGGGTCAAATTATTAGCAACGGGGAATAGGTTTTTCTATGGATATTGTCACCTGCATTTATTCATGAGGTTTTCTGGGGCTATACAGGGTAGTTCCAGCATCCATCTTTGCCTCTGCTCTGCCCCAGTTTTCTAGGCAATTTTCTATTAAACTATAGAGAGCAGCATTAGAAGAATCTTAGGAACATAGCAATTACCATGCCAGATCATCAGTGGTTCAACTAGTTCAAGTATCCTGTGTCTGACACAGCCAGTACTAGATGCTTTAAAAAGGTACTAAAAACACCATGGTGGATAATCTATGGAGTAGTATTTTGTCCACATGAAAAGTATTATTCCTAATTCTCATCAGTTAGTGATTGTCTTATGCTCTGAAGCATGAAAGTTTATATCCTGTTTAAAAAAATACTTAAACCATCGATCCAGCGTAACTGAATGCTCATCATTACCTCAACTGTCTGAATTTCAAATCTTAATTTCCAAGGAAAAAACTATGAGAATAACAATCTTGAGAGGTCCTGTAGAAGAGCTATTTTTAAAAAGTTCAGTCTTTTTCAAAAGGCTGTGGGAAGGCTGATTTAAATGAGAATCACGTGGAATCTGCTAGCCAAAGCCGTAGCCATTCTGTACGACAAGTTACCACAAAAAAAGCCAAGCTACCTTTTAATAGTGTAAAAATGCCAAATGATAATGTAACCCACACACCTCTGTTCTTTCAAGTAGTCTCACAGAATTGGAATGGCTGTGTTCTAGACCAGTGTTTCTGAATGACCAGTCCATGGACTGGCACTGGGCCCTGGTATCAAAAAGGTTAAGAAACACTGTTCTAAACTATTTTAAATTGTATCAGAAGCACATTGCACACTTATGCCTTGCTGTCTCATTAGTTCCATAATGATGCAAGGGAAAGAATGCTGTCTTCTCAATCAAATACCAATTCCTAGGACATGTGGAGTTTTTCCTTGACTTACCATTCAGTTACTGACGGACAATAATGCTGCTCAGCTTGTGAGGTGGTAAGAAGTCAGACCATTGTTCCTAAAAACAAACAAACCTGTTCTACTAAAGAGCAGCAACAAGGAATTTACACCCACTGTAGAGGCTCTGACACTCAAGGGGTATTTCTTCTTGACAACAGACATCTGGATTTCTCTCTATTACGAGCTTCACTGACTTGGAAATTAAAACTGGAATATTTTTAGTTATTAATTATGTTTACTGCAGTAGAGTCTAAGGGCCACCAAAGAACTGGGCTAGGAACTGTACAAACACTGAGTAGCAGAATGTCCCTGGCCAAAAGATCTTGCCATCTAAATTGAAAGCACAGGCACAGGGTCAGGGAAGGGGTATAACACAAGTGAAATAAACAACGTTCTATGATTTTTTTTGTGAGGGGGTGGATTTTGATAGGAGGGGATAAGTTAAATGGAAAGAAAGCAAAGTGACAAGGCAGAGGAGAAGAGGGTAAAGGGAGCAGGTACAGAATTACAGGTGAAAAGACTGAAGGGGGGAGAAGGGAGAAATTTGGAGCAAACAGTCAATACGTACAAGGCAGAGAAATTCAAGTTTTTCCCCATATCATCATCATCTCTCTATAGGAAAACATACTTTTTCTGCAGTTGCAACTAACCAATTAAGTTTTCTAGCTCATTCCCCCTTTATAATGTCCCAAACCAATGTCTGATGAAACGTTATCCCAATTTACATATTTGCCAAGTTTACTTAAATTTTACTGTAATGGCTGTTGATTCTACATCAACACTGAAAAGCAAGAATCAGAGAGGCAGCCATGTTTGTCACTTCTGCAATTCCAGACTAAGAATTCTGTGGCACCTTAAAGACTAACTAAAGTATTAGAGCATAAGCTTTCGTGGGCTAATACCCACTTCGTCGGATGCATGCAGTGGATACTGCACTATATATTCTCCACTATACATACTCCAGTGCATGCATCCGACGAAGTGGGTATTAGCCCAAGACAGCTTATGCTCTAATACTTCAGTTAGTCTTTAAGGTGCCACAGGACTCTTTGTCACTACTGAAAAGCAAGTACTTTCCAGGGTAAGTAGTAGCATAAAAGAGAGCTCATATACGTTCTGGGCAAAATATTGGCCATGTTGAAGTCCAGGAGAGTTTTACCATTTACTTGTTTATCTACGTGGTCTCAATGCATATATGAGACAATGGTGTAGGGAGGCGGGATCTAGGTTTATTACGTACTGGGGAACCTTTTGGGAAAGGAGGAGCCAAAGGAAGGATGGGCTTCACCTAAACCAAAACAGAACCTGGCTCCTAACAAGTAAAATTAAAAAGGTTGTAGAGGAATTTTTAAACTAGGGGCTGGGGGAAGTTGATAAGTGCAGAGGAGCATACGGTTCAGACAGACATATCTTATAGAGGAGGATTTAAAGGGGTTCCTCTTGCATAGGATATAGCAGGGCTCAGCAACCTTTCAGATGTGGTGTGCCGCGTCTTTATTTAAATCGCTCTAATTTAAGGTTTCAGGTGCCAGTGTTACATTTTAACGTTTTTAGAAGGTCTCTTTCTAGAAGTCTATAATATATAACAAAACTATTATTGTATGTAAAGCAAATAGGTTTTTTTTAAATGTTTGAAGAGCTTGATTTAAAATTAAATTAAAATGCAGAGCCCCTCAGGACTGGTGGTCAGGACCCAGGCAGTGAGAGTGCCACTGAAAATCAGCTCATGTGCCACTTCTGGCACCCGTGCCATAGGTTGCCTACCCCTGGCATATAGAGTAGAGGACAGAAATTAATAAGTACAGGTAGGAACTGAAGAGAAATAATCTAACGAAAAAAGTTGCATCAGTTATAGTACATGAAGGCAAACTACTAAAATATTGACAAATGTTATAAGTGCTTGTATACAGATGCTAAAAGTCTAAATACTAAGATGGGTGAACTTGAGTGCCTGGTATTAAATGAGAATATTGATATAATAGGAATCACAGAAACTTGGAAAAATGACAACCAGTGAGACACAGTAATACCAGGATACAAAATATATAGGAATGACAGAATAGGTCATACTGGTGAAGGAGCGGCACTCTATGTGAAAGAAAGCAGAGTCAAATACAGTAAAAATCTCCAAACTGTACCACAGAATCTCTACAGATAGAAATTCCATGCTTGACTAATAATCAGTAGGAATATGCTACCAACCACCTGACGAGGACACCGTCCATCACTGAAATGATCAGGGAGATTAAAGAGGTTATAAAAACAGAAAACCCAATAACAATGGGGAAAGGAGATGTTCCCAGTCAATATGCAGGGATAAAATTTCTAGACACCACTGATGTCTGCTGCTTGGAGCAACTAGTCCTGGAACCCACAAGGGAGGAAGAGAAGCAATTCTTGATTTAGTCCATAAGAAGCACATAGGATCTGGTCCAAGAGATGAACATAGCTGAAGCACTAGGTAACAGCAACCATAATGTAATTAAATGTAATATCTTTGTAGGGAGGGAAATACTGGAGAAACCCACCACACTAGCATTTAATTTTTTTTAAAAAAAGATCTACACAAAAAAGAGGCTAAATTGAAATTAAAAGAAACAGTCACAAGAAAGAAATACCTGGAAGCTGCATGAAAACTTTTAAAATACGATAATGCTACCATTGCTCAAACTATATGTATACCTGAATTAAAAAAACAGTCAGAGGACCCCCAAAATACTACTATGGCTAAACAAAGAGTAAAAGAGGTGGTTAGAGACAAAGACACACTTTAAAAATTGGAAGTCAAATCCTAGTGAGGAAAATTGAAAAGGAGCATAAAAACTCGGACAAGTCAAGTGTGCAAGTATAATTAGGTAGGCCAAAAATATTTGAAGATCAACTAGTAAGACACAAGCTAACAGAAAAATAGTTAAATACATCAGAATCAGGCAGCCTGCCAAACAAACAAACAAACAATCTGCAGGTCCACTAGACAATCAAAGTGCTAAAGCAGTGGGCACCAGCCGGTCAATCACAATCCACTGGTCAATCCTAGAGGATCTCCCAGTTGATCGCAATCTCCAGTGGTGCAGCGGGCTGCTGCTAAGACAGGCTCCCTGCCTACCCCAGCCCCACGCCACTCCCAGAAGTGGCCAGCATGGCCCTGGGGGATGGGGGACAGGGGTCTCCTTCCGCACGCTGCTCCTGCCTGCAAGCATACACCCCTCCTTTCCCCCTGCAGCTCCCACTGGACAGGAACGAGAAGCTGTGGCCAATGGGAGTTGCAGGGGTGGTGCTTGCAGACAGGGGCAGTGCACAGAGCCATGTGCCACCCGCCCCCGTTTTCTCCCCCCCCCCCACCCCCCGGGGCTGCAGGAGCATGTTGGCTCCTTCTGGGAGAGGCATGGGGCCAGGGTAAGCAGGGAACCTGCCTTAGCAGCAGCCATGCTACACCACCACCAACTGGCAGCCACTGGAGGCAAGTGCTGCCTGGTGGGAGGCCGCAGTCCAGCCCTGAGCACCCTCCCAAAGCCAGAACCGCAAACCAGCTGTCAGACCCCTCCCAACCCAGCTTTTGTAAAGGGAAGTCATGCCTGACCACTCTATTAGAATTCTTTTAAGGTGTCAACAAACCTATGGACAAGGGTGATCCAATCAAGAGAGTGTACCTGGACTTTCAGAAAGCCTCTGACAAGGTCCCTCACCAAAGACTCTTAAGCAAAATATGCAGTCATGGGATAAGAGGGAAGGCCCTCTCATGGACTGGTAACTGATTAAAAGATAGGAAACAAAAATTAGGAATAAATGGCGGAGAGAGGTAAACTGCAGGATCCCTCAAGGATCTATACTGAGAGCAGTGCTGTTCTACATATTCATAAGTGATCAGGAAAAGAGGGTAAACAGTGGGGTACATTTTACAGAAGATAATATATTAAGTTAAATCCAAACCAGACTGCAAAGAGTTTGCAAACATCTCACTAAACTGGCTGGCTGTGCAACAAAATGGCAGACGATATTCAGAGCTGATAAATGTAAAGTAATGCACATTGGAAAACATAATCCCAACTATACAAAATCAGGAGGTCTTAATTAGCAGTTACCACTCAAGAAAGATCTTGGAGTCATCATGGATGGTACTCTGGAAAAAATATGCTCTATGCACTGCCCCTGTCTGCAAGCACCACCCCAGCAGCTCAAGTGCAGCAGCAGTCAAAAAAAAACCTTAAAGTTAGGATGCACTAGAAAAGGGATAGACAAAAAGCAGAAAAAATCTCAATGTCATTATATCAACCCAAACCTGGAACACTGCATGCAGTTTTGGTCAACCCCTTTCAAAAAAGGGGTATTAGAACTGGAAAAAATACTGAGAAGGGAAAAAAAAATGCTTAGAAGTATGGAATAGTTTCCACGTGAGGAGAGATTAAAAAGACTGGGACTGTTCAGCACAGAAAAACAACTAAGGGGGGATATAACAGAGGTCAATAAAAGCGTAAACAGTATGGATAAAGTGAATAAGGAAGTGTTACTTACCACATCACATAACACAGGTACCAGGGGGTCACCCAATGGAATGAATAGGCAGCAGGTTTAAAAACAAACAAAGTAGGTTTAAGATTAGCAACCGTGTTAGTCTGTATCCGTAAATAAGACAAGGGAGACTTGTGGCACCTTAGAGACTAACCAGTTTATTTCAGCATAAGCGTTTGTGAGCTACAGCCCACTTCACTGGATGCATAGAATGGAACAGAAGTAAGATGTATTTATATACACATAAAGTAAGAAAAAAAAAAGTTGTACCTTAGCATGCCAATTCTAAGAGGCTGTTTAATTTGAATGTACCATTATCAGCAGGAGAAAAAAAACCTTTTGAAATGGATCTCTGTCTGACAGGAGAAAAAAAAGCTATTGGAGGTAAATTAACTAGAGAAATGCAATCAATTATGTAATGAGAACACCATTCACAATTCCTGTTTAGCCTTTGGTTTATAGTGTCCAATTTGAAAATTAATTTCAGTTCCTCAGTTTCTCCTCGGAGTCTGTTTTGGAAATTTTTCTGTTTTAAAACTGACACCTTCAAGTCTTTAATGGAATGGCCAGGAAGGCTGAAGTGTTTTCCTACTTGTTTTTGAATGTTATGATTCCTGAACTTCAAAAAGATCTCACGAAACTAAATGATTGGGCAACAAAATGGCAAATGAAATTTAATGTGGATAAATGTAAAGTAATGCACTTCGGAAAAAATAACCTCAACTATACGTACAATATGATGGGGGCAAATTTAGCTACAACTAATCAGGAAAAAGATCTTGGAGTCATCGTGGATAGTTCTCTGAAGATGTCCATGCAGTGTGCAGCAGCAGTCAAAAAAGCAAACAGGATGTTAGGAATCATTAAAAAGGGGATAGAGAATAAGACGGAGAATATCTTATTGCCCTTATACAAATCCATGGTGTGCCCACATCTTGAATACTGTGTACAAATGTGGGCTCCTCATCTCAAAAAGGATATATTGGCATTAGAAAAGGCTCAGAGAAGGGCAACTAAAATGATTAGGGGATTGGAAAGGGTCCCATATGAGGAGAGATTAAAGAGGCTAGGACTTTTTAGCTTGGAAAAGAGGAGACTAAGGGGGGATATGATAGAGGTATATAAAATTATGAGTGGCCTGGAGAAAGTGAATAAGGAAAAGTTATTTACTTGTTCCCATAATAGAAGAACTAGGGGCCACCCACTGAAATTAGTAGGCAGCAGATTTAAAACAAATAAAAGGAAGTTCTTCTTCACACAGCGCATAGTCAACCTGTGGAACTCCTTGCCTGAGGAAGCTGTGAAGGCTAGGACTATAACAGGGTTTAAAAGAGAACTGGATAAATTCATGGAGGTTAAGTCCATTAATGGCTATTAGCTAGGCTGGGTGAGGAATGGTGTCCCTAGCCTCTGTTTGTTGTGGGGGGGGGTGATCTTTACCTGTTAGGTTCACTCACTCTGAGGCAACTGGCATTGGCCACTGTCAGTAGACAGGATACTGGGCTAGATGGACCTTTGGTCTGACCCAGTACGGCCTTTCTTATGTTCTTATGTTCTGATGTCAGATTTGTGTCCATTTATTCTTTTGCGTAGAGACTGTCTGGTTTGGCCAATGTACATAGCAGAGGGGCATTGTTGTCACATGGTGGCATATATCACATTAGTCAATGTGCAGGTGAATGAGCCTCTGATGGTGTCGCTGATGTGATTAGGTCCAATGATGGTGTCAGTTGAATGGATATGAGGACAGAGTTGGCATCGGGCTTTGTTACATGGATAGGTACTTGGGTTAGTTTTTGTTGTGTGGTTTCAGGTTGGGGGGCTTTCTGTAAGCGTACAGTACATAAAGTAGTACTTTACACAATATATAGTCAAATTGTGGAACTGGTTGCCAGGGATGTTATTAAGGCCAAAAGTATAAGAGAGTTAAAAAAGGAATTAGATAAGTTCCCAAAGGATAGGTCCATTAATAGTTATTAGATAAGATGGTCAGGAACAGAATCCCATGCTCTGGGTATCCCTAAACTAGAAGCTGGAAGTGAACAATGGATCACTTGGTAAAAGCTTGATTCTGTTCATTCCATTTGAAGCATCTGGTGCCGGCTACTGTTGGCAGAGAGCATACTGAGCTAGATGGACCACTGGTCTGATACAGTATGGCCATTCTTATGTTCTCTATGCTTAGGACATATGTTAACATTACTAAATACATTATATGTACATGGTAAGGGCTGCGGCATTGAGTCATTATTTTTCTTTGCCAGTACTTCAATAAAACAAGCTAATAAGCTAGCATCTCTCATTTAAGAAGAATTCATTCTTATGTTAACTGTACTATGAGCATTCTGGGTGGTAGAAAGGAATATAAAAGTATGCTCACATACACTCAGATTAGAGAGCAAGAAAATCCCTGGTGACCATGAAGTCCATTATGATTAAGGCTGTGAGTTTGTAATGGAGGTCACGGATTCTGGGACTTACTGGGACCTCCATGACTTCTGCAGCAGCCAGTTCAGTTGGCCCGGAGGGGAAGGGGGGGCACCTGAGGAGTTCAGGCAGCTCCTGGGCCAGCCACATCGGCTGTGGCTGGGGCAAGTCTCAAGCCACCACCCCCCTCAACCCCATCAGCAGGAGTTTGGGTGCATGGGGAAGGGACTTAGGGTTGGAGTGCAGGAGGAAGTGAGGGCTCTGGGCAGCTCTTACCTTGGGAGGTTCCCAGGAAGAACATATCCCTCCCTCTCAGCTCCTACCTCCGCCCACAGACACCATCCCCACAACTCCCATTGGACACAGTTCCCGGCCAATGGGTGCTGCAGAGCCAGTGCTTGAGATGGAGGCAGTGCGCAGAGCTAGAAGCTGAGCGAGAGAGACATGCCGCTGCTTCCAGAGAGCCGCAAGGAGCCAGGTAGGGAGATTGCCAGCCTTGCCAATCCCCACCCCACTCCCTGAGCACACACAGCACCCCCGGCTACCTCCCCCACAAGATTTAGCCATACAGGTCACAGGCCATGAATTTTTGTTTACTGCCCATGACCTTTACTAAAAATACCCGTGACTAAAACCTAGCCTTAATTATGATGCACCATCCATAGCGACGAGTGGACATTTAGCTGGCAAATTTGACAAACTCTGCATAGTGATTAAACAATCAGAGAAACTGAGCTTGCATCTCACTGCTAGAGGCATCTCTCCCACATCACTGCGTTAAGAAATGTTGGAGGGTAGCATGGAGAAGCTTGATCTCATCTACTACTCATTGCTAAGCACAGCTGTCTGAGCTGTACCTGCTCTGTGATGTAGGGAGAAAGAGGAATAGTCTGGCATCTTTGTCAAACACTAAAAATTAACCTTTTTCAATAATCTGGGGACAGGGGTTCAGGATTTGTAAGCAACTTCCTCCAGCTTTGGGAAAACAATGAAACGTAGAAAGGTCTGTCCTTATAGAAAATGCACAAAAATAGGTTTAAATTAGGAAAGCAGCTGTTTCAAGCTCAATCACCCTTTCATCAGCAACAGGACTTTAATTAGTACCCATCTGCTTCCTGTTTTATACTACAAATCTAACTTTCACCTGTTCAGCAAAACATGAACGGCCCCCCCTTTACACTTTATAAAAATAAGATTAAATTGATTAAATATAAAGAAATTATGTTCTAGACACTGGACTTCCATGTTCTTAAGTATTAAATACTGTACAGTTTTTTAAACTAAAAGGGAAATTGATGGAGCTTGAATTTTTACTAACAGGCATTAATATATGTTTATAGTTATTATACCACATGATTAATAAGTATTAATGAAGCAGCACCTGAGGACCTCAAACAAGGATTAGTGCACTATTATAGTAGGCCCTACACTAATAAAGACTGACCTTGCCCAAGAATGCTCACAATCTAGGCATATAAAGTGTATTTGTTACTAACAGAAGTGTATACCAAATGCAAGCAAAGAATATGTAAATAAAACAATATTAAGTCTAATAGCTAAAGGAAATAAACTCGCCCCCTTGTTTGAAGAGAAGAAACAACACACAAATATTAGTTGAGGAGAAAGTAGCTTCATTTTAAAATGTCCTGGCATTTTTCCTCCCCTGCTTTTTCCCTTCAACATGTCAATTTTAAAAAAAATAAAGATAGATCAGTTAAAGTTAAGACTAACAAAGCTATGCACTGTAAATCCTTCAGAACTCTCCTGGCATTGGAGTTAAACAGTGCTTGACAATTTGCCAGACATATGATATCCAGATACCAAAACCAAGACACTGACTAGAGGATATCAGTCAGGACCATGGGCAGTACCTGGTGAGAAGCTCAGCTGCCCAGCTACAGGAAAGGAGGAGGTTCCTACAGCGGTTCTCTCAAAGGAACTTACACAAGGGCTTCACATTTCATATTAATTTCTGGATAATAGATGTGAATAGAACATTTGAAGTCCTCCCTGCCACACCTGAACACTCTCTGGCTTCTGTAAGGGCTCTCGATACATCCCTTTGTCCTTAAGTCTTGATGATATTTTACTCAAGTTCCATGTTTTTTTCCAGTTCTCTCTTCTCCATTAATAACTTCAATGGCTTTCTACCGCTGCTGTTCATAGTACTTCCAGACATGTTAAGCCGCCTTTGGTCAGTTTAATTTCAAGCTGCTGCTGGAGAAAGCTGGGAGCAGTGACAGATGTTGGAGCTGTCTGCAAATTCAGGGAGATGTCACTGCATAAGCTAACAGTTGGAACATTACCCTATAGGGTTATGAATCTTTCAGTTATCCGAAAGCTTATATTCTGCACATATTTACAGCTTCACCCTCCTCCTGCCCTCTAACTTGGGAGTGGATTTTTCAGACCCTGACAGTTAAATAGAAGACTCAAAAGAACAGGTAAACTCCTATATTAACCAAGGAGAGTGAGTTTATTTTCACCAATACCAAAACAGTTTTCCTGTCATCACTTCTGTTAGATGGCTATCCTATTTCACAGTGTTCAGCTGAAAATGCACAAAAACAGTTTATTTTTATGCCCGCACTTTGGATTTTTATATTTTATATATAATTGTAAGAACTGTTCCAACGATGGAGATGCACTTTCAATCTATCAACATATGCATAAATATAAACCTCACTTTTAAATTAACATGTATTCTACCTTCACCATAAACTAGGGTGGGGTGTCTGGGTTACACTAAGAGGCCTTGGCAAAACCAAAAACTTTCAAGAAAGAAATGACTCCCCAAAACAGTCCTGTGGAACTTCAGCAGTAACCAGTGAATAACATACCACCAGTGGGATTACTACTAGCAATTACTGCCTACACCATCCACTTCATCAATGTGACAACCACAGAGTTGCTAACATAAAACAGTATGTGAATGACAACCTGTATGTAACAAAGCTTGAGTAAACACAAGTTTAGATCTCTGATTGAGAACACTGGATGAATTGCTCTAAAGTAATTTACAGTTAAACTGTACAGCCATCAATTGGACGTATGTATTGTCTCCATTTATACGGGGAAACTGAAGCAAAGACTTGCTCAATATTACACAAGTCAGCTGCAGAACTAGGTTTACAACCCATGAGTTAAGATTCTCAATATGCAAAGGGTTATACACAAAGCAACTATATCAAGTTATATATTACAACATCATTGCCTGATAGATGCTGGACTTTTGTCAATTTTGTCCATTCTCTGAGAGGATCAAGGAGAATGAAGTCTGCCGATGGGGGAAAAAAAAAACTCTGATCACAATGCTAACATGAACAGAAAGCAACAAGAAAGGGTGGAGTAACTGAACACCAAATGTTTGAGTCCTGGATTACTCCCTAGAAAAACAAATAAAACAAACTATATCTAAATATTCAAATTGGTGCAGCACAATGGGTAATATAGAAATGAACCGTTTAGATTTTGTTTACCACTAAGTTTAAAGACACTGTATTTCATTTGCTACTAGAAATAGTACTTAGTGATTTTAACTAAAAGATATTTATTTCCATGACATCTCAAGCAGCATTTTCGAAAAGTTCACCCAGAACTGAAATTCCAGATTGTCAAGAGCATATGACAAAATATTTGTACCAGAAATTCTGGCAACATATCATACAGATGGATTTCTCAAAAATGAGCATCCAAGAACAACCCACTCTCAGTTCCAAATATAAATATTTAATCCAAACAAACTGAATGTTCATTTAACGTGGTGCTACAATCTCCTCTCCCCCTCCTCCCCGCCCCCATAGTGCTCTTGCTAACCACAAGCCTCTGAGCTCTTAATTAAAGCTAAGTACAAGACACACAGGAAAGCAATCTAATCCAGTCACCCACCAGAATCAAAATCATGAAACAAAAAAACAGACAAAGTCTACACTAAATATCAGGTTTAAGATTAGCAGCCATGACTTTGTAGCATCTTAGAGACTAACCAGTTTATTTCAGCATAAGCTTTGTGGGCTATAGCCCACGAAAGCTTATGCTGAAATAAACTGGTTAGTCTCTAAGGTGCTACAAAGTCTTCCTCGTCTTATTTACTAAATATCAGGTAGCTATTATATCCTCATTGTAATCTCTGTCAGACATCATCAGAGTGCCCCCTTCCCCCCACAGACTGGTCATTCCTGATCTTGACATGTCATTCTGTGGGAACAGGTACCATCTTCACATGGCCAATGCCACCAAATAAATTCTCAGAGTGATTTCACATACAAACTGAACAAAGGTGACAAAAATTGGCCACAAAAGGCACCGCACAGGATGTCTCCTGAGCATGTGGGTGGACAGGCAGAGCAACAGAAAGTGACAGTTTGTGGGGGGGTACCCATTGTGCCTCTCACTTCAGGATGGCCACACATGCGGAGTTCTGTGCTAGCACACAACTACTGTGCAGACAAGCAGCCAAAGGGCATGCATGTGCTAAGCCTGCATAACCATAGAAGTCTTAACTTTACCAATTTCCTCAGTCCTGCATGTTCATATGTATAATCTTTATGTTCCATTAATTTAATAATTTTGCATCAACAGTGCATAATATGAGCTGAGGCATGAAAACTGTCAGAGTTCTACGGCTGGTCACCAGAGCATGACTGAAGACGACTAAACACAGATGTTTAAGCAAGTTCTTCTATACCATTTTCAGGGGACCAAGACTAGCAGAATTGTACAGACAAGCTTTTAAAGTCTTATGTAGAAAATATAGTGGAAAGTCTTTGTATAATTCACCTAGAATTTTGCTACTTGGCTCGTAGATTGGATCTGTTTTGTTTTGGTAGTTTGTTCTTTTTAACTACTAAATTTTACATATGCAATAATCCAACCTTATCTAATCCCACTTTTTTGTTTGCAAATCTGCTGAACTGAAGGAGATTCCAAGATATGTTGAAACAAAAAGCAGAAGACTATATTTTAAAACAAAAACAAATTAACTACATGCCAAACAGCCAATATACGCATGTTCTTTCTTTAAGTACATCTTATACCAGTAATAGCTGTGTTTGACAGCAGCCAACTTTTGTATACATTATTTGCAAAAAATATATACACAACACTAGAAAATATACTGTAGAAAACAGCCATGGATTGATCAAGAAATGAGATCTAGGTAACTTACAGAAGTTTTCCCATTCTAGGATTCTATGAAAAAACTATGACCAAAATTTTCAAGCTTAGCACTTAAACCAAAATTTTTGTATTCACATCTAAATAACCGTCATGTTACATTTTGCATGCAAACTTTTTAAAACGAAATATGGATAAGATGGAAGGAGAAGTGAAACAAGAACTGCAAAATGAGATTTCTTGATAGGAAGAGCATTACGGTCTGAGGCACAGATGTTAACTATATGCCATTTTTTCCTTGTAGGTTTTGTCTCAATATTGACATGGTCAAACTTTATTTAGCTTATGAGATGATCACAGGCAGTATGATCACAGGCCAAAGATTTGGTTGCATTCAACAGAGCCCAAGGGAAAGAAATAAGAGGAACAAAACTCAAACCCGTAATACATCTACGGGCATAACACTTTATATATTTTACCCTTACTTAGGGACTTAAAATTAGTCAAAATTAAGTCTTAGGTTTATATAAAAATTACTGACATCATCCATTCCTACCACAAAAGCAACAACCTAAAACATCAAGGATCCTCCAAATTTGACCCCTGCACCTGTGGAACTCATTGCCAGGGGATGTTGTGAAGGCCAAAACTATAGCGGCATTCAAAAAAGAACTAAATAAATTCATGGAAGATTGACCATCTGGGCTAATAGCCATTGCTGGATCTGGGATACAACCCTATGCTCTGAATGTCCCAAGCTTTTGACTGCCAGAAGCTGGGAGTGGACGACAGCTCATTTGATGACTGCCTGTTCTGTTCATTCTCTCTGAACCACCTGGAATCGGCCATTGTCAGAAGATAGGATAGTGGGCTAGATGGATCACTGGTCTGGCGCAGTACATCTGTTCTTATGTTCTCAGTTTATACTGAGGACATAAGATTAACACAGCACTACTAAACATGTTCTATGTACGTGATAAGAGCTGCGGCACTGAATCACTATTTTTCTTTGCCACTACTTCAATAAAACAAGCTAATAAACTAGCACTTCTCATTTAAGAATAATTCATTTTTATGTTAACTGTGCTATGAGTATTCTGGGTTGTAGAAAGTACTACAAAACCATGCTTACATACACTCAGATTAGAGAGCAGGAAAATACCTGGTGACCGTAAAGTTAATTATGATTAAGGCTGCGAGTTTGTCACGGAGGTCATGGAAGTCACTGATTCTATGACTTTCTGGGGCCTCCATGACTTCTGCAGCGACCAGTGTGTCTGGCCCAGGTGGGCCTCACCAGCTGCTGCTGGGGCAGCCTCAGGCCATTCTTATGTCCTTAACTGTTTAAACTCTGTTCTGTAAAACAGAGTATGAGGTCATTTCTATTTATTTAATCTCAATTTTGCCCTTGTAAAGTACACTTAGAAACATACTGCAACTAAATTTTTCTTTTTAATTCTCAACTTATTAGAAATACTTAAAAAACATTAAAACAGGCATTTCTGAACATCAATAGCCATGATGATGAAGAGCCATTAGTAATCTAAGAGGACAATGACACACTTAAATCAGAACTGTATTATAACGTAAAATGGTTACTCAAATAACTCATGTTCAAAAGCAATATTTAAAATATGAAAGGAAAATGCATTTATCTGATAACTAAAACAACATGGAATTTGATTTATCGCTAATAAAACTCCTACGTGCAGTGGTAATGGTGAATCTTTTTGCTTTCAAATGCAAAACGTGCTTTCAAAAATAATTAAAAAAAATATTTAGTTTGCCAACACTGCTAATTCCATTAATCTTTTGGACACTTCAATCCTCAAAAGAATGTTAGAAAAATTGTGCATTTCTTCTTTAAGCTTGTGATAGGAAGCTAACAAGGTGATGGGTGCAGTGTAAGAACATCATCTGTTAGTATTTTTAGTTTGACTTGTAATTATGTATAATAATCACTATCATATACACACATTTGTAGATATGGAAAGAGTGATGTTGCACATATTGAAATTAATACACCCCAAAAATGCTACTATAACCTTTACTACTGCTAGATCTAGTATTAGATTGCTAGGAGCTTTGTTTTCATTTTATAAATATATTCAGCTTAAAAGCAGGACTGAATACACAACAGAATTATTCCAATATATATCACAAATAATCATACTATTTTCTCTCCTGTTGGCCTCAGTATTTGTTTGAAGCCCATATTGAATGCTGTATTAAATTATTATTTTTATTAATTATATCAGCCATATTGAAATCAGGCCACCTCAACCACTGTTCCCTTCTTAAATCGGAGCTCAGATGTAGCAATTTGCAGAGATTTGGACCACATCCTCTGGGTGAGAAAGATTGCCAAAGAGGGTTACTACACCAAGTTCCTCCAGGCCCTTAATATCAGCATTTGCACTCTGTAATTCAGGGCCTTCTGGAACAGGGAGCCATTTGCTCAGTCTCCCACCCCCCAGGTAAGAGGGATCAAGGATTTACCATTAATTATCTGTACTACCATAGCGCCTACTAGCCCTAGCCATAGACCTGTGCCCTAGTACTAGATGTACAAACACAGAACCAACAGACTATCCTTGCCTCACCCAGAGATCCTCAGATTGCAAGCCAACAAGAAATGGATACAAACAAAGAGGGAATAAGGAAACCATGAGACAAGATTGGTCGGCCTGAGAGACAGTGGTCTCAGCACACTAGCAGCTTATCTGTTATCCCATTTTTTTGTAGGCATCATGGAAGAGGAGAGTTTTAAGGAAGGTTTTGAAGAATGATAATGTGTTAGTTTTGCAGAAGTTTACAGAGAGCTCCTCATGCCTGAGGGGAGAAAGTACCATGGGAGAAAGCATAAAGGTTCCTGGTTGAAAAATTAGTAAGTGAGTGATAGTGGCTGGCATCATGGTGCTGACCTGAAGTGAGAGTCAGTATCTCAATAGTGAATGAGAGCTGTTAGGTAGAATGGGGGCAGGAATTAAACAGCTTTGAAAGTGAAGACAAACAGCTTATGTTTGAGGTGACAGAAAGGGAGAGCCAGTTGAGAAAAGCAAAGAGAGGGGTGAAAGGGTCAAAGTGAAAGGCTAGTAAAATGATTTTTGCACAAAAACATTCAGTATCAATGTGAGGGGGCAAGGTCACATTTATCAAGGCTAGAGAGAAGGATGAAAATGCATGGGGTCTTGTGTCCCCTGATTTTTGCTAATGCAAATTTCAAATGGAAACACCACTAAGTCTAGTCTCATGTCCTTTTCCTAGGGTGATTTTCGTTTCTTAACTGAACTACGAGGCATCTACCTTCATGTTCCCATCTACCTGGGCCACTGGTACTTTCCCCTCTTCCCCTGAGGTGATCAGCATTACCAGTTGGTCACCTGCCCCTTGGTCTCCACAAAGATCCTGCTAATTCTGACAGCCAGAGTTCATCAGTAAAGAATATACTTATATTCCTATCTTAAATGACAACCAGATCTCAATATCGTCTGGACCCTTGCTGGAATGGTCATGGGACAAGATGCTGTAGAAACTGGAGTCTCTCAATTTCCTAATCACTTGGAACAAGGCTTCCAATTACTACAACAGAAATAGGACTAGGCTCCAAGATATGGCTTCTGAACAATTCCTCAAAGATTGATTCACGATTGCCTGAGCCTCAAGGCCAAGTAATTTAGATTCTTACGTACGCACGGTCAAACTGGGAAAACAGATAGTTGTTGCTAATACTGTTCTAGCACAATTTCCACTATTTCAATTATTGTGTGGATAAGACTTAAGTTACCTTAGAAGACCCAAACAGTTATGAATATGTATCTGAGGTGCTCTGTTCAGAAATGTTAGAGGTCCTCTAACAATTATTCTTGCAAACTAAAAAGCTATATGAACACCGATATAAAAAAAAAAAATCTTTCCAAAGAATTCTGACAGGAAAGTAAAAGCATAATGGGCTAATACTCACTTCGTCGGATGCAAGTGGGTACTAGCCCACGAAACCTTATGCTTCAATACTTTTGTTAGTCTTTACGGTGCCACAGGACTCTGTCACTTCTGCAAATCCAGACTAACACAGCTACCTCTCTGAAGTCTGATGAAGTGAGGCTTAAGGAGTTCAATCTATTCATCTTATCAAAGATTAGATTGAGATGTGACTTGATCACTGTGTATAGCTACTTATACACAGAAAATATATCTGATAGTGGGGGGCCTTTGCTGACAAAGGCATAACAAGATCCAATGGCTGGAAGTTGAAATTAGACAAATTCAATCTTGAATTTGGCAACCTTAAGCAGTTGTCTAGTGGTAAAGGTAATGAAATATTGGAACAGCTAACCAGGAAAGGTAGTGGACTCACCATCACTTTAGTCTTAAATATGATAATTTAAGAGACAAAATTAGATATTATTTTAAAAAGAACATGTTTTAATCCAATTTCTGCAAAAAATTTATGGCCTGTGTATACAGGAGGTCAGACAAGATGATCAGAGTGGACCCTTCTGAGAGCCTCTGAATCATGGAATGAATCTATGAAAGAGTGGTGCTAGTAGGAGTTGTATTGCACTCTGAAGATGTTACATGCCTTAAAACACTACACATGGCTAACATTTCTTCCTTTGTAGCAATACCAAGATTATATAGCAAACTAACTTCTTGGCATAATGAGTGGCTTCTTTTATATTTCCCTGAGGACTTCATTTTAGCATGGTTTCAGACCACAATTTTCAAGGCCTGAAGAAACTTGCTCAGACAGCAGCTAATAATCGCTGACTGGGATTGGGGTATTTTGTTTTGTTTTGATTTTTTAAAGAGGGTAAAGGAGGAGATGGAGATGGTGAAATCCAATCAAGTGACTTTCATCAATCTAAATGATTCAAATTAAAAAACTAATTAATTAAAATTAACACAAAATTAAAAATGTAGTACTTAAATATATGTATTAAGACGCTTTTTGCATTTCATGCCTGGCATAATCTAACATGAAGCTTTAAGTATACAGTAATCCTATGCATTTTACAATTTGTACTCACAAGCCAGTTTGCTGATAATATGCAAACTTTGTCCTGTTGGAGGGGTGGGGGATTATATATTTGTACAAATCAGCCAGTTGTCTTACACTTTTTTGATTTTAGGATTTGATATAATGTATTCAAAAAGATCATTTTAATTTGCCCAAAAATGCAAGTCATCTAACATGCCACAATCTTCATCACCAAATGTACTATGCTTCAGTACACCCTGCAGAATGTGCACAAGAGCACCTCTTATTTCATCATTCTTCTGTTTTTAAATTTCAAAACAGAGCATCAGTCCAATCATCCCCTTCATATTTTTTTCTCCTGTCAGTTCCCTCTAGACCAGGGGATATAGGATTTTTCCCTCCCCTTCCTCCCATGAAACTCATGGATTTTTGGCACATCCACTGGGGAAGGGGGGGCAGGCCTGCATCTCAAAGCTGCATTCTGTCGCAATATGTATCCCAGTATCTCTATGGCAACAACTCCATAGCCAAGCTGTCACGGCCTTCCTCACTGTGACTGCTACCACCAAATCTTCCCTTGAGATGATAGGTGTTGGAACTAGAGGTGCTGGGGATGCTACTGTACCCCCTGGCTTGAAGTGGTTTCCATTATATACAAAGTTTACAGTTCGCCTCAATTAATCCCTGCACCCTCCCCACTATACAAATCGTGCCCAGCGCCCCTGTTTGAGGTTGTTTTAGAGCACCCGGGTGGTAGTGAGGAAAAGAAGCAAACCAATACTGACCCTCGCATCACAATCTTGTATTTCCTGCAGGTTTGTCTGGGAGAGGATGTGTCAGAGTAATTCTGCCTCATTGGATTCCTGGGAGGGATTGGCATGTAGAAAGGGAGGGATGATGGAGCAGAGATTGCACCCCTGCATCAGTTTCACCAAATCTGAAACCCCGCTACTCATGGAGGCAGAAGAAATTTGGTCCATGGCTCAAAGAAACATCAGCTATGACTTACAGCTACTCACAGTTATACGGCTGAAATTGTTCAGTAATGAGTGCACTAAAGATCTTTTGAAAAAGGGTTGGTTTAGATGAATCAGACTATTCAGTGGTATACTTTTAGAAAATCCTGGTTTGAAGTTCTTGAAGACTATATAGAGGCAATTTTTCTCCCTCTCTCCTCATTTTTTTTGGAGGGGTGAAAGGTAATATGGTATACTACAGGTTGGGTGGGGAAAGGAACTAAATATCCACAAATATACAGCATTCATCTGCCTACTCTGTATTCTGTGTTTGTAACTTCACATTCTGTTTTTATCAATTTTCTGTGTGTGTGTGTGTGTGTGTGTATATATATATATAACACATCTGAATATGCTAAAGAAAAAAAAAATAAGTAAAAAACTCCACTAAAACTGATCCTTCTGATGGTGATGGAGTTTAAAATTTAAGTACCCACACAAACTAGAATAATCAAATACAAGTTGCACTCTCATAAGTTTCTTTACAGTATTTCAGTCACTGCCCTCTTTCCCCCTCCACCCTCTTCTCCGAGCATAATATGACTCTAGAGGAGTATGTTCTCATACATTTTGATAGTTACTTTTCAGTGTTTTATGGCTGACTCAGTGGGTTACTCCAACCAGTGACAGGGAGGGTGGTTTTCAATTCAGCATAGCGAAACAAATGCCTCTTTCAGAAGTTCTGGTCTGGTACCACCTTCCTGTTGACATATGTGATAGAGGCCAAAGTCTCAAAGCCATAAAAACTATCAAGATCAATTACCTGAAGTAACAAAAGGCATGTCATGCAACCCACATGTCTATATAATTTATGCAAAAGATCGCTTCTTTTTCACATTAGCAGTCTGATATCAACCGCTGATCCAGAGAAGCTGCAAATAGAGATGGCTAATATCTGTAGCCATATGTGAATGCATATAGTAAACATTTTGAAGAATAATTTATTAAAGTCACTTCACTTATTCAAAACACATTTTCCCTTAGTTTTTCCACCAATTATCATCCTAAAAACAGACTTTTTGAATGGATCTACAAACTAACCTATTATAAAATTAATGAGGCACATTTAGTCTTTTCTTGGGGGAAAAAACAACAACAACCCGGTAGCTGAGAAATGTGTTCAACAACAAGAGAGTCAGCTTCTGCCAATGGTCAAATCCTGAAGTCAGTCAAATTTTTAGAGAACTTAAGAAGTTGTTAAATGTGAACATACATCCAATGTCAGGAATGTTATCGTTATGCTGCGGAACACAAGATTTTTAAAAAAACAACAGATTTATGGCTATGAGAGAGTTTAATAGTTCTGTGCAGTTACAACCTTCTCTGATTTTTCAGGGATGTCATTTTAGGAAAAGTGTTTAAGTTTAAAGACAGGCTCACACAGTAAGTAATTGCTCAAAGTAGAAGTGTGTTTGGACACAGTCAATATATATCTCAGTATAGTTTGTGAAAAGACGTTTGCTTTTTCTGGACCATGATGAGCTAACTTTGTTGTTGTTGTAGAAGCCCTTTTAGTTGAAAACTTTCTAGAAAAATCAGAGTAACATATCATCTATGTTTAATGCTAATATACAAATGTTATTCTCCAACAGTAGGCTACTCCATTTAATATTCCTTAGGCCATCTGTTTATTTCCTGAACCAAGACAAATTAAAAAGAAACTATATTAGGTAAATGAAAACTGTGAATGGTGTAAATGAAAACTGCCTAAATCTGTCAAGTGCTTGGAGAATGAAGAGTAACATTAATCTGTATGTACCCACAAGTTTTCTCAGAAACTGAACCACAAAGCAAATGGCTTAAAATGGATATTGATCATCCTCTAACAATTCTACAAAAAAAATCTAGTTTAAAAACACATTTAAAGTTTTAAAATAATGTTATATTAAAGCATTAAAATGCAATAAAATAGTTTTACAATATAGAACTATATGAGCTAATCACATTGAAGACTAATTGCATATACGCTGAGCACATGTACAATAGAACAAAGTATCAGCAGATTCCTGTTAAATGTCAGGTTGTTACTCATCATCATGCACTATACCACCTTTATAGAAATTGGTTTTAGTACTATAACTACACTATTTAAATACTTAGAATTTGGTCTCTGCAACACAAAGTTGTCCTGATTTTAAAATATATGCCAAAACTTTACATACAAGCAACATATTAAACCAGCATCTTAACTTTTGTGTGAAAGGCAATTATTTGCACTCCTGTTTTAAACATATAGGATACCTTTCTAGAATAAACACTTACTTATTTTTATCTCACAGGAGACAAGCAGGTCTTGGAGGTCCCAGGGAGGAGCCCGGGCAAGTGGGCTAAAAGAACTGTGATAGAGTGATTAATAAAAGTCACTATTATCAAATCAAGTTAAATGGCATTGAAGAGCTGCTGTATTATAGCCTTGTTTTACTCTGGGGATTTGAGAATAATTGTTTTACTACAAGGGATCTGTGAAACTTTATATTCAAACAAAAAGGTTTGAAGATACAATATTCCTCTGCATGGGTCTCAGAGGGGAAACTGAGACAGGTGCATTTCTTGTGCTGTGGCTTCAACTGAAGGGCATTCCAGATGAGGCTTGCCCTATCACAGTAACTAACATGCTGTACGCAACGAGAGCTGATAACTCAACCTATGACTGTATAAGCTTCCTTCACGTCCGGCCTTCCTTCCATCTCATATACTTGACTAATTGTTTTCCTACATTATGGAGCATCTAACCTATAATATAATGCTTTCTAATAATCTAGGAAGGTCCAGATATACTTCTGACACTCTATGAATAAATCCTTGCCTAATGCCATGGTATATTTTGTAAGACACCCAGAAACACCAAAGAAAAAAAAAGAAAAGAAAAGTAGTCGGTGGTGTAAACATATGGTTGTGATTATTTGGTAATCTGTCGATAGGATTCATAAATTCTGTAAGAGATTATGAACTCTGTCAGGCTACAAACTCCCTTTGGAATGGGCAACCTTTTGCTTTCTCTGTTTGCCTTCATATTGGACTGAAATTCCAAAGGCTGGTGGCAAAACAACAACAATGTAGTTGTTGAACTTAAGTACCCCTCCATTGCAAGGGAATAGCTCTGAAGAAAAGACAGAGAACAGGTTTTCTGATCACCTGACAAGGCTGAGCAGGATGTCACCTGACAAAAACAGTTAAAAGTTATAAACAGGGAGGAGCTGATTTATCTGGGTCTTTGACCATTTTATGTCTAGCAAGAGAGGAAAGAGAGGCAATGGAGCATGTATGGGCTGCATGAAGCAAGAGACCCTGCCTGCCTTTCTGAACACAGATGTTCCCCTCCTCCCAGCACCCGGCAAGTGGGGGAAGCTATTAAGGGGTACTGCATTTAGGATGCTTATCTTCTAAATCTGTACTCTATGGTGTTTTCTATGATAAATTAAGAGAGCAAGAATGTGTTAGACTTGACCAAAGTTTCTCAATGTGCTAAATGCTTCACAACTATTGCATGCCTCCAGAGAGAGTAAACCAGAAGCTTCCCACTTTTAAGGTAGAGCTCTGGGACAGGGTGTGTTTATGTAAGGGGCATCTGAAGTGTCAGCCCTGTGCCCAGAAGGCTTGGGAAGCTGGACAGCAGGTTCCAGCTCTCAAAAGGAGGTGCCAGACAATGGGGCTGCACCCCAAGAGTGTGCCAAGGTTCCTCAAGATCAGAGCAGTAGCTCGTCTCCATTCAGGCCCCAGAGGTTTAAGACATCTGGGATCCAGAGGCTTGGATTCCCCTCACTGCAATCTAGTGGGTGGCCAACAAGGTGACACCACATCAGATTTGTGAGAATGGCATACAATCAAATATGTAAAGACTAATTATTTACCTTTGCAGACATGCCACAGCTGAAGTAGCATCATAGATGACCCAAGAGAAAGAAAGGGTACAAAGAAAAAAAGGCAAAGGAAATACTACCACTCAACATGAAGGGCAAAAGTACTTGTTTATCTTTGATGCTGACCTACAAATTGCAGCTTAACAGCAGGTACATATTTAGTAAAAGTTCTTTAGATGGTGCAGTTCTGACAGCATACTCTCACATTTTCTTCATCTCTGAAGCGCCTGAGGAGATGAGATTATAAAACCAGCGCTAAAAAGTATGCAAATTAAAACACAGAAGAGAAAGTGTTGATCACCATCTACCCTTATAGCAGAGATTTTAAAACAAAGATGTCAAACATACAGAATTTACGAAGTGGACCTATTGAAGGAATCTTCTTGCCGGCTTAACTGTGTTATTCTAGATGGCTTAATGGGAAATCTGAATTTGATTAAGAAATCAATTACTTTGGCCCAAATGTTGGCAGGCTGTAGGAATGCTGTAACAGCAGTGCTCTCAACTCACCTAGGCAAGGGTAGAGAAAGAGAAGGAATAAGTTACACTGATTAATGGTGGACTCTGTAGCTAATTCAAGACTAGTGTTACACAAGCGCACACAAAAACCTGCTTAGTCCTCTAATGAAGTACACAGTCGTTGTGCAGTGACCATGAAGGTGGATGGCAAGGAGATAGCTATTATATGTACAGAAAGTTTTACTGAATATTTTAAATCTAATATTTTCCATTTAAGAGCAGAATGACAACAGGCAAGTCACCAGGAGATCTAGTTTATACTATTCAATATTCAGAGAAGGAACTGTATTTGGGTTTTTCCCTTGCACAAATCTGAGAACAAGTTTAATTCTCATGAAAGTGAGAACCTGGCCCTGTGCAATCTTCCTCACACAGACACTCTTGGCTCTTGCAAATGTAAACTCTATCATGAAATTAAAGTGTCTATAGTCTTCAGAAACGTCAGACTGAAGATGGAAGAATTGACTGTTTCCTGTAAGTAACTTTAATCTTTTGTTTTAAAAGTACACAGCTGCATATGAATCAAGCTCTATTTGTCATCCATTAACAAAATCACGTAAAGGAAAAAAAAATCTACTCAACACAATAGCCCTTCAGTTGTGGAAACCTGGGGACAAATTAGATTAACTTGCCACCCAAAGGAGATCATCTGGACCAAGCAATTTCTGAACTAGTTAGCCATATCCGCTCAGAAAAATGTGAGAATTGAAATTGCACTGCTGTTGCAGGAAGGAATAAAGGAAATATAGGCAGAGCTATTCTACCTGAGAAAGCTGGTACAGTACCTTTCTGCACTACATTTGGATGTACTCAGTACTATCACACCTTTTATTTAATGACACATGAAGGGTCCCCAATAGAGAAAGATAAAATTTCCTGAGCAACGACTTTTCTTTCTGAGAGTGCCCAGAGCTATACTCAGTTGCCTTGAAGAATCTCTCACGGGGGATACTACCAAGTTCTGTCTACCTCAGGTGTCAGCAACCTTTCAGAAGCGGTGTGCTGAGTCTTCATTTATTCACTCTAAGGTAAGATTTCACATGCCAGTAATACATTTTAACATTTTTAGAAGGTCTCTTTCTACAAGTCTATAATATAGAACTAAACTATTTTTGAATTTTAAATGAAGCTTAAATATTTTAACTAAAACACAGAGCCCCCCAGACCGGTGGCCAGGACCCCAGGCAGTGCGCCACTGAAAATCAGCTCACATGCCGCCTTTGGCATGCATGCCATAGGTTGCCTACTTCTGGTCTAGCTACGTCTCCTGTTCAATGTGTTTGAGTCCATTAGGTGGTATAAACTCAAGTATGCTGGGGGCACTGAGTAATCTCTCTCTGTCTCTATGAGATGCCAAAATAGTAGATCAGCAGTGGTGCTTTAGCCAACAACAACCTGGGAAGTGTGTTCTCTGACATCCTCCAATATAGAACTCAGTCCCTTTCTCACTCCCTGTTTCCAACAGAACCTACATTTGCTGAACCTTGATGATGGCCTGAAAGTCATCAGTAGCCTCAGGTGGTTGCTAAGGTAGTGAAATTAGAATACACAGGGTAATTAGGCAAGAGATTGCACACTGATGCACCTTTTACATTTACCATGGCGGGAGGGGGGGGAAGAGTGGTTTGGCCTGTCAAGTACTCATGTTCTAGGCATTTTTATCCTCAGTATGTATATTTTAAACTTACCTGTACAAACACCTAAAGCAACAGAACAGACACTTAAATCTGAAGAAATAAATATAGCACCTATTATCCAGAAAATTCCCAAAATTCTTTACAGACTATATTTAAAAAGGGATCTAATTACTTGTCCACAACTGAAATACAGCTCTCCCCAAGATGTAAGGTAATAGTCATTCTGCACTAATACTACATAACCATTTATCAGAATGGAAAACAAAACTTAATTTCTCCAGTTGAAGCTACAGGGGAATTTTAGGCAAGAAGAATGCAATTGTGTAATTGGACTTAGGCCAGGATACCGGGGTTAATGTTGCAGTTCTTACAAAATGTGCCAAACGATCTTCCAGTGATCACTGGGTGCCATCTACTGAGTCATCTCCTGTAGAATCTGGGTTTTTCTTGAGATCTCTATTTACATACTAATCAGGCCCAACCCAGATTCTTTTAAGAACACAGCACAAGACGGTATTGTTGGAAGTATACCTAGTGGTTTCATTTTCAAGAACAGTAAAATATGTTTGGATTAAAAGGGATGATATCTTTCCATATAGTAAAAAAAACTGTAATGAAGGCCACTTTCTACCTGGCACCACCTATAGTAAAACCTGCAAGCTGTAATTGTGCTGCAAGAAGGTGGCATTTAGGACATTCTGGCAGAAAAACTAAAGCATCCAGGTTGTAAAACACCGTAATAAGTAGGTAATCCTAGCTTGGCATCCAAGTTGCTGCCCTAACCTGTTCCTTATGATTATGATTTTAAAATGTCTCAGTGTCAGCAGGTTCACTGTGAGTCAGAGCTGAAATAATAAGTGGCTTATTTTCCATCCTGGTGGAGGAAATACATCACGGCTCATTGTGGCTCACTTACAGAGCCTGCTTTTTACAGGAAAATGTAAAAATAACTAAGTGATTTTGCCCTACTGCTCTTATTTTTGATTAACAAAGGCCTTACTATAATCAAATTAGAATAGAAAAAAAACACGTTTTTCAACATGGTCCACAAAACAATACCCAAGAAAAACCGTAGAAGAGCAAATGGCATAAACAGTCAAGAATATTAAGTCTGCGATAAACACCCTCTTCTGCCAAAACGACTAAACTACTCAACCAATGTAAACAACTGACTACTTCATTTGAAGTGAAAACATAAGACCTGATCCTGCAACCTCTTACTCCAAGGAGTTGCTCTTTTTCTCTTTCCTAGGCCTTGATGAGATAAATACATGCTAAAAAGTTACTCAAATGTTTGCAGAATCAGGGCCCATGATTGTGAGTTCCTCAGGGCAAGGAATGCCTTTTGCTAGTTATTCATGCAGTGGACAGCATGAAGTAACTCTAATGCTGACTGGGAGCTTTCGGTGCTACCTGCAATGTACATGTTCAGCAACGAGTCCTCGTGCAGAGATTCCCAGAGAAATTTACAGAGTTTCTCATATATAGAAGGGAAACTGGATCAGGCACTAAAACTGGTCTCCAATTTACTACAGAACCTATATATTAGCAGTTGTAGTACAATTGCCTCTATAGACTCCAACTAAAATAGAAAGGATTGTGAAAGGATCTGCATAGAGATCTGACAGCCCCTGCCCCAAAGAGTTTACAGTCTAAACAGACAAGATAGACCAAGGGCAAGAGAAAGTAAGCACCATCATTTTGCAGGCAGAGAACTAAGGCACAGAGATTAATTCAAGGTCACATACAAAATCAGCGACCGAGCCATGAGTCAAATTCAGATCTCCGAGGCTCTGTCCTATGCTTTAATGATAAAAGCAAGAAGAGGTTGGGGTTTTTTTCAGAACAAATTCATAAATTTAACAGCAATAAGTCATCAGGACTAGATGGTATTCACCCCAGAGTTCTGAAGGAACTCAAATATAAAGCTGTAGAACTATTTAACTGTAGTATTTAACCTATTACTGCAATAAGTCTCTGTACCAGATGACTGGAACGTAGGTTACAATGTCAAATTTTAAAAAAGGGCTCCAGAGGCAATCAAGGCAATTACAGGCCAGTAAGCCTAATGTACCAGGTAAACTGCTAGCAATTACAGTAAAGAACAAAATGATCAGACACATACATAAACATGATTTGTTGGGGAAGAGTCAACATGGCTTTTGTAAAGGGAAGTCATGCCTCACCAATCTATTAGAATTCTTTGAGGGGGTCAACAAGCCTGTGGATAAGGGTGATCCAGTGGATACAGTGTAGGTGGATTTTCAGAAAGGTTTTGAGAAGTTTCCTCACCAAAAGTTCTTAAGCAAAGTAAGTAGTCATGGGATGCAATCAGTAATTCATAGATCAGTAACTGGTTGAAGGAGTAGACATAAATGGCCAGTTTTTACAATGGAGAGAGGTAAACAGTTGGGTCACTGAGAGATCTGTACAGAGACTTGTCTGGAAAAGGAAGTGAGTAGTGGAGTGGCAAAGTCTGCAGATGACAAAATTATTCAGGATCATGATGTCCAAAGCTGACCAGGAAGAGCTACAGGGGGATTTAACAAAACTGGGTGACTAGGAAATAAAATGGCAGATGAAATTCAACATTGAAAAGTGCAAAGCAATTCACACTGGAAAAAATGATCCCAACTACACATATATAATAATGGGTTCTAAATTAGCTACCACTCAAGATAGATCTTGGAGTCACTGTGGATATTTCTCTATAAACTTCAGCTCAAAGCATAGCAGCAGTCAAAAAGGCTAACACAATGTTAGCAACTTTTAGGAGGAAAGGAATAGAAAATAAGATGGAAAATGTGTCACTATATAACTATTTTGCACCCAAACATTGAAAACTGTGTCCAATGCTAGTCACCCATCTCAAAAAGTATGAGGGAACTAGACAAGGTTCAGAGAAGGGCATGCAACAGCTTCCCATATGAGGAGAACTAGAAAGATTAGAGCTGTTTAGATTAGAAAAGAGAGAACTAAGGGAGGATACATAGAGATCTATAAAATCATGCGAAAACAGTGAACAGAAGTGTTATTTACCCTTTCCCACAATACAATCAACAAGGGATACCTGATGAAATTAATAGGCAGCATGTTTGTATTAAACATGAAGTTCTTTTTCACACAACACATAGTTAACTTGTGAAACTCATTGCCATGGGATGTTGTGATACCCAAAAGCATAACTGAATTCGAAAAAGACAGACATGTTCCTAGAGGACAGGTCCATCAATCACTGTTGGCCAAAGATTGGCAGGGATGCAACCCTATGTTCAGGGAAACCCTAAACCTCTGACTGCCAAAGGCCGGAAGGGGAAGAATGGGGAATATCATTTCAATTACCCTGTTTTGTATACTCCCATTGTAGCTCCGGTACAAGCCACTGTGAGAGACAAGATACTGAGCTAAATGGACCATTGGTTTGATCCAGTATGGCTGTTCTTAGGCTCTTAACCACCTTCCCCTCCATATCATGATCTTACTTTTTTTAAATAGACAATCTACACTTTTTCTATGGTACAATTACTTGTAATATAAAACTGGTTTGCTTGTTTTACCTACAATGCACATACTACAGTTGCTTTTATTCCATTGTGAAAATATAGCATTCATGTGAAGATACAAATATGTGCTGGCTTTACCTCATATTGTATTTTTTTAAAAAAATTGTAGAATAACCTGTGTGTGGCATTAAATAGAAAGGATCATGTAATATTTTATTTCAATAGCTAATATTGAGACAGTTGCTTTTTCTTGGCTTGCCCAACCCCAATCGTTGCATATAAACATATAGTGTTAGCTTTAGAGAAATTAAATTATGATGAGTTTTTAAAAATCTAGTAAATGAAGTCTGATGGGTGGATATTTTTTAGAAAAAATAGATTTATTTAAATTGGATTTTATTTTTTCTCTTTAAAAATAAACCTACTTAAAACAAAATCTGAATTTAATACAAAATATGTTGCAACCTAAACTATCATAATCTCTTAAAACCTTAAACAAGAAATAATTATGCTGCATCCATGAGCTTTTATCAAAAATCGAGTTAAAGTCTGCTTTTCTGTATAATAAAAGCTGTTTTCCCCCAGATACTAACTTTTCAGGTCAAGCTTTATAAATGTGGCACAATAGGTCACGTGCTGTATTAGGCGTTTTGTTTTATTTAATAAACAAAAAATGTATATGCAGTTTTGTATGTTTAACTAAATTTCAGTTACCAATTAATGCAGCTTCACACAAATCATGTAAAAATGTACACTTAAGAATCTGAAAATATTAAGCTACATACTTGTTTCAATAAAAATATATAGTTGTACTGCACCCTCTTAGCCAGCAAAAATATACCAAATCTAGTGTAAAGGCTCTATTTAGTTTAAATCTATATGTTTTAATGGTTATAAAGTTAATGAAAACGTAGCTTTCTGTAGAAAATTACCAAAATTCCAAATGGAAATGGTGACTAAAATCAATTATTTAAAATTTCAGACTTTCCACTTGATTATTCAAGTCATTATTTAAATTTTTCCACCCTGGAGGAAGGATTACAATCCTCTAGTATGGAAGGCAGGAGGGGAATCCTAAAAGAGGCTTATCTCTATTGAGTGAACAGAATTTTGGAAGCTGGTTGATAAACTGGAAGTTCTCAAACGAGAGGCAGAGGTATCTACTAGGGTACAGTATCTGTTAAATCCTGTCTCCATTAGTGACAGAATAAACAGCCCACTAATGAAACATACAGAAGATACTCCTAACTCCTCTCAGTTAAGCAAGTCAGATATACCACCACAAAGAGACCTAGATATTAGAAATGTGGGCAGAAAATGAAGACACATTCATCTTTGGGGAAAAATATGAGCAAACAAAACCTGAAATACGGAAAGTGGAGAGGGAAACAAAGCAGCAATGCCACGTGAGATATGATAAGCAAATATATCAGTTTGCAATAGGATGTGGCCCTATAAAAGAAGGGCCAATGGCATTTTAGGCAGCAAATACTGGGGCATCACATCCTTGAGGTATTCATCCCACTGCACGCTGCTCTAGTGTGACTGCAGCTGCAACACCAAGTTTAGTCCTGGACACTTTCTCATCAAGATAACAAGCTTGAGAGAGTTCAGAGAAAAAACAAACAATCAAGCAATTATGGGACTGAAGAGACTGATATGAATAAAGATTAAATAGAGAGTAAGTAATATACAACTCGCTTAAGTGACAACTCTGGGATGGGGTCAGTGTCTACAAAGAACAGTCCCACGGGTTATACATCAAGATGCAAGCATCAATATTTTCAACAATCTCATCTCAAAGTGCCTTCCAGCCATACACTGTGCATGTTCTTGTGATGATCAGCCACTGATGTCACAGGGCTACCTTCAGCGAATATATTTATACCACTTCCCCCTCTTGAGCTTTGATTAGCTCAGCTATAAGAAACAGAAAGCGACCTGCCGAGTGCTGGCCTACCATGGAAATATCCTATGCAGCTTCGGAAACAAAGACAGAGCATGTCTAGTAACTGACGCATCATATTTATGGATGTTTCTGGATCAGGTGATGCATCTCAGCACATGTGACAACACAATGTTTCAAGTACGTTGAAAATATTCTTGGTTGCAGCCTATCATACTGTGTGATCACACCTTTATGGATATCACAATAATAGACTCATTAATATTACCCTCATAATGTAAGAAAGGTGTAAATACAACAAATGCTAAGTTACATTTTCCAGGGAGCACATACTTAGTACAAGATAAGGTTCAGATCAAGTGTGGTCAGCAAACAGGTAGAACTTGGTTCAATTGATAATTCTAATGGGACAAAAGTGCCATCACTTGATATGCATTAACCCTGTAAAAACGCAATGGAGATAAGGCACTTTAGTGTCTCCAAAAGTCAACCAATGTAAAGGAGTTACAGGATAATTCATCTTAAAATAAATCCTTGATTTTGGTAGTACAGAACAGTAAGCTTGTCAGAATGAAGAACATGACTGAAAACTAACATAAAATACATAGCATACATAAAAGGCTATTAAATTAAAATATGCAAATAGAAGAATAAACAATTCAATAGGAAAAAACATTTATGTATGCAACACTTCAGTGTTTGTAAGATGGAGAATTACTTGTAGAAAAAAGGATTGTTAATAAATTTTCAGTTACAAAGGCATGAGGAAATAATGTTACTATAAGTCCAAAATAGTACTAAATGGTAGAGCAGGGGTCAGCAACCTTTCAGAAGTGGTGTGCCGAGTTTGCATTTATTCACTCAAATTTAAGGTTTTGCGTGCCAATAATACATTAACATTTTTAGAAGGTCTCTTTCTATAAGTTTTTAATATAGAAATAAACTTTTGTTGTATGTAAAGTAAATAAGGTTTAAAAAATGTTTAAGAAGCTTCATTTAAAATTAAATCACAATGCAGAGCCCCCCAGACCGGTGGCCAGGACCTAGCCAGTGAGTGTGCCACTGAAAACCAGCTCGCGTGCCGCCTTCAGCACCCGTGCCATAGGTTGCCTATCCCTGTGGTAGAGGAATGTACAACCGTTTTAGGTATACTGATTCTTTGGGAGCGGTAACAGAAAGTATAAAGTTAGTGTGCCCTAAAGACTCAAAAACAAAATGGCAAATTAAAAGACCTGTATTTATTTATTTTAATTTCATGACTTTTAGGTTCATAATTCACAATCTTTGAATATTTGTGGTTGTCAGTCTTTACCTTTAAGAAAGATTTCATACAGGATAGTATTAGTACCCTACGGGCCAGATTTTTAAAGGAAATATAGGTGACTAGTGGGATTTTCAAAAGCATCCTGATGCTTTCAAATCTTTAAAAATCTGACCTGTGGTGACTATTTGGGAGCTAAGTTCTACACTCAAGTGGTGACGTGAAAAAGGACGAGGGTGTCGGATAGAGAGGCAAAATAACAGTTGGCAAAGGCAATCCAGATTGGTGAATTTTGGGAAACTGAGGTTTTTTGTCATCAATCTGGAAAATCAGTCAGTCTTGATGTCATATGATCCCAAAGAATAAACGTGCATTAAAAAAATGAAAAAGCAAAAATTTTAGAATTAAATATTATGTCATTTCACTAGAAAGGTTGAAATGTGGTTGTTGATACTACTAGCAAACATGAATATTTTCAATTATTGCTATAAAAATATCAATTTAATAGCATAATGACATCTATCTGCACATTGTTAACGAAGATAAATGAAGAGCTAGGAGTATTAACAACATTTTAAAAAGTAAATAATTTAAAGGACTGACACTCCATTTACAGTGGCGTGCAAGAAAAAGGCAGTACCCTTCAGGATAAGGAATTTGTGAACTGCAATGGGGCTTTATACAGACACAAACTAATAATGGTTTGTTGACTTGTCCAGACATTGGGATGAATTGTGCCTTTAAAATCACAGCCCTGGGAAGCACAGGATGAGATGAACCCTCCCTCAACCTGTGTGGAGGGGAAGTCTCCAATATCCCAGTTTTGCAGGCACTAAAGAGGGTACATCCCATCTGGGATAACTGTTACCCCTCTGCTCCTCCCCATCCTGGGGATTTCCCTTCTGCTGCCATCTGGCAGAGTTTCAACCCCATTCTCAAACCCAGCTCCTACCAACCCCCGATCCCTGATTTGGCCCCTCTCCTCTTTCCCGTCTCCCATTGTTTTAACCCAGGGGTCTCTAAACTTTATGAGATGAGGGCCATATTAGATGGGCTGAAGCAACTGTGAAAAAATTCAATATATGCAAAATCCCCCCTTTGCTCCTCCGGCTGCTGCCGTGCCCCACCTTCCCTCCTCCGGCTGCTGCTGCGCCCTTTACTGCTTCAGCCGCTGCCGTGGGGGGCACTCACTCCTCCGCACATCAGGCTGCCGAGCAGCAGCTCACAGAAGAGTGGGGCCGGTGGTGGCTTCTCTACATGCCTGCTCAGCTGGAGGGCCAGACAAATCGAAGCTGCGGGCTGGATCCGGCCCCCAGGCCATAGTTTGGAGACCCCTGTTTTAACCTCTTGTGCATTCAGTTTGGCCCGTGCAACTCCTGAGAGCAGCAGGGAGCATACTGCTATCCAAGGAAGAAGAGAGTCAGGGCATTAGCTTCAAATAGATGCTACTGAGCATGCTAGGCACCAGCAAAGTGCAAATTCTTACAGTCAGCAGTTTGTACCATTACACAACACCCACCTACATCAGTTAGGGATGTGACTTTTTTCACACCTCTAGCCAACAAAGCTACATCAGCAAAAGTTTGTAGCATAGAACAAACCTTCCATTCAGACTACAATCAACTTTGCATGCAGAAGAGAGGCATGAACTCACTCCAAAACTATTAAATAAGGTATTTAAGAACAATGTACAATACTATATTCAAAATATAGATGCCAGTGTAAGATATATTCTCCTCCTTTTCTTCTGAAGTTCTGCAACTCCTCTTGGACAACAGCAGCTTGTAAACTGACATTCTTGAAGATGCAGAAAGGCATTATTTTCAATTGCTTGAATAAAGTTTCTTCAGTTCGTTAAGCAATGTTTAATAAGAACTCAAATTTATCGTAACTGTGGAAACCACAAGATCTTTTGGGTCACCCTGATCAAGACGGAAAGCCACAATTGCTGTGGGGCTGCTTCTCTCTCTCACACACACACACACAAAATCAATCCACCCACTCACCTGTGCCATAGCTTGTTGACAAGTCACTATGGCTTGGTTTCTATCCCCTACTGCCTTTTAGCTGAAACAAAATGAACAGTTCTCGTGTTCTCTATCTACCTTTGTTAAACCATTGCAACGTATCATGCTAACGCATCCATTCAGAAGGAAAGAAAGATGATCCTGTAGTAAAGTCAAGGATATTTTGAGTTCTATTCCCAGCTCTACCACAAAATCCTTATGAAATTGGGAGACTTATTTAACCTACGTGCCTTGGTTTCCCCATCTGTCAAATGGGCATAGGAATACTTCTAACTCAGAGGGGTGTTCAGGATAAACTAATTTTTTGTAAAGCACACAGAGGTCTTTTGAGACATTCAAAGTATCACTTATTCATACACTAAGTTACTATTCATACACTACATACACACCAAAATAAGTGAAAATATTAAAGAGGGACACTGATGTAGAAAAACTATTCGAATGCAAAAAAGTATCTCATTCTGCTGAAAGTTATCAATGCACAAATTCTGTAGAACATTAGAACGACTATGTAAAAATGGTACCTCACGCAGGAGATCTGCTCCTTTTGTTTATTCTTAGTCACAGAAATGTGCTGCTCCAACGAAACAAATATGTTTTTGCAACTTCTTACTCCTGTTAGCTAGAGCATTACCATATTGCTATGGAAAAGTGAGCTGCATTCATTTTTGGCTTCTGAATCATGAAGAGATTTCTCAAATAAGAAAAACCTTTTATGAGGAAGGAATAATCAAGGAATTCCAGTGTCACTTTCAAGCCACTTTTCACACTAGAACCACACTTTAAAGGAGTCATAAATCAAAGAAAGATGAACAGAAAGCGAAGGAAAAATAGCCAGTGTTCATAATGGAGAGACATTTAGAATATGAGAATTTGCAAGCCCAGAACAGACATATGCCAATTCATTTTTAGCCAGACATTTAGCATTTTCTGCTCCAGCCTTCTAATCTTCCCTACTACACTATATTTCAGAGACATATTGCGACAGACATATTGCAACACTACAGATGGCAAGTCTTATTTAACTCTTAAAACAAAAGCTTGCAGGTCTCCAGTTGGTTTTGGAGTTCTAAATCTATTTTTGCCCCAGATCAGAGGTGAAAGTAAGCCAGTACTGTACAGCGTACTGGTAAGAAAGTGGCCACCAGTACACAGCTGACCAACCAATTGCGGGGGAGGGGGAGCTGCCCTGGAGCCCAGCGATTTAAAAGGGCTCAACCTCCCTGGCAGTGGCCAGAGCTCTTGGCCAGGGCTCCAGTGGCAGTTTAAAGGGCCATCACTGCTACCCTGGGGCTCTGGCGCTAATTTAAAGGGCTTGGGACTCCAGCTACTGCCGCGGTAGCGGCAGGGGTGGTTGGAGCCCCGAGCCCTTTAAATTGCCACTGGAGCCACAAGCAGTGCGGGCCTGGCAGTGCTGAAGGGTTGGCTGGGGGAGTCTGGCCTCAGCCCCGACTCTTCTGCCCGAGGGCCTGCCCCTTGCAAGGGCCCAGAGCCACACCCTTCCCCCTCACCCCCCCCCACACACATACCTTGCCCAGGACCCTGACTCCCCTGCGTACCAGTAAGTCTTAAGTATCAGAGGAGTAGCCATGTTAGTCTAGATCTGCAAAAGCAACAGAGTCCTGTGGCACCTTAGACTAACAGACATTCTGGAGCATAAACTTTCATGGGTAAATACCCACTTCGTCAGATGCATGCACTAGTACACAGTAATGGGAAGTCTGTTAAGTTACTTTCACCTCGTCCCAGGTAGAATGTGTATTTATTTTAAAATAATATTGGAAGACTTACTGCACAGACATTTGCTTAACAAAAATTGTATAAGATTAGATTACTTTTTAATCTGAAATTGTTTAACACACACTGTTTGACACTTTGTTCTTTCAATCTCAAGTGCATTTAAAACATACTACAGTAGATTCTCGATTATCCAGGATGATAGGGAAAAAAAATTAATCCTGGTTAATAAAATCCTGGATAATCACCATCCATAGGAAATACGGGGAGGGGAGGGTTGGTTCACCAGCCATCCTGTGCCGGGGGGAGGGTTGTTGGTTCACTGGCTGCCCTGTGCCCTGGTGGGGGTTGGTTTTTTTTGTGTGCTTGGGGTGACAACAAAGCCAGAGCAGGCCCTGCGAGTTATGCATTATTTTTTTTTGACATCCTGGTTAATCTACTTTCTGGTTAACCCAATCCTGGATAATCGAGAGTCTACTATATTGAAGCTTTTACGGTTGTAAGTAAAGGTTGTCTTCTTTAAAAAAAATAGTAGGAAATCCTATAGGCTATATTCTGACAGGCTCTTTTCCAAAACTATCTTCTATTATGCAACAAATCAGACGTCTTTAAAATGTTCCTCCTGACACACACTGTTCTTCTTTACAAGAAAATTTTAACTTTCTTGCTTACGACAGAGAGTAGGGTTTTACTAAGCCAAAACTGATCAAAAAGACTGCTACATCATATACAGTATCTTATGTTTTGCTTGTCTATATATGATACAACATGCCAGTCACTGTTTAGCTCAACAGATTTCAAAATTATTTCTCACTTCCTCCACATTTGCCAACAAAAAAAAAAATTTTGCTTTCATTTTTAAAAGCCACACCTCCAAGTGGGAGGGGGTGCGATTTTCCCCGGTGAAATATTTTCAGATTACCAGAAGACTGCACTCTTAGTTCCTTTGTTCTAATATTTAAAAATATTCAGCCTTTTGGGCTTTCTAACTAGCACCAAATAATTTACAGTTAAGTACATTCCTCACATGTGTTTTGAGAGCAGAAAAAGTTGCAACTGACAGCTGTCATGACAATCTCTGGATTCAAACAAATGCCTGGTGGTTAATGTCCATACAAAGTATGCACATGTGACTAAATAAGCATTTTGCAATTCTGTGACAGCATAAATTTTAGTGGTTTGGGTTTTTTTGCTCCATTCGTCTGGTAATACAGATACGAAAGCAGTCTGAGAATTGTATCAGTTTTGAGGTTATGATCATTTTAAAGTATGAATCGCTTAATCTAAAAGTTAACAGATTGGGCACACAGTCCTCCAGGAGCTGCACAGACATAACTGTTAGTCCTGCAAGCTCCAAACTACAGACCTGAACGTGGCACTGTTATTTTGTACAGAAGTTTGATAATTCTTCATTCTATTTCCTGAATCTCTGTATGTTTAATTTATAAAACACCCAGGACTTCATGTCTATTTTCATTCCCATCCCCTCTTAACCAAGAGCATCTCTCACCATGGTAAGCGGCATGTTGAACAGGCTGAATGATTTTCAAATACAAAAGTTAGTGAAGTAAAAGAAGCTGCTCTGCTAGTTGAACCACCAGAAGAAAAACAGTACAGCAGGTCTTAAACATTTAATTTGGAAGAGGACAGTGGCTCACACACCAGCTTACTGTACCATGGCTTTGGAGCTGAGCAGGAGTGCACAGCAGACAAGCTGCAGATTTTTGCCTGGAGCTGGAGTGGAGCCAGAGCACCACTCCAAAGCCCTGCAAACTGAAAGTGACAAACAAGGCTGCCCCATTCTCCTCCTTTTGTGGCTCTCCAAGATCAGAAAGAAGATTTTCAAAATCTACCTGTCCTCATGCACAAACAAATTCCATCAGCTTTATAGTGATACTCTTTAACTGTGCTAATAATGCAATGGGGGAAATCCTAAGTGGCTAAAAAGTTGTCTACTTCCGTTAGCGCTACTATCCTAGTTGAACAACACTAATGCAAACTGTGTACACACTGGAAAAAGAAGTTCCCAGTCATTGAACAGTAGGAATATGTATTCCTGCTTACATGAAAACTTCTGTTCTTTGACTAATAAAGTTCTGTTCTTTGAGTAATAAAGTTCACATTGGGTACGACAGTCTGTTTGCAGGATGGAAGCAGAATCAGATCGGTCAGGCACCAGCAGCAGTGGAATACCCCTCATCCTGAAGTTTCATCCCGTTGAGACTTCCACAGACAGGATAACTCAAATCTACTGTGAGGGGGAAACTGCAACCTGCCAGCTGAGCCTCCCCACCCACACCACAAAAAGTGAGTCATGGGGCGAACAGCAGAATACACAGACCTCTCTTTTTGCTCCTGGTCTCTCTGAGCCTAGCTTGGTCCTTGAAGAATGCAGGGGCACCAGCCCCTACAAATGCCTCAGAAAGAGAAGTGGAGCTGAGAAAATGATGTCCCTAGCTGGGAATCAGTCATACTACTGACTCAAACTCAATCTAAAAATGTGAAGTGAAGTCTGGAATTTCCCTCAAAACAACTCTGAGTAAGGAGGTTTGGCTGAGTTGCCTACCACTGTGGGGATAAGAAAAAAGATGGAGCGACCTTCAGATGGTGGGACAGGACAGGTCTGCTTCTGCCCCCAGCTGCAAGCAGGCTAAAGTACCCATTATAACTGATCTGTGGACACTAGTGTGAAAAATGATTACCAGTCCATAATTTGGGATAAATTTAACATTTATTAAACAAAAAAGCATGGCCCCACAAATTATTTAAATACAGTTTTCTACAATTCCTTACTGATATTTTAGCTTAGATTACAAATGAAAATTTAAAGAACTTTCACTCCGTCTTTACTTTTAAAAACATGCATTTCACTGAGCAGGTTTCAAAAGTCATTCACAGGTTCTTTCACTTACAGCAGGAGTGGCCAACCCGCACCTGAGAAGGAGCCAAAATTTACCAATGTGCACTATCAAAGAGCCACAGTAACACATCGGCAGCCTCCCTTCAGCTCCCCTAAGCGTCTCCCACCCGACAGCAGCACTGCCGATCAGCACCTAACCCTCCATCCTTGTGCCTCCCACCCACCATGATCAGCTCTTTTGTGACGTGCAGGAGGCTCGGGGGGAGAGGAGGAGCAAGGGAGCAGCAGACTTATGGGACGGGGTGGGGGCACCACAACCCACCCTGCTCCCTGTCCCCTGACTGCCCCCACCTGTCCCTTATCCAACCCTAGGGTTATCATTCGTCCGTATTTAGCCAGAAACGTTCGGCTTTTTGAGTCAGTCTCACCCCCCTGCAGCTGCTTGATCCAAATGTGCTGAGGTTGGAGCCACGCCCAGAGCTGCTGCCTGTGATGGCACCAGTGGGGCCTCCACACAGGGACAGCCCTGCCCTCAGCAGCGCCCCTGCTGAAAGCGGCCACGGCCCGTTCCCTGGGGGAAACGGAGGCTGCAACAGCCAGCGAGCCACCCACCCTGAGTGCTACCACACGGTGGCGTAACTCCGGAAGAGGGAGGAGCATGTTTGACTTAGCGCAAAACCAAATACGCCACCCCGCGGGAGCACGCCACAGCCCTGCCCCCTTCCCTCCCCCGATTTCAAAAAGTCCTCATGGGCCGCATGTTGTGCAGGCCTGCTGTAGCACATGGGAAAGTTGGCTGTAGCTCCAGTACTGGAGTTGGCGCCTATGCGAGGAGCTGCATATTAACCACTGAAGAGCCTCATGTGACTGGAGCCACAGGTTGGCCATCCCTGACTTACAGATTGTTACACCACCACATTGCCGCTAAGACTGGGCTCACCAAACTGCATATGAATATTTAAGTGTGAAATGTTTTTCAGTTTTAAGATTTTATTTATTACTAATTTTGCAAAAAAAGGAACAGTTTCACAAAATATGTTTAATGTCACTTCCATGATAAATCCATACTCATATCCCCAGTCATATTGTTGAAGGACCACAAATTAATATTAATTGTCTAATTAAATTTGAGTTTTGTCTGACTCCTCTATTTGAAGGGCTGAATTAGAACGGCTAGTCATTTGCTCCTGTTTACCCCAATCCATAACACAAGGCACTCAAAACCAAAATATAACACGTACAACACAAAAATGTAATGTTTTACAAAATATGAAATTAACCTGTGGAACCCAGGGCTGCAGGATAATTTGAGGCAAATCGTTTGTGATTAAAAAGCAATTTGGTATTTTTATGAACAGCAGCATCTGCTGCTACACTAGTTAAAATAACATTACAAGTGTTAATAATAATCCAGATAATAATTCAGAGCATAAATTCATCATCAGCTACGGGAAATAGAGCTTTTCCCATGTGTTAGTTTTATTTGTAACATAACTTTTACAAAAGGAGGAACAATCTTAGCTTGTCATTCTTGGTAATTAAAATGGTCCCATTTGATTGGGAGAAGTAAATAAACACAGCTGCCAGAGTTTTATAAGCTTTGAAAGAATTAATTTTTGGGGTTTCTCCAGCCCAAGTAGGTACTCTGTATATGGCCGTACAGTCCACTGGTATGTGCCAGTGTTTAGAGTGAGGTATTAAACAATAGTTTTTAAAATATGGTTTTGAGATACATCAGTGTGTAGCTAAAATTGCTATTAAAAGTTTAAAATGTCAATAAAACATTAAGTGACCTTAATTCGTATTTTCACATGTATAAAGAAAGGCATTCAGTTAAGTCAGGGGTGGGCAAACTACAGCCCGCAGGCCAGATCCGGCCTGTGAGATTGTCTTGACCGGCCCACCTGAGCTTCAGCAGGGAAGGCTGCTCGTGGAACGCCCCTGCTTTCCCTGTTCTCCTGGAGTTCAGCGCACGCCTGAACTCCGGGGAAGGAGACTGCGCCCAGTCTCTCCCCCGCTCTCCTGGAGCTCAGCAC
>ML677348.1:17616232-17713114 GCA_007922305.1 Dermatemys mawii
CGGTCAGGGGACAGGAATCAGAGGGAGAGGTTGGATAGGGCATGAGAGTCCCAGGGGAGGGGGGAGTCTGTCAGGGGTTGGTGGTGTGGATAGGGGTCGGGGCAGTTGAGAAGGGGGTAGAGTCCTGGGGGGGGCAGCTAGTGTGTGGAGTCTCTGGAGGGGACAGTCAGGGGACAAGAAGCAGAGGGGATTAGATGGGGGTGGGGTCTTGGAGGTGATGGTTAGGCTGGGGGGTCTCAGGAGGGAGCAATCGGGACGGGGGGGTTGAATGGGATTCTAAGGGGGGCAGTCAGGGGGCAAGAAGTGGGAGGGCGTCGGATGCGGGCGGGGCCAGGCTGTTTGCGGAGGCACAGCCTTCCCTGACCCAGCCCTCCATACAAGTTTTCAGCCCCGATGCGGCCCTTGGGCCAAAGAGTTTGCCCACCCCTGAGTTAAGTCTATTTATAAGGAAATTAGAGCTTTGAGAAAATGAAAGTGAGGGAAAAAGTTTTAAAATGTTACATGAAAATTCACTTAGCCAGTATTTTTTTTAAGAAGTATTTAAAGGACTAATATTATATGCAGTTTTCTCTGAAAAAAATGCTAGTGTTGTCAAAAAGAACAATTACTAGAACATCCAGAGAGAAAGGAAATCCCTTCCCAAGACTCCTCAAGGTTATGAATCCATACTTTCCAAGATATTCAGCAACTTCAACTTGCAATTTTGGTTCCAGAGACGACTTAGCTCTTTCAACCATGAGTAGCATCTACAGAACTGCTTGACTGGCTATACATTAAAACATTCTGTGCCTGGATATCTGTTACCTCCAAACAGTATAAAAGGTATGAGGTAACATGTGTCATGATACAATGTGTAGCTGTGAGAAAGAATGAACTGGCAATTAAGATTGAAAAGTCATAAGTACTTTGTATAAGAGAGGCATTCTGAAGAAAATCTGGAATTTACTGGCTTTGGGGAAGGTACGGCAGATAAAATGATAATCAATATTTAAATAACAGGACGTACTAGTGCATTAGAATAAATATACAGAACTCACTTCGGAGGTGGTATTCTCAAACAGGTTTAAAAAAGTTTTAAATTAGAACAAACCTACACAGACTTCAGTTTATCCTTTTGGCATTCTAAACTGAATGCAACAGCCAAAAGGATTAAATAAAATTTAAAATCCCAATTTAGAATACTTTGAAAAATACCTGTTTTAAAATATAAACTATGTTTCATTTTAACTCACTAGCAGAACAGAAAACATAGGCCCAATCACATGTGAATCTCATTTGAACAATTTCAGTCTTAAATTTATTACCATCAAAAAAGCAATTAATCCTTAAAATTATCCCAATATCTTACTATTTAGAGTTAAGAAAATGTTAATGTTGTTTCTCCAAGACAGAAATATTTAAAATACTGAGGTTTTTTGTAGGGCTTTATTTATTGACTGAAGTCTGTTAGCTTTACTTCATGTGATTTTCAGTACAGGTATGGGTATTCGCAGTATCCAGAAGATAATTAAGCAAAACTTAGGATAGACACACAATAGTATAGTCAAAAAATGTGATGTGTTAACCAGCACTTTCATAAACTACAATGTAGTCATTGCCCATGAGAAACACTACCCAGATGGCATTACCTTCTTCTATATCAGTAACCGACCAATACTCTGTCACCAGAGCTGGCCCCAAGCTAAGTCTCTTCTAAAGAGAACCAACCAACGCAGATCGACCTGTGCATAGTCATCTGGATACATGGCTGAGCAGCAGTTAGTTAGTTAAGGAACACCCAGGGCCCGAAAGTGTTATGAGGACTCAGGCAGGAGCCCAGAACAGAGGAAGGTCCCAGGGGAAGAGCTTCTCAGGAAAACTGGGTAGAAAGCTACATCCTAGGGCATCTCCCTAGAGAGCCGAGGCTTCCAGAGAGAGGAATAAACTCAGAATGCAAAGAGAGAAAGCTCAAGAGGAGACAGTTGACAACTCACCAGGAAGGGAGGCCTCGGAGACACCATGAGTCAGCATGAGAGAGACAGCAAAGATCAGGCAGCCAAGAAGCCTGAGGACTTACAGCAGGAGAAGGCCCATTTACATGTTTGGCAGCTGATTAAATAAACTAGACCCCATGAAGGGGCATTGTTCACGGTCTACAAGCCTTGTTGAGCTGTCTGAACGTCCACTAGGGGAAACTGAGGCACCGATCCAACTGTGTTTCCACATCAGGGCACTCCAGGGTGAATTCCCACCACAACATACCCATATAGAAAAGTGTTTAGTTTAAAACAATGGTCACCAACCGGCAGAACGCGATAAACTGGTCGAGCCTGGAGCTTCTGCCAGTCAATCAGCAATCTCCTGATTGGTGACCACTGCTTTAAACATTATTATATGGGTATGTTATGATGGGCATTCACCCCTGTGCTGCTAAAAGTCCAGCAGTGCTGTAGGGCTCCCTGCCTGACCCGGCCTCACATCGCTCCCAGAAGTGGTCAGCACCCCCGAAGCCCTGGGGGAGGAGGAGCAGGTGTCTTTGTGCACTGCTCCTGCCTGCAAGCGCCGCCCCACTTGTTTTAATAGGGTTGGATAGATGTAGCCAAGGACCAGATCTGACCCACAAAACATAAGTAATTTTACTTCTTTAGGCACTTTAATATGAAGAACCTAGAAATCTTAAAGTTGGGAGCATATCATTTTGGAGATCATGTTAAAAAGATGATCACAGTGCAGTCTGCTGGTCACATTCAGCCATAATGTGGCTTGGAAACAATATTTTGCACTGTAGAAGGTGTTTTCATATATGCTGCCTTCTGAAAAGCAGTTTAGTTGTTATTTTAATCTCAAACACCCAGCAAATATGAAGACATCAGCTTTTATTTAATTCTATTGCCAGGATTAATATGGACAGGAGCAAAGAATGTGGACAACAGAAATAACGCATAGTATTGCGCCAAAAATGAGTAAACACTACAAGTTGGGCAAAGAGTCCAAGTGCAACACCAAGACACAGCCAAATTTGGATGGTTATAGCTAAACCTCAGTTTCTAATGACTGTGTGGTGTATGTGCAAGAACAGCCTTCAGTCTTTTTACAGCCTCAGTTGCCAACTATAAACCTCCAAAAGTAAAAATATGAAAAAAAGCATTGGAGATACTGTACAGCTACATTATACAGGTCATCTCTAAACTGCAAGAGAAGATTAAGAAGTTGCCTTGCCACTGTTTTATTAAGGGATACAAGAGCTACCTCCACACCTTTAGCTATTATTCCTATTATATAATTCATCATGAGGCAAAAAAGGGGTGGAAGGTGTGTCCCAGCTCACTATTAGTGACATTAGTAGTGCCATTATTTACAAATCAGAAGTCAGTTAGGGATTTTATTCTCTTAAATCCTCAGGACTGACCACTGAAGGATTTCCACAGAAATAATCCACAGAAAAAATCTAACTTGAACATACTTAACAGATTTCTGTTCAGATACCCAAGTAGTATTCTCCATTGCTTGACAAAAAAATATGCAAATACAGTATTTCCAAACAGCAATATCTCCATTGCTGGTATGTCAAAGCAAAGTTTCAAAGTCAGAAGAAGTGAAAAAGTTGACTACCTGCAGCATGTAACTTTAATAAACACCTTCCCCATCAAACCTACTTAGCTCTCCAAATGAAAGAAGCAATAAAGTTGTGTTTTCTTGACTACCAAGGCGATGAGTCAGTAGCGCTGTGGGATGTCTTCCAAAGAAATACAATACAATGTAGGAAGTTACAAATTAAGTTACAAGTTGAGTGGAATGCTGAACATTCCTATACTGATCTGATGGGCTAGCGCACAGTGCATTCAACCAAAACAGTCATTCATTAAAAATATCTAGATGCAATACTTTTTTCTTTGTTTTATTCTCATAGTAATAATTACCACACCTCAGGACATTTTCTTTAGACAGAGGACTAAACTGTCAAGACACTGTGCCTCAGACTAAAAACTCCTCCCAGAGGGCCAGTTTTCATGTACTGATTTCTGCATTTGTTATTGTTCAAGTAAAAATTGTCTTTTCTTGTATTGTTTATCTTTGGAGGCTGTTTGATCAATGGCCAAAGCCAGTAATACTGCTATCCCAGTTGCTCTAAAGAATGTATTAGAGCTCTTCGCTAAATATTCCCCTCCCCACCCCCAATGCTATTTCTATGCTTGTGTATACTACTATTATGCAGTCAGGCTAATAGAATACTTATTGTGCAATCACTTGAGGCAATTCACATCTGCTAGAATATGAATACCCTTAATTCTGGCAGAGGACTGTTCAGTTCTTCCTTGGTGGTTATAGTGTTAAATGTGGACATACATGTTCAAGGGAAAAATGACTGGTCGGGATGGGGGGGAAGATGGGTGAATTTTTAGGTTTTTAATTTCAAACTAAGGCTCAGAATTTGTTCATTTTAGCATGCAAGTGACAAAGGAGGAGACAAGGTTTTTGCAGTCAGATTATGTCTCTATTTGAAATGTATTATAACTCCGGCTATGGCTATCTTAAGTCAACAGAAGTTATGTCGCCCAGGGGTGTGAATTAGCCACTCCCCAAGTGACATAGATTATGCCAAATTAAGTATTGGTGTGAACAGTGCTATTGTGGCAGGAGAGCTCCTCTCAATGACATAGCTACCACAGGTGGCAGAGGATGGAGTATTTAAGCAAAGGGGACAGCTCGCTTCCATCTGTTTAGAGCAGCTATACTAGAGAGCTTACAGGGGTGCAGTTGTACCCCTGTAAGCTCTCTAGTGTAGCCATAGCCTCTGTAATAACATTTATACCTGTGAGCTCAAACAAATGGAAAGAAAGCAAAGTGGCATCTAATTACATTTTGGGTCTTCTCCTTCCCCAAGTTTTTCCCCCCTTCCCTCTGAATTCCTAAGATTCTAGGTTCAAATCAAATATGAATCAAAAGATCCAAGATCAATTTGATTAGATTAAAACAAATCTGTGTTCTTATCCTAAACTTTCCTGGACATTTCTAGCCCAGAGGTCGGTAAACTACAGCTCGCAGGCTACATCTGGTCTGCGGGACTGTCCTACCTGGTAAAGCTATCCCCCGGCCCCTTCCTTGTTGTCCCCGTTCCCCCGCAGCCTCAGCTCTGCCAGGCGGCGTGGCTGCCAGTCGGGCTGCTCTGAGCAGTATGGTAAGAAGGCAGGAAACGGGGGGTTTGGATAAGGGGAAGGAGGTTCTGAGGGGCAGTCAGAGGACAGGTGATGGGGCAGAGGTTTGGAAGGGGGCACTCAGGAGATAGGGAACAGTGAGGGTTCGATAAGCATGGGGGGACTATCGGAGGCAAGGGTGTGGACAGGGAGCAGGGGGAGTTGGAAGGAGGGTGGGGTCCCGGGATGGGGCAGTCAGAGGTCAAAGAGCAGGAGGGGTTGGAAGGGTCAGAGGTTCAGAAGGGGATAATCAGGGGGCGGGAAATGGGAGACTGTGCACAGAGGGAGTTTTGGGAGGCACAGCCTTCCCTACCTGGCCCTCCAGTTTTGGAACCCTGATGTTGCCCTCAGGCCAAAAAGTTTGCCCACCCCTGCCTGGTCTAGCCAAAGCCTCCATTTTGGCACAAGGCAATCTTGGTTCAAAAGGCCCAGCTCTAGATTAACAGAGAGGAGGCAATTTGAAATAGTTGAAGAGACTGACCTGTGCAGAGAATCCAGTACCTGCACCATATGGGTCTTTAGCAGATTAATCCTTCATGTTCATTAGCATCAAATTTATGCATCAACACAAAGCCAGATTTATTTATTTTTAAAAAAATATTCTGTTACCAGGACTGCTAAGCAACTAGAGATTTCACCTTAAGGAAGCTAACCAAAAAATCTCCTTCTGAACTGCTTCTTTATCATGAATCTTCCACTTTAGCTCAACTATTTACTTTCCTTGCTGGATCAACCAGAAAAAGCCAAAATACTTCTTTAGAAGAACATAAACAGGGATCAATCAAAAGCACAATATTTTTAAGACTAGCCACCATAAATATTCTACTTTAAATAGTATTAACTGGTGTATATTTATCACTAGATGATTAACATACTCCCAGTAATACATAACAGGAAGTCTTATTCCTTCCTGTTACCTACAGTATATCAGTGCCAGATACACATGAACTGCAAATTTTTCTTACTCTGGTAACTTAGTCTAAGAACTAAAAGTAAGTCTTTCTTTAAGAAAACTCCAGCCAGTTTGAAAGCCGGACATAGAAGGGCTATTAGCTCATAATTCAAACTCTTAATGAAAATGAATTGGTGAACTGGCCTGTTGCTGTTCAACTAACTAATATTTTGGTGGCTAATCTCAAGTCTCCTTAAAGTGAAAAGATTTAGATTCACCCTGGCATAAATATCTCCCAACTGCTTTTCCTTCTTCTAAGGTTTGAATTTGACAGTGATTCAAGGGGAAACTATTGATTGTTGTTCCAGACTACATTCAACAAATCAGAGCTACTAATGTTAGAGCTGTAGCTGTCAAACTCTGATGATACTTCAGAGAAGGGGGAAAAAAGTTCCTTCTTGCAACTATTAATTTTTTTTAAAAAAAAAAGTTCCTTTTAACTTAAAACTCAGATACCTTGACTGGAAATTAAGAGCACTAATTTAAGAGAGACCTAGAACTACAGTAATTCCAGAACACAATGATCCTAAAGCAACCCCTCTAAGGAGTAGTGAAACTGGGTTCCAAACACACTAGAGAAACTTTTATATCTCAGTTCACTGAGTTTGCAAAAAAACACACTTACTCATAGACTTTAAGGTCAGAAGGGACCATTATGATCATCTAGTCGGACCTCCTGCATAACACAGGTCACAGAATCTAACTTACCTACTCCTGCAATAAACCTCTGACTTATGTCTGAGCTACTGAAGTCCTCAAATAATTATTTAAAAACTTCAAGGTGCAGAAAATGCTCCAGCAAATGAACCGTGACCCACGCTGCAGAGGAAAGTGAAAAAACCCCGGGCCTCTGCCAATCTGCCCTGGAGAAAAATTCCTTCCCAACCCCCAACATGGAGATCAGCTAAACCCTGAACATGTAGGCAAGACTCACCAGCCAGACATCCAGGAAAGAATTATCTGTAATAACTCAGATCCCACCCCATCACAGACCATTGGTCTTTACCACAAATAGTCAAAGATCAATTAATTGCCAAAATCATGTTATCCCATCATACCATCTCATCCATAAATTTATCAAGCTCAATCTTGAAGCCATATAGATCTTTTGCCCCTACTGCTTCCCTTGAAAGGCTGTTCCAGAACTTCACTTTATTTAAGGCATTGATTTAATCTGGCATATATAAATTGAACCCACGATAGACAAACTAGGAATCTTCAGCCCTGATTCATTACTGCATTACTTCAGTTTTACTCTGAAGTAAATGGAGTAATACTGGTGTAAATCATAGGTGAATCAGGTCCCTTGATGGTATGTTTTCAGATTGTAAGTGTTCTCTGTCTCCCTTCAGCTGTTTAAAACAGGCAAAAATTTGCCTCCTGGACTAGCAGCGAAGTGATGACTGACTCTAAACATATTCCAGCGGCAACACCACTTTACCAACTTGCAAATGAAATTTGGGGTGGCTTCAGCAGCTCAATCATCACTTCCAATTATCTTATTCACTTCAGGGGCATAGGAAGACAGCCTTCTATAGCGTAGTGGGTAACAAATCCAGTACCTTAATCTCATTACTGACAGGTATGCAATTCATGTAATTAAAGTCACCTAATTTAATCCACTCCCCTTTAAGTAAACCTTAAACATTTCTGCTGATCTTGCAGGGTGTAAGCTCATTTGCACAATAAATGCAGTCTAACAAGTCACCAACATTTAAAACAAGTTGCTTCAGTCTTATCTAACTGCCTAGTTTAAATGGTGATGGGTAAGTGAAACTCCACCCACGTGGTAATTTCTGGAGTCAAATGTGAGAGAATTAAAGAGTTTGCTAACTTTTGTTGTAATACGGAATCACAAATTAGCACTATCAGTGGCAAACCCAAAATCTGATCGGATCTATGTAGTTCTATTAACTACTTGAAAAGTCGATGCAATTTGTATTTTAACTACTATTTTAAATAACCAATGCTTGCACCTCAGCATTCTTAAAACACTCACAAAACCCAGCATGTGCAACCATGGGAAAAGTTACTTTACAAGATGTTAAATAAGGACTGTCACAAGTGGCCTAGCAGTAAGGCAGTTTAAATAATAAAACCCTGCTGAACTCACTACAAAGTAAAAAAAAAAAAGACAAATTCTATGTACTTCGTAAAACCTATATGAATGTACTGTTAAAACTGAGACTAGGCCAGATCCAGCAGTCCAGCTGATCAGAAGAGTACAAGGTCGGAGAGATGAAAAGGTTGCTTAAGGAGCATGTCGCTTTTCCCTGATCCAGCTGCTGCTCTGTAAAAGAGCCTGTGTGCTAGGTTAGAGCAACATAAGGACTGAAGAACTGATCAAATGTAGACCAGCTGCATGGGGCAGAACACACAGCTGGGAAATAACAGAGTATAACAGCTTTTCAGGCATACCACCATCCCCCATGCATACTTCTGTATTAGAGAAAACCGGATAACAGGGAGAAGGAGTGCCATCGGAGCCGCACTTTGCCTATGTCAGCAGAGGATCAGCTTTGCATCGAAGTGACCCTCCCCACACCAGTTACTCTAGACTGTGTGAATCAAAGTAGCTGCACTGCGCCATCTGGTCCCCTTAAATAAAAGTTCTAACTTTGTGCAAAGTTTAGTTTCCATGGAGAATAAAATGGCTGCTTGCACATGTAAATATTTCATTACTGTACATCTGATTTCCCCAATGCTTTCTACATCCATTATGACAGAGCTCTGGTTGTTGTGGGAACAACAGCTTTCAATTCTCCCCCCCCCCCCCCTTTTTAAGTGGGCAATTAAAATCTCCATTTTGCACTGCATTAACAGAGTTTTTGAGCTTTTAATACCTTTCAAAAAAGAGAGAAAGAAAAGGGTAGCGACAGTGGGATTTACACAGTCCTTTCACGTTTCAGTGCCAGGACTAGGAAGCTCTAATACGGGAGGACTTCTGAACAATATACTATCTTCGTGTATTTTCATATCTAATCACTTAAGCAAGTGCTTCTATGTATTACAGTGCACAAATATAATTTAGTTTCTATACTCAATGGAAAGGGGCCATCTTTAGCTTCTAAGGCAGATTTTGGGGTGCTCAAAATATAAGTCTGGATAAGTACTCTTGTAAGGAAAATGTACTGCACACGCACAATATACTATATTGAGTACATGCATGTGAAATTTGGAACTTAAACTACTTGAATTATATGAGCACAAGACAGCCACAATAAGCACTGGAAACATTACTCTGTGCTGTTGCGCACCAAACAGCTGAATGGATTTTCTAGCTTACCCAAAAATTAATTTCTAGGCCAACAACAAATATTTCAGAAAATATTTCAGCGAAGTTTCAGCCCTAAATGTGACCAGCCTTGGCTTAGAATAAGGAAAGCTTCTCAATACAAAGCAGCAGCAACACAGGTATGATATGCCAACAATCACTTAGCTTTCACATAGGTTGTGATTGATGGTTATTCTCTTTGTAAGAACCAACACAAGTTTAAGGAGTACTGAAACATAGCCAGGTCTTCTCATTACCTTTGTTGAATCTCATTTTTTCTCCCACATTATTCAGCAATGAGCCTTAACTGTTTTCCTCTGCACATCGAAATTCTAGGACTATTCCACTCCACACACCGATACACACAGTTCCAGTAGACTTTCAAGCGAACACTTTTCAAACTGAGCCTCTTGTCCCCTGATGTATCCACAAATGGTAAAGTACCTGAAAATCTTTGGCAATTATTGCAACAATGTTTCAAACGGAGCAAATAAACCCACACCTTAAGCATCTCAGATTTTAAGCGACTTAATGACATGTAGTTTCTTCAATATTCATATACAGATCTAAAACAGACACCGAGACTAGTGAAGTCAAAGATCTGAAGCAGTCTCCAGTGCAATTGTAGCATTTGATTTCATCCACTGTATCCTCATTTGAAAGCTACTGCAAGAGCAGTCATGCTACATTGCAACAGGCTAACACACGATAATTGCGCATTACAAGTCCAAATGATGGCTACACAGCAACTTTGCTGATGAAGACACATGAATAAACTCAGGAAATATATTCTTTGGTGTAGATAACATGCAGTAAACAATATTTTAAATACAGTCCAAACTAGTAAAATTCTATACGCAGAAGCACAAATGCATTTCTCCAATACATGCATGATTGTTCCCTTGTGCATTTTAGATTTAAGAAGGTCAGGCTAGTGTGGTAAAGGGCAGAATTCTTATAATACCACATCAAATTCAACTGCTCTGCATTTTAATTAATTCATAAATACTCTAGTGTAAACTAGCAAATGCTAAGAAAGTCACAGTTAACTGCTACATGTAGGGCTTAACATGAGGTTTCCTTACTTCAAACAGATGTCTATCATCAGCTTAGAGTCTCTACTGTATACAATTCTTTTTTTAAAGGAAAAAATAAGTGTATTTACCAGAAATATTTGGTATGTCTTTGCATGAGTTAGCTGGCAGGGTCAGTACCTGCTATACTCAGAGCTACAAAATCACTTCCATTACAACTCTCTGTTTTCATATATTTTCCAAAACAAAAAGGGTGGATGAAGACTGAAGCTCAGCATGGTCATAACCAGTGTCCTGTGTATTGTGCAATTCCATTGCCATGGAATTAGTCAGCAATTATGATCTCAAAGCATTCATTCAAGAAAGGGTGTCTAGTATTCCGTAAAATAAAGAGGCTGTGTCATCTTGAATCTGCAGACAGCCTGAAACAATAGTTCATAGAGGCGTGAACTGCTCAATTTATCTCAAATGTTGACTCAAATCTAGAAAACTGCCAATTATTTTACTGTGGATTATTCTATCAGAAACATCCAACTAGAAGTTTTATCCCGGTGTCTCAGATTGCCTCTTATGCTGTGTGCCAAAACCCATAGCTACCAAAATCTCCAGCTCCCCAACAACTTCTAGAATGCAGTTAATACAGGCATGTCGTGTCTTACGCTGATTCAATTTACACGATTTCCGCTTTACGCAGTCCACAAAAACAAGAAAAGAAAGGAGGGAAAAAAATTAAACTTCCTGCAGGGGGCGCAATTTCGCCTCCCATTGAAGTCAATGGGTTCTGGCTATACACCGTTTCTGCTTTACGCGGTAACCACAGAATGGAACCCTCGCGCAAGACGCGACACGCCTGTATAAAAATTTGGAGCATATAAAAAAAAAATCAGAAAAAGGACATTACCAAATTGAATGTATTATAAAAGCAACCACAATGGCTAACATACAGATTGCTTAATTTTATTTCACCATGAGAGGGTGACAGAATCCAGGTCTTTTACCACAAAACATAGGTCCATCTTACCACAGAGTACATGAGCTTGGGGGCGGGAAAGAAACAACAAGTAATCTAGGAAATAAATAAAAATGTTAAAGCACTTTTTTTAAAAAAATCACTTAAGAGCATGCTCAATGGCATCTCTGATTTTGAATAGCTCCTAATGAAAGTATGTTCCCCGCATGTTCAAACTGCCCAGCCTTAGGAGGGGACCTGCACAGAGATATTCTTTATTTTTTAAAAAAATCATGCATAAGTGAGGGGGTTTTTAAGTCTACTACTGTTACAACTGATATAACTAAAAGATGGAAACGATCTTTCACGTACATTTGACAGCACTTTCTGTCCATTAATTTCACTGTTTCCCCAACATAGCCAGTTTTGTGCCTATTTGTTTAAAAATACTGTTGTCTTCTGTTGTCTGAAACAGAATAGGAAAATGAGTTTATAAAGCCACAAAAGTTGGCAAGGAGACCCCAAACCTGAAGTCAGTTTGGTTAAAAAAAAATTAACTAGCTTTCAATTTGCCAGAATTGTTTTAACATTATATTAAACTAACCTGGGCATCTGAGATAAATACACATCCATTTAAAATAAGTATGCTATTTGTCACAAGTTCTAATTCCCAAATCTGGCTATAATTTTCCTGATCACAGCATCTCAGCACATAAATAACAATGCAGGCACTTCTACACAGAGCCTCTCACTTGAGTCACTGGTTTGAATCTTGCCTATTAAAGATTGTGACTGAAAGTTATGACTGAGAGCTATTTAGTGGCTTATCTGAAATGAAGTGGCAATAGACAGATATTTATGGCTATGAAAGATTTACTCTGACATCAGACCAAATATGTTTATTTACAATATGTTTTAAGTTGACAGAGGCGTTATCACGGAAAGTTAAAGATGTATAGCAATGTATGATGTTATCAGTCCATGAATCAGTCCATTTGTTGGATGATTTAATTGGAGATTGGTCCTGCTTTGAGCAGGAGGTTGGACTAGATGATCTCCTAAGATCCCTTCCAACCCTCATATTCTGTGATTCTATCACAAAGGCACAAAGTTAGATACCTACACTTCTTGTATCATGACTGTGAGCATCTAGCAATTCTTCAGAGTAAATTCGGTGTCTATCACCTTCCATATTTTAAAAAAAAAAACTTATATGTTTGATAAAACCCATTTTAAATACTTCAACATAGAAGGTATTTTTGTTATTTCAGTTATTCAGATACCAAATTAAGGTTTTCCAATTTTTGTAAAAGTACTCTGTACTCTGTTTGCAAAAGGCTTCTGAAATATTTAAGACTATGTTATGTGGCTTTTGAGTCAGTACCACACCTTTGAATCATCTTTGTACAGATCCTTATTCAACGATGAGCTAGTCACGACAACTATTCTTATGGATAAAGACATTCAACTCAGCATATGCTTTGGACTCACCCTATCAGGCATACTTTCATTCATACTTCTGCAACTTGCTATCATCCAGTCTCATTCCTATAGCCAGGACAACAGGTAAATCTAGGTGATCAAGCCTTCACTAAGTCAGAAGTCAAGAAGGTGTAACCAGTGATGCAATCATAATAATCTCCACAAGACTTAAATAATATACTCAATTTACAGTGAAAGCCAACAAAAGTTAGTAGTATTTTCTGTTTCAATAGAGCATTCTGTCTAAAGAATTACTCTGAAGATATCCAAATGTTAGTAGGGTCAACTTTTGGCTTTATTCCATTTTAAAAAGCTGAATAAAAGAACTAGAGCAGCAAGTGCTGAAAGATGAGATGTGATAGATGTTATTTATAATTAATTTCAAAACTTTTCTGAAATTAAAAAAAAAGGAAAAAAGTTACCCATAGTTATTTCCCTCAGAGGTAAGTCCACTGCCACCACAACAGACTCCACTTCTTAACCACATTCTACCTTTATCCACATAACTTGGGTAAGAGATCGTTTTGACTGGAATAGTACCATAAATCTTTGTGCTTCTTCACAACACAGTCAGTAACTTTCTTGTTATCACTGCAACAGATCTTGGTCTTTCTACAATTCTTTTTAAGCAAATATGGTTATCAACAGTGCTTGTTAGTGTTCAATAGCACAAAAGGGTTTGGTAAAGAATGTTTAGGTTCTCCCTTTGTTGCATGATTCATTCAGAAGAGTTGGTGAGCTTATGGGCATTGATTTTTTGAGGAGGGGCTGGCAGAGTTTACATTTCAGACTAGACAGGTGCCACAGGACTCTTTGTTGCTTCTGCAGACTAACACGGCTACCTCTCTGATTTCAGACTAGAAATTCTCTGGAACTCTAGAGCAGACTATGCACACGTATAACTGAGATCAATTTTTCCTACTTTAGTAAATGTTACTTAAGTATGTAACTAAGTACAATTTCAGTGTAATGTAAAATTACATTGCCTTTGGCGTTCACATTCCTTTTATTCACAATATGGAGATGAAGTTTTAACAATCAAGAAATATACCAGACTGGACTTGGACTCTATTTTCAGTACCAGATAAAGTTGACATAGTTAAACTGCATTTTTCACTAAAAGAATTTTAACAACTGAAATTACAATTTGGTAGCTATAGAATCACTGACACGTGAAACTGAGGAGACATATTCAGTCATCTAAATAATCAGTTACCGATACAGAATATCATAACTAAGACTGAGGCACTGGAAATTAGATCTTGTCTAAACATTTCATTCTGAATTTCTCCTTAAAACAAGGTGTGTAATTTGACAGCTTACTACATTAGGTTTATAATTGTAAAAGTAGCTAAACTCTAATTACAACAATATGGAAAGTTTTTTTCGAGACATTTTACCCATATAAGACATGCAATCCAAGTGAGAAAAAAGCAGCAATACTACACTGTGTATTGTAGGCCATAAATAAATTGATCCAAGATCCATTACAAATTCTGTCAGCAAAAGTTGACTATATTCAACCTTCCAAGTAACACTCCTTTTTCAGGGCCCATAACTGACTGAAATTTACAATGTTTTAATTACACCTAAAGAAGTCCACTGATTACAATACAGTACTAAAATAACAGATCCTGAGCCAAACAGACCCTTATTCAAGCTGAGCTATTGATTCATCATGTTAAATGAGGCAAGTGACTTGAACTCCTTGTGCTTCAGTCAACTCAGCTATAAAACTGGTTAAAAGCAGAATTTCTTAGAACATATTATAGTGGAGTCAGTAGTAAGACAATAGTTAAGATTGCATCAGGGTTTTCAGTTCAACAGGACTTAGATAACTAACTCTGAAGTCGGGGGAGAGGGAAGAGTGTTGTAAAAAAAGCCTCCACTTACTACTTCAGCAAGAAATTAGGAATGACTGGGTGTACAAGTGTTTAACAGCTTTAATACTCTGTCAAAAATATACACAAGGAGGAGAAAAAGGAATCATGGTGACTTATGCCCAAGGAGACAGTACAAGAAACATTTTAAAAGCCATACTTAGAGCGTTAACTGTGTTTAACAATAAATTTGTATCAAAAATTTAAGTCTGTAAATTAGGGTACTATGACAGGCCAAAAACCCCCCAAACATTCCACATCCAACAAACGTAACAGCAGCAGTTTTTTAGTCTATAAACAAATGTTGGCAATAGGAAAGTTCAGAATTTGAGAGCTGAAACTCTAGACGGCTTGTTAAAACGATGCACCAGCAAAAGGTAAGTAATAGAATACAAAGTAATTAGTCAGTGACATTCATTTTAGACTTTCTAGTTTTTTTAAGTACCCCTTTACTCAAACTGAAAATGCACCGGACATAATCTCAATCTGTACCAACAGAATGCACAACCACCTGAAAGATCTCATTTATAGCTTTGCCTGATCTAATATTAACCATTTCACTTCTGTTAAACTTTATCATTCACATTTCTTCACACACGTCCTCCTTCAGGTTTCTTAGCTAAATTTACGGGTAGGAGTTAAGTGTTGTCCTTTTGTTTTTGTAACTTTATACTATAAGAACTCTGCAGGATGCTGTCCACCTATAAAAACAAAAAAAGGTACCTTTCATAATACCAAGTAGAGTGGAAAAAAATTTAAGAGATGATGTTTGGATGGACAACTACCCCAATATTTAAAAAGCCTTAAGTATTACCTAAACTAGAAACCCAAGTACAATGTATTTGGAAAAACTGATAAATCTACAGCATTGCAAGGTTTAACTAATACTGACTGAAAATTATATTACGAACGAGTCAGCAGAAAACACTAAAATTTGTACAATATTGTGGAGGTATCAAATTAATTACTGTGATGTAATTGACTGTGTGTGGGATTTTTCTCCCTTTACAGAGGCAAAAAAAACAGAAGGCCTCTTCTAAAAATAATCTCGTAGATTAAAACCCTATATATCCTATATACCTCTGTTAAGAAAAGTAAGTAAGTATACAGCATCAAACCAAAGGTTAATTTACCTTAAAGAAGTTAACTGTTTAAATGGTGTCCCCAGTAAAGACTATGAGAAAAGGCAGCACATTAATAATAAGTGTATTCAGACAAGTGGCACTTCGTAATCCAATTGAAATAGCCAGTTTTAGAAAAGATGTAACTGATTAAAAATCAGTCATCAGCTCTAATGATGGCTAGACAACCTGCTATATTAGAGTTACTGGTGATGTGTGAAGTGACAGAAAGGACAAGCCACTTGTTAAAGAAAACATGCCCACTTTTGAACAGCCTTAGAAATCTCAAAGACCAGAACTCCTGGCTGTTTGTTATTATTGTCACCCCCACCCTGAAGCTGGAATCAGGACTTGATGCAGGGCTAGTGTGCGCTTGCTACCCAATTCCAGTCTGTACAAACCAGAGTAGCAAATCCTACGATCAACAGGTCACCTAGCAGTCTGCTACTTCTAGACAGGCAGACTTCATTCTGAGGAAACAGTGTTCCCTTAATTTAAGAAACCTGTAAGCTAAATTTAACAAAGCCATTACAATGAACACACAGCTCACTGGGTAAACATGCAGTGTTACGATAACCCTTGTCCTGCCTATGTCCCTTCCCCATTTTAGTTTATGACCCCCTCCCCCATTTACTGGGTCATGTCTGAATTTAGATGGTAAATTCCTTGGGGCAAGGACTTGTCTATTTGCTTCTGTGATGCATATATCAAATGCCTGAACACATAATGAACAAGGGGATGAAAAGGTGATTTTATACCTTAGACCTGAAATAGCACTAGTGCTAGTAGCTCTAGCTAAGCTACCTTTAAAAAATGGCAAATTCCCTCAATAAGATTAACTATAATTAAAGCTTGTGTTCAAAAGGACTCTGTACTCCCCTACTTACTCACAGGGGACGTTTCACACAGTGGGTGAAGGGCACTGCCATGTCTCTTAGGACCGGATCTGAAGCAAGAGACACCGGCCCTTTAAATGCATTGCACACACTGACAGACTTGTACTTTAGCTCCACACCAGGCATAGGACAAGCAAAATGAGCTAGTGTCTGCTGCCCTGTCGCCCCCAGCACGTGGCACCTTAACACTGCGCTTCTCTAGCTCGCGGCTAGCCCTTGAATCTCTGTCACTTTAAGTTCGTCCCAGCCCTGCAAAGGGAAATGACACAGCGAGTCTCCACAGCCGGCTGGCTGCTAAGTTACAAACCCGGCACAAGCAACTTCGGCTGCCCTTTTAGGCACCAGGGAAAGTGGCAGGAAGCCCCTCGCCCCGTAGACACATGCAACCTGCGACAGCGTAACCCCTGCATCTCCTCCTTAAGCCACGTCCTCCTGGCTCTTACCAACTCTCTCGGGGGGGGGGGCACTTTTTAAACGTATTCAGCCACATTGCAAACCAAGCCACCTGCCTAAGCTCCAGCCACCCCAGCGCCAGTGGACAGCCAGCGAGAGCAGGGAGGGGGCAGCCTGCAAATCACTACGCTGCCTTCTAACTTCATGCACTTCACTGGCGGGGGTGAGGGGGCAGGATCTGCAGCGATCTGCAATTGCCCTGCTCCCCACCCACCCCCTCCCCCGCTCACTAGAGGATGCGATGCTGAGTCCGCAGTCCCCGGGGCACCCTAAGCCCAGGCACGCACCCCACTAGCGAGGGGGCCGGGCGTGCGCTGCACCACCCCGGAAAGAGCTTCCTGCCTCTCCCCAACCTCGCTGCTCGCAGGGGAGGCAAGCCGGCCAGCTCTCCCCACGCCCCGGCGCCTCACCTTCCAGCCGGCCGAGCTGTTGCTGTCGCCCTTATCCTTGAAGTAGGGGACGCTCTTGACCATCCACTCGTAGATCTGGGACAGGGTGAGCCGCTTCTCCGGGGCGCTCTCGATGGCCTTGGTGATCAGGTCGGCGTAGGACAGGTTGCCCCAGGCGTTGCGGCGGGCCGAGCTGCTCTTGCGGGGCTGGCCGGGGATGGGACCCGCGGACAGGGCAGACACCGGCGGGTGCTGTTGCTGCTGCTGCTGGAGCGGCGGTCCGGGCGGCGGCTGCTGCTGCTGGCGGTGGAGGCAGCCGGCCTCCTGGCACTGGAAGTCCCCGCACAGGCAGCCGCCACCGGGACCGGCCCCTTCGGCTGCACCCGCGGCGGCCGCGGGCAGCGGCGGCTCGAAGTCCTCGCTCTCCTCCAGCAGGCTCAGGTTGCCGATGAAATCGACGCTGACCGCCGAGGAAGAGGCGGCCCCGTCGGGCTGCCCCCCGCAGGAGGGCGCCGGGCTGGAGGTGGCCGAGCTAGACGGGTTGAACTCCGGTCTGGGCAGGGGCCAGGTGCAGGAGCGGGGCCGGGGCAGCGGCTCGAAATCGGGGTCGATGTCCACGAGCTGGGGCGCTTCGGCCATGGTGGCGGCGGGGAGGGGCCGGGCGGCGGGGAAGGGCCGGCACGGGGGAGGCAAGGGAGCCCGCAGGGAGGAACGGAGCGGGGCTGGAGGGAGCGCAGCGCTCCCGGGGCAGGAGCCCGGAGACGGGGAGGAAGAAGGACACTTAGCTCCGCCACTTCATCAAGGCTCCCGGGGAGGGACGGCGCTGCCCGGCCGGGGCACCCGCCAGCGCGGCCGTGGGGTCCGCAGGGCTTAGCGCGGCCGCCGGCTGCAGCCTGGCTCGCTCCCCCTGGTCGCGCAGCTGCCTGTCGAGTGTGCGGGACGCGGCCGTGGCGGCGGCGGCAGCAGCGACTCAGTGGCGGCCCGGCGCTGACTTACTGGAACTCCCGCCCGCCCCGCAGCCGCGGCGGGGCCCGCCTCCTCCCCCCTCCTTCCCCGCGTGATTGACGGGCCCGCCCCAGCCAATGGGCGCCCCGGGCCGCTTAGGAAACGATTCGCCTGTCGCGTTAGCAGAGGCCAATTTTCCATGAGGGGTTCGTGTGTGTGGCTGTGGTAAGTCCCTGAGGGCAGAGTGCTTGCGGGAGCCTGACTCGGCGGTGCGGGGCCTGCAGCCCGAGGAGGCGGCAGGGTTTGTTAACTACAGCACGAGCAGAGAAGCAGCTCTGGAGTTTGCTCCAGAGTCTTGCAGCAGCGGGACTCGCCTGGCTGCAATCGTTAGTTTTCAGCTCCGTAGGCACATTGCACTGATTCCTAGGCGCGCTTCCCTTGGACTGCTGCCCTCCCTGTAGTCATTAAGAGGCAATTATCACTGCAAGGTATTCCATTTATTGCATGCGATCGGTTCTCTGGGTGTTACCCACTGTCACTCAGGTAATAAAACTGAATGACAGGAAGGATGGGCTAGGTCAGGGGATCGCCAGACCTGGGTTTGATTCCCTGCTCTGTCACAAACCTACAGCTGCCTGCAAATCACTTCTCTGGCTCTGTCTGGGGTCCCGCCGTATATGCTGCACCCCCACTATGCAAAGTATTCCAGCACCCCCGGTTCCCTCTGTGTAAAATGGCAGCAAACGTGAAAAATCGGGACGGGGGGGACGGGGGTAATAGGAGCCTATATAAGAAAAAGACCCAAGAATCCAGACTGTCCCTATAAAATAGGGACATCTGGGTGTTGTGTGGATTACAGTAATACATTAAGGACTATTATATGCCGTGGTGGGGGAGCTGTGTTGGTCCCAGGATATTAGAGAGACAAGGTAGGTGAAAAACTGAAGAACCGTTTACTGCACTTCATGTACTCCAGAATGGGTCATCTTAGACAAGAAATCATCACATATGCACCTTCGCACTGGAAGAAACAAATCAGGAAACCTACCTATAAATCATGTAGGAAACACAAAACAACTATCAACAGAAGTTGGTCTAACAGAAAATACCCACCTTGTCTCTTTAAGGATTGTGTGGTACAGTATTCAAAGACTGTGATAATGGGTGCTATACAGGTATCCAAGGTAGATAGGGAAAGACATGCAAACGAAAGCACGCACATCCTCTTTCTATCAGTGGCATTTATTTTCTATCAAAATCGTCAGTCTGCGATGGTAGCTCCTACTTTCTCTTAACATGTGAGGGACTGTGTTGTCTGGCTTTATTTTGAAAGGGAAAGCTTTCCCTGAGAGCTGCTTGATGAACAATTGGTTGTAGGGTTGGTAACCCCCTCAGAGAGAGAGAGAATTCCTGCCAGCAGTATTGGACTATGCAATGTCTGATCTGATTCACCGAAACAGCTTCTGTTGCTACCTCTGTCTATCTTTGCTTTGGATTTCTCCCTGACCACATGGAGATCCAGACTACTTGCTGTTGCTGACTGACAGCTGTAAGCAGCAACAAGGCCATTGAACTACTCCACCTACCCACCTGACATACACAGAACAGTCAACATCAGCATAAGAGACTCTTTGCAGTCTTGTCAGTCTGAACCAGCCCTTGATTTAGAAAATATAAAAGCATGATTTAATGTTCTTTCCTCATGCACACAAAATCTATGGGATAAATTAAAAGACAGTTCTTCCAACACAGGCAGACGTTCTGTTCTTCCTGACAGCCAGTTGTTGCTCTTAGTAAAAGCAGCCTGGGAAGAGTGAGGACCAAAGTGATTGCTAGTGTAACTTCACCATCTTCTCTTTTGGCCAGGGTTCATTGTCAGGGGATGTGGACATTGACTTAAGCTGCCCCTGTTTTTTCAGAATATATATTTTATATTGTGTACCAGTACATGACCTTGAGATAATTATATTTTTAAATTAACAATTAACACATTTAATATTGTTTTTCTCAGCAAACCCCAAAGGCCACATAACTTAATAGGGCTTTACTTTCCCCTCCTAATAAGACATCGATTCCAGGATGTACATACAAAGGGCAGTATGTTCCAGGGAACACAGAAGTTTAAGTTCTATTTAAAATTAAAATAAAGGTGTTTTCTTATAGAGAAAAGATCACAAAAGATGATGCATATGACAGCATTTTAACACTGCCTACAAATTGGAAACTCCAAATTTTAGAAGATCCTGTTTGTCTTTACTAGCAGCAGTACGTTTAATAATGTACTTTTGACATGGAATAATAAATCACAGCATTCACCAGTAGCAGCTGACAGTTCATCCTTAAGTCTCATAATTTTATGTTTATATATTTAAAGAGTGTGATGTTAGTGTCCTTACCTTGTAATTTCTTGGTTTTGCTGGCAAAAAATAGGTTTCAAATCCTACATTTTTGGATCCCAGCTGCTAAAAAATTACTTTGCCAGCATTGCTGCCCTTCACCAACCCCTCAAACACTGAATATGATAGTAAGAGGGGTATGTAAGTACCTAAATAGGTAGTTGGGCATCGTGGCTTCTCGTTTCTTTCCAACTGTGTTTTGTTTTTTTTTAAAAAAATAAATGATTAGATGTAATAAAGTACAAAGCTAGACATTTAAAACATTACTAACCCCACTACTCGATGTTAAATCTCCAAGAGCCCACTGAGGCAGGGTTGCTTTCACCTTTCAGCCAGTATCTGCTGTTGCCGTTATCTTTAAATCAAGGCGGTCAATGTTAATGTTTTTTAAATATAGCTCATTGCTCCTATAAAAATAGATTTTGATCAGGAAAAACAATAATGAAGTCAGTAGAGTTAAGCTGGGTGTGATGGGGTGTATCTACTGGGCACCAACCCAGCTAGGGTCCACCACACAGTGTGGGCTGAAAAGGCTATGCCCCCTAATCCCTGCTAGGCATGCTCGATTTGGAGACAGGCTATAAAAGGGTGTGGTCCAGCTCAGTTCGTTCTGGCTGAGGAGAGTGGATACATGTTGCTAGCTCCTGCCAGGGAGTGGCTGGAGCTACAGATTGTGGAGGCCGAGCCAGTGGGATCAACGGCAGAACCCCTGCTGACCCTAGTGGACAAGAGTGAGCCAGAAGGCCAATATTCCCAGGAGAACTGACACAGCAGGAGCCCATGGTAGGAAGCAACCCAGAGAAAGTGACTGTTAAAATAGGAAACTGAGACAAATCAGGAATCACTGGTTTCACAGGCCCTGGGTGAGGAGCTTTTGGAGAAGAGTGGGCGCAGGTCCCTCTACCATACCCCACCCATACTGCAGGGCGTGGGCACTGCTCGAGGATTTTGGCTATTAGGCCTCACTCTTCTGAGAGCAAGGGCAGCTCCAAGGATTCCTGGTTACTAGGCAGCACTGACCTGCTTTGTATGGTAGGATAGCAATAACTATGCTAGCCATTTGAGTTGGAATCCCTTATTTGTCACATGTGACTGAACACTCCATGATGGGGTGTATCTACCCTGCAAGTATCTACCCTGGAGTAAAACCAGTATAAGACTAAATTTAGGCCCAGCATGTATAATTTGTACGCTGTACCACACATTCACATATAAATGTTGTCTGTAGTTTAAAATCTCTTTTCAAAATGTATGGTGAGAACTGAAAAATCCAATCCAATTTGTAATAGTATGTGTCATGTTTATTTTCCAGAATGACAAAGGTGATTAAACCTTATTATAGACTGAGTGTCAAATTTCAGGGTTTATTTTTTTAAAGTTGTCATTTCTGAGTTATATTTACATAAAATCAGTATTTTTTTAATTCTGTAAAAATAAAAATAGTCCCAACTCAGTCTAAGACCTTCCATGCCACGTTTCAGTTTGGAGAAGAGTTATTTAGCAGTGTTACACAACATAACAGTGGTTTCCTGTAGTAAAAGAGAGCACCCAGATTTAAAGAAGCAAAGATTACATAATGAAAAGAGAGGAAAACGACAGTGTTGTGTGTAAGAAACAGCAACTGAACTGGACACATTTAGCAGGGAGTCAAAAAAGGTATGGTTGAGAACATTTTCTCTTTCCTTCCCCAGGTGTTTGGAAAGAGGTTTAAGAACTGAGGTAGCACTCATCCTGTTATAGCAAATGGTTTGATAAACCAGAGTTTCATTTAAGAATTCTAAAATCCTACATTAATTGATATTAAAAAAAATTCCTTGACCTTTATAGAAAGTGATTACTAGAATTTTACAGTAATAATTTATCAGTAGTCTTGGAAGGATTAGATTTTTATAAATAAATGTTGGTATCAGTTGCACCATACACATACAAACTAATGAAAAAATATTCCCATTAATGATAACTGAAATTTACAAACAGGCAAAGCAGGGGGAAAATATTGCTTAAGAACTTAGAGTGTAATTTAAGAATATTTATTTTGAGTATTTTGAGATGTGATGTTGACAATTTGTGTTTTAACAGTTATAAATGTTTAACTTATTGAATATAAGCATCTGTCATTAAATAATTGTTGTCTGACTCCCTCATTTATTATGCAGCTGTGAACATATAAATCAATAAAAATATAAAAAGCTTTAAAATAAAAAATTATCCATCAAAATTATAAAAAAATTTAATTCTGCCAACCTTACTTATGTGTTGATCTTTCTACCTTGACCATTTTACAGGATTAACATTTCATTTTCCTGTCAGGAAAGGAGTTACATTGACAGAAGAGAAGGTGAACAATATCAACACGTTCATTGTCATATTTGTGCCACTTGTCATTGACACACTCACTTCTTGGTCAGATCTTCTCAGTGAACATAAATATCAAATAGTTTGCACTGCCTGTTGTTAGTGGGTTTGCTGAAGTATGGCCAAGGCAGATATGAAGAAACAAAAATTCCAAATTTACCAAATGCTGCATTTTATCCACAATTCAAGGAATAGACACAAGGAACACATAGGACCGAATACTGCATCACTATAACCAATGGATGTTGGACATATTGCATACTGTAAATTCCGCTCCATCCCCACAGATCTTTATTAAGAGAATAAAGACCTATGGGCCAATCCTGCCCACTTTCAAATGAGTAATCCTTACTTATGCAAGTAGTCTTACTTTCTTCAAAAGCATGAGCTGTGTAAAAAAGAATTACTTATGAGAGGTCCCCGTTCAGAAATGCATTTAAGTATGTGCAGGAATGCTTTCTGAGTCACAGCCTAAAACAAATTGGAGAGTCTGGCCCCTTCACATCCACCAATTTAAGAATCCAAGTACCATTGTGACACAAAACAATAAATAATGTTAGCCTCTAACCCCAGGTTTTCAACATTACTAAATACTTTCAGGGAAACTCTCCTACCATCTCAACAGCCTCTTTTGGTTCTACTAAAAGTGCAGCCTGGTTCTTTGTCCCAATATAGTTTAACACAAAGACTGCACAGCACCAGACATTACAGTACCAGGTTCATCCCGTCTCCTACAATGTCCTAAATGGTGATGGGTGCACCACAATTCATTTCTGCTCCTACATGTTCCATTCCCAAGCATTCTCCTTTATCATCTACAACATGGTCTCAGATTTTTCTCAGAATAAATGACTGAAGATTGTTTTGTATTGTCATTTTGGGGACTCACACTGGCATAAAGCATTGTCTTCTATTCACATGCTGAACATTGAATTATGCAGTAACACCTGTTTGAGGCAACCAAAATTCAGGGTGGAAGCTGCATACTTTTTAATATTCTACATATAATTTAGTTTCTGAAGTTTTCATCAGATAAGTTAGGATTATATTCAGTTGAAAGCACTGTATTCAGTGAACATCTTTTTTGTGTATGTATTTTAAAAAGTGTTATTTTAATAAAAGACAGAAAATAGAGACAATTCCAGGTGTCATAAGGTGCTACAGAAGGGATTCATTTCTGGAGGAGGGCCAGGTGCATTTTGCACTGGTCTCCCCCTATTCCCCCCAAGTTTCTGTCAGAGGAGATTAGCTTCAGTTTGTGATCAAGGATCTATGGGAGCCTAGGCAGCAGAGATGCAGATTCAATGCTCACCTGGTGTTTAAATGCCCCTGCCAGCGCCATCCACTTTAGCTTCTCCCCCAGCTGACTGAAGACCTCTTAACAGCGCAAGGTCTGCAGATGTCCTCTGTCACTACAACTCCCATTCAGATTACCTTTTCACAGGCATGGGGCCCTGGGTTTTAGTTATACTAGCAGAAGACAGTGTAATCCAGGGCTGAAATCAGATCTTTACGTACAATACATGAGCAGAACATCAAAACAAAGCAATTTAGGAGATGTGTAATACATTATTCCCTTCTCCTATCCCCAAGATTGTGAGGTGACTAGGTATAAGCTATACAATGTCACTCTGAGCCAAAGGTGCTGGAACAATTTTCATAGTGGGAGTGCTGAGAGCCATTGAACCAAATTGGAAGCCTGTATATAATGGAAACTACTTCAAGCCAGGAGGTGCAACAGCACCCCCTCCTGCCCCCCGCACCCTTAGTTCCAGCACCAATGGTCTCTGTGCCATCAGTGTTGAAGTGGTCTGAACGCTGAAGTTTGACTTAAGTGGAAGTAAAACAAGCAGAGCTTGGCTCATTAAGACTAATATTTGGTTTAATTTTAAAAAATATATTTATTATTTACAGCAGCACCTAGAAGTCCCATCTGAGATCAGATCACAGCATTAGATACTGTACAAATACATAGGAAACAACCGTCCCTGCACCAAAAAGCATAGAATTTAAACAAACTTGATGGACAAAAAAAAAAAACATTACACTGGTGTAAATCCAAAATGAATCTGTTAAAGACTGAGCTACCACCCTGGATTTACACCAGTATATCTGCAATCCGAATTACCTGGTCCACTGACATTTCCTGAATACAAAATTAGTACTAGCTGCAGAGCATGCTTGAAATGTTTGTATACAGGTATCACTATAACCTAGAGCTAGGGAAATAATGCCCCCCCACATCAGAAAAAAAAAGTTTGGCAAATATTTGTTGATGAATTCACCTTAGCAATGTTCATAACTTATTTGTATTCCGTTTCTACAAACAATTAAGTTTTACAGGCAAAAAAAAAATGGATGGGAAAAAATTTTCAAAGTTGCACCTTTGAATATCCACAGGAACCAAATGTTAAGTTCACACATATAGGTATTCATACCAGTCAGGGATGAGAAACAATAACATGACCGATTGTGACTAACACAACTCAAATTTCCACTATACATAAACAATTTTTGAGTAAAAAAACTAAAAGGATATTCATTGAATGAACTCATATGATGAATACATTTGAGGAAATCACAATCTGCCCATATGCATGTCATGAGCAGAAAAAGAAGCTAAATCAACCAAATAAATTGCCATAAATTATTTTCTCAGCTCTACTATAAACCACTGCAATCTGGACTCCATATCAAACATTTTAAAAATATATGCAAAAATGCTAAAAATACATAGCAATTACATATGTTGTTTACTATGGACCAATAAAATTAACAACAAAAGTAACGTCTGCATAGTTATAGCCCTTTTTAATGTGTCATGTGCAATCATTGACTCAGTGTAAAAGCAGGAGGTAAGAGTTTATCAGGTTTCAGTTTTGACAGAATCATACAGTCCACCCATATGCAAAGGCCAATCTGCCCAGGAGTAAACATACTATGAATAGTGTGTGTATTTTCCAGGGTATCATGTTTCTGTTTTGGCGTATATATGAGCCATTATAATATTCTCTCACATATTACATTCAACATTTTAATTGAATTCATCATTTGTTTTTTTCAGGATATATTTCTGGAGGAAAAATTGACTTGCATCACATGATAGTTTTTGTATATTAAATAATTGTATGTTTAAGCAATAAACTAAAAACAGGACATTTGACAGTTACGCTATAATCCAGTGGTTCTTGTTGCTTTTAGCCCAAGGAGGCTTCATGATTTAATCCAATGCTGTGCTTGATCATTAGTTTTTACTTTTTCTTTTTGCTTCATTGAAAAAAGAATGTTTTCTACGTGTCTGTTTCAAGAACAATAATTTTATACCCAAAGTCAACATAGAGGCCTGTGATGTAATACAAGTTCTCTTTTCAAAAATTGACCAGGGTTAGGTTGTCTTAATTATGTCACTCAAAGATGTGGATATTTATAGCCCCAAATGATGTAGCTGGGTCAACCTAACTTTTAGTGTGGACCAGTCTTGATTTTAGCAGTACTCACTCTGCTAGTAGTCCTACTGAATTTGGTCCTTAGGCTTAATTGCTTTCTTGAGCAAGGTCTGAGTTTTCATTCATATTAATAACCTCAGGGGATTTTTCTTCATATAATTTTGAAATAATGAAATTCATATTAAAAAGAACCCCCTGGCATGCACAGTAGTATCTGTTTATGATGCCTCTTTTGAGGGAGTCTGTGAGGCAAGGGCAACAGATTCTGCCTAAAAGTGGGGGGGGGGGGCTACAAGGCCCTGCCCCCTTTGTGGCCTATCCTCCTCTTCCCTCTGAGGCTGCACCCCCTTCCAAGCTGCAAGCCAGATCCTGACTAGAGAGCCCAGGCCCCTTCACCTCCCAGGGTGGGTGGGACAAGGGAAGAGCAGCTCCCAACCTATGTTCCTTCCCCCGGGCTCCCCTCCCAGGGCAGGTGGAATATCTGAAGCCCCCCATAGCTGCCCGCACAGCTCTTACTTTGCCCTGGCTCCAGCTTCCAGCCTAACCTGGGGGTGGGACCTCAGGGGGCCAAAGAGCCTCCTGGACAGTTGTAGGGGGGCCATGCATCCTCCACCTTCCTGGGCAAGCAGGTGGGGTTATGGGCTGGGGCTGCTCTCGGGCCCCCCTCTGACCTGAGCTGGTGGAGCATCCATGCCTCCCCACAGCTTCCTGGACCACTCTTCCCCCCAGCCAGACTCCAGCTTCTGTCTTGGTCTGGTGGCAGGACCTTGGGGGTAAGAGGAGGGGCAGTGAGCCAGGGTTGGTCAAAAAGTGGACAGGATAGACCCATCCACTTTCAAGAAGTAGCAGGGCCATGGCCCCTTGGTCCCTGTAACAGGGTCTGCTGGCCCCCTCTTCCTGCAGCCCACTGGCTGCCCAAATAAAGCTCAGAGAGGCTTTCACTGTGCAACACCTGTGTCTTTATTAGCTTACAGTGCAGTGCCCACCACCCATGTTAAACTATATACAACTTAGAGGCTCACAAAGGCAGCAGCCCTCAACCAGGAGATTGACCTTGCTCTGGCCATTCCCCCCCTTCCTTCTGGCTCCTGCCAGCCTTTATAGCCCTCAGGCCAGCAGGTGTAGCCAATCCACAGGCCAGGCATAGGGCTTTCCCTAGCCCCAATCTACCTCCCCTGATTGGGGCTGGCTGAGCAGGGGCTGATTAGGTGCCTCTGCACCAGCACCCTGCTACAGTCCCCCTCGACCCCTCTACCCATTTCGGTGCCCCTGCTGTGAGGTTAGATTCACAAGGGAGACCTAGACATTACAACACTGAGCATTGCAGTGCCTAACTTTCATGTGTCCTGCTGCCTAGTGAAATTCACAACCTCAGGTTAGGCATCAGGCTCCCTATACAATGCATGGAGAGAGTCAGGCACTTAAGAATGAGATTCACAAAAAGCATCATGCTGAGCTGCCTAAGCTAATCAATAGCAAATGCTGAAGAGATAGTTGTGGCCTACGCCTTGCCCTTCAAAGGGAATTAAGCACCTAACTCTGGACCAGAGGGAGGTGCCTCTCTCCACTTGGAATTCACAGTCATGAATCCTATCCTGAAGTTAGGTGCCTAAGACAGTTCAGCTCTTTCTTAAGGAAAACCAAGGAGGAGGCATGGCGCAGCTTCACCAGGAGAGCTTGAGAGAAACCTGTCCCAGGACTGCCTGTAGCCAGTAGGTGGGAGGAGATCAGGGTTCAAGTTCTTGCTCCATATCAGGCAGAATGGGGATTTGGCATCAGGTCTCCCACAGTCTGGGTGAGTGCTCTTATCACTGAGCTACTGGGCATAAAGGGAGCACACGGACGACTCCCTTCCTCAGCTGTGTTTTGTGTGAGGCCTGAACTGGTAGGCAGGCTCTTAGGCAGCCTGGAGGCAGGATAGGCAGGGAGACACCTAGTTTGTGCATTCCTCCAGGGCTTCGGCATGAGTTAGGCACCCAGCCATGCAGTCATGTCAGGGTGTAGGCAGATGTGTGCATGCCCAGCAACAGATATTTAAATAACTTTATCAGTAGAATCTTAGGCACCTGCAGGGTTAAGTGGCAGCTGAGCAGTGGTTTTGTGAAAGCCAGTGGCACCTAAATGCCGTAGGTGCCTAAAGAGGTAGACAGACACCTACATTTCACTTGTGAATCTACCCCCATGTGCCTCTCCCCTGACTTACATGGTGGTACTGTCCTGACATTAGGACTGCATCAAGGTTTTCCACTAACTCACATTAGGAACATATCCCATATAAGGGTCGGTCTACATGGAAACTTAGTGGATGGCAAGCCAAGGGGTAAATGATAGCACACAAGCTGTTTTTTTGGACGCTGCAACTGTGCACTACAATTTCCAGCAGCAATACATCAGAGCGTCCTACAGAACATTTAGTGCATAGTAGCAGCGTCCATGCAGCCAGTAAGTGCATGGCAAACTAGTGTGTAGATTTATATATTTACTCTGTAGATTTATATCACAGCTTGCCCCTCTCTAAATCTCCATGTAAACAAGCCCTAAGTCCATGAAAAAAAAGAGTAAATGGTTTAAATTTATCAGGAGATTATTATTATTGGAATTTAGCTTTTAAAATTATATTAAAGGAAAATTAGCAGCATCCCTCTAAAGAAAATATTGATATAAGATTTTGGGTCTCTTGTGGGATGAAATAAAAGCAGCCTGGGGGAAGGAGGTGGGAATCACCGAACTGGTTTGGGGAGACCTGGGGCAAAGGAAGGGGATCAGTGTTGATGGAGAAAGTTTCAGAACCATTCAGATCCATTCACCCACGCACACTGCAAAAGTGCTGCTGGATCTGAGATAAAGCAGCTGGTGGCTCCTTGAAAAACCACCCACCTTCCCTCTTTGCCCCCATGGTGGCCACTAAAAGCAAAAGCCGTGTATGTATTCAAGACTGAAGGCTCAGGCCGCAGCCAGCCTACTCAAATTTCTCTTCTGTTCTCCAAGGGCCCTCAGTTAAGCTGTGGGTTGCACTAATGGACTCCCTTCATCTATAGCTTTCTGTGGAGTGGCAGAATGGGAAGGATCAGAGCTAGCAGAGAAGGGGAAACAGGAGGAGGGGTAGGAAGGGAAAAAGTGAGCAAAAAGATAAAGAAGTGGCAAACAATTAAAAGAATTCACAGAAAGGAAAAGATGCCAAGAAGGAGGGGGAAAGAGCAGACAGAAAGGGGAGAGAGAAAATGGAAGAAAAAAGATGGCTGAAACTATGCCAGAATGTGGAGAGTGCCCCTTTCCCAAGCCATCCACATTCCAGACCCATGGCAACTTTTCCACCTTACCTGGGACCTTGGCATGCGCGGCACATGACTCCTCCATTTGGGGAAGATGCGCCCATTCAGATTGCAGCCGTACCCCAAAGCCTGCCCTCCCCCAGCCTCCTCCCCCCAAATCCCCACCCATGCTTCACCTCTGGCACGCTTGGCCTCCTTCCTGAAGCCCCCCATCCACAACTTGTACCTCTTTGCCCCCTTCCCCAGACTCCCCTGCCTGCCAGCGGCTGCTCACCACTTATGTGCCTCTTTGCCCCCTCTCCCAGGTCCCCCCGCCAGCTGGCCGGCCTCTCACCACTCGCATGCACCTCTTCCACAAGGCCTCCATGTGGGCAGAGTGGGAATGGGAAGAGGTGGAGCCTTGGGGGAAAGAGGAGGAACAGAAGTGAGGCAATGGGAAGAAGTACAGAAGTGGGACAGAGTACAGGCAGGGCCATGGCTGGGGCACCCATCCTTTCAACAGTGGCAGGCTCCAAAGGTGGTGGACCAGCTCTTTGGGGAGACTTAGCCTCCCCTGGCCTCTTTTACCCGCTGCCTATGGACCTTGGGGAAACTCCTATGCTGGAGCAATGTGGACAGTGGCCAATTAACGTATGTGCTCATGGGTCCTGTACCCAGTGGCCCTAGCCAATTTGGGGGGCCCTGAAGGAGCATCAGAACCTGGGTAGAAATGGAGGGGCCACCGGCATTGGAAATGTGGCCTCACCTCCTGCTCCACCTCTTCCCCCAGAGCCCACCCCACCCCTCAGCCAGGGCAGAGGACGCAGCCAGGCCGTGGTAAGAGCCACCTAGGGAGTTTGGGGCACTGTGGAGAGCCCTAGACCCTCCATCTGCTCTAGGCGGGGACCAGGTGCCTGAGCCCCCAGGGCACGCTGCTGCCGGTGGGACCCAGGGCAGCGGCTCTGGTCTAGCCTCATGCCCCCTTCCTAGGACCTGCAGACATGCTTTACAGGTAGAGGTGGCCCTGCCTTGGCCTGGCTGGTGGCAGGGAGCCCTGGGAAGGTCACAGGCAGTGAAGAGCCGGGCAGGAAGGGCTCCTCTGGTGCAGCTCCAACTGCTACTTGTCTGGCCTCAGCAACTGCCACACTCTGCCTGGATTCACTCAGTGCCTGAGCCCGGATCCTACTGCCAGGCTCTCCACACCAGGTTCCTCCTGCTCCCAGAGACAGGCCCCCAAAGGCAGCACCCACATGTGGCAACATTCCTCCTGTCACCTCTGGCCTGAGGCCTGCAGTTTGGGGGACAATGCCCCCCTCCCCCATCTACACCTGCGCTGCTGCCACTCTGTGCCTGCCTGAGGCTACTATGTCCATGTTAAAAAGTGGGTGGGCCTGGCCCTCCTAGTTCTGGCATCCCTGGGCCCCCAGGGGGTGCAGGACCCAAACGGTCTTTGTGCCCAGGGCGCCAGTAAATCTTAATCTGCCTCTGAATGTGGAGGCAGTGTACTGCAGGATTCTGGACTGGGGGCAAGACTGGGTAGGGCAGTGAATGACCTGCTGTTGCCAGTATTGTGTCAACTAGGAGTTGATGCTGCTTTGAGCTGGGCTGCTGCAAAGGGGACCCAGCTCATTGCTTTGCTGGAGGAGCCATGCTGCAGAGGGTGGGTGGAGCCAGCAAAACTGCACAGGTGACTCATCCTGTGTTTCCTTTCCTCTCAAATCCCCAATACCCAAGACTCTTCCCACCTCAGAAGATAATTGCCCTGAAACTGCAACAGTTTCATTTCACAGAGTTTCCTGACCACTTTCCCCATCCTCCTGCTGATTTCTCTGAGAGAGGGGACAGTGTAGTAGCCTATAGCCTATAAGACCTTCGTATATATGACAATGATGCTGGTGCCAAACAAAGGATCCCAGTGGGTGGTAAACCCAATTACACTGTGGATTAAAGATTTAAGATGAGCATCCCTGAAAGAAGCCATTTACAACAAAAAGAAAAATATTAGAAAATATCACAAAGTATGGGTCTAATTCATAAAAAGAGATCTTGGGACCTGATCCAAAATCCACTAAAGTCAATAAGAATCTTTTCATCAACTTTAAAGGGCTTGGGATCAGGTATGTAACACTAAAGCAGTATGCTTCAGTTTACACACTACACAGTGTCTATTTCCTGGGCCAAAATCACAGCTGGTGTAACTAGATGCAATTCCCCCTACAGCAGTGGAGTGCCAGCCCCTAGATATTCATTTGATCTCCATTCTAACGGCTCAAATTCATATTCTTCCCATCAGCTGTGACAGCCTCTCTAACACACCTGAGCAGATTAATAACTTATCTGTTCTGGAGTATCTTTCAGTAGTTATTATGCTTCCCTGGACACTTCCATTTTGTTTCTGGTTCCTTACTTACCCATGAAGCAAAAGTCCCAACATTCCAGCTTAATGATAATGATACAATTAATGGCTTCATTTTTATATTTACAAATAAAGAATCAGATGCAAAACTACAGATAGAGGAATAATTAAATCACAGATGCACTAGAAAGAATAATGCTTAATGCTTTGCACCTTAACAACACTTTTCATCCAACGATCTACAAAAACATTGTAAACACCAAAGCAAAACCATCCTTGTGAGGTACAAAAAGAAAATTATTATATACATTTTATATTTTATATAAAGTCTCCTTTTCATACCTCACATGGTGTGGGAAAGGGGATAGTTTATGAAATGCAATAACTGTTCAACAGTGCATAGCAATAATACTACCCAACGGTTAGGTACAGGAAGTAAAGAAGAATACCACAGACATCTGAAAATGTAAGAGGTAAGTTAGGTAGCCAGGATGGAGTTTTATCTGAGTTGGAATTTGACCCAGACACTAGGGTTAACATTCTCTTTTGAAACGTGCCATGGGATCTATAGAGTAGTTTTTAAATCTACAGCTATTGTGTTTTCTCTTCATAGGTGAAAGTCCCATTGACATCTATGGCAGTTTCGCCCAGGAAGTGAGAGCTAACTATCAGAGCAGAAACCCGTTGTGCTGACATGAGAGGAAATCTGTATTTGGTTCACAGCTCCAAATTTCTGCTTTTCTGGTGGAACTGAAATGAAAATTGTAACATCTTTTTAATGCAATTCCTTTAGGGAATGTTGTCAGCCCTTTAATGATTCAGATTTGTTTTGATTAGAATTAATAATTTATTATATTTTTTCATAGTCTGTTTTAGCTTAAGTATACATTTGCCTCGACTGTTTCTGGAGAATTCTGGTATCAATGAGATTTTTTTAAACAAATTAAATAAAAAGCAAAATCTGACTGCTTCAAAATATTGTAAAGACAATTTTCATAGCATTTTTCTTTAAACCAAATCAATTTTTTAAATAGGTCATCAAATTTGAGTGGTAATTGTTTATCACCTGATTGCTGAATAACTCTGACCCATTTTAAGCGTCTACTGCAACCATAAAATTGCTACATAAGCTTTAAAAGAATAAACCTCGACCAGCTTGTCATCACATAACTTTCATAACACCTTTAGGGAGTAGAAACAAACGGTTAAAAGGAAAGTTAGCTGACTCATTTCATGAGTAGCTGATGTTAGTACTAGCAGCTTGGAAGTTAACAGATAAAAATGTTATCTAGTAAACTGTAAGATACTTTTAACAATTAGTGTACATAGTTATGTACAAATTAAGTTCAGTTAACTCTGTCCTAAATTTGTATGAGACAATACTATTCTGTTAGCCTAATTGTGGTAAATTAATACCTAGAAAAAAGGATTAGAGAGCCTGTTATTTTCATATCTTTTACAAAACAATTTTAGTTAATACAGTGAATTCTCCTAGAGAGTCTGGATTCATTTCTTTATTTCTATTCCTGTTAAAAGCAGGGCCGTACCATTTTATTTTAAACATACAATTAAGTTTCACAATTAAACAAGATTCAGGTCTCTTCATATAGATTTCAGTTTGCTCTAAACAGGCAATCCATATATTTCACCTGAAGTATCAGATATCAGAGGTTATCCCTTGATTTGTTATTCTTGATTTGTACATAGTAAAATCACATCAACATTTGCGGTGTTGAAGAATTCCGTCAAATGACATAAAGGGGAGCCATGTCTTTCCACAGCCAAATTAAAATAGGCAATAAGTCTAGTCACTATACTACAAAGCCTTGCTGAGGAGAGCCACAGAAACAATTTAAATTTGTTACTGCTCTATTCTCACTAATTACGAGCATCAAAGTGAGAAGTGTGTTAAGATTTAGTGCGCCAGATTTATTTGTTGCCCCCATAACTTGTGTAACCATTATTCCCAGTGAAGAATGGATATCAGAGGCTACGAACAGAAAGCTAGCATTTTACCGACATTATTTCTGTGTAAATCACTACCAAGGTGCAGGACAACAGCAAATCAGGCCCTCTGTGTTCAAAATGTGAATTAGGGGCAAATGAAAGATGAGGGGAAGTGCACCTATACCCCTTTGGTCTTACTTTTGGTGTACCTGGAAATAAAGTCCAAACGAAAGCCATCCTGTGAATTTAATTTTTGTATATAGGCCTACCCTTTAAGTTTGATTCTGCCTGCAGTTGCCCCAGTGTACACCAGAAATAACTCCATCAAATAAAAGGCATTACACCAGTGTAAAAGTGTTGTAAGCGAGGAGATAATCAGATCCTATAATGTCAGTGAAGCATAATCCCAATCACTATTTTGCAAAAGCCAGATCTTCCCATTGCTATATCAGCCAGTGCACATATGCACAATTATTGTGACTTAATTTCCACATCTGGGCACTTGTCCTTCATTCTGCACCATAAGAAACAAAGCAATGCAGTGAGGGATTTGTTTTTCATAACTTAGCATATCCTTGTAGAAGCTAATGCAAAGGCACTATCTAGGATTGCCAACTCTCTAAATGCACAAATTGCTCTGCCTCTGCTCACTCCATCCTCCCTCCCCCTGTTGCTCGCTCTCCCCCACCCTCACTCACTCGCTCATTTTCACCAGGCTGGGGCTGGACTGCAGGAGCAGGTGAGGGCATCGGCTGGGGGTACAGCCTCTGGGGTGGGTCTGGAGATGAGGGGTTTCGGGTGCAGGTGGGGGCTCTGGGTTTGGGGGTGGGGCCGAGGGGTTTGGAGTGTGTGAGGGGACTCCATGCTGAGGCGAGAGGTTGGGGTGTGGGAGGCAGTACAGGCTCTGAATGAGGGTGCGGGCTCTAGGATGGGTCCAGAAATGAGGGGCTCATGGTGCAGGAGTGGGATCCAGGCTGTAGTAGGGAATTGAGTGCAGGGGAGGTGAGGGCTCGGGCTGAGGGTGCAGGCTTTGGAGTGGGGTCAGGGATGAGGGGTTTGGCGTACATCAGGGGGCTCCAGGCTGAAGCTGAGGGGTTCAGAGTGCAGGAGGGGGTTCTGAACTGGAGGAGAGGGTATGGGGTGCAGGCTCTGGGAAGGCATTTGGGTGTAGGAGGGGGATTGAGGCAGCAGATTGGGGCACAGAAGAGGGTTTGGAGTGCAGACTCTGGGAGGGAGTTTGGATGTGGGAAGGGGCTCAGAGCTGGGAAAGGAGGTTGAGGCATGGGAGGAGTTTAAGGGTGCAGGCTCCAGGCTGCACTTACCTCAGACATCTCCCCAGAAGCAGCAACATGTCCCTCGACTCCTAGGTGGAGGTGTGGCCAGCAGCTCTGCATACTGCCTCCCCCTGCAGGCACTTCCCCCACAGCTCCCATTGGTTGCGGTTCCTGGCCAACAGGAGTTGCAGATCTGTTGCTCAGAGCAGGCTAGGGGCAGCACATGGAGCCCCTATGGCCATTCCTCCACCTAGGATCCAATGGACATGTTGCTGCTTCTGTGGAGCCACACAGAGCCAGGTAGGGAGCCTGTCAGCCCCTCGCCAACTGGACTTCTAATGGCCCAATCAGCTGAGCTGTCCCGAGCTGCCAGGGTCCCTCTTTGACTGGATGTTCCAGTTGAAAACTGGACACCTGGCAAGCCTAGTGCTCTCTGAATGTGCAAAACTGTCATTGTTGCTCATAGTAGCCAATCAATGCCTCATCATGAGCAGACCTTCATGAATCACGTGATGGACCTCTGACAAAAAAGAAGTGGGAGTTTGTACCTAGAACCTATAGAATGCTTTTCATCTTTCGAAGCCTGTCTGATTAATCCTCACATTACATCCGTGATGTAGAAGTCACCATTCTTATCCTCATTTTAACAAGTGGGGAAGTTGAGCCAGGGGAGTTGTGACCTTCCCAAAGCCATGGCAGGAGTCAATGGTAGAACTCAGAGGTTCTTGGCTCCCACTCATGCTCGGACCAGTAGACCACACCTTTCTCTCACTGCCGACACAGACTGATGCTGAGTGGTACGTGAAAGAGCATTAGTAGTTAGTAATTCATTTGAAAGCATGTGGTTAACAAACTTCTGCAGTTAATAGAGACGTGGTCAGCTTGGCCAGCCTAGTGGCTATTGGTAGTGCTCTGTACTGACAGCTAAGAGAGAAGGTAGGTATGCCTTGTGTCATTCATTGCCCTCCCACCCGCAGGCAATTAGGGAGCAGCACTGATTGGTTTTGAAAGGAGTCCATTCTAATCATCCTCAACTAGAAGAAAGGTGGCAGTGACACCAGTCTCAGGGGTAGCAGTGATTAAAGCAGAGGGAAACGAGTTCTGTCAGGTCTCTGTGAGGAACAGAGAGAATCCCACAGAGCAGGTAGGGATGTACACATCATGTCTTTGTTTATCATGCTCAGTTATTTATAAGTTGTTTATTTATTTATGGCATACTGGCTTCCCCAGGCAGCAATTTAAAGGGCCTGTGGCTCCCAGCAGCAGCTGGAGCCCTAAGCCCTTTAAACTGTTGCCAGAGCCCTGCTGCTGGAGTCCTGGGGTAGCAACGGCAGGGCTCAGATGGCGATTTAAAGGCCCTGGGCCCTTTAAATCACCGCCCGAGCCCTGCCACCGCTACCCCAGGGCTCTGGGGACAATTTAAAGGGCCTGGGGCAGTAGCGGCAGCCCGGACCCTTTAAATTGCCTGCTCAGCCCTGCTCCCAGAGCTCTGGGGTAGCAGCAGAGGGGCTCCAGTGGTGATTTAAAGGGCCCAGGGCTCAGGCTGTCGCTACCACCCCAGGCCCCTTAAATCGCCACCAGAGCCAAGCCCTGCCACCGGTACCCCAGAGCTCTGGCAGCAAGGCTGCAGGGACGATTTAAAGGGCCCGGGGAGGTAGCAGCAGCCGGAATCCCAGGCCCTTTAAATTGCCACCTGAGCCCTGCTGCTGGAGCCCAAGGGGTCACGGCAGCAATTTAAATTTAACCCTCGCTGCAGCTGGGAGCTCCGGTGGTGATTTAAAGGGCCCGGGGCTCTCAGCTGCTGCTACTACAGCCCGAACCCCAGGCCCTTTAAATTCTGATTTAAATGGCCCTGGGATTTAAAGGCCCTGCCTGTTCCAGTTGAGGCCACACCCTCTCCTCAGGACTCCAGAGCACTAGTAAGTCCTTTAAGTTACTTTCACCCCTGCAACAGCAGCTATTGAAGCTGAAAGTTCTGAGTTTATGAGCCGCTCCTGCCTGAGCCAAAAGATCCCTCTCTGTTAGCTGAGGCTGTCACAGGCTCATCAGCCTCTCTAGGTGCTCCAGTTCCCACTACAAGGGGACAGAGCATGACACTATATGGAGCAGGTTACATAAGTTTAAACATACAAGCCACTTGACCCCACAAGCTGTTTGTTACCTGCAGTGAATGTAGAATTTTGGAACATTGGAACGTGTTGTCAAATGTAAGGCTAACATCTGAGACAAAGCAGAAAGGTTCTGTTCCAAGCAGTGAGCTCCATGCTTTTCAGTATTCAGAGCCTAGGGTTGCCAGCCCTCCAGGATTAGCCTGTGCTCTCCAGGAATTGAAGATTAATCTTTAATTAAAGATTATGTCATGGGAAGAAACCTCCAGGAATATGTCCAACCACAACTGGAAACCCTATCAGAGCCCCATAGAGAGGCCAGGTACTTTGTCTACTCAAAGTACCTTGCACTAAGGCTATTACCTTCTTATTTAGTGTAATTCCTAAAAATGTTGCTGCTGTAAGGGGCACATCTGGAATTAACATGACAGTGCTGGACCCAGTTAGCCACTACAATATTGAGGCTGTACCCAGAAGGAATGTCACTTTCCCATGGCAGCGCTTCTCTGACATATCCTAAAGTCCCCCTTCCTCACCCCAAAGATTCTATGTTTACAGATTGTAACTCCAGAATGGATATATGCCCATGAAACTAATGCAGACTAGTCAAATTCAAAAACCAAGACCTTTGTCCCACTCACACCCCAGGTCAGTCAAATTAATCAGTCTAGGGTTGGTTCTCTTGTCGGTATATTCTTTTTTGTACACTCAGTAAATATGAGCCATGTGTCATCAAGTATTATTAGTTTTAAACCTTCTTTTGGAAGTATTCTTCTCCATTACCCAGGTGTCCCAGAATCTGACACCAGCTTTGGGTAGAAGAGACTTTTTTTTCCCAGAAGACACTTGCCACTAAAAATAGCCATGAAAAATCAATGTGTGAACTCCCCTAGTTGGTGTGGTTTCCATCAGATAGCTAGCTAGTATTCACTCTTCCAAGGTCTGCCTGCTGGCATCATAGCTCGTATTAGCTGCTGTTGATACAGACTTGGGAGTATAATTTTTTCTTCCTACCTGTTTTGACATTTTCCACTGGGCATATATTAACCCTCCTCTATCCCCCAGTGTTTGTAATGGAGTGGAAGCCAATATGGCTGCCCTTGGCTCCATTCAGAATAGGGTTTGGAAGGAATAGCAATGTTTGCTAAATGGAGAAGGCCAAAATTGGTAAGGAAAAAACCTCAATTTTGCAAGAATGATTTAGTCTTCTTTATTCACTGGGAGCTTTGCCTGTGTAATGAGTGAGGATGGTGTATTGAATATGGATCTGGCAGGAACAATGGAAGTAATAATATTATAAATAGCATTTGACAATGTCCTTTTATAACAACCAAAGGCCCACATTTCTCTCAGTTGCACCTGGGTAAACCCATTTAATTCAGTTTAACTCAGTATATTTACTGTATAACAGAGTGAACACTATCCTTACTTACAAACGAGTACCATGCTGCAAGCAGTGAATGCCTGGGCTGGTTTTATGGTTTCATTAGACCCCAACATAATCATTCATAGGGACCCTATCTCCTCAACTTCTCCTTTCTTCTCTCCCCACATCCTCTTTGCTCTTTTGATTTTGGTTGTGAAAAAGTGGAAAGTAAATTGTGGTTCTTTCCACCAAAGCTGGAAAAGGAAAGTAGCAAATTTTCCCTTCCCCTTTCTCTCAGGGTAAAGAAGGCTTGGTTAACAGGTCTTACTGTTTTCCCAGAGCAGGACAGTAGAGAAAACACTGGTTTTCACTCTGCTAATTGCACCTAAAATGAGGCACAGTGAGCTGGGTCTCAAGACTCTCAAACCCGACTCAGCCAAATACCTATGTACCTATGTAAACCCATGAATAACCCCCTTGACTACTTACCTTCTTAAAGTTAGGCTTGTGCTCATGTGCCTTGCTGAATCAGGGCCTTAGCCAGCAGCAGATTCTAAAGTCCTAGGGGACATTTGGGCTTGTCCCATAATCACTTCCCTATGCTTCCTGGGTTTTGTGAATCACAAAAGCTGGCTTTGCAGCTATTTCATGGAAAACGCAGAATTGTTTCTAAATGCGCAACTCTCAGTTGATATAATTTGCATGAACGCTAAAATTTTGTTTCTTTAGAGATTATCTGCTTCTGGTGTTTATTCCTCACTTGGTGTCATAAATCTGTCATCTAATCATTTCCACAGCAACCATCTGGGATGTCACAGGGGTGGGGCTCTGAGAGGACTGAGGAGTAGGAACAAATACACTTAATAAAGAGAGAAATTGCAAGAACCGGAATAGAAAACACCAGAATGAAATAGGGCCCAATCCTGCTCCTATTAAAGTGGTGGGACTTCTGTAATTAACTTTAACAGGAGTGGGAGAAGGCCCACAGATTGCTGAAAGAATGTTTGGTGTTTTTTTTCCTTAAGGAAATCATTTTAATACCAAAGCAGTGGCGGTAATGCAGGTCAAAGCTCTGTGCCCACTGCATTTGAACAGAATAATTGAATAAACATATCTGTTTGGGGAGGAGGAGAAGGAGAAAATGAATTGTTACCAAAAGAAACAAACTGAGACATGAAATGAGCATGTTTTAAACTCGAAAATAATATTACGGTCTAAATTTAAATGTGAAAAAACTCTTTATTTTGTTCAAATTCAGGGTCAGGCGTTTAGAAGCCGCAGCAGCTTGAGGAGACTGATGTAACAGTGGAGGAGGACTGAAGCGCTCTGTTTATTCACAGTGCTGGGAAGCAGGACAGAAAAGCTCAAGGCAAGCTTCCTTATGACATTCCAAAAGCAAACTGCATGCCTGACCTGAAGTGATCAGCCCCTGGGGAACAGGCGGGTAACTGAGACTCAGTGCTCAGTCATTCATGGGCTTCTTTCTGTAAAGCAGCCCACGGAGCCAAAATTGTATATGTGTCAATATGTGCGTGTGTGGTTTAATGATGAAGGCTACTGTTAACTGCGGGCTAAGCTTCAAACATCAAACCCCATTTCGTTTGCTCCCCTGTGCCAAATTTAAACATGCCGTTCCAGCAGTGAAAGGTCTGGTCACTACACCACAGCACTAGCTGGTCATCCTTTTGGAAAATATTTTGGAGTGTAGCAAGGAATTCAAATTTGTCTTGAACTACTTCTCTCTGTTCATTTAACAGACAAAATGTTTTGCAGCTGTCAATCCTACAGAATCTGGGCTACAGATAAATGCATTTGTTTTTGCAACAAAGTTCAAGTCATTGGGTTTGGCATCTGAATTCCATTTGTCCTGAAGATTTCATTTGTGCTTTCCCTCCTGCCTTCTTACCTTTAATCTTTTGTGTAGGAAATGAAAATCAGTCTAGGCATGTACTTAAAAATGCCCCAAACCTTAGAATGTCTCATTTCATGCTGCCAAAATGTTAATCTAGGTATTTGAGCTTCACTTTTAATAAGTGCTATTATCAGTCACACTGCAGAAAAACTGGCTCAACTCACAGTTATGCTGAAACTGAGCCTGCATATTATAATTGCAGAGAAAACTACTTGTTGTTTGGAAACCAGTATTTCCCTCTTCAACATATTTTCTTGTCAGAGCTACAGCTGCATGTTTGTCATAGACAAGGAGGCCAAAGCAGATAGTATGGGGAAGAGCTCCTTAAGAGATGCCATTATTATTATTTTGCTTTTTTTTATTGCCAGTGATGAGCTTCACATTGTACAAGACATGAAAGAAGATACGGTCCCTCTGCATAAAGAATTGTTACAGCCTAAAGGCCCAATCCTGCAATCCTTTACCCATGTGATTGGTCCTTACTCAAAATGGGGCTTCATCCTGGCCTAAGGACTGGGCTACACTGGGAGGAGGGGGCGGTTTGAACTAAGGTATGCAACTCGAAGTCCCTTAGTTTGACTTACTTGGCCTTCCCCACAGTGGCAGTTCGACCACGGCAGCTCCCCCCTTGCCTCCGCTTACTCCTCTTGTGGAGCTGAAGTTCCAGAGTCGACAGGAGACGCGATAAATCAAACCCGATCCATCAAACACTACCCGCCAATCCATCGGGTAGTGTACCCCTACCTTAATTGTCATCAGTGGACATTCCCACTGATTTCAGCAATGCATAAGAACATAAGCCCTTCAGTAGGATCACTCACCTGAGTGAGAGTCTGCAGTATGAGGTCCAAGATGCACAGGCCACACAAATCAGAAACCCCAGGAAACCAGGAGAATGGTTTTGGCATGGATATCTTGGAAAAAAACATTGGGTAGGTGAAAGCATTTTGATTGCTTCTCTTTTGCATCATTTTAAGTATGGCCCTAAAAATCTCAGTACATACAAGATACGTTGCTCAGGCAGGGTTTCTCCTAAGTACCAAAGGGTCTCCCAGTGTAATCCTCAAGTAGAACATATATGGAAACAGCTTTAAAACACCCACCGACGTTGCTTATTAAAAAGATTTTCAGGGGTGGAAGTATAAAATTAAACGTGAGTAGGAACACTACCTTTTATGGAGCTGCAGGAAACCCTTCTCATCTCTGTTACATCCTGGTAAAGTTAGCAACTTTTATTAGATTCAGGACGGCCCGATTCCATCATACCATAGAATTCACATCTCCAATATTCCATCAACCAGCAAAACACATGCAATTAGTTTGTTTTGAATGTTGTTGGTCATTCTTTATGTCCTAAAACTATTTAGATAGTAAATCATGTGTACTGAATTGGTAGAATTGATTAAACTGGGGTCCCCGTGCTGCTTAATCCAACCCATTCATCCCACCTGGCAGCTCTTTCTGTTTTTGGAGCAATAGGGAGATCTAACCTAGTTTACACCGGTAGGAGCAGATACTACCACAATCAGGATCTGGATCTACACTGTTGCCAATCTGATTTAGCAATTGCAGACTTAGATCTCTAGGTCTTGTGACAATCCCAAAACAACCCTTCCCCCTCTCCCCTCCATCCTTTTTTTTAAAAAAAAATGCTCACGATACCATTTAACAGTGTGGTGTCTTCTAATACCCTATCTAGAGAGTGGTCAGATATTTTAATACCTTTTTTCACTCTTAATAAAAGCCTAAAATGTTCATCTTCCTACTTGGAAGATAATAAGGAAATAGCCACTTTACCAGGTTATTACTTAGGGCTAGTTGTTACTCACTGGTGAGAAGTTATATGTATTGTTCCATTGACTTCAGTGAGTAACTGAACTAGGGTGATCAGCCAGCAAATGTGAAAAATTGGGACGGGGGTGAGGGATAAAGGAGCCTATATAAAAAGAAGACCCAAAAAATCAGGATTGTCCCTGTAAAATGCATCTTGTCACCCTAAAGTGAACATATTCCTTATGCGGTGAGCATTGCAATCTATCCCTTAAACACAGGATTGCTTTCTTGTTTTTACAAGAAAAAACTCAAACCCTGTTTACTCAGTGGCTAAAGGAACGCAATAACAATGTTTTACAGTACAGTACTCATATAGGATGTCCCTGTGTCCAAGGGATCCCAAAGTACTTTACAAATGTTGTATTGTGTGAGAGACAAACACAGGGCTCCAGAAGTAGAATTTGGCCCTTTATATGTCTCTCTTTGCAAAATGATGACGATGATGATGAAGCACAACTACCAGTGGGGTGGAACAAGACAGCTGTGCAACAAGACAGCTGTGCAACAATGCAAAGCACTACTTCATGACAGTTTTGGCAAGAAGCAAAGAATACGATCTGCTAGTTTTTGAGCTGTGGTCTGCCAAGCACTTGCCCCAAAGAGCTCTTCTTGGTCACCCACAGAATGAATTGATATGAGAAGGATTGGGAGGAGATATAGTCCATGTAAGAGGTTCCCTCTCTTACAAAGTGACCTGTAGGTTTAAAAAAACAAAAACAGAGGCAGCTTGGGGGTGGAAAGAAGGTTAGAAAACTACAAGGAGAATGTAAACAAGCAGAATGGAATTATCCACGTTGGAACTGTCCAGGAAAATGGGGCGTCTTTTTACTATGACTGTCCTAAAGTAAGTGCAAGAGCAGCTGTGGAGTAGGAAATGTATCAGAACATCAATCTTTCTCTCTTCCCTGTCTAAAACCTGCCTATGTCTTACAAAAAAATACATGATTTCCTCCCATCCCCGCTTTTGTGATGCACTGGTCTAGAATGTGAACTACATTAAATGAATCATCTTTCTTCTGCTCTCGTTCCCTCTGCTTTCGAACACCAAGGTCAGTTACGGACTGCAGCACTGAACATCTCAGTCCACCCACACACTGTAAGGCACTCAGATCTGTGGTTGACATCTCAGCTCAGCGTGGCAGGTGCTGGGGAAACAGCAGGAGAAGAAAAGGGGGTGGGGAAGCGTATGTACTTTTTTTTTTACTTTTATTTAAAACGTGGCCTTAAAAGATGGGAGATAAGAAATGCTGGAAGGGTAGAGAAATATTTTGCCTCTCCCTTAACACACACAAGCCAGATTGCACTGTTCAGATGCACTCCTTCCTCAACAAGCCTGCCAGAGCCCCTGTGCGTGCAGGGGGAAGCATGCCTATTGCATCACAGAGGGTATAGCATGCGTTCCCACCCATCAGTGGGCAGTCATGTGTGAACTTGCCTCTTCCCTGCCCAGTTAGTGGGGTGCAAGGAAAGAGGTAGGATTCTTATGGCTTCCATCCCTCTCCCCGCAGTGACTGGAGACAGCATGGCCCAGAGCTGGAGCTGTGGTGAGGGATTTCTATTGCTAGGGACACTTGCTGGGCCAAAGGCTTGGCTATAACACAAAGAGCACAAATCAGTACAAAGCTCCTCTTTGCACTCCCCTGCTCCTGCTCTCTACAGGTCTGACTTCCTGTGTCAAAAGGCACAGGAAATGGAAAATGCCAAGTGTTCTGCATAGTAAAGGGATGGTCAGAACAGGCCCCTTTTCCTCCAGCCAGTTTTTGTTTTCCTGTTGCTCTACTAACAACAGGGAGGGAGGATGGTCTAAGAGCCCTTTGATTGGCTCTACAACTTTAAGAATCATCCTTGCACTGAATGATTTTTCCTAGATCTGCTGTAAGGCCAGATTACTCTACCAAACACTGTAAAGTAGCTGCACCCTGTCAGAAGGGGAGACCCAATGTCTTTAAATTAGACTGTCAATTTCAATAACAGCTGTACATACCCAGGCAAACCCTAACTCATGCAACAATCTGCAAGGTCCACAGGAAGGGGGCCCCTGATTTGGAGGAAGTGCAAACCATGGGCAGGAACTGAAATGGCAGAATAGGTGTTCAGCTTTTTTTTGTTTTGTTTTTTCCTGAACACTCATTCTACTGCAGAATAATCTGACAGCAGCTCTGCATCCACACTGTGAAGTTATCAATAATTCTGCTGTATCATGAATGAGTTATCAATGTAAATTTCCAGTGTTCCAGCCTTCTGTGGCCTGACGGGTAGGGAGCTTTGCTTTTTGCTAACATGTCTCTGAATCAATCAATGGGGAAACAGTCTGATCAGTTTGTCTTCCTTTATTCCCCCAGTTTTGTTGGGCAGAATGGAAATTCCCAAAATCTTGACCGTCATTCCAGCTTGTTCCTAGGATTTCAAACCTCCAAGCTGTGAAAATGTGAACAGAAATCCCATGCTGTGGTTGAGGACTCTAGGCATTACGACACAAAATGGGAGCCTCTGTTTTAGGCAGTGTGCAGACACATAGCAACAGATAAATTCTTTGGGGCAGGACCTACAATCCCAATAGCGAAGACAGAGCCAGGGTATAAGAAAGGAAGGCTCATCATCCCTGATTTACAGATGGGGAATTGTGCCTCAAAGAGATTAAGAGATTTGCCCAAGGAGACACAGGAAGTCAGAGGTAGAGCCAAGAACTGTACTAAGATCTTGCAAGTAAAAAATATATTTTGGACACATTTCTATCATGGATAAAGTTACTATAGTGGGATATCCTATCCAACTGCTTATTTTTGTTCAGCTTTTTAGCTCTTTCCAGTGCAACATTTTAACATTTTGTTTCAGAGAAGATGGGGATAAAATTCATCCCCAATTTCAGCATTAACTGAACTGTATGAGGTGCATTTGTCCCATGTGTTAAAGTGCACCACCAGTTACAGAAAGGATACTGCTTACATTTTAGTGAGCAATTTCACATCTCCTCCATTATTCCCCTTCTTGATATGCCACTCCTCCACAGGGAATAAATCCAAGAGCATAATCAAACCTATTGTTTCTCTCCAAGAGTTTTTGTTTTAATCTCTAGGGGGAACAATACACCTGATAAAATAAATCTACACTGACATCTTGTGGTGAGGATTATGAGATCCCTTGAGCCACTTACAACAGAACGTCACATGTCTTCTCTCCTGCTCACAAAAATCTAACACTTAAGGGAGAAGGGAAATACTCCAAGGGCCAGGTTTTCAGGGATGCTAAGGCCCCACAATTCCAGTTGAAGTCAATGGGAGCTGCAGCACCTATGAAAAATCATGCCTTTAAATCTCATATTAAACACCATTTTATGCCTGAAAGATGTTGGGGAAGAAGGTTTAAAATTATAATTATAAATCAAACTATTATTAAACTGGACTTTCTGCTTTGAAATTATCATTGGAAGTACGTCTCGATCCCACATTTGCAAATTTCATGATAATTTAAAGCTTCTAATCATCAAAGAACAAGCTTCAAAAGAAGAGCTATTTTCATATTGGGAGTCTATTATCTCTGTAATCAGTGAAGCAAGAGAGATGTCAGTAGCACTCCAGATCCCCACTGTTATCTTCATCTGAAATTGCATGATTTTTTTTTAAAAAAAACAGTTGGCAGTTTGAGAAAGCATTCAACATTTTGTCCTCCCTGTTTTCCCAATTATTTCAGCTCCTCCTATTGTTCAGACAGAGTACAACAGGCCACCATCTTTTTCAGTGCTTATTTGGAAGCCTCTTGGGAATTCAGCATGAAGATATTGCCTACATCAGATAACCACCCTTGTAGTTGCCTGGGTGCAAGCCCCTATAGTAGACACAATTCACTCCAGTGCAGCAGGGTATTCTGTTCCATATATGTTCTGTGACAAAGCTCCAAGTTTGTACTCGTGGGTCCTGCGCTTCCTGGCAGATTTAGGGGCCTCAGAAACTCACCTAGGCCCCAGAGTGACCTCCCTTTCTCAGTATAATTGGCAAGAGTCACCACCTAGTGAGTTACCTTCATCACAGGCCAGTATGGAAGGTGGAAAGAGCAGGGGGGAGTCCGGGCCCGCCCTCTACTCCGGGCTCCAGCCCAGGGACCCTAATAGTATCAGCTAAGATGGCTGACCTTTTATCCACAAAACACAATACAATTCCCTGGGCTACTTCCTCACAGCAGTCCCTGCTTCTTCAAACTCCACTTCACCCTTACCTCAGGGCCTCCTTCCTTCTGGATGATATGTTGTCCACCACTCAGTCTCACCAACAGCACAACCTCCTTCTACAGCTCCTGACACCCACAGCCACTTGACTAACTGGGAGGTTTTTATCTGGATTCAGCCAGTCCCTGATTGGCTTCAGGTGTCCCAATTAGGCTAGCTGTTTCTACTCCTTTCTAGAAGGTTCTTAATTGGCCCCAGGTGTCTTGATTGGTCTGGAGTAGCCTTTGTTTGGCTATCCAGGGATCAAGGACCTGCACATCCTGAGACTAATATACCTGCCTTCCAGCACTCTCCTATATCCTTCTGGTCTGACTCCGTCACAGTTCTTATACCATGCTCATCATTGTAGTACCTAAGCTACCTTTTGTATAAACTGTGTCTATATTAGGGGTTTGCACTGGTGCCTGAAAACCCAGTGTAGGAATTGCTCTTCAAGTTCTCGGCTGATGTTGGCCTGGAGATCAAGGGTCTGGTTTCTTACACGATAAAACAAATGACTCTCTGTTCAAGTTTGGTTTCAAGTAAACCATCAGTTTTGTAACTGGAGATCAAAGAGGCTTTCAAAATAGAGGGCATCTTCCCACCACCAGCTCTAAGAAATTAAAATAAATGCACTATACTGGCACGCTTCACACACTTGGTATTTACATACTGCTCCTGTTCTACCACATTGATACAGTAAATAGTTAATCACATTTGCTATAATCCTTCCATTATAACTAAGGATCATTACTGAGAAATCTTTAACTTGATATGTCTGAAGTCCCGGGGCAGGCATGTGGTCAGATTCAAAGGTGATATTAATGGTTACACACTCTTGGAAGCAGGTGTACTTTACACACTAAGTGGGGTAGCGTGGAGAAAGCAACAAATGGGAAGATGTGAAGCGTTGTAAGATGAAGTAGGGATCTCAGATTTAGGATTCTCCTTGTGCTGATGGGAATGTTTCAGCTTTTCTGTTACATTTGTTTTTTTCTGATACCACATCCTGAAATGTGAAAGTTCACACAGAAAGTCAAAATTATAAATAGAAGTGTAATCATTCAAATGATTACAATTCATGTGTAATCAAACAGTCCACACCATGCTAAGATACTCCCAAAGAATGACATTAAGCGTTTGGGTGTATTTGTTGGGGTGAAGAAGAATACTTTTGAAGGCAAGCTATCCGAATCTGGTGTTCTGCACTGATCTGGCATAGGCCTGGAAAGAATCAGAGGATTTTTACAAAATGCCATTGCTGAACAGAGCTTTTCACATTTTCCTGGATTCCTCAATATCCCCCAGGTAGGCATTAATGGAGCCCATTAATGATTGACTTGGACAATACAATTACAACCCTAGTCTGTGGCTTATTCCATTATCCCTCAAGTATTGCTTTGCAGTGGCTCAGCCGTCTCCATTGCTTTTAAAATATGTCCCCCTCCATTACATATCCCGTCTTTGGCAGCCCCCGAGGCAAGAATCTCAATCTGGAATTTTCAGATGACAAAAATCACTGCCGTCATTGCTCCAGGTCAGTTTGCAGCACTACTACTGTTTTTGCAAGTGACAAGTGCAGTCTACACACAATATAGAATAGGCAGATGCACAAGTGCCACATGGTTCAGGACTCTTACGGCAGCATTAGACATGACTAAAAGATAGAACATTAGTCGTCCATTAACATAACCTCAGCTTCATACATTAAAAAAAACCCCTAATACTATTGCAAATAATTAATGGCATTCTACTTTCAACAAAGATCCTATAGACACATGAAATATATTCAAAAATATATCTGTACACCACTTGCTCACTGAAAAAAATTCATGACTATGTCACACCCACAAATACATACATTGTTTAAAGATTATTGCCATGATAGGACCAATGAAGTCAATATAAAAAAGGTGGTTTTATTCCAAGCACAAGGACTAGCATTTCAAACTCTGTATTTCAAGTTGCATAAGAAAGGAAACTTTTATGTCTATACATTAAGAATTTGGGAGCATCAATGTTGAACATTCCATTGTGTACAAGGGGTAGCTCCACATACAGACACTCAAAAGCATCACTACTGGCACTATACTGATTTGCTTTGAACAGTCCAATCAGGCTTAGATACATACATACCTGGACCAATATTATCCAACCTAGTTTACTCCAGTTAGACTCCAAATCTGTATTTAAACTTCCTAAACAGAAGCAGCTTGATTTTCAAAGGTGCTGAAAACCTACAGTTCCCATTAAGAGCTCCTCAAAGTTCGGAGCTCCTATTACACCTTTTCTAAGAGGTAACATCCATCTAGTTCCCACAGCATAACACCCGTTGATTCAGTACTCTCATACACAACCACCTAACCCCTCAGAATTAAAATTGACTGTGAAAATTTACTGCCTTCCATATTAAAATGCAGGCTATGATACACTGAAGACAGAAGAAATTATTTCCAAGTGAAATAAAAGATACTGTAGCTACAGTCAACTTTGTCAAGTGTGTGAGAAAAAAATTAAATAATTATTTAAGCAGTACTTTTCTTTTTTTTTTTTGGCCTCTCTCACAGAACAGCTCTAAGTATCACTGGCTAGGTGAAAGTCTGTGAGGTACAGTAGTTGTAAACCTGAAACACACCTGGGCACTGAGCTGAAAATTAAACAAACCTACCAGCAAAGATACTTTTGTTATAGCTACCGCTTAGTCTCGCTTCAAGAGCGGGAAGTCTCTGAAGATTTCTGCAGAACTTGAACCTTGCTTCTCTCAGTACTCCGATTTAAAAGCCACTTCCCTTCAGAAGAGAACCAGCATGTAGAAAAAGTAAAAAAAAAAAAAAAAAAAAAAAAGAAACCAAGCCTACCTATACCCTACAAGATTAGCTGAACAGGGGGTCAAATAAAATTCTGATTTCAAAGACAGCTGTGATCAGACTTTTTCTTTTGCACTTTTGTGACTAAGTAAAAACAAAAAAAGTGATTAGGCCCAAGGTAATTTGATTTGCACAATGACAAAGCTGATTTTTTGCCTCCATTGCATGATTATTGCTTCCTGTATCATGGCTTTCAGGAGTAATAAGTACCTGAAATACTAGCCAACAGACTATATGAAGAACAAGTTAGGACCTCCAGTGCCAACAGTTCCTACAGTGATGAGGGGGAGAGGCGAGACTGCACAATCTATCAGATTGTAAATATGCTAGAAAAGCAGACAAATGTAGCCTAGAAAACACCAAACAGAGCCTGAGTTGAAGGCAGAATAAACAAGTATAGAGAGCCATATGAAAGGCAAGACATACAAAACATGCTTAACAGATCTGAAGCACTGTGCAAATGTGGATCATCTAAGAGAAAACATGGAACTTATTTCACGAACATCTAAGCATCACAGAATATAGTACAACAGAGCAGAAGACAAGGTTATAAAACAAGAAAGTAATAGAATGCTGTGCCTCTTGATAAAATCTGAACCTCCCATTTCTAACCCTGCAGGGCAAGAGATAAACAGCACTTAATCTAGATACTGGAGCAGGATTGAATATTGCCTGCTCTGATCCACATGATTGTGAGGATTAAATTACATGTTCCAGGGCAATTTTGTGGCAGGCTGATTTTTTTTTTTATTTTTTTTTTTTAAATGACAGGTGTTTGAAGCTGCTCAGGTTTGGGATGTCAGAAGCAACCCTGCGATAAAGGGCATAGTGCAGGAGAGGCTGTTTGACAATATACCACATATACATTATTATATTTTAATATCTTACATACATAATGGTAAAGTGCTGTAGAGAGCAGAGGGGAAGGAATTCTGAAGAGGAAAAGATTTTTTTTTCTTTTTTAATCAAACCACTTGTTGATGGTAAAACAGGTTAGGCCACGGAACAGTCTCTCAAGGGGAACAGTGGAATCACCCCACCAGCAATTAGCGTATTTAAAAATAAACCACACAAAACATTAATATGCAACAAGAAACAATCCTGAATTTGCAACGGGGTGGAGTAGAAGACATTACTGGCATTTTCTCATCTCTAGATTCTGTGACAGTATCAAATTCCAAAATGCATACAGTAGAAACCAGCAAAATAATGACCATTCGGAGAAATCTAATTACTGGTTATTTTGGAAAATGAATTAAATGGTCAATCAGGGAATTTTTACTGCAAAATTAATAACATTTTTCTCTGTACAGTCTATGAGCTGCAGACCTCTCCCTTCATTTTGTGTATATAAATGAACAGAACAGTGGCAAATTTTAGCTTTTTAAAAAAGTTCATACAATTACATCTTTCAAATCAGGTGTTACTGTTTTGCTCTGCATGGACGCAATGCTATAATTGTTTGATTTTTTTTTTTAAAGTGATCACTTGTTACTTTGAAAGACTCCTCCTTTCAAGACTAAGGTCTGTTTCTTTCTCATGATCATCAATCTCCTTAAGAAGTTCCTCCTTTTCCTGGAAGTAATTCCGGAACCATTCAATGTGCTCAACTTTTTGTTTAACACTTAGATATGGGTTCTTGGAAAGCCCGCAGGTCACTAGTTCCATGAAGTGGCGAATAGGCCCTTGCTTGGGAAAGTCTTCTAGGTATTTATCCAGAAAGATATGTTCATGAAATTCAACATCATCTTCAATACCTAGAAGGTGAATTGCAGAACATTGTTATAGCATCATCATTTCAGTCTGTCTTGTGCTTGTTCACTAAATCTGGCATGTAAACTCTTTCTTGTTGGTAGAATTAATAATTTAGTGCTGTACATAAAAAGAAAAATAAACTGCAGTGGAATGGAAGAGGACTGTGGTGGTGAGGTCCAACAACACACACTTCGACCTGTCCTCCCCAAATAGGAGAGATTTCAGTGCACAAGATATCATGCCAACATATATGACTCTTTATTTTCATTTTATGTTTCTCTTTAAGAGGGCAGTTTTAACCTATATTTCATATTTGGCAATGCCATTGAAGCCTGACTCTGAATTCCATTTCCTTACCAAAAAGCCCCTGTTCTTCCATTACATGCAAACACTGGTTTGTTATGGGCTATGAATGCTGGGCTGCTAGCAATATTTTTTAAAGACTAAATTGAGCATTTACTTGTAATAAGAAACATACTGGTTGTATAACTTTGCAAAATGGTTTAAAGAAAAAAACGGTAGTTAAAACTGAACAAGTCTACCTTTGAAAGTACTTGTTACTTGAATAAGTACTTACTTCCATGCTTATATGTTCATTATATTTCACAGTTTTAGGTATTTTACTATTAAATTTGACACCGGGAATGTTTTAAAAACACTTCTTTGAACCCTTTCCAGACTTTTGCAAGCATAAAAATATGAATAGATCGAAGTACATACAATTGTAAGATTTTACAAGTTTTATCAGATGTTACTTTTAGCACTGATGAATGCAAATATATTACATTAAAAAGCATTCCATCTTAGAGCTATGTGGCATAGTGGTTTGTTATAGACCTTTCACCAAAAATGCCTCAGATCAAGTAGTGATTTCAGTCCTCTTTCCAGGGGATTTCACTGGTTTCTGCTCTGTATTTTGACACTAGTGTTCAGAGAACACACAAACCAAAGTGTAAGATCTTGAGGTCTACAAACTCAAATATGTATAGAAAAGGGATTGTCTTAGAAATACAGTGAGATTTGGCCATATTACCAATCCAGAAATCAAGACAGACCAAGGTCTGTGACTGCACAGAGATTTTTTTCCCCTTCAGTTGATTAAAAAACCTGTCATTAATTAATGCAATTATTTGATGTTATAAAATTAACTATCATGAATGCTGTAATACATTTGTAAAGACTGCAGAACAGTACAAGGTTTGTTTATAGATGAACAAGACCATTAAAAAAAAATAAATAAATAAAATAAAACCCCAAAAAGTCCATTGGCCTTAAGTTAAAGATCTAGTGGATATTTGCCTACATCCCAAACCCAACAATTTGGCAAAATTAAGCCCAAAGCGTTTATGCCAATGACCAGTGTTGTAATAACAGAGATACTGGCAAAGTTATTTGTGGAAGCTAGCACATCAGCTGTCTAGGAGTGCTATTGGCCCTTCACATAGCCGTGAATAAACACTACAGTTTCCCACACTAGAAGAGAACATTTAAAAGTATTAAGTGATTCCAATACACAACCTTTCACAAGCCAAAACCCTTAGAACTAGATTCATTCATTCTTTCTTATATTGTAGTAAAGAAAACTCTGTCTACATTATCGGAAAGGATTGAATATATTGCAGGTAAATACTTCCAGGTAATAACACAGGAAGTTTGTACCACAGAAATGAGAGCAAATTATTTTGATACTAACCAGAATGACAACACATTTGGCAAGAACTTTAATCATCAAAATGAGAGAGATAATAAAGACAGACATTAGTGCAAGGATTAATGGCATGTCGGTTTCTTCCAAACCTCCAGCAGCACGGAAGTATCTCTCAACTTGTAAACCATACTTGCAAAGTTACCATGGTTTCTTTCCTGTTTTTCCTTCAGACACTGTAATTCCTGAAGAAGCTAGAAAAGGATGTCTATTTTCCCACACTGCATCACATGTGCAGTGTTTATCAATACCAGCTACCCATCACCTTTATCTCACTTGTACTTGAAAAGAAACCAGATGTTTCCCTCTTTCCAGAAGCTAACGTTTTTTTCCCTGATCATATTGGCTTTAAAAGGCCTATTTCCGCTGGGTTTAGAAACTCAAATCCACTTTGTGAATAGTAGGAATCTTCCAATTATCACTATAATGGGTTCCAATTCCCCTTTTCTCCCCCGATATTTTGTGGTTTCCTGAATCAGGAAATCCTGATAGTTATTGTTTGTGATTCTAGGGTCCCCTTAAAATATTCCTGTAATCTGTTCGTCATAAAAGTCAGATAAATTGACTGATTTGCTATTAAAAGAATCTTAACAATGCAATAGTGAAATAGGGAGGCAGTGACTATTTTTATTATTTATTTGTATTATTGTAGTGTCAATGAGCCCTAGTCATGGACTGGGACCCAATTTTGCTAACCGTTACATAAACATAGGACCAAATGTTCTCATTTTAAGTCCTCTGTGTTCTATACACTAAATGAGTAGCCTTCCACAGAAGTTCAAGGGTACTTTTGGTAGGGTTATATAGTCACTAGTTGCAAGTACAGATATTAAACCTGATCAGAGTTTTGGAAGTGGATAACTAAGTTTTTCAGATCTTAAGAATGCTGGCCAACATTTTTTGCCCTTTTCTGCCTTTTTTTTTATTATTAAAAAATTTCTATTTCTCTCTAGTAGTAGTGCTCCTTCCCAACCCCAAAACATGCACACCTGCAATTTAGGAAGGCAGTAGAAGAAATATGTGATACCTTCACAGTTTGGCATTTAGTTGAGCCCAAACCATTTAACTGGAGAATTACTGAAACAGCTAGCATATGACTGGTGAAACTTTTGCATATAGAAGCTGCCGGATGCAATTACATGGCTTCAGTTTGCAAAGATTTCCTTTAACCCTATCACTACAACAGTGGCACTCCTTGAAGCACCAAGTATTGGTTCTTCAAAATGAAGCACTTGTATGTGGAAGAGAACCAAGATGTGTTTTGTATTCAAAAGTCATGTGAACAAGGCATAGACTTATAGCTCAAGCCATTTTAAAAAGGGACATGGATGCTCAAGAATGACATCTGAAAAAGTGATTGTACATTTTTTTCTTTCCTATCTATATTTTATTTAAAAGTTTAAGAACTCAGGTACCATTATAATGCTGCAAGCTGAACACAACAGATACATTTTAATTTTGCCTAGGACTGTATAACCACAGGTATATAAAAGGAAACCTATTTCTTGGTACAGAACTAGGTGATGGAAGGTGCTGCTATTAAAGAGACAGGGATACAAAAATCTAGAATTAGAACTAGTAAGGAGTGCCACTTTTCTGTAAGGCTGTTAGAACAACAATTTTGGCACAACTTAATGGTTTCTCCAAGCCTTCTATTTCACTTTAATGTACCTGATGTGATTAATGACCTGTAAACAAATTTGGCCCTTTGATAGGATGGAATTTATTGGCCTGATTTTTGCAACCCAACAGGTGATAAAGTTTAGAGCTCTCTGTTGGCATTTTCCACATGACTAATTTTTGTGGACAAATCAATAAAGATTCTTGCTTAACTATATATGTCAAGCCTCCTTGCTAATTCACTAATCCCAGACAGCAAGGTTCCAGCCACATTACAACATCAGAAATGCCAATGGCTACAGTGATTTTAAGACTGCAAAAACAAGACCAGTATATATTTGGATCAGAGCACAACAGAACAGATCGATTCTCATGGAAGCAGTGATTAAATTCTAAGAAACCACCAAAACAGGAGGGAACATTAAGAAACAGCTCAACCACATTATGCAATTCACAACTCTACACACAATGGCAGATTTTCAAGGAGTATGCCTCCAGAAACCAACCTATTGTGTGTTATGTCTTTAATGATTTAAGACCACAGCCAAACTTTCTGCAGTTATTAAAACCCTATCTAAAGAATATTCATACACTTTCTGTATATCTGCATTTCCTCTTCCATCCATGATGTTCTTTGTGTGTTTCTTGTTGTTTAACTACACATATAGACACTTCTATAAAAAAGGAGGGGGTTACTTATGTTCTGTATAATGTATGTCCAGCCAGTAGGACGGTTAGAGTAGCTGAATGTTATGACTTTGATTTTGCTTATGAAACGGACAGGCCTAAGAGAACAATCTGACTGTAATATTCAGTAAATTGTTGTATGCAGTGTTGCTGTAGCCGTGTTAGTACCAAAAGCTACAGTACACTTACCCGCTTCATTATTAATAGGAAACTCCCACAGTTTTCCCTCTTTTGTCCACTGGATCATCTCTTCAAAACCATTCCGTGGTGGCTTTTGATTTACTGCCGCAATCTGATTAGCAAGTTCCAGATCCCAGAGCGTAGGTGAAGACTCTAAATAAATAGAAAAGAAAATAAAAAATAAAATACCCCACACCTGTCAGTTTGCCAGAGAATTATTGACTGAATCATATTTTGTTTATTATCATCAAACTTAATGAAGGCTGGTCCTTTCAGGCATATATATTTTAAGTTGTAGCTATTAATACCATATTTCATAATCTGCTTCTGCAATGAAAGCCCACTGAATTCTCCAAGGACTATTAAGCTAGCCTACTGATCTATCAAAATTGCAACTAAGTTATTCTAACACCTTTCCCAAATATTAAGAATAGGAATTAACTTTTTCCATCATGTGACAGTTTGACACATTTTGGCTGCTTTGTTAGTCTCAAGTTTTTATATTTAACTCGTCAAATTCTGAACTTGGTCTATGCACTCTTATTAAAGACAAGAGGACCCTGTGTACTCTAAGGGATTTCCTAGTATTTCATGATTATGCTCTCATTCAGTGAGGCAGCCCACATCTCAAATGTTCCAAATTGTTTATTATGAACCTCACCCATTTTGTTTGGTGGCCCAGCTTTTCTGGCAGTTCAGATTTTTGGAAGCCAGAATCAATAATCTAGCATACAAAACAGAGAAATCCTGACTTCCCATTTATGTACCTACCTTAAATGTTGTCCTCTTTCATGGAATATATCTTAAAAAATCTCAAGACTCGCATCATTCATTATGCCCACAATAAATGAGACTGTCATCATTAATATTAAATGATAAAAAAATATTAACTATATTCAAGAACATGCACATGACTTATCTGAGTAATTTATATCACTATAATGCTCATCCTCCCACACACTGTTCTCCTCCATGTTTGTCGTCCCCTAGTCAGTCATCACATCACCCTATCTAAAATTACACTGTATACTCTTTTAGACCAGGACTATGGCCTAAGTTTTCAGAAGCGACTAGAGTTTTTGGGTGTCCAACTTGACATGCTTTAAAGGGGTCTGACTCTTTCAGATTACTCATGCTGGACACCGAAAAAAGGAGACAGCCAAAATCACTAGTCACTTTTGAAAAATTAGGCCCATGTCCTTCTACCTCAGCTGTGAAGTGCTGTAAAATAGTATTTAACATATATATTTGCATATAGTATTTAACACACACACTACATATTAACTACTATATGCAAATTTTTATAGATTATATATAAAAATTATAATTTTGCATTTTCACAAGCACTCGCAAGAGATTAATTTTTAGACACAGTTACCTCTTCAGACAGTTTACTTTGCTTTCATAAGTGCTAAAAAACTCCATTCATTTTTTTCCATTGAACAATCCTTTCTAAAATATTACAGTATTCCCTTGATAGCTCACCCAACCCACCAACATCCTTGGAATTTGGCCAAAGCATTATACTTTATGAGTCCTATTCATTTAGTCATCTCTTGGCTTCATGTCTTACATTTACATAACTTGCAGCAGGCCAATTCAGTGCTCATCTCTCTCAGAGTTTTTACTCATTGATACATTCCTTCCTGCTTAATTTCTTTTTATTCTCAGGCACACAAAACAAGCCATTGCCCATCTCTAACAGATGACGGTCCACTCCATGAGAGTGAGAAGATGCATGGTATTTGGAAGCAGAGTTCAGGCAAAAATGCCTTACAATAATTTTCTAACTGTGAAGACTTTTTTCTTTTCAAAAAATGTGTCCCAATTTAATAATGGTTTGTCTAATTAACTTTGGTTTCAGTGGAAAAATTACCCGTTTCCATTGAAAAGCCTCCTTTGCGATGGTTTTACATTTTTATGTCTGCAAGAAAGCTAGAGTTTCCTAAAACGAAAGCTGACACCTTCAGAAGTCACGCAGTTTATGGGTCATAGCCATTCTGACATTTACTATTTCAAATGTTAGTAGTTTAAAACTTGAACTAATTTTTGGTTTTGTGGACCACATCAACTAGTTGAATCCAATAAATTAAGTTCTTGCTTTGTTTCCTTTGCTACAAAAATGGCAGAGACACAGACTTTCACTCTGGAGAACATTTCTATTTTGAGGGCGATAAATTAGAACACCCTAGTTCAAACTAATTCATATTTGGCAGAAAAATTCTGCCTCAGCCACACCCATCACCCACCCAGTTCATGTAAATATTCTTTTGTTTGGAGATGTTAGAAAGATGTAATGGAAACCGAGTTACAACATTAATTATAAAGGAATCATTGCGTCTAGTTTATCCATTAAGTATTATATTTTGATAATTTTCTACTAATCAATCTTCTTTAAAAGGACGACCCAGAGTTTAAGTTTACAAGCAGGGTGTGTCTGCTGGATGCGAAACAACCTCACATTTACCTTTATGGAACAGAAAACAGCATAGTGTAAAATGCTCCTTTCTCTACAGATTTAACAGCCTTTAAACAGTTTTCCCTTGATTTTCCACTTCATATTCAGAATTTCAAAATAAATCTTCAACACAAGACAAGGAACTTGCATTCATAGTATGTTTAAACAACATTTTAGTTCAATATCTGCACGAATATTAGATAGCAAGAAAACAAGGGAAAATAAGTTAGGAATCAAATATCTTATTGGTATTTCCTGCTATTAAGGAAAAAAAACTATTTTGCAATGAGACTTATGGTCAGTACAATTGTGTAATATGGCTTCTGGCTTGAAATCCATTGTAGCTTTCCTCAATGCTACTGGGAATTAGACAAGGAAATGCTGTTAAAAACTGAAAGAGGCATCCTTGTTAGTATTTTATGGCAAATCCCATAAAGTTCACTTGCTTTCTTCAAGTTTTACTTGTGCTACGGTCTATTTATAAACTAGGGTATATATAAATAGAATATGGGTCTTTAAATAGTATGAACAACATTTTAAATAGTATGAAAAACATAATAAGCTTTTTATAAGGCTGTGTACAAGCTAGTTCAAAGGGTTATTTATTAAAAAAAAACAACCTATAAACACCAGCCATTATGCCTAAACATGCTTAATTCAACCCAAAATTTAGCCATCTGAATATGTAGTTTTGGAAGGGTAATTTAAAAGAATATATATAAAATCAGAATGTGCAACATAGTACAATGGGCCAACCCCCTTATCATGCTGCTCAAAGAAGCGTGTCTGGCTCCACGCTGCCCCACCCCCTGAGAGCGCTGCCCGCACAGCGCGCTGAGGCTCTGGGAGGGGAGAGAGCTAGAGGGAGAGGGGCCAGAGGAAGCTTCGGGGGCTGAATAGGAAGGTCACACAGGCCAGATGTGGCCACGGGCCATATTTTGCCCACCCCTGTTCAGTGTGATGTTGGGGCCAAAAATAGCTAATGCAATCCTGAGGTGCATAAACAGTAGAATCTCAAGTAGGAGCAGAGAAGTTATTTTATCTCTGTATTTGATACGGGTGCAACCACTGCTGGAATATTAGTGTCCACAATGCAAGAAGAATATTGATAAATTAGAGAGGGTTCAGAGAATAGCCACAAGAAGGATTAAAGGATTAGACAACATGTCTTCTAGTGATAGAATCAAAGAGTTCAATCTGTTCAACTGAACAAACAGAAGGTTAAGAAGTGACTAAGTACCTACATGGGGAACAAGTATTTAATAATGGGCTCTTCAATGTAGCAGAAAAAGATATAACATGATCCAACAGCAGGAAACTGAAGCTGGACAAATTCAGACTATAAATAAGGTGTAAATTGTTAACAGTTAGAGGAATTAACCATTACAACAATTCACCCGGGGTGATGGTGGATTTGCCACCACAGACAGTTTTTGTATCAAGATTGGATATTTTTCTAAAATATACGATCTAGGAATTATTTTAGGGAAGTTCTATGGACTGTGGTATACATGAGATCAGACTAGGTGATTGCAATGATCCCTTTTGGCCTTAGAATCTCTGAAACAGCACTCTGTGGCATTTTAGTACAGAAAATAAAGCAGCTCTGCAGGCAGAGATTAATGGAGACAAAATTACCCAAACTAGAATCTGGCCAAAGCAGCTGAACTAACACACCTCGTCTTAAAAAACCCCTATAAACAAAACCACAAAGCCTGAAATGTGCTCTTTACTGATCCTCAGAAAAGAATGCCATCTACTGAATCACAAACACTTTCTGCAGCGTTTAGTTTTACACTTTATTATAACACTTTGCAATGCAACAGAGCCTTTTTTCCAAAAGGAATTCAGAGTATTTTATAAAAATCAGTGAATTCTGATTTATTGCCTACAAGGCTTTACCGTATCCATTTTACAGAAAGGGAAACGTAGACAAAGACAACTTAAGTGATCTGACCACAGTCACATTGCATGACAGTGGTGAAACCCAGTCCTGAGTTTTAACCCCTAAGTCAGGGGTGGGCAAACTATGGCCCACAGGCTCCTCCCAACAGGCCCAAAAGGTTTGGCTGGGGAGGCTGCTTTGGCCCCTCCCCCCGCTCTCCCCTGCGCCCTCAGCAGGTGCAGCAGCTCTGGAGGGCAGGGCTGTGCGACCACGTGTTTGGCTCCAGGCCAGACAACACTGTGTGCTCTGGTGGATCAGCACAGCGGCATGTCTGGCTGTGGGCCAGACATGTTATTCTTAGTGGTGGCAAGGTAAGTGGACCGTGGCTGGGCCAGGGGTTGGATCGGGGGCAGAGAGTCTCGGGAGGGGGGGCGGTGAATGGGGAGTTGGATGGTAGGTGGGAGTACCACAGGGCCTGTCAGGAGTAGCTAGGGGTCAGGGCAGTCAGGGATCGGGGGGTCCCTAGAGGGGAGAGGGGAAAGGAGCAGGGGGCTTAGATTGGGAGTGATTGGGGTAGGGGGTCTCTGGAGGACGTAGTCAGGGGACAAGGAGCGGGGGGGGGCTTAGATAGGGTGGGGGGGTCTCGGGGGGGGGGGTAAAGTTGGGGGGTCTCAGAAGGGGGCAATCAGAGGACAAAGAGCAGCAGGACTTAGATGGGGGTGAGGTCCTGGGGGGCAGTTAGAGTGGGGGTGGTCTCCAGAGGGGTCGATCAGGGGACAAGGAGCGGGGGGTTGGATGGGTCGGGAGTTCTGAGGAGGCAGTCAGAGGGCAGGAAGTGGGTGGGGGTCTGATAGGGGTCAGGGCCAGGCTGTTTGGGGAGGCACAGCCTTCCCTACCTGGCCCTCCACACAAGTTTGAACCCCGATGTGGCCCTTGGGCCAAGAAGTTTGCCCACTCCTGCCCTAAATCATACACCAATTTTGGCCTTCATTTTTGAAAGGGTATTCCAACCATGTACCAGTCAGGCCTGTCCCTGCATAGCTAGTGAGATTTGCTGATATAACAGAGTGGTACAGCTAAAGCGTCTTCTGTTGTTTTTGTTTAAATAAGATTTCTGTATGTGTTTGAAGTTCATGCATGTGAGGGATTATCTAACCAGGTAAAACTAGGTATGGTTTATCTAGGAAGTCACAGCGAGGTTCTCAGAGTTTGATAGTACACTTCAATCCTATCCAATTTCCCTTGAGACTGTAGTCTAATGCCTCTTCGGCGCACAATCTAGTGGTTTTACAATATGGACAAATGTCCAGTAAGAACTCGGGTAAACCAAGTATACGTTTTCTACTGAGAAAATTCAGGGGAATTTTCGTGCTCATGGAAGAAACACCCAGAACACTGGCAAGTAGTATCACAGGTCAGCTTTACCATACAACTGCTGGTGTACATTAGTCCGGATATAGGATCAAAAACTATTCTTCCATCACACTGTGTAGAAGTCTTGCCTACCAATGACCACATTTGGACCACACTAATTTATGACCAGGTTTGAAACCAGCAAGCTAGCAGCCAACCCCTCTCTTCCATGAGACAGCGAAATTCTCTATTTTTTTTAAAGCATTTTCTCTAGTTGAGTTTTTGTTGTTGCTTTTCCACTAACCTGCTTCAGGTGTCCCTTCTGTAACCGTGAGAGAAGCAGGGAAAATGTTAAGCCTCCTTCCTAGGAGAAGCCCTTGTCTATAAACAAAGACAACAAATGATATTTGACATTTCACAACACAGCCAGTTTAAAATTAGGTTTACAAAACACAGAATACGCTCATTAAACTCTAGAACGAAAGTCAACCATCCCCTGGAAACAAAAAATACTGACATATTGACCATTATACTAAATCTTCAGACTTGTAGTAACCCAAAGACAAATCATTGCATTTGAGTTACTGCTCCACAATGCAATTAATGAAGCACTGGAGCCAGACTCCCAACAGACTTTCCTGTGAGGTAATTAGCATAATTGCCATTATTTTACATTTGATTTATTCCTATTTATATATTTAGGAAACTTAATAAACTCAAATGGTATCAGTCCATGGTATCTGTACCATAGGAGCAGATAATTCTTAGAAAGTGTATTTCTTGGGGTTTTTTTATGTTTTTGTTCTACCGCATGAAATATTTCACAATTCAGGAAGAAAAAGACAACAGCTAAATCAAATTAACCCTGATTTATGAAGTAAACAGCCTTTCTGGAAGATTATATATCCACCCTTTCCTCTCTGTCACATGACTAACACTCAAACTGTTGTGATAAATTTTAATCTAAACACAATCCCATTTTGGGGCTCTCTTCTGGATACTAAAATATATTTGCATCTTTTTTTTTTTTTTTGCAAAAGATCAGCTTCACACTGAATAGGATTTTTTATTTTAAAAAGAAAGATATTCAATGAGCAAACATAACTTTAATAAGAGCAGTCAAACTGTATTTGGATTATAAATTAAAAACTCAAACAGTTGGTCTTTTCCCCTCAAACAAAGTGAATTTTCAGATAAATAGAAAATAAACAAGAAAAGGAGTTTATTTTAATTTAGAACAAATGATTCATTTAATCATTAACCTTTCCTGTATGCGTACATGTGTTTGTGTTCATTTTTGTTATTACATATTCATTGTTGCCCAGTCAACACTTGCCTTTCCTGCCCTTAAATTTCATCCCTCTGCCTTCCACCAGATTTCTGAAGGCCACAACTACTATGGCAAACCCGATCTTGTCATATTACATATTACTAACGTAGCTACCCTGGATCTATTTCAAAAAGAGACTAATATAATTACACAGTCTCAGAAGAATGTGGAATTTAAACAGATTTGGGATTATATTTTCCTATCCGTTCATAACTTCCAATAATGTTAGTAGCAGATGCAGGCAGGATTTGGAACAAAACACTTACGTATAAAGTTACTAGTTCAAGTTACTATAAAGCAGAATCACCCATTTTGTTGAGATCTGCCAACTCAATTTAACCATTTAATCATTTTTTCTTAACCTTCCTGGGAACACTAGCTAGAGGGTATATTTGATGGCTTGAATTTTATAGCCACAGGAGAAAATTTGAACTTTGAGACTGGTAGTTGAAATCTGCATAATGAACAGCTCACATAACTACACCAAGACTTTTACACTAAACAGAACTTCATACCTAAGAGGGTCAGAGAACTCTCAATTTGTGATAGCGGGAAAGTTTTCAAATGCATTGCAAAATGTATTTTACTTTCCTTTTATTACAATATTGTAAGGTGTTTGACCAATTCTATATCAGCTGTTTTTACTGTCTATATTCTAAGTTGCTTTTAGTTTACATTACTTATTTACATGTTGCAACAATTTTTGCCAAACAAAATCAAAGACTATTGAGATTCACTCAAGTACCATCACTGTCACACTGTATCGTAGTTAAATGACTTTCAGTCTCACCAACCTAGGATTAATTAATATCCTCAGCCTAAAGGTAACAGGCTATTCAACCATTCAAAAATTCACAATGCATTTAGTTATTCTGCACCTTACGTTGGCATCATTTACAGCTTCCAAGAACACTGAAAACCTTGGGACAAAAGTTTCCATACAAGTCAATGAAGCCTCATTCCCTTTCCTTGTTCAGTCCCTGTTCTCCAGTCTCAGCCTTGTCTATCCCCTCTCCATCACTTGCTGCATTTGAGGTGTTGAGAAGTGGAGCCATTATGTACTGTTCCCAACCACGTGAAACTCTGCCTTCAAGATACTTTTCTAACTCCTACATACGACAATTGCCAAAATCAGAAAATATAATTTACTTAGAAACATTTGAGCATCTACAGATGTTTTCTGATGATACAATTGTGAATGTTGCTCCTTTGGGTTTTTACAGTATGATCTACATGGCTTAGGAATTCATATGAGTTTAAGTGAGGAAGAACGGGAGCATAATTTTCTGATATACTGAAATAAATCTGTCTCAGCCAATGAATGCAAGGATATTGTACAGTACTGACCCAGGGAATGTTTATTTCTCAGTTATGCAAATCCTGCCTTCCAAATTTCTCACCTATATGCCAATAAACATGGTTCACTCAACTTCTAACCCATTAACTCAACTTAAAGTCAGATTTAGTTAATTTTAAAAGGAATTAATCTTATTGGGAATAGAAATGTGGGGAGAATATCCCAAGACAAGTGATTGTGAAGATGACATATAGACAGTGTGTTTTATAAACAGAATATGGGATGAGAGACCAGCTAATACTAGTATAACAAAGGGTGCTCTCTTACCTGAGTAAAGATAGCCTGGGTTAATTAAAAAAACAAATAGCAAAACACACTGTCATTTTCAGGGAGAACTCTCAAGTCACCATTCTAAATCATTAATTCCATGGTAGCCAATTTTGATGTCTGAGGCGACAGTAAACTCAAGAAATGACTCAGGTGCAAAGTTCCTATTTCCCTTAGCAAGAAAAAAAAACTTAACAGATGAATTATTTCTACCCAGAACATTTTTCAAGTTTTTCCTTCAAATGACAGTAGGACTTTAAAGCTTTTTCTCCACCCCCATAAGATGATAGAGAATGATACATAAAAATATTGTGCGTAAGTGATACAGGCGTGTCGCGTCTTGCGCGAGGGTTCCGTTCTGCGGTTACCACGTAAAGCGGAAACCGTGTATAGCCAGAACCCATTGACTTCAATGGGAGGCGAAACTGCGCCCCCTGCAGGAAGTTTTTTTTTTATTTTAATTCTCCTTTCTTTTTTTGTTTTTGCGGACTGCGTAAAGCGGAAATCACGTAAGTTGAATCAGCGTAAGACGCGACATGCCTGTATGTTCAAAAAACACTTGAATGGTGAAATCAAAAAATAGATTATATACTAGCACCAAATATTTGAACAATCAGGTTTAATACTCAAAAAATTGCATTTACTTTGATCAACTTGCTAAAATTAACTCTGTTCTTACACTAATCTACTTTAATACTATGTTTGGAAAACAACTATTTAAAAGAAAATATGTATCTAAGACTATTTTATGTTTCCTACAGTATCCTGTATTCCTACATCTATATGGAGTCAGAGCATTTTTGTGGAAGATATAGAAATTCACAGAGAACTCTTTAGCCTTGAAGTTTTGGGGTATAGTTGGTGTTTCTTTATTACTAGAATTTAAAAACTTAACTGGTCAATATTTTATTGGGGAAGGAGCACAAAGAGAAAACAGCCAAGTACCTTCTACTTCCAGGAAATTCAGGCAGGCTAACTCTTGGAAACTTGTCATCCTGCCAGTCATCATCATCAAACGAAATTTGACTGGATGGCCTGGACACACTGCGGGTGAGACGGCGTTTTCCAATCTTCATGTCTGCAATAACGTTGCTGACATCAAAAAGACAAGCAGAACAATGAAAATTCCACAGTCCAAAAAGGTAGCAAGCTTGGTTACATGTTTTAATAAGGCAAATTATTCCCAATTGTTTTCATAAGCCTATACTGCACAAACTGTATGAAAGAACTCAACATCTCTACAAAACATCTGTTGACATTCTGAAATCATGGACTATGCAAGTCTTGTTTCTTAGAACAAAGAAAATCCCACTTACCTTTTATTTTCTAACTTTAACAAAAACAAGTTCAATTTAGCAAACATATGCCAGTTACTGTACTCTTTAGGAAAAAATCCAATGAACATTCTTTGAACTGAAAACTGAAATATTTTTAGTTTATTTTATGCTGAAATATACTATGTTCAGAGAATGCATCAGACATCAATGCAAACGTGCGGCAAACGGAAGTTTCAAAGATCATAGCTACAGAACTTGTGGTTGGAGGTAGAGGGATTTGATGTGAGGAACACTGGTTCGCCTTCTGGGGGGAAAAGGGGCTGTATAGTTTGGATGGCTTCCATCTCCACAGAAGGGGAACTAATTTTCTAAGGGAATGGCTGGCAAGAGTAGTCAGAAGGGTATTAAAATAACAAAAAAGGTAGAGGGTGAAAAGCGGGAACTAATGAGCAGTCATTTAATAGAACAGGGGTGGGCAAACTACCCCCCGTGGGCTGCATCCAGCCCACAGAACCGTCCCGTCTGGCCCCCGGCCTCTCCCCGTGAGCCGCACCACGTGGGCAGCACTCCGGTGGCAGGGGCTGCGTGCTCCCCGCCCCCCAGAGCCGCCCCGAGCAGCTATGGTGAAGGGGAGCAATAGGGGGTGGGGTTCCGGGGTGCTGGTTAGGGGGTGGGAGGGTAGATAGGGGTTGGGGCAGTCAGGGGACGGACAGCAGGGGAATTGTTTAGGGGGTGGGGTCCTGAGGGGTGGTTACGGGTCTCTGGAAGGAGGAATTAGGGGACAAGGTCGGGCGGAGGTTGGATGGTGGGAAGTGGGAGGGGCCAGACTGAGGGTGGGGTCTTCCCTACCCAGCCCTCCATATAATTTTGCAAACCCAATGTGGCCCTCGGGCCAAAAAGTTTGCCCACCCCTGTAATAGAATATCAAGATGTTGAGAACAAAGTGAAAAATCAATCAAATCAATACATCAAGGAATGTGAAGAAAATAAATTCTTTAATTGCCTATATACCCAGGATAATACACAAAAGGAACTGGAATTGTTCATCTATAAGCAAAAATTCAATCTAGCTTGTATTGCTGAAACCTGGTGGATAGATTTGCACTACTGGATTGTTTAAAAAAAATCATCAGTGGATAAAACTGATTTAGGAAGGATCAAGTGGACAAAAGGGATGGAGGAAGGCACACTACGTCAAAAATGGCATTACCTGTTTCTGAGTCATTGAGAGAAGAAAACAATCTTGATCAATGTACTGGGAGATAAAAAACAAGATAGGGTACTACAATGTGTCTGCTACAGACCACCAAATCACACCAGAAAACATGACGACCATCTCCTTATGCTCCTATCTACAATGTGTAGAAAAATACTGCACTATCCTGGGGGTCTTCAATCTGCTAGAGATCTCTCGCTTCAAGTACTAAAATGGCCTCTGAATTTCTAAATATTCCAGATGACAATTTCTTAACTCAAGAAGTGTTGCATTCAGCACAGGGGAATTCTATATTAGACATCACCTTGACAGATAGGAGCTGATCGCAGGACTAAGAACCAGTGGTAGTTTAAGTACAAATGATCATAATTTGATCACAATTTACATGCAAACAGAATAAAGTCCCTACAAGTAACAGCTGGCATATAATTAGTGCTTTAAAAGGGCCAATTTCCCAAAGTTGAAAGCAGTGATGAGCCTAATCAGTTGAGAGGAAGACTATGTAAATGGTACTTGGGAATTATTTCAGAACATTTTACTAGGTGCCAAAAAAGCCACAATCCGACAAGTGAGAAAAATGGCAAAACTGGTTAACACACCAACATGACTTAGTGAAGTAACTGTAGCTATAAAAAAAATATAATATATATATATATATATACACACACACACACACACACACACACACACACAACAAATTTAAAAAAGGTGAAGCTGATAGTCATAAATATGAATAATATGGAAATGGTAGAATTGTCAATGATTAAGTCATGGGTATTTTTAGTACAAGTTATGGACAGGCCACAGGCAACAAACAAAAAGTCACAGCCCGTGACCAGTCCATAAGTTGTACTACAAATACCCCTAACTAAATCTTAGGTGCACGAGGGAGGGAGTGCAGGAGAGAGAAGCGCTCCAGTGGACGCTGCTGCTCCCGGCGGGAGAACAACTCCAGTAAGGGGGCAGCCCCTTGTCCAGAGTGGAGGTAGCAGTGACAGGGAAAGGGGCTGCCTGAGCCGGTGTGGCCGGCCACAGGGTCAGCTGCACTGGGCCGCTGTAAAAGTCACGGAATCAGTGACTTCTGGGACCTCCTTGAAAGACTCACAGCCTTAATGATAATCCAGAAAAGGCAGAAGTTCTGTATTTGAGAAAAAAAGGCAGATGATGTAGTTATGTCACGATGACAGAATACTTTCCATTCCAACAGTAGCCAAGGAGGATGTGAAACAACAGCTACTAAAAGTTAGATATTTTTAGGTCAACAGGTTCAAATAACTTGCATCAGAGATTTTAAAATAACTGACGGAGGAGCTCTCTGGTCTGCAAATGTTAATTTTCAGTAACTTTTGTAACACTGGGAAAGTTCATTGTGCCAGTATTTAAAAAGGGTAAATGGGATGAACCAGGTAATTATATGTCTGTCAGTCTGAAATAGATCCTGGCCAAAATACTGGAATGACTGATAAGAGGCTTGATTAATCAAGAATTAAAGGAAGGTAATATAAAAAATGCCATTCGACAAGGTTTAATGGAAAATAGATCTTGTCAAATTAGCTTGATTTTTCTTTTTTATGAGATTACAAGTTTGGATAAAAAAAGAAAGTGTCAACATAATATACGTAGACATCTTTTTGGTACTACACAACATTTTGATTAAGAAACTAGAAGTTCGCCATGCACCCACCTCTCCATGCTAATGGTGGTTAAGATTTGTAGGAGCGCCTGAACTTTTACTGAAAGGTTCAGCAAGCAGTAGTTTGCATGGGCACAGGTGTGTCTATCTCCTGGGAGTTAGAGAGCTTCAGTCAAGTCTTTGGCTTAGGAAGGTCTGCTAGGCCTTGGCCAGATGTCCTAACAGGAGGCAAGAAAACTAATAACTGTTCTGGGCGATTGTTGGTTCTCCCCTTCAATCATTAATAGGGCAAGAGAGCTAAAGACAACACCTTATTAATATTATTATTTTGATAAAAATTGAAGAATCTTGGCAATATATTTGTGCCAATTCCCATTGGTTACTACGCTCAACAAGGATTATTGTTACAGTGACAGAACTATTTAGATATAAAGTTGTGTCTATGCCTTTGGGGGGAGAGACTATTAAAACCAAAACTCATTATTAGATTTTGGGACAGCGCAAGAGAGAACGATAAAAATCAGTTAAACTACAGTGTGTATATAATATATATATATAAAGATATATATATTATTATTAAGATATAAAAGCCTCTTTTCAAGGAAAAAGATTTGGTATTAAAAGAACAGAAACAAATTAGGTCAAAAAGAAAGCTTTGGATACCTAAATGCAATATATATATTCCCACTGTTGCAATGCTTGAAAAATGTCAGAAAGTATATATTTAAACACTCCTTTGGATGGTTTAAATCAGAAGAGCTCTTCAAAATAACTACTTACAACAAGAAAATGCCCTAAACTGTTCGGAATCTTGATCTTCTAAGGTTAATTTTAAATCTGACATTAACAAAAGAAGTTCAGTTCCTCTGCATCGCTCTCATTTTACTAAATATTTTCTGTTAACGTTATTCTTGGCATTTATGAACTAGAGTTGATCCAAAGAATTCATAAGTTTTCTGAGGATCTAACTAGGATCATGCAGTCTGCCCCTCACCAGAAGTAAAGTCACAGACTGCCCAGCCCAACTGTTTTACATGGCAACCACGCTAAAACGATAAAATGTTGTTGTACTATATACGGAGATCATACTCCCTCTGAGCAGTTCTCTTTGAGGTTTTTCACAACTGGCCAAACTTTCTTCTGGCAATGCCGGGCAACTAATACACACATTCCACAGTGTCACAATTTTGGGTGGTTAGGGTCCTTATGTTGTGTCACTGGTCGTGAAAGGTGAGCAAATCTGTTTTCATAATAGTTTTTAAAACAAGTGATTGCATGGTACTATGCCAATCATGTTGTTCATCCTACACACATTTCCTCTAACACATTGAAACAAGAAATTAACCAAAAACAAAACCAGAAAGATATTTATGGCCTGACTTCCTTTCACAATAAAGAAAGTTAGATTTCCAACTGAAACTCCATCCCCCACTCAATCCACTGTATGTAAGTGTTGCACACATGTCTGAACAGGAATGATCATGTGCACTACATGGGTTAAAAAACAAGAGAAAGAATTCAGGATGCATTTTAGCTTTAGCTCAGAATTCCTTTCCTTCTGTTGATTTAATTCTAACCTTTAATACTGCTGAATTTATTTTCCTATGGTGGTGGTGTAATTTCCATTAAGCAAAACTTCTTCCCGCACTAAAAAAAAATCCTGTATCATTCATTTTTCCCCCTTCTAGTGAACATGCTGTCCTCAATATGTCTACAAAACAAACTGATGAGAGAAGACTGTACAACAGTGACATCCAGAGGGCAGACTGTATGTAAAGCACAATATAAACTAAGATTTCTCGGCTATAATTACATCTTTATCATTTAATACCTCCTCATAAATCTGAATAATATTCTGATTTATAGTAACGTTATATTGTACGGTTCTTATGCTTCTATAGATATTTCAGTTATTTAAATACATCTCTAAGTGTTTTACATAAAATATATACTCTCTCAGACCAGTGGTCCATTTAGTCCAGTATGCTGTCTCAGAAGCGAACAGTACTTGATGCTTCAAAGAATGGTAATCCAGCCATGATGCATCTAGCTAATTGTACAGCATTGAATATCTGGGGCTGGGGAGGAAAACCATGTCTTCTGAACCCACACAGAACTAAATAATGAGATCTCTTACAAAGTGGCAAACAGTGCTTGAAAAATCCACTTATGAATGAGTAAGGAGCTCTCACTGGCCAGCGTGGGGACCTCAGCTCTCAATTTCTACAGGATTCAAGCTTTCATATTTTTTTTTTTAAAAAAAGTTTCAAAACCTTTTACTTCGACTGAAAAGCCTCTGAGGCAGAAACCAATTTTTCATCCTGTGTATATAGTATCTAGCACATTGAGGCCTGACCTCTCTAGATGCCACTGCAAAGGAAAGAATATAAATAATGGTTGTAAAGTTTACCTTACAAACGTGAATAAAACGTTCACTAATATAGCAGTGTCTTCCAAGCCACACACAGTTCTGGTGCCTCTGACAATTCTTAGCTAAACTAAGCAGCAGCAGAATGTAATTAACTAGATTCTAGTTAGTTTTCACTACTTCTGTTCAGAACTCTGTAGGAGAGAGTGAAACTGTCAAATTCATGTTGCTGAGGCTACTTGGGAAAGCTATGAGCAGCAGAACAGCAAGCTCTGGAATTATTACTTGGGAACAGCAGGGATTCTAAAAAAACAAAACAAAACAAAGAATGGTACAGTAGAACTACGACTTCTCACAGCTCCTGAAGCAAATACTGTACCCACTTAGGGAAGCCAGAGCACCTTGCATGAGGAACATAAGAACATAAGAAAGGCCGTACTGGATCAGACCAAAGGTCCATCCAGTCCAGTATCCTGACTACCGACAGTGGCCAATGCCAGGTGCCCCGGAGTGAGTGAACCTAACAGGTGAGGATCAAGTGATCTCTCTCCTGCCATCCACCACCCCCCTCTGACAAACAGAGGCTAGGGACACCATTCCTTACCCAGCCTGGCTAATAGCCATTAATGGACTTAACCTCCATGAATTTATCCAGTTCTCTTTTAGACCCTGTTATAGTCTTAGCCTTCACAGCCTCCCCAGGCAAGGAGTTCCACAGGTTGACTGTGTGCTGTGTGAAGAAGAACTTCCTTTTATTTGTTTTAAACCTGCTGCCCACTAATTTCACTGGGTGGCCCCTAGGAGTAAGGAACAAGCTGCCTCTCCTTTCCAGTACATAGAGGGCAGTACAACTTGTATGCTAAACAGAGGACCTCCTCACACCCCAAACATGGACCACGGAACAAGTATCCTTCCCAGCAGCTTATAACAAGCAGTGCTGGGCTTCTCACCAGATCATTGCCCAAAGTCTTACTTGTGAGGCCTCTTTCAAATCTATCACTGGCTAGTAGGTGTCTGGCAAATTTAATCAAGCCCCAATTGCAACCAATTAATAATCCATTCAAATCCCGCCACAAGCTTTGCCTCAACCTCCAGGTGCAGTGAATTCCACGTGTTCATTATACAAAATAGGAAGAAATATTGCCTTGTTTGTTCATCTTAGAGCATTTACTTTACCTTTCCTTAAGGCTATACAAGAACTAAATGGAGAAAATGATCAATTTTTACACAGCTCAGTCAAGTCTCCTCTAACTCCTTCACCTAAATCAATGGTTTTCAACCTGGGGTCCACAGACTATATTGAAGATTTGCCAAAAGGGTCTGCACCTACGTTCCCTCACAGCTGCATGGCGGAGCCACTGTCTATTAAGCCTTATGAAGGGGATCAAGGCTGCAGTGGGGAGAGATGCCTCTCTCCCAGCACAGACCTGCTGCCGCGTAGAGGTGGCTCTCTCCGCCGGCCCCAGCATGGACCTGCCCTGACTTGCTGCGGTCGGGGGAGAGGTGACCCTTCCCGAGCCCCAACCCAGCCCTGGCAGGGGGAGAGCACCTCTCCCCCTCCAGCCCAGGTGCTGCTGCGGGGGGTCCTATCTCCCAGCAGTAGCTCCCAGGCAGCCTGCACCCCAAAGCCCTCATTCCTGACCTCACCCCAGAGCCCCCACACCAGCCCTCAGCCTCCCACACCTGAACCCTCTGCACCAGCCCCACCCCGGAACCCTCAACCCCCCTGCCCCTCACTCCAATCCTCTGCAGCAGCCCTGAGCCCCACTCCAAATACCTCAGCCCCATCCCCACACCATGAATTTTGTTATATGCATCAATATGGAGGTGATGTGTCACACAACAAAATTCATTCCGCACATGCGTGGGGAAAATTAGAGGGAACACGGTTCCAGCTCCTGCATTTGAAATTTTTCAGGGGTCTGCAAATGAAAAAAAGTTTGAACACCACTGACCTAAATAATCCAAAGCAATGCAATATCCATAGTATCGTTAACCATTTCTATCAACCCTCTCTGGGTGTTTGAGTTGAGAGGAGACAACTCAAACTGAACACATTACTCCAGGGAAATGTATACCATTGTGCATTATCTAATGTCTAATTAGTTTTCACCACCACTTTTTTTAAATGCACCCAAGCTTCTAAGCTTCTGGAGAGATAACTTCATTTATCTATCCACAATATCCCCTAGCTCTCTTGACTGAGAATTACAAAGGTGGATAGTTTCTCTTTCCCACAGACACTACCTCAAAAATATGCATGACCTTATATTTAACAAAGTTAACATTCATTCACCATTGTGCTTCCCCACCATTTTGTTTATTTGTAACCATTTGACTGTGTCACTATCCTCCTTCGTTCTACTAATGGAAATGGCATGCATCAGCAGCAAATACTAATGCTGTTGGCAACTTTCTCCGCTAGTCATCGGTATATTTACTGAACACAAAAGACCCTGTAACTAATCCCTATAAAACCCCACAAATAACTTTTCATCAGTTTTATGAATCCATATTTCCTATCGCTTTACCAGTTAATTCATTATCTGAATTTGCCCCAAATCTAGTTATTTTCATGTGACATGCTAAAAATAAATCTATAAGCTACTTGCAGTTTGTTATGCAAACCTGAATAATCACAGGCTTCCACATTCTCAGTTGCTCAAGATCCAGTTTTCTTCTTTTTATTCAGCATTTTCTGAGCTACTACATCGAAAGTAGCAGAAATCAGTAGACTGACATTAGTTATCACCAAACAGAAGGGCAGTATACATAATTCTTGACAGTTCCCAAATAAGTGCTCTTTGCCTGGCTAGAAGCCACATAAAAAAAGGAACTGTACCAAGGGATGAGTTTATTGGGCTGCCTGGAAATATTTGAAGGGTAGGGAGGGACTATAAATAGACATTGCTTTACTTAGTGCAGTTTTCAAAAACAGCCATTATAATTTACTGGTCCACATCGAAAGTCTGAAAGTTCGTCTATCTCTGTGATGGTTGATGAAGATGACAAAAAATAAATCTAATGATACTTTGTTTTTTGGATGGGCTAATAAACAAACCTTAGTAAAGTATGCACTATAATTTTGAAAGGCTGCTCTAGAGGAAGAATGCAAGCTGGATAGCTCGAAAGCCACAGAAGGAATTTAGTACAGACTAACTTCACTTCAGTTATTAGCTTTTTTTCAAGAAAGATAACATGCTCAAGCATATCTTTTTAGACCAGTTTTTCTGATATATTACACTGTCAAATTTAAAGTGGTTGAGGGCTTTATAAGAGGTTTCAGCACTACTGGGGAATACTCAATCTACAGACCTTATGTTAGTCGTTTCCCCTCTTTTCTGTGCATCAGTGAGTTCTTCATGCTTCCTTAATTGTGCAAGTAAATCTGATTCTGTCCGTTTCCTGTCAAAAGGTAAGGAAGAGGCAACAGCAGAGGCAGCTTCCACCAATTCTGGATTGAGAAGCTTGCTCCTGTAAGAGACAACAGAAATAAAAAACAAAACAAAAAAAAAATCAAGATCTTATGCATCATTATTTCACAAGCCATTTTTTATTGTAACTGGTTACTGTATGTCTTAAGAGTTAACAAACAATGGGAACGTTAGCAGCCTGCCTGTTTAATTATCACATTTCTGCTCTGCCTCAGGGACAGAGCCTACTTCATATAGCCCTATGCCTCGCTCCAAGTCCATGATACAGTGACCAGGGGGACAGAGTGAGGCCTTGTCTCCACTGGCACTTTACAGAGCTGCAACTTTCTCGCTCAGGGGTTTGAAAAAACACTGCCCTGAGCTCTGCAAGCTGCCAATGTAGACAGTGCACCAACAATGGGAGCCGTGGGGAGGAGCGGGGGAGGTTGTTTTTTTAGAGCGCTGGGAAAGCTCTCTCAGTGCTACGCCATGACTACACAAGCCACATTAAATCACTGCCAAGGCAACGCTTTAATGTTGCCAGTGAAGAGGAAGACTCTCTCATTCATTCATCTGAAGGCAGGCGCCCAGCCACACCCCCTAAATGTCTCTCCACGGGTGTGTGCAGGCCCGCCCAGCCTCCCTCCTCCCATCCCATGGGGATCTGCTGTTGGCTGCTCCCAGCAGACGTGCCCGGGCTGCCGTGGAAGGGGCATGTGTTCCCCACAGATTTCTTTGCTTCCCCATTTTTCTGCAGGAGAGCCAAGAAATCTGTAGAAGGTATGAATTCGGTGCCCCCCATAGGATGCAGAATTCCCCCAGGAGTATACATTTCTGTAAGCATGCTCTTATTTGGAGGAAAGATGTTCTCAAACTATAACTAAACAACTGAGCTTAGCTGCTATTTACATTTTTAATAAGTTAGTTGTACGTGATCAACAGTATACAAAAGAGAGGCAATTAAAAGGAGATATAACTTTTTCCTTTTCCCAGATTTTATTTTCTCATAACTGAGTAATGGTATTTCAAAGGAAAAATTCCCTCACTCCCCTTAAATTGATGATCTGTGGACAGCTAGTAACATTTCATTTTGGGGCTTCAATTCCAGGAATACAAGTAGGTAGTAAATATACATGCTTAGTTCAACCATTCCATTTGTTATTGCTTTTTGTGGGGTACAGTTGTACCATTAGCAAAAGGACCATTCCCATAGAGAATTCCTTTCTATACAAAGGAAAGGACATTTTATGCTACTGTTTTGTCCTAGAGATTAATAAAGTCCAATTCAAAGAAGAAACACAAACTGAGCATATTGCATTTTACCTCTTGGCTTTACTGTCTGCTGTAGCTTGCTTAAACATGCTACTTGCACTCTCCATACTTTCTGGCTGGTCCTTGGTCTTTGGTACTTTTGTCTGGAACTTCTTCTTTGAACTTAATTCTACTTTCATTTCACAAATAATGTTCAACAGATTCTTCTTCGCATTTTCTGGTGCTGTCTTCTCCTGATTCTCTGAAGCCTTCTCAGCACTACTGTCTGTAGAAGTAGCAGACTCATCTTCCTTGTTGTAGAATCCAGTGCTAGTGCTAAAGCACTTTTGTGTTTTACTAGACAAGATAAGAAGGGAAGAGTATAAGTTACACAGAACTGCTTTGTTAGTCATAACTTACTGGGCCTAATTTTGCACAAACTGAACTGGGTAACTTAATCGTACAATTTTACTCCAAAAGCAGGTTGAACAAACTATTTACTCTTTCTGACTTCTGCAATATAACGTAAACAGCTTTCTTTTCTCCATGAATGAACTGAATCAAAAGGCAACAAGTAACTCTCTGCACTCACCAGTATGCTGAGATGGTGGAATCTCCACAACAGGTTGATAACTATGACAAACTGTGGGCTTCATTTTGGGGCTGAGATATACACCATAACCTTGTAACAGTCATGTGACCTTATGCCTTTCTTACAGCTACTAGAAAACTAGATAACTTCAGAACATTACCAGAAAATCAGCCACTAAGGCAGGGGTGGGCAAACTACGGCCAGCAGGCTCCTCCTAACAGGCCCCTGAGCTCCAGAGGGGGAGGCTGCTCTGGCTGCTCCCCCACAATCCCCCTCTCCTGCAGCCTAAGCGCACCGTGCAAGCAGCACTCTGGGGCATGGGCTGCTCGACAGCGTGTCCAGCTCTGGGCCACACACGCTGTTCTGAGCGGTGGCGTGGTAAGGGGGCCGGGAGTTGGATAAGGGGCAGAGGATCTCTGGAGGGGACAGTCAGGGGATGGGGACGTTGGATAGGGCGTGGGAGTTCCAAGGGGCCTGTTAGGGGCGGGAGTGTGGCTAGGGGTTGGGGCAGTCAGGGGACATGGAGCATGGGGGGGCTGGATGGCGGTGGGATCCTGGGGAGTGATGGGGGGTCTCTGGAGGGAGCGGTCAGGAGACAAGAAGCAGGGGTTTAGAAGGGGTGGATGGGTGTCTCAGGAGGGGGCAGAGGACAAAGAGCAGGGGGGCTTAAGGGGTGAGGTCCTGGGGTGGGAGGGGATCTCCAGAGGGGGCAATCGAGGACAAGGAGATGGGGGTCTTAGATACGGGGTAGGGTCTGGGGGGGCAGTTAGTGTGGGGGGAGGTCTCCGGGGGGGCAATCAGGGGACAAGAAGCCAGGGGGGAGGAGTTGGATGGTTCTGAGGGGGCGGAAAGTGGGTGGGGGTCGGATAGGGGACGGAGCCAGGCTGTTTGGGGAGGCATAGCCTTCCCTACCCAGCCCTCCACACATTTGGAAACCCACTGTGGCCCTCGGGCCAAAAAGTTTGACCACCCTGCACTAAGGTCTGCTAGGTAAACAGATTAGAACTCTGGGAAAACAAAAGATTACTGCCACACTTATCCATCAGAATATTTTTCACACTCACTCAACATTTTCAGTCTTAGCATTTTGACATATTAAGCAGAGTAACCATTGCAATACTACAAAGTAAGTCTTTGTGGACTGCTTAAAAGCACCTACTTATGTTCCAAACATTAGCATACTACTAAAAAAACAAACAAACAGACAGGCATAAACCAACACCTTCAGCAGAAAAAAAGCATGCTGTGAACAAAAAAACTAATTAACATTTCACAACCCCTTTAATTAAGGAAGTTATGGAAAGCCTTCTGACTAACAGTGATCAGCAGACTTTGCTATTATCCACTACAATTCAGTCTCCATAATTTCCCCCCTAAAAGCATCTTTTCCCCATCAGCTCATTTTGCATTACTTCTTGGAAGTAATTATTTGCTCCCTGCATGAAGCATTAGGAGCAGTTTAGAAATTAACATGGGAAGCTATAGCCACTTACAAAGGATATAAGATAGTAGTTATCGTATTACCAATTCTTTAAAACACCCTCCAAATATTCAAAACTGTACAAAAAGAGGATATCCTTGTATTATTAGGCTACCCTGCTTGTGTAGTTCATTCAAGACAGAAAACAGGCAGTTCTGAAGTAAAAACATACAGTATATACAATATAATTCTTATTGGATGTGATTAAATGGTTCCAGTGCCCTGTAAAATATACTAGTTTCCAAACCATGCTATTTTTTATCCAGTGCTTTGAGCATACATCTGTACCAACAGACAGCATTGCTTTGTTGCTCAAATACACATAATTTAAGTGCTATTGAGACTGCAAATACATATAGCAGTTTAGTGTTACAAGTCAGAAAGAGACACGCAACTTTTTCTACTTTTGCAAATGATAACTTACATAACAACTGACACCAACCGTGGAAGGATGCTAATAATGTGCAGCCCCATTCTCTCGCAGCACTACCAGCTCATTGAGCAGTGTACTGCCTTGGATGAGAAGACCTATCACAAATGACACTGAGGGGTGGGAAAGAAAATGACATGAAGTCACCCAGCTGCCCTTCAAAACACTTCATGACATCTCTACTATCATAAGCCCAGTAGAGCTAGTACTTAAGTGGCTTCCAAAGCAATAGGGGCTAAACCATAAAGAAGCACTAGGTGTGTCCACTCCAGGACTGATACGGGTATAAATCTTAGCTTACCACATATGTGTATAACTTCTGGTTTAGAATAAGCCTTTTAGTCTCTATCTCAGTTCCCCATCTGTAAAAATGGGATACTAGTTCTTTCCCCATCGTTGTGAGGACAAATACCTTAAAGATTCTGGGGTAATAGTTGAGAAGCAACACTGCGCATGAGTTCTCATTGTGATGCTGCGGCAAAAAGAGCCACTGCGTTCCTCAGATGTAGAAATAGCAAAGTCACAAGTAGAAGCAGAGAAGTGATTTTACCACTCTATATGGTGCACTGTTGCCTGAATACTGTGGACAGATCTGGTGTCCACATTTTAAAAACAACGTGGAAAAAGAAGGGATGAAGAAAAGAGCCACAAAAGTGATTCACAGGACTTACAGTGAGATACACAGAGCTTAGTCTGTTCAGCTTATCAAAAGATTGTGAAGTGACTCGATTATAGTGTATAAGCACCTTCAGAGAGAGACAATACTGGGTTCAAAAGAGCTGTTTAATCTAGTGAAGAAAAGCACAAAAAGGACCTTGGTGTATTGATTGCCCACAGGATGACTATGAGTTGCCAATGTGATATGGCCATGAAAAAAGCTAATGCGGTCTTGGGATGCATCGGGCGGGTATTTCCAGCAGAGATGAGTGTTAGTACTATTATACAAGGCACTGGTAAGACCTCATTTGGAATACTGTGTGCAGTTCTGGTCTCCCATGTTTAAGGAGGATGAATTCAAACTGGAACTGTACATAGAAGGGCTACGAGGATAATCCGAGGAATGGAAAAACTCTCTTATGAAAAGAGACTCAAGGAGCTGGGCTTGTTTAGCCTAAACAAAAGAACGTGGAGGGAAGATATGATTGCTCTCTAGAAATATATCAGAGGAATAAACACCAGGGAGGAGAGGAATTATTTAAGCTCAGTACCAGTGTGAACACAAGAACAAATGGATATAAACTGGCCATCAGAAAATTTAGACTTGAAATTAGACAAAGGTTTCTAATCATAAGAGGAGTGAAGTTTTTGAACAGCCTTCCAAGGGAAGCTGTGGAGGCAAAATTCCTATATGGTTTCAAGATAAGCTTGATAAGTTTATGGAGGAGATGGCGTAACTTGATTTTGACAATTAATTGATCTTTGACTATTAGCAAATAACAGTAAATATGCCCAAGGGCCTGTGATAGAATGTTAGATGTGTGGGATCTGAGTTACTACAGAGAATTCTTTCCTGGGTATCTGGCTGGTGAGTCTTGCCCACATGTTCAGGGGTCAGCTGATCGCCCTATTTGGAGTCAGAAAGAAATTTTCCTCCAGGACACATTGGCAAAGGCCCTGGGTGTTTTTCACCTTCCTTTGCAGTGTGGGGCACAGGTCACTTGCTGTAGGATTCTCTGTGCCTTGAAATCTTTAAACCATGATTTGAGAGCGCGTGCAGCAGCAGTCAAAAAAACACCACCACCACGTTAGGAATCATTTTAAAAAAAGGGATAGAGAATAAGACGGATAATATCTTATTGCCCTTATATAAATCGATGGTATGCCCACATCCTGAACTGTGCATACAGATGTGGTCTCCTCAAATCAAAAAAAAAAAAAAAAAAGAAAAGATATACTGGCATTAGAAAAGGTTCAGAGAAGGGCAACTAAAATGATTAGGGGTTTGGAACAGGTCCCATATGAGAAGAGATTAAAGAGGCTAGGACTTTTCAGCTTGGAAAAAGAGGAGACAAAGGGGAAATATGACAGAGGTATATAAAATCATGAGTGGTGTGGAGAAAGTGAATAAGGAAAAGTTATTTACTTGTTCCCATAAAAGAAGAAGTAGGCGCCACCAAATGAAATTAATGGGCAGCAGGTTTAAAACAAATAAAAGGAAGTTCTTCAAACAGTGCACAGTCAATCTGTGGAACTCCTTGCCTGAGGAGGTTGCGAAGGCTAGGAATGTAACAGGGTTTAAAAGAGAACTGGACAAATTCATGGAAGTTAAATCCATTAACGACTATTAGTCAGGATGGGTAAGGAATGGTGTCCTAAGCCTCTGTTTGTCAGAGGGGAGTGATGGATGGCAGGAGAGAGATCACTTGATCATTTCCTGTTAGGTTCACTCACTCCAGGGCATGTGGCATTGGACCTTTGGGATGACCCAGTACAGCCATTCTTAGTTCTTATGACTTCAGTAGCTCAGACATAGGTGAGAGGTTTATTGCAAGAGTGGGTGGGTGAGACTCTGTGACCTGCGCTGTGCAGGAGGTCAAACTAGATCAGTGGTTCTCAGCTGTGGTCTGCTGCTTGTTCACGGAAGGCCCCTGGCATGCTGGGCCAGTTTGTTTATCTGCCACCACCGCAAGTTCACCCAGTCATGGCTCCCACTGGCCGCGGTTCGTTGCTCCAAGCCAATGGGGGCTGCGGGAAGCAGCGTGGGCAGAGGGATGTGCTGTCCTCCACTTCCCACGGCCCCTGTTGGCCTGGAGCGGCAACCCATGGCCAGTGAGAGCCGCGATCGGCCGAACCTGCAGACGTGGCAGGTAAACGAACCGGCCCGGTGCACCAGGGGCTTTCCCTGAACAAGCGGTGGACCACAGTTGAGAACCACTGGACTAGATGATCATAAGGGTCCCTTCTGACCTTGAAGTCTATGAGTAAAAATACAAATGGCAGGAAGCTGAAGTCAGACAAACTCAAAATAGAAATAAAGAAAAAAAAAATTTTAAAGTGGGTGATGAGTAACTACTGGAACAAACTACTAAAAGAAGAGTCTCATTCAGTCTCTTAGTATCTCCAAACTAAGACTGGATGCCTTTCTGGGAAGAGATCCGTTAGCTGCACACAAGCTGTGCTTCAGCCATACACAAACTACTGAGCACAATACAGTGGTAAAAATGAAATTTAAGTGCTTGTGGTACACAGACGATGATCCTATGGTCCCTTCCGTGCTTAAACTACGTTCATGGGAAATCCAGGTCAGAAAATGAGTGAAAAGTAGTCTCAGAAAATACACCTGCCCGGTTGTTGCTCGGTGAAAGAACCACACAGAGACCCACCGGCTCTGCCTGCTGAGTCTCACTGAAGTCAGTGGAGGGGCCCGGGCCCAGTGTCAGCCAGCGCCGAGGTAACCGCACTGGTCAGACCACGCCGAGGACACAGCAAACGATCCCCGGCGCGCTGGGAAGCGGAACAAGACCGTTTTTCGGTAGCACTTGTGAACAGCCGCGGTCCAGGCTTTCGGGCGGGGCGTGTCCCGCTACCCCCGGCAGAGGCGAATCCCCGCCAATTCATTCACCCTCCCGAAAGGCGCAGCTCGGGCCCCCGGCAGCTCGCGGCCGGCACAGACCGAACCGCGTTTCGGGCGGGTCCGGCTCCCTGGCAAGCCTCGGTACCCGGAGCGGCCTCGCCAACGTGCGCCCAGGGACCCGCCCCACGCAGGGCAGCGCCGGGAGCTCCGCGAGTCGGGCGCCGCCCTGCGCCTCACCTGCCCGATCCCTGCTCCTGGGCGCCCCGGGGGAAGCAGAGGAGCCGGGTGCGGAAGCGGCAGGCGCCGCGCGTGCGGCTCCCGAGGGCAGAGACGCGGCTCCACATCTCGGCAGCCCGGGGTCTAGAGGACGACGTTCGGCATGTCCGCTCCTCTAAGCGCTCCCCATCCTGGCATGGGTCCGTTCCTCAACTTTCCGTCTGGAAACTGGTTCCGGGATCGATTCCTATAGGACAGGCCTGGCCTCATGTTATGCAAGCGGGAGCTGACTGGCGCCCTCAGGCCTGGTGCGGGCAGAATGAAAGGGACACGTTTACAGGGGATGGGGGGGGGTGTTTGTGGTGGTGGCCAGAAGCTGCCCCAGCGGGAGGAGAGGGCGGATGGTCCTGTGGCCAGAGGATTGGGCGTGAGGAGAACTGGATTCAGTTCTTGGCAGACCACAGGTTTCCTGTGTGACCTTGGGCAAGTCTCGTTGTTCACAGCCAGTTGGCAAATTGACAACAAGTGCACAAGTGCCAGCAATGTGCGAATGACACACTGTTCTACCTGGTTCTAGTGCCAACCCCAAGAGATCAAAAATCACGAGGGTTCTTTTTTTGTGGGAGGGGTGTTAAAGATTAAATTTTGACTGTGTTTTGTCTTTTGATTTTTGAACTCTTCCTGCCCACAGCCCATCCCCACTGTATGTGTGAGAGAGAGAATGAAGGAGAGACAATTACTGTGGCCCCAGGGCAGCGCTGCTCAGATTTGGCCTGGCTGCCCCTCCATCATGTTAGGGCCCAGTAGTGGGTTAATCTAGCCGTGAATGTGGTAATTTAACTAGATTTTTCAGTGACTCACTGGTTTGTCAGGACCCACTCCTTTGAGAAACAGTGGTATAAAAGATCCCACTTTCACTCATATCCAGTTTATATATTCTCTTTAATATACCATTAATCCTAATTACAGCTCCTTTTAGTACTCTGAATAACTTTGTTCCCTTCACTGTGTTTACATCTTGAAATGGCTGTTGATAATTATTATGCCTTCCATTTTAGGCTTCATTTCAAATTATCTGCATTGGGTTCTTTTAATCTTTACTCTTAATTCAGTCCTCCAGCTCTGTAATCAATATTGGTATTTGAGATGACAGACCAAGAAAAGTATTTCTCTCAAGCCCTACACTGCCAATTTTTATCAAGACCAGCCAAATGTTATGGTTGTTTGTTCCCCAGAACTCTTCAAAACCAGGATCCTTTCTAAGTAGGGTATTTGCATGTCTGCCAGCACCCCTGCTGGGATGCAGCAAATACAGAAAGGTGCCTGTTGCTCAGAGATAAATATTTTATTAAGATGATGTTTAAAAAAAGTGAAGGGTACAAAGTTTAAGCATAGAAGTTCTTGTTATCAGGGAATAACATACAGATTATCAAAGGGTGCGAAGTTCGGTTTAAGATCAAATGGCATAAGGAATACATAAACTGCAATATCCCAGATTGGGGCTGAAAGGTTAATGGGTCAAAGTACAGATACTGAGATATAAGGGTATTTTGTTCATATAATGGCTATGTTCAGGTGTGGAGTATAATGAGTGGATACAATGATGAGGATGAATTGACCCTCATTTGGTGAGATTTATTGTCCAGTGAGTTTATGGTTCTAGTTCATACAGTCCAACAAACAGTCTCTCGCTGCCTTTCTCGTCGTGAATGCACAATGTTGCTCTGGCTCACGCCTCCAGTTACTGTCAGAGGCTGATGTACTACCTTATATGGCACCACTTTTGGTGCCACTAGCTATGGGGGGTAGGAACAGGCTTCAGGACTTCCACTTCACCATGTGCTTCTCTCTCTCTTCCCTTTTCTCTTCTCTTTCTTTCCCTGTCCTTCACACACAGGCACATGCCATGAAATCAGGGGCATCCCTAGTCATTTTGGTGCCTATGCAGCCCCAGACCTCCAAGCGCAGGGAAGGGGGAGGCTGGCCCAAGGCCTCTGCAGGGGGACCGGTGCAGGATTAGGGGGCTGGGCAGAACCACCCCCCCACCCCAGCACGAGCCAGTGGAGTGGGTTGTGGCTGGGTCTCTCCACTTCCTGCTGCCCGGTAAGTGCAGGGCAGGCCTGACCCCACACTCACGGAGCGGCGGGAAGTGGAGTGACCCAACTTCAGCCCACTCTGCTCTGCTTCCCGGGGTTCCAGCCTTGAGGGGGCGGGGGAGTAAGGGAGAACCGCCCCCCCGCCAGCACTCACTGGTGGCACAGCTGGGAGCCAGTGGAGCGAAGAAGGCTGGGGCCAGGTCACTCCACTTACTGCCGCCTGTGAGCACAGGCCCAAACCCTGTTGCAGTCCTTAAGAGAGTGGGGGTGGAGTTGGAACTGGGGCAGAGCAGGGGTGGGAAGAGGTGGGGCAGGGGCTTTGAGGAAGAAGTGGAGTGGGGTGGAGCAGGGCTGGAGGCTTTCGGGAAGGGGTGGAGTGGGGGTGGGACTGGGGCGGAGCAGGGAAGGGGGCCATGGGAAAGAGGCGGAGCAGAGGCTGGAGCAGCTTGCAGCTGTCCACTTTGTGTAGGGGTATGGATGGCCCTGCATGAAATGAGGGAGCAGGAAGGGGTGGGAAACAGTGAAAAGAAAGAGTGAGTAGTAGAAATAATCAATGTAGGATATGGAATGGATAAGGAAGGAGACTGAGATAAGGTTGAGTGAGAAGAGAGAGAGAGTAAGTGAATGAAGGAACTGATGGAATCAAGGCATGGACTCACATAGCCTGATTCTTATCTCATTTACTCCATTTTTACATGAGTGTGGAAGTTTTGCCAACTCTCACAGTTCAATTCTGTGTCTCACAACATTTGGTGTGGCTTTTTTCAAAGTCCTGAACCTTAAAGTCATGTGAACACACTAGAATCTCAGCTTTTATTTAAAAAAATAGTAAGTTTATAGCTTTCATGATTGCAGAGATAAACCTGAGAACCCTAAAGGCCAAAAAGCCTGAAGGCAAATAAAAAACTCCAGATATATTATTTTTAAAATATCTATGTTTATATTAAATCTTACAGTTTTATGGGGAACTGACTCCTGATTTGTGGATGCTTTGGATGGGTATTATTCTATGTCTGTTTTCTGCAATGGTGTTACTCCTAGTTTAACAATGGAGTATATAAAGAGAGTATATGAAGAAGAGATTCAGACATTTAAATTTAAGCTTGGGAGTTATTCATTCCACACAGAGAAAAAATAATTGGACCAAATGTTGCTTCAGTCTCAACTGCTGTGTTTTGAACTAGCTAAGACCTTTATAAAAAATTTAAGATCTGTATTACACCCCATCTGTACAAATAACCCATACTTTGTTTTTTCCCAGCATCATCTTATACTTTCTAACTGTCATTCTCCTTTTTTCCTGATTTTCAGAATTTAGATATGTGGACGAAGCTTTTAATCATTAATAAAGATTTATCACTAAAATTTAGCTTTATAGTTTTTATTTGTATCAATTTTATTTTATTTTTCATGCTCTGAGGCAGGATATAAAGATAGTTGAACTTATTAAAAAATCTACTTTTTAAATATTTTCTTACAGTATTCCCTCCACAGTTCAATGGCAAAACTCTCACTGACTTCAGTAAGAGCAAAGAGAAGACCACAGCTGTAACATTAGTCTCTGACTTCTCATGCCATTTTGTCTTGAACATCAAAACAAAACAAAAATAGTAAGAGGATCCAAAAAATGCTACAATGACTAAACAGCAAACTAAAAGAAGCAGTAAAAGGCAAAAAGGCATCCTTTAAAATCTGGAGGTCAAATCCCATTGAGGAAAATAGGCACATAAATTCTGAGAAGTCAAGTGCAAAAGTATAATTAGGCAGGCCAAAAAAGATTTTGAAAAGTAACTAGCAAATAATACAAAAACTAACAGTAAAATATTTTTTAAGCCTGCCAAACAATCAGTGGGTCTGCTGGAAGATCAAGGTGCTAATGGAACACTCAAGTAAGACCAGGCTGTTGTGGGGAAGCTAAATTAATTACTTGCATCAGTCTTCACTGCAGAGGCTGTGGGGAAAATTTCCACACTTGAGCCGTTCTTTTTAGGTGATAAATCTTAGGAACTATTCCAGACTGAGGTGTCATTAGAAGGGGTATTGGAACAAATTGATAAATTAAAGAGTAATAAATCACCAAAACCAGATGGTATTCCCCTAAGAATTCTGAAGGAACTCAAATATGAAATTGCAGAACTACTAACTGTGATATGTTAGTTATCACTTAAATTTGCCTCTGTGCCACATGATTGAAGGATAGCTAATGTAATGCCAATTTTTTAAAAAGGCTCCAGAGACAATCCTGGCAACTACAGGCTGGTAAGGCTAACGTCAGTACCAAGCAAATTGGTTGAAACTATAATAAAGAATAAAATTATCAGATACGTAGGTGAACACCATTTGTTGGGGAAGAGTCAACATAGTTTTTATAAAGGAAAATCATGCCTCACAATCTGTTAGAATTCTTCGAGTGGGACAACAAGCATCTGGACAAGGGTGATCCAGTTTATAGAGTGAATTTGGATTTTCAGAAAGACTAGGACTGTAAGAGGAGGGATAAGACAGAGATCCATAAAATCATGAACAGTGTAGAAAAAGTCAATAGAGAAGTGTTATTTACCCCTTTACCTAACACAAGAATCTTGGGTTACCTGATGAAATTCATAGGCAGCAGATTTAAAACAAACATGAAGTACTTCTTCAGCCAATGCATAGTCAACCTGTGGAACTCATTGCCAAGGAATGTTGTGAAGGCCATAACTGGGTTAAAAAAAATTAAATAAGTTGATGGCTATTAGCCAAGCTGGTGAGGGATGCAACCCCATGACCTGGGCTTCCCATGTCCCTAAACCTCTGTCAGAAGCTGGGATTGGACAAAAGGAAATGGGTCACTCAATTATTGTCCTGTTCTGTTCATTCCCTCTGGAGTATCTGGCACTGGCCACTGTTAGAAGACAGGATATGGGACTAGGTAGACTATTGATCTGATCTTGTATGACCTTCTTATGTTTGTATACAATTGTATAGACAGAGAAAAGCATTATGCACAATAGTGCAGCTGTTTCTCAAACTTCTCTGCACTGCATATTTTTCTGATCTTTGGTCTAAATCAAGTCTCAATCAAAAACTGAAAAAAAAAGTTAAATTACACATAAAGAAGCCTTTACTTTTTTAATTTTCATGTGGTTTCATCATGCCTGCTGGACTTATAGACATCTGGATCCAATCCCATGATGTGCCAATTGGCTCCTGTAAGGTGTTTAAGGGCTCTCAGTTCCCAAAGCTTCTAATGGAAGTTGAGGGTACTCAACACTCTGAAGGGTAAACTCTTTCTGATTTGGCCATATGGCACATATCCCTGAAAAATGCTATTGTAAATATGTATTAATTAAACTCATGTGTCCAGTCAGATGTTTCTCATTATTTCTATCATCCAATGGCGCCATTAAAATGAGTCAGTTTTAGAGACATTTCCTGTCACAAGGAGAGGAGGACACACCAGGGCTGATTTGGTAATAGTTAAATGTACGTTGGTAGCCAACAGTGCCAAATGATGTCTTTGTTAATTCAAATTTCCAAAACATTGTTTTTGTTGACATTAGTAAATGTGGGGACAAAGTGAAAAGCTATGAACAACTGGGATTATACCACTGTATACTTTAAAAAACAACTGGTAAGATACTGGCATGTACCAAATAGTTACATTTTTGGAGGAACAATGCAAAAAATAAAATATATGAAAGCAAATGATTGTGAGAAGCCAGAGAAAGATTATCATTTTATACCATGCTCATTAAGGTACAGACTGATCTGGATTAAACTTAAACAAGTTTACTCTCATTCCAATTTTTAACAGGCACTGGAAAAGCAGGACACTGCACCATCCATAGTTTCATTTTACTGTAATTGAAATAGCAAGACGCCTTTTTAGTTGGCGCATGCACTCTGATACTTCCACAGTAAAAAAAAAATCTGAAATAAAAATCTGAAAGGGATATAAGCCCTCATGCTTCAGGGCATAAACCAATCTAATAAAGAGAGTTAAAAGAAACTTCCTCTATGGGCAAATTATTCCATATATGCCCATTTCTTGCACACCTCTCCAGAGCATGTGGTACTGACTACTCTTGCGATAGGATACTGGGCTAGATGAAGTACTGATCTGATCTAGTATAGCATTTTTTATGGGGTGTAGAATTGCAGTAAAACCTATCTGCAGTCAAGTACTATGGAAACACTGTAATTCTTTTGAAGCATAAATCTTGCATCCAACCTTAAATTGGGTTATTCGGCTTGAGACTATGTGCTGCACCTCCTAGAGGGCAACTCAGAAGGTGCAAGCCAGAATAGAGAACAATAAGGTGGCTTCAGGTCACCATTGTGCTTCAGGATGGGTGGCTCCCATATATTAGAGTAGTCCATAGCTATTCTAAGTTACACCAGTGGCCGCACTGTCTCCCAGAGCAGCCCAGAATCCTAAGGGCATAAAGGTGGATTAATGCACCTTCTCTCCTCTTCCTGGACTGCATATGGCATGTGTCACACTGCAGAAACTCCACAGTGTCCTCTGCCACAGAGACACCACTAACTCCTGTCTCTTGTGCCAGGTCTTGCAATGAGGCAGTATACAACATCTCCTTTGGGGGATTTCTCCCCCTACTCTCTGCAGCACAATACTGGCTACTGTGGCAGAACACAGAATCTGTCCCTTGATCTTTTCTCAGAAACTGCATTTCTCATTTTCACTCTCTCATCCTTTGAGGTTTTGTTAACTCAGTCTTTAAAATGGCATTCTAAATAGATACTTCACTGGCTCTGAGCAAACCATGTATACTTATTTTAAAGAATTCCTGAGAAACTATTCAGGTATCTGGGCTGGGTAACATGAAATTAGATTTCCATGTCTCTCATAAGTGTAGGATTCATTCTACAGCAGGAAATACTCTGTAGTATGGCATTAATAAATGGTACTCAACATCAACAAAGTCACAGAACTATGTCATATCCTGGGTGCAAACTGTATACATATAAATTCATTGACTCAACAGAAACTCTATGGACTCCATTTAATCCCTCTGGGGTATGAGTACAATTGTTTCTTCTCAGGATCCATACTGGAATAGAGCTGAAGTGTTTGCAATGCCATCCTTCTGTGCAGAACTGATCCAGGGAAAGGCCCCTTTAAATTACTATAAAGAAGGCATGAAAGATTTGGGTTGTTTGTCTTGTGTTCCCCAAAAGATTGCCCCACCCCCTATAACCCGTGAGAAAGAGTGTATGGGGGAAAAGGATGCTGCCTTGATGTTGCAAAAAAAGCAAATGCAGTTTTGCATTGCATTAACAGAGGCATACCATGCATGTCTCTGGAGGTGATAGTACTGATGTACTCAGCGCTGGTTAGTCCTCAGCTGGTGTACTGTGTGCAGTTTTAGTCATCACTATATAGAAAGGATGTAAAGAAACTGGAAAGGATCCAGAGGCGAGCAACAAAAATGACCAAAGGCAGTGGCGCTGGAACAGTTTTGGAGTGGGTCTGCGCCTCACCACCCCCTAGAGCTAGGGCCATGAGTAGGGTCATGGTTCCATGATGGGGGGATGCAGACAGGGGTAAGATGGTGGAGGCTGGGGTCACAGTTAGAGGCAGTGCAGAGCCCTGGGCATGGGGCTGGTGGCCAGGACCCCAGACCTGGTGGCTGGGCAGGACCTGGTGGTCAGCAGTGGAACCCCCAGGCTGGCTGCAGAGCCCTCGGGCACAGGGCCAGCAGCTGAGCGGGACCCAGGACCAGCAGCAGAGGTTTCACAAAGAAGCTAGATAGACATCTGTCTTGGATGGTTTAGACACAACAAATCCTGCAATAGGTGGTTAAACTAGATGACCTGTGTGGTCTCTTCTAACCCTGTGGTTCTGTGATTCTAAGATTTTACCCTTTTAAGGGACAGGCTGGACAGAGTTAAAGCTTGCAGCCTGAGGATAATCAAGGAGACCCAGCCCTACCAGGAGTCTGGGACATATAAACAGGAACAGAAAATGGAGCAGAGAGACCTCCCCTGCTGTCCCCCCACAGTCACACCACCACATGGGCAACACTCTGGCGGGGTGGGGCTGCACGCTTCTGCAGGGCAGCTTGTCTGGCTCTAGCCGGGCTGCTTGGCTTCTAGACATGTTGCTCTGAGTGTCATGGTAAGGGGGCTGGAGGGTTGGATAAGGGGCAGAGAGTCCCGGGGGGGGCAGTCAGGGGCAGTTGTATAAGCATGGGAGTCCCAGGGAGCTTGTCTAAGGGCGGGGGTATGGATAGGGGTTGGGGCAGTCAGGACAGAGAGCAGGGGAGTTGGATAGGGGGTAGGGTCCAGGGGGGCAGTTAGAGTGGGGGTCTCGGGAGGGGGCAGTCAGGGACATGTAACAGGGATGGTTGGATGGGTCAGGGATTTTGAGGGGGGCAGTCAGGTGGTGGTTAGTGGGAGGTGGTCAGAAAGGGGGCGAGGGCCAGGCTGTTTGGGGAGGCTCAGCCTTCCCTACCCAGCCCTCCATACAGTTCTGAAATGCCCATGTGGCCCTCGGGCCAAAAGGTTTGCCCACCCTGACCTATTCACAGCCTGACTACCCTGTTTTTCCTGGAAGACTCTGTGGACAACTAAAGACCTACCAGATTTACATCATAGGTACCAAAATAGTGAAAACTGACTGAGAGGGGAAGCATATTTTTATTCAAAATTGTTGGAAAAAAGCTGTCCTTGTTAAAGATGGATCATTTTCAATTAAGGGCTAAGGCTCTCCATCCACTTCTCTGGACCCTTCCAGGGAGACTTTCACTGAAGACAGAGTTGATATTTTTCAAGTTTTAAAAAAATACAATCCCACACCTTTTTAATTGTCTAAACATTCCAGACATTCAAACATTATAAAGAAACCAAAAAAAAAGGGCATAAGTTCCCTGTTTTTTAAAGTTTACAGGTCACTTTTAACATGCATTATTAGTTGCATGGGGGAAATAATTCAGAGAGGAGAATGCAAATAATGTCATTAGCTACACAGTGGCAGCACTGACGTTACAGTATTGCACTACACAAATACATTAACTAACTGCAAACAATTTACTATTCTGTTTCAAGGACAGTATATTTGATTTCTAAATCTTTTGTACATGGTCCAAGCATCTGCAGAGCATACCTAATTGGCTACACAAAGAATGTGACCTCTGTGCATTAACATATAATGTATAACCTGCAGTAATCAAGGCATGGTGTTAACATTTGACACAAGTACGTGGTGACTACAGACAGCCTGTAGTTTAATTCTAAGTCACAAGCTTCATTAGCAGCAGAGGCTCGATAATTCTCAATCAACTAATTTTTCAAACACCACCACCATCCTACAGCAAATCAGAGGGAAATAATTCAAACTAGTTTCTGACTGAAGTGTAACTCCTACTTTGGAACAATAATTAGTTCATTGAGCCTACACTTTAACATTGTCTTAACAAAATATTCTCAATTTAAGGCCTAAAATCACTTAATAATTAACAAAGTGCTTAATAGAATTGTTTATTTTCTGTTCTGTTTTTATTAATAGTTTTGATATTTAGAGGAATAGTCACATTATTTTAAAGGAATGTTAAGTTAACAATCATTTAAAATCATCCATAACTATGTTATCAAAGCCCTAGAATAACAAAGGACAAATAAATGTCTACTTTTCTTTCTGGCATTTGTGATGCTTACTTATTATTACACTTCACTCAGTTTGGGCAACAAACTTAGCACTGGTCATTTTTACTTTATGGACAAGACTGTAGCCTAAAGCCACCACATGTGGAGATGTGTGTGCATGCATGAATTCAAGCACACACCTAGGCGGCGTAGGAGGGGCTGCAGGCATGTGGCATCTCCCAGAAGAATCGACCTGTTCAGGTATAATGCCTCATGACGTATTGTAGAAGTGCAAATGAATGTGGCTGCTGCTCTTCCATGTTTCTTTCAGGTATAGTATGCCAAAATGCGATGTTCATTCTGAAGCCTAATGATGTCAGTATAGACATCAATCTTGCTAATTATTTCACTTCTAATTAAAAGAAAGATAATCACATTATGAATTTTTGAACAATCTACTCTGAGTGATATCTGAGTGTGATATCTCATCGTAATGTTAAGAGTGGGTGTACCGTAGGTTATAGACAGAACTAGAGTTGTGGACAGAACTTGGGAAAGTAATACCTCTTTTTTTCCCCCCAGTCTGACACTTGGTTATTTGACCTAAAGTCTAATAAACAGAAGAAAATCACTTGCTTTTATTCTACTCCCCTTGCCTCTATAACTGAGGCATAAGACAGCTCCTGATCGACTTAGCTTGGTCATTTAAAGGTGACTAAAACAGAGAAAACAAGAGTTGCATTTTTTATTTAAAAAGGCAGAACAAATATTTTTGTTTGACAAAGACCTTTCAGCCCTCTTGATGCCTCATACACATGCAAAAATGGGCACAAACCCTTTTCCCTCCTCTTAGGTTGCCTTAGTGACACAAAGGGTAATGTGCTAAATATCATTAGCCGTTACTGAGATAACAAGAGAGCTGCAGGAGTAACAAGAGAATGCAAGCAGAAGTCCAGCAACAGACTGGGGGCTATCCACTTTATTGTACCCAAAGCAGCATGTATGATTACCTGCCCTATGGGCAGGTGGCATATGAGTGCATTCGGTGCAAGAAGCTCCTGGCCCTCAGAGACTGTGTATGGGCTTTGGAGACCAGAGTGGCTCAACTGGAGGAGCTAAGGGAGACAGAGAGATACACAGAGGAGACTTTCCGGGGAACATTAGAACGGTCCCACCCCTGGTCCGATAGCCTCTGTGCTGTTGAGGAGGATGAATGTCTCAGGGAAGGAGAACATCCAACTGGAGCACAAGGAAATGATCCCATAGTTGGGACTCTCCTTCCAGAAGTTGTTGTGGTATCCTCTCACACTGAGGATACCTTCCTGCGGGAGGGAACTCCTGTTATTAGGAAGAGACAGGTAATAGTTACAGGGGATACAATCATTAGAAACATAGATAGCTGGGTTTGCGATGGTGACTGGAAGAACTGCATGGTGTCTTGCCTGCCTAGTGCAAAGGTTTCAGATCTCTCAAAACATCTAGATAGACTTATGTGTAGTGCTGGGGTGGAGCTGGTGGTCATGGTACATGTAGGTACCAATGACATAGAGAAGGATAGGAGAGAGGTCCTAGAGGTCAAATGTAGGCTATTAGGTAAGAGACTGAAGTCCAGGATCTCCATGGTAGCATTCTCTGAAATGCTTCCAGTTCCACATGCAGGGCCAGTTCCACAGGCAGAACTGCAGGGTCTGAAGGCATGGATGAGACAACGCTGTAGGGAGGAGAAGTTTTAGATATATTAGGAACTGGGGAAACTTTTGGGAAAGGGGCAGCCTATACAGGAAGGATGGGCTCCACTGAAACCAAAATGGAACCAGATTGCTGGCAATTAAAATGAGAAAGATTCTAGAGCAGTTTTTAAACTAACGGCTGGGGGAAAGCCAACAAGTGTGGAGGAGCACGTTGTTCAGAAAGAAACATTCCTTAGGGGTGGATCTATTAATGGAGGTTCTCTATGTTCTAGTAAGGACGAGAGGATGGTAGATGATAAAATATAGGTAAGATCTGATCAGAAACAGTCAAATGAAAAAGAGCCCCATTCAATTAAATTATGTAATGGCAGACAGCTTTAAAAGTGACTAGTTACAAAGGATGAATATAAACAAATAACTTAAGTATGTAGAGACAAAATTAGAAAGATCAAGGCAAAAAACGAGATCAAATTAGCTAGGGACATAAAAGGAAACAAGAAAATATTCTACAAATACATTAGAAGCAAGAGGAAGACCAAGGAAGAGTAGGCCTGTTACTCAATGTGGGGGGAAAGACAACAACAAAAAATATGGAAATGGAAAAGGTGCTTAATGACTTCTTCGTTTCGGTTTTCACCAAGGTTAGTGGTGATTGGACGTCCAACATAGTGAATGTCAGTGAAAATGAGGTAGGATCAGAATGCAAAATAGGGAAAGAACAAGTCAAAAATTACTTAGACAAGTTAGATGTCTTCAAATCACCAGGGCCTAATGAAGTGCATTCTAGAATACTCAAGGAACTGACTGAGGAAATAGCTGAGCCATTAGCAATTATCTTTGAAAAGTCATGGAAGACGGGAGACATTCCAGAAGACTGGAAAAGGGAAAATGTAGTGCCCATCTATAAAAATGGAAATAAGGACAACCTGGGGAATTACAGACCAGTCAACTTAACTTCTGCACCCAGAAAGATAATGGAGGAAATAATTAAGCAATCAATTTGGAAACATCTAGAAAAGGAGTGGGCAAACTTTTTGGCCCGAGGGCCACACTGGGCTTCAAAATTGTGCGAAGGGCGGCGTAGGGAAGGCCCGCCCCCTATCCGACCCCCACCCACTTCCTGCCCCCTGACTATCCCCCTCAGAACCCAACCCGTCCAACCCCCTCCTCCCCGATCACCGCCTCCAGAGACCCCCCACTCTAACTGACCCCCAGGACCCCACCCCCTATCTAGCCCCCCATCTGTTCCCTGACCACCCTCCAGAGACCCCCCACACCCTAACCTTCCCCCCGCCGCAAACTGGCTTATCTGATCAGCCGGGCGCGGGGCCCCATGGCTCTCAACACTCCGCCGGGGCGCGCATCTTCCCGCGCTCCGCCCAGCACCCCGTGCCGGGAGCGCAGGGACCCGCAGCTTTCCGCGCTCAGCCCCGGAACGCGGGCCGCATGGCTTTCCACCCTCAGCCCGGCCCCCAGGGCTGGGAGCGCGGGGCCCCGCAGCTTGCCGCGGTCAGCCCAGCCCCTGGCTCGGGGTGCGGGGTCGCGTGGCTTTCCGCCCTCGGCCCAGCCCCCCAGTCCAGAGCAGGGGCAGTGCGGCTTGCCACACTCGGCCCAGCCCCCCAGTCGGGAGCAGGGGCAGCACGGCTTGCCCCGCTTGGCCCGGACCCCTGCCGGGAGTCCAGGGCCACGTGGCTTGCCGCGCTCGGCCCTGCACCCCGGGCCCGGAACGCGGGGCCATGCGGCTTGCCGCTTTGGGGAGGGAGGGCAGGGCCCCCGGCCAAAGCTCACGGGCCACATAAAAATGGCCGGCGGGCCACATGTGGCCCGCGGGCCGTAGTTTGCCCATGTCTGATCTAGAAGATAATAAAGTGATATACAACAGTCAGCATGGATTTGTCAAGAACAAATTGTGTCAGACTAACCTGATAGCTTTCTTTGCCAGGGTAACAAGTCTTGTAGATGCGAGGAAGCAGTAGATGTGGTATATCTTGACTTTAGTAAAGCTTTTGATACTGTCTTGCATGATATTTAATCAACAAACTAGGGAAATACAACCTACATGGAGTTACTAGAAGGTGGGTGCATAATTGGTTGGAAAATCGTTCCCAGAGAGTAGTTATCAGTAGTTCACAGTCATGCTGGAAGGGCATAAAGAGTGGGGTCCCGCAGCAGCCCAACACTGTAGCATTTAATTTCAGAAAGGGGGACTACACAAAACTGAAAAAATGAGTTAAACAGAAATTAAAAGGTACAGTGCAAAAGGGAAATCCCTGCAAGCTGCATGGAAACTTTTAAAAGACGCCATTATAGAGGCTCAACTTAAATGTATACCCCAAATAAAAAAAACATAATAAGAGACCCAAAAAAGCGCCACTATGGTTAAATATACTAAAAGAAGCAGTGAGAGACACAAATGCATCCTTTAAAAAGTGGAAGTTAAATCCTAGTGAGGAAAATAGAAAGGAGCATAAACTCCAGCAAATGAAGTGTAAAAATATAATTAGAAAGACCAAAAAGAATGTGGATAACAAATAGCCAAAGACTCAAAAAGTAATAGCAAAAAATTTTTTTAAATACATCAGAATCAGGAAACCTGCTAAACAACCAGTGGGGCCACTGGACGATCGAGATGCTAAAGAAGTACTCAAGGATGATAAGGCCATTGCAGAGAATCTAAATGAATTCTTTGCATTGATCTTCACAGCTGAGAATGAGGGAGTTTCCCAAACCTGAGCCATTCTTTTTAGGTGACAAAGCTGAGGAACTGTTCCAGACTGAGATGTTATTAGAGGAGGTTTTGTAACAAATTGATAAACTAAACAGTAATAAGTCACCAGGACCAGATGGTATTCACCCAAGAGTTCTGAAGGAACTCAAATTTAAGTGAAATTTCGGAACTGTAGTTTGTAATCCATCATTTAAATCAATACCAAATGACTACAGGATAGCTAAGGTGATGCCAATTTTTAAAAACAGAGGTGATCCCAGCAATTACAGGCCAGTAAACCTGACTTCAGTATCGGGAAAACTGGTTGAAACTATAATAAAGAATAAAATTGTCAGACACATAGATTAACATAATTTGTTGGGGAAGAGTCAACATGGTTTTTGTAAAAGTAAATTATGCCTCACCAATCTATTAGAATTCTTTGAGGAGATCAACAAGCATGTGGACAAGGTGGATATAGTGCACTTAGATTTTCAGAAAGCCTTTGACAAGGTCCCACAACAAAGGCTCTTAAGCAAAATGAGCTGTCATGGGATAAGAGGGAAGATCCTCTCATGGATCAGTAACTGGTTAAAAGATAAGAAACAAAGAGTAGGAATAAATGGTCAGTTTTCAGAATGGTGAGAGGTATATAGTGGTGTCCCCTACGGGTCTGTACTGGGACTAGTCCTATTCAACATCTTCATAAATGATCTGGAAAAAGGGGTAAACAGTGAGGGTGAAAAATTTGCAGATGATACAAAACTACTCAATATAGTTAAGTCCCAAGCAGACTGTGAAGAGCTACAAAAGCATCTCACAAAACTGGGTGACTGGGGCAACAAAATGACAGATGAAATTAATTGACAAAGAGTCCTGTGGCACCTTAAAGACTAACTAAAGTATTAGAGCATAAGCTTTCGTGGGCTAATACCCACTTCGTCGGATCTGAC
>ML677348.1:17716698-17959182 GCA_007922305.1 Dermatemys mawii
GTCCCTCAACAGCCCCCCAACCCCCACCTGTCTCCCCACACCCGTCCCTCAACAGCCCCCCAACCCCCACCGGGCCTCCCGCCAGCCCCCCGGAAACACCCGCTCTCCCCAACCACCACCCAGCCCCAAACAGCCCCCCGCTGTCCCCGAGACAATCCCCCCGCAGCCCTCCTTGTCCCCCCCACAATCCCCCGCGGCGCTCTCCCCAACCCCCACCCGCGCTCGGGAGTCACCCCGCGTCTCGCGCACACGCACTCCGCGCCGCGCCTCCTCTTCACCTCGGCCCCGCCGCCGGGGGGCGCTGCCGCGGCCTCTCGGCTGGGTCCCCGCGGGGGGCGGGCCCCACCAATTCCGCTTCCCCGGCCGGGGGGCGGGGCCGCGGCGCTCGGAGCTGGGCTGGGCCCCGCCCCCCTCGGCCTGGCTATATAGCGGCGGAGGCGGGGGTGCGGCGCGGCTCGTGCCGCGCGCGCGCTGGGTAAGTGGCTGGGACTGGGGGGTGGAGCCGGCTCCTGGTTTGCTCACGTGTCCGCCGCGGGGCTGGGGGCCCCCGCGGCCACGAGCTGCCCCGCGCGCGGGCCGGCGGTGCTCAGCGCCCGGCTGGGGGCTGGAGCCAGAGCCGCTCCAGCCTGCGTGGTCCGCACCTGCTCAGCCGCCGCCGCCATCCCGGCTGGACCTCGCCCCGGCGGAGCCGTGAGAAGGTGCCCGTCACGCGGTGAGAGACGCGAGGAATAACCTCGGCAGCCCGGAGAACGAGCCGCCACCCGGGAGCGAGGATCGTGGACACGCGGCTAGGAGCCCGCGGGGTCCCAGCGGCTGTTTTCCAGGACAGGCCACAGAGCATCTTTGGCAACGACTCGCGCCGGTGAAGTGGATTCAGTTGACTTGACACCGTTCAGCCCCGTTAGCACTGGCGATAGCTTACTGGACAAGTTAGGCCCCTTCTGTGTGTGACTTGTCCACAAAACCGCTTGTTTCTCCAAGTAATTCCCTGTTCAAAACTGCTTGTCCTCTCCCTGTAGTGCTGGGTCTGTAACTTACCTGCAGATCGTTGTGTGTATTAGAAATTGGAGGTGTTTCAATTGAGTGTATAGGTCTGAGGGCCTAATCTGAGCATGTCCCTTAGAACTGTGCTTCTGATGTAAATAGTGGTGATTACAAATACCCAGTTTGTTTTTGGTGTGTATTCTGCAACATTTGCTTAGCTAGAATATTCACGGAAGATGGAGATGTGCTTATAACTAGTAAAAGCTTGTTTAAAAATAAAACTAAGCTGACCTAAGACCCCCTGTAGACCACAATAGGTTGATGGAAGAATTGTTTTGTTGATTTAGCTACCATCTCTTGTGGAGGTGGATTAACAAGGCTGTTGGGAGAACCTCCCCTGTGGCTAAGAAGTGTCAACCCTGAAGTGCCACAGTAGCACAGCTGCAGCTGATCTGGGGTAACATTTTAAATCTAGACCTTGCCTAATATTCTTCCACCTTCCCTTAGATCACAAGCCCTGAAGAAAGTTTTCTCCCTCTGTTTTATTCATGTAATGTGCATGAGTTGAATATCTTTTTTTAAACTAACAGTGCAGGAAAAAGCTTGCAGAGACTGTGATACAAACGTCGCCATTTAAATTGAAAAGTTGGACAGCCTCAGGTTTATGCTTCTACTCTTCTCAAAGCTTTGCATTCTGACAATGAAAAAACAGGTCCATTCTTATTGGGGTGTAGGGTAAGAGCCACAGCCAAGGAATGGCACCTTTATGGCCCTTGTATTCAAATTCTACTTTGGCCATTGGCCTGCTGTGTCCTTGAGCAAGTTAGAAGTCATGCCCTGTCTTTCTGGTCTCTGAAGTGGGGCATTAGTACTTATTTTGCAGGAGGGTCTTGTGGCCTAATCATTCAGTATTTGGTGAGTCCTTTGAGATCCTTGGATGGACCTAAATCTCTGTTCTAGGTAACAGAATTGTTAAATGTAAATTTCCTGAAGATCTCTTGTGTGACTCCTAGATTTCCTTGGATTTGCGGTATGAAAGAGTGATTGTTAAAATATCAATCTTTTGGTGATTTTAAGGGCACCAGTCACTTATTTATTACTGCAAATTCAGAGAAATCTACAATATTATAAATGGTATCAATAAATCAAGGTAGCCAGTTATTTTTTGTCAAGGTATAGTGAAGGTCCAGACTTGAGAAATTTTAAAAAATAAATAAAAATATCTCAGGGTCTGTTCAAAAGCATCTGGCAATCCGGATTTGGCCCGCAGTCTGCCTATTGACTACCCCTGCAATAAATAGTGGCTTAGATTTAATTACATAATCTTAGATTTAGTGTTATGACTGGGTAATTGTATAGGTCAGAGTACTTTGAAAAACTCTTCCTTGTTTTGTCTTCACTTTCTTAGCATGTGATAAATTTCATCAGTGGGATGGAATGGAAATGAGGATATATATAGTTTGTGGCTTGGTATGGTTTCCTTTACATTTAGTGCAGTATAGCAATAATGCAAGTTCCACTGCAATGAGAGACTCACTATTTCATAGTGATTCCCTTCATTCAGAGATTCTCTTTAGTCTCTTTGATTTTTTTCTTTTGCTCTTATCCTAGATCAAAGGGGCTAACTCACAAAGTGCTTTGAGGAAAGTAATGACATTCATGTCAGGATAATTAGTGTAACAATCTTGGAGCCTTTTTATCTTGAAGTAACAGTAAATAGTTAACTATACTATTGGGAATAATATCTTTCAAATCTTTAAGTATAATTCAGAAATACAGTATGTACTACTAATGGCTGATTTTTTTTATCCCATTATAGTCAGCCTAGTAAAAGCTAGAGTTTTCTAAAATGGAAAGAATCAGCACTTTCGTAAGTGTAAATAACTATCCGGGACACAACTTGTCAGCGGTCAAAATGACAAACAGGCATGTAGGAATAGGCCTTTCAAAATGTTTCTTATAAACTTATGTCCATCACAGAACTTCAGAAAGGATGCAGTACAACTGTTCTTACAACTCCCTTGTCAGAATTTATCCCTCCCTGCATGCTGTGAGTTGCTTTTCCCCCTCATTTCTTTAACAGCTATCCCCCAAAATGCTTTGGATGAAATACTTATACAGTACATATTAGGAGTGTTTTAGTTCTTCAGTAGATTTCCCCTTTAGTTGAAAAAAAATAAAAATTAATGTAAGGAAGAGAATACTCTGCTAGTACAACTCACTCTCCTTATCTCATTCTTAAAAAGTACCATGCTGAATATATGGCTGGCAGTATCTATCCATGCATGGAGATCTTTGAATTTCTAACTAATTTAAGTCTCTTTAATATTTAGTTTTCAAACTTGGTTCTGTTGCCCAAAATGAATTCTTTCCCCTCATGAAATAGCCTTTGCATTGTTCTGCAGATTAATTTTAATGAGTGATGCTTTCTTTGAAAATATTGCCCTTGTAGGGTATTTATTGTGCCAACCACTTTCCTGAGAGACATAACCAAATAAAATCCACATTGGGTGGCAGCCTCTAAATTAAATCTGGGGCTTCCATTAAAAAAGACTTGTATTGGGAACAGATATTTCCTTCATATCCTTGTCATCTTTTGTGATACTGAGATCTGTCTTAGGTATGTATGACTTCCACTCTAGTACCTGAGCTCCTCACGATTTTAGTGCAGTTATCTTAATGCATTCCTCTGAAGTAGGAAGGTACTATTCTTTGCATTTGTAAAATGGGAAAGTGAGGCACAGAGGGCCTAGGTAACGTGCCCACAGAAAATCTTTACGAGCAGGGAATTGAACCAAGATGTCCGAATGCCAGGCTAGGGGCCTAACCGTATCATCTTTTCTCTGCCATAGAACTATTGATTTAAGAGAAGATAGATATATGGGCATAATGGGTGGTCTGCAGAAAGGTTAGCTGAAATATGCAGGTTAACAGTATTGTGTTTTTCTTTCCCACCTTAGGCATAATATCACGACACCTTACCTATCATTGGAGACTTCTTATTCCATAGCAACTGCTAAACAAGTGTGAAACATGAGGGCAAATCCTGCCATTCAAGCTGCCATTGATCTCACAGCAGGTGCAGCAGGTAATACTGGAGAAAACTCTATTTTCCAAGTTTCTGAGAATCTGATATAAAAAAACCTTGTGCTCTTAAAGTAAGCCTCCTCACAAGTGTAAAGACAGTAATCTGATTGCTAAATGTTGATGATTTGTCATATTGGCACTGTTAATTGAAAATCTGTATGAGAGGCACATCTTCCACCTTTGAAGAAAGAAGCTGAGACGAAGGAGGGAACTAACTGACCTAGCCCAGTGTTGCAGACATCTGATAGGTTAATATCACTCCACTGAAACAAATGCCAACAAGTAAATATGTAACCTCTTTCAGACTAATGATTTTCTAAGAGTAGGTTTGAGTACATCTAATGTGTATTTTCATGCTCACATGAGTTTCAAAATGTCAGTCACAAGTAAAGTTTTGCAATGAAGGCAAACACCATGTGCAAGCAAAGTGGTCGAGATAATGCTTCAGTCCTAGAAACTCTTTCTAATTGAAAAGGGCAGAAAGCTATCTAAAGGGTTCTCTTTAATCAGCATTCAGAAAGTCTCTTTGGAAGATGAGGAAACATTATGGTATTCTGAATGATGTAACATAAGGTCAGCAGTTCACTTAAGTTGTTCCTCCACTTAGCCACAAATGAAAATACCCATTTCTCATATCACCTAAAATATGGTTGATAAGGATGAAACATCAGGAGAAATTAAGTTTGTGTTCCTCCAAGAGGATGGAAAATACATATCTATGTAAAGTGCCTAACACTGGTGCTCTACTAATAACAAATTCAACACACTAGGCATCTAATCATATCTCGTATGTATTATAATACAGTTAATTCAGGGTATGTCTACACAGCAAAGACAAACCCCCAGGTAGCCTTGAGCTCCAGCCTGAGCCTAGAAGTCTACACAGTAATGAAACAGCCCCACAGTCCAAGTCAGCTGGGATAGGCCAACTGTGGGTATCTAGTTGCTGTGCAGATGAACACTAACTCTGTTTTAGGAATGTTCCCTGTATTTGTACCATGGATCCAAGAGTATTAGCCATGACTCAAATGTTACAAGACCCCTATGATCCAAGGTCTAAATCCAGAGGGCAGTATGAAAGATGATGGCATCTGGAGGGAGAGGGAGTGCAGCTACCATTATCCAGGGGTAACACCTATAAGAAGGTGGCCAGAGTTTCTACCAGACTGCTGTCCCTTGACTCTGCCCAGGTATACTTGTTTTTTGTTGGTCTGTGGCTATTTGGTATGTGACAGATTTGAAAGCTTCCACACAAAGGCCCATTTGGGCTGATGGAAAGTGGAGGGAGCCTTCTATTTATTCCCTGTTACCTCATCACCATCCCAGAGCAGCATATTTCTGCTGTTTCTTCGACCTTGCTCTTGGGTCCGTTTTTAAGCGATTCACAAGCAAGATCTGCTGCTGTCCTAAACAATAGTACAGTGAAATTGCATGTTTTGTTTTTATTTTTGTCGGTCTGCTTCATTGATGCTCACAGGGTCGAAATAGCAGTAGCAAAAACTAACACCTCTAGTCAGCATCAGAGCAGTCAATCTTCACAAAGATTACTTTGTGAATGAAAGCCAATAGTGTGTCATCTTGGCTATCATGAGGGCTAGGAAACCTAGCTTTCATTTAAAGTGATGTGCCAAAGCTGATGGCATTTCTTCCCCCCTGCACCTCTCCTCCCCGTCCCCATTACATCCCCTCTTCAGGAAAATCTGCCCGTTTTCTGTCAGTGAACGGGTAAGCAGGCTTAAAGGTAGATTATAGTTCTTTGCTCAAGTTCCTCTTTGGTTGCAACTCAAACTTCAAACAGGATGAAGAAGTGAAAGCCTTTAAACTTCTCAATCAGTTTGATACTTGAAATCTTTTATAAAGAGATTGTTTTTGTTTTGCTTACTTGATTAGCTTTACAATCCTCCTCCTTTGTTCTACTAGGCTGCTGTTAATCTTCCTTTCTTTCCTCATCTTCTAGTGTTTTTAAAGGTCTCCTTTGTTTTCTCCCTCTTGCTGCAAGCTCACTATGTATGCCTTGCTCTTGTTTTATGTTGGTTCCTACTGCTGTGCCTCAGCTGGATCTTTGCCATTCAACAGAAGCTGACTGTACAGTGTATGAGGCTAGAAAACCAATTAACAGAAGATGTTGTAAGGATACAGTTAGCCAGTCCCTTGTTAAGTGTGTGGCCATGTGTTAGATTTATCTCTGGAAATGTCTTGCCTGGCTGCTGGGGTAACTTGGCCCTCTGGCCAAAAGAAGTCCTCATCTTCTGGGGTAAATAAATTCTAAACAAAAGTAAACAAGTACTTTTATGTTCAGTAGGCCACAGACCTGTGAAGGAGATGTGACGCACAAGTCCTTCTCCTTGGTTGAATAGGACTACTACTTCCCTTATATCAGGGCCCAGGCTATCCTTGGCCTTGGCGTCTAAGGCCTGGTCTACACTGAGGGGGGGGGGCAGGGCGGTATTGGTCTAAATTACACAACTTCAGCTAGGTGAATAATGTAGCTGAAGTTGACATACCTAGATCTACTCACCATGATGTCTTCACTGCTGTGAGTCAACTGCTGCCACTCCCCCATAGACTCTGCCTGCACCTCTTGCGGCGGTGGAGTACAGGAGTCGACGGGAGAACACTTGTGGGGGTTAAGTTATCACATCTAGACTCGATGTGATAAATCGAGCCCCGCTGGATCGATCGCTGCCTGCCAGTCCGGTGGGTAGTATAGACATATCCTTAGTTTTTCCTGTTGGCAAGCACGGTTTTCCTAGTTGCCATTAGTTAGCAAGGGTTTCCTAAAGTCTTTCAGCCCTTGTTCAAGAGAGAATTAACTTGGGCCTCTGCCCCTTATCTGAGGGCTCACAAATTCATTGCCCCTTGGTCTCAGGAGTTCCTACACCACCTCCAACTCTGGGCTCTGGCCCTGGGAGCCTGTACCAGCCATCTACCCTCAACTCACAGTTCCTCAGCTTCCGATTCCCAGTGCCATTTCCTACTTTCACTTCTCTCCAGGGAAGCCGCCTCCCTGGCCTCTTCCAGCAGTCATCAGCCAAGGTACTTGCATACAACATTACTGGCTCCCTCTTAGTGAGGAGCCACCTTCAGTTTCTCTCCAGACTTTTTGCTGTTCTTTCCCCACCTTCGACTGCCTCAGGGCTCTTCATCAGAGCCAATCACAGGCACCTGTCCCAGCTCTCTCAACAGAATATACCTTCTCTCTGTCTCAAAAACAACTAAAGGTGCTGGATTCACAAGGGTGACCAGATAACAAGTGTAAAAAGTTGGGACGGGGGCAGGGGTGGGTAGTACGTGCCAGTATAAGAAAAAGCCCCCAGGACTGTCCTTATAAAATTGGGACATCTGGTCACCCTAGATTCACACATTCAGCTTCTTTAGTTTCTTGCACAATCTCTTCACATCATTCAAATCTACGCATCCTTCATCTGATGAGGTGACTGCCTAATACACAGAGAATGTTAATTCCACTGGTAACTCTTGCTTCACTATCTATTCAGTATATAAATTGATTGTCTTGTGTTATGAACAAGTGTCTAACTGTTCTAAATCAAGCATTGATCTTTTTCAGTTGATACTTCTGTAACTTAAAAAAATGTTGCAAGAGCCAATGTCCTCACTGGTGTCACCAAAGTTGATTGAGTTGGGCCTAATTATGCCAATGGTGAATTTGTCCCTCTCTGCATATTGCATGTTTTTTGTACTTTCCCACAAAACAGGCTTTCTTCATTATGTTGATTTTTTTTTTTCTCACATGATCAGTAAGGGGCTGCTGAATGTTGATACTCTGTTTCCTCAGGTGGGACTGCATGTGTGCTAACCGGCCAGCCCTTTGATACAGCTAAGGTGAAGATGCAGACGTTTCCCAGCATGTATAAAGGACTCATTGAATGTATTATGAAGACATATAAACAAGTTGGATTGCGAGGCTTCTATAAAGGGACTACCCCAGCACTTGTAGCCAACATAGCAGAAAACTCAGTCCTGTTCATGTGCTATGGGTTTTGCCAGCAGATTGTGAGGAGAATTGTTGGATTAGACAGGAAAGCAAAACTGAGGTTAGTAACAGAAATTATAATCTCCAGAATATTATACAACTAGCAGTCAAGAGTAAATACGAATGTGCTGTATTTTAAAATGAAGTGCAATCTCTTTGTCATTATGTGGGGTACTGTTTTGTCACCGTGCAAGTGCTAACTTTATTACACAAGACCCTGTCTGAGCAATTATGATATATTTTTCATAAGAACAGATGGCTGGTCTGTATGGCGTAGTGCCCGTTGCCCAAAAAAAACAGATTGCGTGAAATTTCTTGGTTCTTTCAAATACCATGACTTGTTTTGGGAGGGAGAAGAGAATTCTAGAAGCATCTTTCTTAAATCTCATGCTGTAGTATGTGTGAAGGAAAGGGTCTGAAACTACTGGAGCACTGGCGGCTGTCACTCTTGCATCACTGAGAGGCTGCATCTTCATCGTCTGTGCACTGCTCCATGGATGGATCAGTGATGGCTCAGCTGGTTTGGGGCAGTGCTAAGTGACCGCATAACTTCCTTCCCTCCAGAGCAATGATGCTGAATAGCATTCACTTACTCATTATAACTCAGTATTCTGGCCTCACTAATTTGCCATCAAAAAGGGGGAAGTTCTTGACTGTTGTTCTGCAAAGTAGGTCTCCCCTTTAATACTTACAAGTTATTGATTTTTCACATTTTACTTTCAGTGTTGCATGTGGGTAAATGGTACCTTTCTTGTCTGTCAGGTTTTAAGAAATGAGCCCAGAGGGCTCCAGACACCAGTAGAGGAAACATGTGCCTGGGGCAGCACATGCTAAGGGGTGGCATTCTGTCCATATTCTTGAGGCGGCAGTCTGGGTGGCTTGCTTTTTTTGCTTCAGCAGTCTGGGTTTGGGGAGTTTTTTGTTTGCTTGAGTGGCAAAAATGGTAGAGCCAGCCCTGGAACTCAGACACTTGTGGATCAAACTTTGGTTTAAGGATATGAGAATGTGCTTCGCTTCAGGCAGTTAAACACACATTGCTGATTCCATCTGTATATACTTAAAATTACCAGAACAAGAAGGTGGAGGAAATTTTACTTTTTTTAGCCGCTTGTGATGTAGTGTATTTTAGAAGTCATCACAATGTTTAAATATTCTAGTCTTTCCCCATCTTTCATCTCCTCTGAACAGCAGGTCCATTTTTTCTAGGTGGTGATCAGCATCTAGTAGACAACTAGTCAGAATGGATTTTGAAATCACTAAAAAAAACACACAAACTAAGAAATGATGGGTTAATTGGAAGTAGATGAATATGTAATATCTGATGGGACAGGTGACTAGAGCACGTAGTGATGCCAAAGCCAAGTGCCTCCAAAATCAAAATGCGTTTATCAGTCAGCTTTTATTCCCTGGAGCAGAGGTAGGCAACCTATGGCACATGTGCCAAAGGTGGCACGCAAGCTGATATTCAGTGGCACTCACACTGCCTTGGTCCTGGCCATTGGTCTAGGGCGCTCTGCAATTTTAATTTTAAATGCAGCTTAAACATTTTAACCTTATTTACTTTATATACAACAATAGTTTAGTTCTATATTATAGACTTACAGAAAGAGACCTTCTAAAAACATTAAAATGTATTACTGGCACATGAAACCTTAAATGAGAGTGAATAAGTGATGTGCCGAGTCTTCACTTCTGAAAGTTTGGTGACACTGGGGTGTTGTATTAAATACAGAATGGCACTATTAACTTTACTGGTTATTGCTGGATGTGGGTTTTTATGCCTCAAAAAAAAAAAAAAAATCAAGTGAGATTGCAGTACTGAGCAATACAGTGATACCAAAAAATGGTACAGTTTAATCTCTCACCAGCCAGACCTCTCCTTGAATTCTGCTCATTTTTACATATTATAACTATATTATAACATAACTATTATCTAGTTGTGTTTACAGCCCAATCATAATACATTCCTAAAGACCATGTTAACTAATGTAATACAAATAACGCACAACTCTGCCTTGACAAACGAACGCCACTAGACAGCTTCTTGGAGAAAGCCTGGTTAAACAGAGAGGCCTTGCAGCATGCCCTGCAGATCAGCAAATTTTCTGTTGGACCAATATGAGGGGATTGAATTCCAGACTTGAGGGCCAGCCACCAAGTTTGCTCTGCCCCCAGACATGCAATTCAAGAGGCGATCTGCTTAGTGTTCCAGCAGTCATGATCATCTAATTCTCTCTTGGACTGAAGAGGGAAACATGAAAAGTTACAATGTGAGATTAACTTTTGGTTTCTTACTCTCTGATTAGTTTATATACCCTCCTACACAGGTATTTTGTGGTCTGTTTCCCAAAATAACATCTATGCTTCTAATTTGTTTTCAGTTAATTTTTAAAATTAGCTTAAACACACAGATGTACTTCAGTTTACATGAAGTGATGGGGCTTATCTAGCCTGTGTGGCTATATTAACACCATTTAGCTTTGAGACATGGTTATAGTGTGGATATCACAGCAGCAAGAGGAAAAAGTGTTTTCAACTGGAAAACAATGCCAAAGAGGTCTGTTTTGGATTTGTTAGGAATGGAAGGGGATAAGGCTTTTTAGTCTAAGTATTCCTAAGTCCCCATCAACAAATTACCTAGGTGTCACATTCCCTTAGCGGGAGATAACTGTTTGCTAAATTACGCTTCTAAAATAGATATTTGATTAAACTAAATGATTAACTGAAGACTGAAAGTTAGAGATACCATGCCTGGACTCTCAATTTCATCTCTTTGCTACCCAAACTTACAACTTATATGAAATAGACTTGCTCTTCCTCCAGATGTGCCTTGTGTTTGTACATGTATGTAAACACAATGCATTTGTTTCAGATATTGTACACAGCAGATTAGGAAAATTCAGGAGACATTAACTGAAAGGTCTTGTCCGCTGGGTTCATTGCCTCCGATTCCTGTGTAAGTAGCTAGTACAATATACTGAGGGGGACGTGTCTGCATTAGGTGTTTTGGCCTCCATATAGGTAGAGCTGTGCTAGCCCTCACTACTGACGGTTGCACAATGTGTAACTTTTCATTATTTCAGACTTGTAGCATCTCCCTCTTGAAGATCTCAGATCACTTTCCAAACAATAATTCATTAAGCTTTGCAACATCTGTGTGAGGTAGGTATTGTCCCTGTTCGGAGATAACAAAACTGAGATAGTTACTAGTCCTCCTTTCTGCAGGAAGTCTGTGGCAGAGCCAACAGTAGAAAAGTCCGTTGATTCTCACTCTTCTGCTACTATCATTATTAAATCACCTTTCCCTTGCAGGTGACCCAAAAACTCTAGTGTGATATCTTTACAAGAGTGAAGTTACACAACAACACTGAGTTATGGTTCCCATAGTAAAAGTCACACTGCATATTTAAAGAAAGTTAAGTATGCAAAAATTAGGAATTGCTAAAATTAGGTTCCCTGTACAGTCTTAATATGGATCCCTTGTACCTCTCCTTATGGTTCAATCTTTAATTGTATGATTACATACTTCCCACCCCCCAAGGATGCCTGCCTCATTCAGTGCACAGGAAGCATGATGCTCACAGAATGAGCACCTATTCATTATTTGGTTTTATCCTCACTAGTCCAAGTATGGCCCCTTGCTTCATTTATTGCATGCTACTCAAACTCTGCTCTAAGACAGAAGGTTCTCACAGACATTTGTATTATCCTCTCCCCAAAGTGTTATTGAAGCACTCGTATACTATTTAATTAGTCTTCACAACACCCCTGTGTGCTAAGAGGATGGTATTATCCTCTTGTTACTGGTGGGGAGCCGAGGCAGAGAGGTAGGGTCAAAATTATCTGCTAGTTTTGGGTGCCCAATTTGAATCACCTAGGATGTGACTTGCCCAACATCACACATACAAAGCCAAGGATAGAAGCCAGTTCTCCAGAGTCCTATAGAACTGCCTTAACCATGAGACTTTCCATTCTCTTCTTGCAATCTCGTGGCTCATTAACCATATACCTTCCTCCTTCTGCAACAAATGAAATAGGGGTCTTGCATCAAACAGCCTCCTTCACTTGACAGCCCTGAGTCATCTCCAGAACAGGTTAATCCCGTGCATTGAATGAGGTTGAGGGGGAAAGTAGCATGTAATTACAGACCCTCATAATGGAGTGGTACAAGGGGCATGACATATGCACAAGGGAAGCTAAAACTTTAAAATTTCCTGATAAAATTAGAAGCCTTTCAGTCTATGGGCTGACTGTGCAATCCTAATGAAGATACTAGGGGTTAAGTTGCTATACTCCAAAGCCAGAAAAATCTCATATTTAACTGAATTTAAACAAAAAAGAGTTTTGGCTCAACTTTTGCAGTAAACTTGCTTCCTTAAGTAATTCTCCACTCCGCCATATACTCCCAGTTTAACAATAAATGAAATTCTGAATACTATTTAAATATACTTGAATCTAGCATTGTTGGTTTTAAAGACTTTTTTTTGGTAGCCTGTTAAAAATGCTCAGTATTAGTCCTAATGGAAGCACTTTCTTTTCACAGCCTTGTTTCTTTAAACAGATGCCAAAATTAAATGGAAGTAAGACTCCTCAGTATATTTTAAAAATCTTGTGGTCCTTTTAATTTTGTAACAAGGCACTTCTGCTTTCTTCATAGATTAAGAAAAAACTGCATCAATTCATATTTACAAAAAAAGAAAAATTCTGCTTAGGCAGCACTCTGATACTACGTAATTTAAGATACACTAGCTGAGAACATTAATATAGTCAATTATATTCTCTCTCCTGCTTTCCTAGGATCCAGTATTTTTCCAATCCTGCTTAGAGTACAGGGTAACCAACACTCCAGGTGTGTTCAGTCAACAGGCTTATGGAATGTCTAATAAAAGCGATAGGTGAGCTACATTATGAAGACAATGACTTTCACAGTGTTCAAAAGTTCTTGTGAAGATTTTAGATATAATGAACAGAGGTTCCGGCCTTTTAAATAGCTTCAAAAGTACAATTTGTCATGAGACAGCTGGATTTTGTGGATATTTTTAAAGATCAAACTAAAATATTTGCAGTAATGCACAAAGAAAACAGGTGCTTAAATCCAGACTCCAGCCCCTTCACACCTGGTAAAAGGACCAGAGCAGCATAAAAGGGCCCCAGACCAACAGTTGTAATGACAGAAGGATTTCTCTCACTGAAGGCAATGTGGAAGACAGTTGTAAGATTGCCTTCAGAGGACCCCATTGCAAGTCCTGCTGTGGAGTCGTGTTAGGGACAGACAGCTGCTGGAGGCTGCTGAAATGTACAGGCCACTGGGAATCTGGGATTGTTACTCCAGGGATTCTCCAGCTCTGGGAGCATCCCAAGACTGGGGAGACACGAAGGTGGCTGAAAGCCATCATAAGTCTATCCCCCATGCCCTCACCCTGTCTGAGTTCTGTACTGTACCCTATTAGAGGCTTGGCAGAGCAGCTCAGCCATGGTCTTTATGTTGTACCTAATTTCTCTGCCATGTCACTCATCCAAACTCTGGAAGGAGGGAAGAGTATTTAGATCATCCTGCTCATTTTGCTCCACCACAGAACTCCCACTTGAAGACACTAAAGTCTGAGGCTCTGTAGTGACCTAATTTTAAACAAACAGCTACTAACGTTTCTGTGACAGTTGTTTTTTGAACTGTGCTGCACATGGTCATTCACTGCATGTGCTATAATTGTTAGAGCAGGAGCTGCTCTCTGAGCGTCTGATTCTCTGTTGATCAGAGGGACATGTTGGTGTGGTGCCAGTCACCTTTATAAAGGCACTGGCAAAAAACCAGCAAAGAAGCTGCGACCTTGGGATACCGTGGGTTCAGGGGTGGTCAACCTGAGACTGAGAAGGAGCCGGAATTTACCAATGTATATTGCCAAAGAGCCACAGTAATAGGTTAGCAGCCCCCCCTTTGCTCTGCCCTACTCTCCCCCAGTGACTCCCGCCCCCACCAGCCGTTCCGACAATCAGTGCCTCCCTCTCCCTCCCCACGCCACCTGATCAGCTGTTCGGAGGTGTGCAGGAGGCTCGGGGATGGGGAGGGAAGAGGAGTGAGGGCAGTGCACCTTCCTCCCGCACATTGGAAAGTTGGTGCCTGTAGCTCCAGCCCCGGAGTCGGTGCCTACACAAGGAGCCACATATTAACTTCTAAAGAGCCGCATGTGGCTCCGGAGTTGCATGTTGGCCATCCCTGCCATGGGTTAATGAAGCCAAACCATCTTGAATGTGAAATTTACCAAAAGTCACTTCAGGTCTTATTTGATTCATCTAATTGATTGTGCTTTTTTGTCAGAGAAATGGGAAAGATTATATACTTACTTTTCTGTAGCTGTTGAAGGAAAAGAACTTATTTGAATTGTATATGAAGATGGCTGGAGCTAGGTGTTGGTCACCTCTTTTAGATGATTGTTTTTCCTTTTTTGGCACTCTTGTTCAGTTTTTCTTTATTTGATAATCCTTTCAGAAATAGAGGGTGCTCTCGCAGTAGGCTACCATGTGACTGAAGAGCAGAGCCCAAGTATCATACATATTTTCTTTGTTGCAGTGATCTGCAGAATGCAGCTTCAGGCTCTTTTGCTTCTGCATTTGCTGCCCTGGTCCTATGTCCCACAGAGCTGGTGAAATGTCGGTTGCAGGCCATGCATGAAATGCAGTTATCCGGAAACATAACACAAGGACACAAGTAAGCATGTAACTTGCTCAGTACCTCTGAACTCTGTCAATGTTATGCCTATTTTAAAAGTCCATCCTAGCACACTTACGGTCTAGCTTGTACTATGCTATTAATTGCACAAAGTGTGCTACTGATTGTCAGAATACATTCCTGGGGAATACTAACTTAGGGTATGTCTTCATTGCAGAGTTAACTCAGGCTGTTCCTCAAGTGTTTCCCTTAACTCTCCCCCTTTCCACACAAACAGCCTTCTGACTTGAGTTTAGTGGTGCTTTCGACCTGGGTTAGCTGGTTCATCTGGGGCTGTAGGCTAAAACCCACGTGAAGCTTTCACTCAGACTAGTAACCTGCTTGCTTTGCAGTGAGGATATGTGCTAAGTCACTTGAGTGGCAGTATACCTCCACTCCATTCCCACAATTCTCTGTGTGATGCTTAGAAGGACAGACCAGTTCTCCCACAATTCACTGGGAAAGCATCAGAGCAGTTCATCTTACTGCAGCACCAAAAACCATGCCCTCCAGAAGTACTAGCCACACAGAGTTCTGGTCCACTGAGGATGCCGTAACCAGGGCAGGGCTTTGTAGTGTGGCTGCTCACACCTGAGCTAGACTAAGCCAGGTGCTCACTTCTGAGTGCCAATCACCTGGGGTTAACCCTGTAGCGAAAACATACCCTTAATCTCTATCCCTGCTGCTGTCTGAGGTCTTTGGCAAAACCAAATGATTGAACTGATTCCTCAGTTCTAATTCTTGCTTTGTAATTGATTCATTATTTGTCCTCTATTTCCCCATATGTAAAATGGAGGTAATGTTTAAGGTACTTACTCATAGGATGTTGCAGATCAATATGTGTAAAGTGCTAAGTATTGTTAATTGTTTCAACCCCTCTATCAGTACAGTTTGGTCAGTAGTGAAAAGTGTTATTCAAAAGGATGGCCCACTCGGGTTCTACCATGGTCTGTCAAGCACTTTACTTCGGGAAGTCCCAGGTTATTTCTTCTTCTTTGGAGGCTATGAACTGAGTCGGACATTTTTTGCAGCGGAGAGACCAAAAGATCAACTAGGTATGTGCCAGCTTGTGGGTATGTGGAAAAGATAGTCTCTCACTACAGAAAGTAGCATACTGCTACTCTCAAAATCTCTCCTGCAATGCTAATTATACCGTATGCACTTGCTGTATATCTGCAGCCAAAAGATTATGGCCCTATAGAATAGCAATGTGGGAGCAAAACCAACACTATTCCTGTTTGACCAGTAAAGAACTGCTCAAACCAACCATTTTCAGATTCAACATGCATCGTCTTGGTTTTATACACTTATTTAGCTGATGGATGAATTACCTGATCAGGAGAGGATAATTCTGCAAAAACCATTGAATATTCAACACTACATGGTGCTCCACCAAACTGTGTATTGCAGCAAAGTTGTTCATTAGTTGTGCATCTTTTAATGCATCTGAAACTTTCCCTTTGCACAGTGTTCATGTCAGTGTGTCAGCTGTTTCTTTCTCTCTCTCTCTCTCTCTCGAACATTAATGTTTCAAAGTCAAGCACTCAGAAGATAGGAAATGACAGAATAGTCTGTGCAACGTTACATTTAGTTTCCAGAAAAAAGTTAGCTTGAGGCAGACACTGAGTATTTAAAACTTTAGCTCAGATAGTTTGGCAAATTTATAAGCAACTGAAAACAGAGTATATTAATGGGAAATGTTGGGCAACTTCAGGACTGGCAGAATTGCCTATTATTTATAGTATATAAATGCTGCTTGTTTAGGATTCAGATGTTAGTACTGCAGAATGTGAAATGTAATTTTCTCCATCCTTCCAGTGTGAACACAAACTCTTGAACTCTTGCATTAGTTATTTTGGAGCTCTTTCCATGCTCTAAAGTGTCAGCCTCTGTTTGGCAGAAGCTGGGAATGAATGACAGGGGATGGATCACTTGATGATTACCTGTTTTGTTCGTTCCCTCTGGGGCACCTGGCATTGACCACTGCCGGAAGACAGGATACTGAGCAAGAAGGACCTTTGGTTTGACCCAGTATGGTCTAACTCCCTCTTCACTTTCAAAGAGGGATACTGAAGATAGACTCAATGGTTTCCTATTAAAATGCAAGATGCCAGCTTTTGAAGGGACTTGGCATCAGTAGTTAAAAGTGCTTGCTTTTTCTCACCACTATTATAGAATTTTCATAAAATCTGATCATGACAGCAAAATATGGTTGCATTCTGAAAATTAACTAGTTTGGAACACCTAGGGTTACCATATTTTGCCATTCAAAAAAGAGGATGGGGGGTGTTGCCTAGCCCCACCTCCTCCCTCCCATTTCCTACCCCCTCAGAATCGCCAATCCCCCCCTTGTCCCCTGACTGCCCCCTCCTGGGACCTCTGCCCCCCAGAACCCCAGCCCCTACCTGAACCTCCCTGCTCCTTGCCCTGACTGCCCCCACACCCTAATGGCCGCCCAGGACCGCACCCCCTACTTAAGCCTCCCTGCTCCTTGCCCCGACTGCCCCCCTCCTGAGACTCCCCTCCAACTGCCCCCCAGGACCCCACCCCCTACCTAAGCCTCCCTGGTCCTTGCCCCCTGACTGCCCCCCTCCTAAGACCCCCCACCCGACTGCCTCCCAGGACCCCACCCGCTACCTAAGCCTCCCTGCTCCTTTCTTGCTGACTGCCCCCCCAGAACCCCCAATCCATCTAACCCCCCTACTTCCTGTCCCTTGACTGCCCCCTCCAGAAATTCTCTGCCCCTTCTCTAACCCCCACCACCCCCCTTACCGTGCTCAAAAAAACGTATGGGGCTCTGTGCTGAACCCAACACGCTGAAACACTCCTCCGCAGCTCAACTGCACAGCCCAGTCCCACGTGCTCGGCAGCAGGGGAGCCAGTGGCAGAGCCCAGCAGCTCTGAGAAGGGAGCGAGGAGGGGAGCAACAGCTGCCAGGAGCTGAGGGAGAGAGAGGGAGAGTCCAGAGGCTTTGACTGCTGGAGCCCAACTCCGCACTCTGAACCGGGGGAATCCCGGACATTTTAAGACTTCTACAAATTCCCCCGGGATGCTATTTTTATCTAAAATAGCCAGATGTGTCCAGGAGAATCTGGAGGAATGGTAACCCTAGGAACACCGCAGTCTCACTCAATAAACCCTCCTCATCTATATCCAGAGTCGTAACTGTTGGCTTTGTTCAAGAAATTTTTACAACCTTTTTACTTCTGCTAGCGCTGCAGAGCCAGTCCAGCAATGGCAGCAGGAATAAGATATTTTGTCTTAAGTATTAATTAAATTCTGACATACCTTTTTTATTTCTTGTCATGGCCTGAACATACATTCCAGGATAAACTACAAGGTGTGGCAGGCGAGTTGCACTTCTGAAGTAAGAATACTTAAATTTAGAAGGAATTGAGAGAGCATAACTGTATTTTTTTTTTCCTTATGTTACAAAATCTTTTAGATTTCCTAAACCAGACTTCATGTTGAAGGTTTGTCTACACAGTAAAACTTTCAAACTCTTATTCTGAATGTGTTTGTGACATTAGGAGGCTGGACTCTTTAGAAATCCACAAACACTTTGTTTAATCGTATATCTATGATACAGTACCAGCGTATCACACAGAAAGACTGCCACCTCCTTGCAACCTCTATGCATTCCTTGTTTTCACATTATTGTAAAATAGAACACCATCAGATTTGGGGGATAGTTTGCACAGTGTATAAAAGCTTATTTCATGTTTTTAGGGCCTATTCCTTTGATGGTGAGTGGTGGTTTTGGAGGCATCTGCTTGTGGATTGCTGTTTACCCTGTGGACTGTGTCAAATCTAGAATTCAGGTTCTTTCCATGTCTGGAAAACAGGCGGGCTTCATGGGAACATTTGCAAGTATTTTGAGAAATGAAGGTAAGCATGTCCAATACAAACTGAACCGGCAGGCTGATATGTCAACACTTTTCACTCCAGTGTGGAAAATCTATTTGGAAACCTATTCTGTTAAGAAGTTAAGGGGAATTAATTATGCTACTTCCTTTTCTGTAGACCACAAATTACTATTCTTGTGAAAATCTCTCATTGCCACCTTTAGAGACATGATGCTACTAAAAAAATCTTGATGCTAACAATAATACAGAAACTAGTTTCACAGATTCAGGCTTAATGCATCTACTACACTCAATTGTACTTCAGATGGCAATCACTTAATACATATTGTAGTATCTTACCTGTTAAAGACAGATGAGTCAATGCACCCTACTGTTCTGCAATGGCTAACTTGTAATTTAAATATTGAAACTCCAAGCAGGTACTAGAAATAGATCAAATTTGTGGTGAATCTATCTGTCTTTGAAGAATTTACAAGGAACGATAACTTGTACATTTATAAAAGATCAGTTGACTAGGAAAGTAGAAATTGCCATACTGGATCATATCCAATTGCGTATCTGATGGTGGCTAGCACCAGATGCTTCAGAGGAAAGTGCAGCAGGAAGATCTGGGGCCAGCTGCCTCCCAAATTAGGTCTTTTCTGAATCTCTAATAGTTAGATGCCCAGAAGCTGAAGTTTTAATAACCCTTCCAAAATGTTAAGATGACTCTGGATATTTATCCATATAGATGTCCAGTCTCTTCTTGAATCTCAAATTGTTGGCCTCAGCAACTTCCTGTCTCAATGAGTTCTACTCTCTGCTTCCTGATTCTTCTAATTAACATAATTGTTTTAAGTTCCTCTGCATGACTTCTAGAGAGTAGAGCACCAGAATTATTGCTAGTTAGTCTTTTAAAATTTTAACATGCACATTTCTAATCCATTCATGTTTCATTTTGCAGGAGTATTTGCCTTGTATTCTGGACTAAAGCCTACTTTGATTCGTGCATTCCCAGCCAATGGTGCACTGTTCCTTGCCTATGAGTACAGCCGCAAGATGATGATGGAACAGGTTGACGCATACTGAAATCTTCCAGCAGTAGGTTTACATCAACCTTTTTAAAAAGAACTGTAGGGCTTGAATGGGTACAAAACCAATAGGGTGACAGCATCATTTGAGAAACTGTCAATTTCAGATTTTAAAAAAAAATCTTTTTTAAAGGAAATGGATTTTGTAGACCTTGTGTGCAATTTTACATGTTCTGGGGTTTGTTTTTTTTAAAGGGAGGATGGAGACGTGTTAAATGTTCTTTCCACCTATTGTGCTGCTCAAGAGATTTAATTATGTTGCCCTGATGGAAGTGGTACTCAGTGTAAAGGGCAGTGATCTTTCAGTTAGAGAGTTAATCTTAAATTTTAAAAATCTAGTTCTGTAACAGCCATGGTACAAGAAGTCTGAATTTCCCTTTTTCATGGTTAGCAAGAACAACTGCCTCAAGGCCACATGGGCACTGGTGCATTAGTAAAGTAGTGCTATTCTTTTCATTATCGATTTTAGGGCTTGTCTACAGAGGGAGTTACTCTTGAATAGTTTCATCTGTGGGTGCTCTTATTCTGGAATAAATCTCATTCCAAATTATTTTAATCCACTTTAGACAGCCTATCAGGAATAGTTATTCTACTCTAAATTCACACCATATGTTATTCTGGATTCATTTTCATGTGTAGGTGAGCCCTTAGTGAGAGTATTAATGGAAACAGCAACCTGCTTGCATTTTATAGCTGTTTCACCTCCTTTGTCAGAGACTGTTCAAGTACTTTAAGAAACAGTAGCCTAATACACAAGGAAAGATAGACGAGGAAGGTTTAGTTTCCTGAAATATTTAGTTTAAGCAATGCATGGCTAATACTTGCACTGTTTTAATAATGTTAAAATTGTACAAATTCATTAACTCTGCCATCACTAGTTTCACCAGTAATGTGAAAACATTACTGTAACTGGATCTGAATGGGTCTTGTAAGCCTAATACCTCATTTCTCTTTCCCCCTTCTGCCCACTTCCCCACCCTAAAAAACCCCATTCCCTTTCTATTTTAACTGCTGTCTCTAGGTAGCCTCCTTCTATAGGTTTGCAAGCAGAGTATGTCCAGTATAGACGTCTCCCCGCAAGCGTTCTGTTCCGGAATGTCTTACATCTCTGACTTGTGCAAAATACAAGTTATGCATCTCTGATCATTACACGCAGAAAACCCCAATCTGCTATTTTTAGCTTACAGAGCTTTTTCCATAAACTTGAAATTATGTAACTTGGATTAGCGTAACTCAGGGAGCTTCTGTACTAACTACCATCTTTGATGCTTTTAGGAAAGGGTCTAATACAGTTGTTCTAAACCAGGGGTACATGTACCCCCTGAAAGACTGCTGCATACCCCCAGGAGTAATCAGCTCATCTAGATATTTACCTAGTTTTACAACAGGCTACATAAAAAGCACTAGTGAAGTCAGTACAAACTAAAATTTCATACAATTTGCTTATGCTACTCTATACATTGAAATGGAAGTACAATATTTATATCCCAATTGATTTGTTTTATAATTCTATGGTAAGCAATGTTTTAGTAATAGTGTGCTGTGACTTTCATATTTTTAGATCTGATTTTGTAAGCAAGTTTTTAAATTAGGTAAAACTTCTGTGTACACAGGACAAATCAGACTCCTGAAAGGGGCACAGTAGTCTGAAAAAGTTGAGGCACTGGTCTTGTATGCGTATCACAGTATGTAAGGCCAATGGTTGCCAGCAGAATGGTGTCTTACTATTACTCATCTTAGACAAAGGAATGTCCAGAGAACCCAAATGCCTACAGTAGTACCAACTACCCCTTAATCCCTTTTGTATGTCCATGGGGCTGGAGTTGCACCCTGTCACCTCAGTACCAATTATTGATACTACTCATTTTGCTTGAACCAAATAAGAAGAAAGTTCATGTATTGTGCAGTGACCAAGAACAATCAGTGCAATCATTACCTATTGGCCTCGTCCATGGTCATCTTACAAAATAATCTATGTTAAAGACTACGTGCAGTGGTCTCATCCCTGTGTTGAAAGGGCAGGAAGCCAGAAAAGAGTAGAAGGCCAGCATAAATTTTAATTGGTAGATGGATTTAAAAAAAAAACCAAACCCTTGACTGTCAGGCTGTAGAAACTAGTTAGGAAGAAGACCAAAACAGTGTGGGGATAGTTTGGGCCAGGGAAAGGCAAATATTTTGGCCTGAGGGCCACATCTGGATGGGGAAATTGTATGCAGGGCTATGAATGTAGAGCTGGGGCAGGGGGTTTGTGTGTGTATGGGAAGTTTAGGAGTGTGGTGTGCAGGAAGGGGCTCGGGAAGAGGTTGGGATGCAGGAGGGGTGCAGGGTGGGACTCAGGGCAAAGGATTGGAGTGCAGGAGGGATACAGCAGGGGCCTCAGGGCAGGGGTTGTGGTGGAGAGTTCAGAAGGGGTTTGGCTTCTGGCCTGGCACCACTTACCTTATATGGTCACAGGGTGGCAGTGGTGCAGAGCAGGGCTAAAGCAGGCTCCCTCCATGCCAGCCCTGGCCCTGCACCGCTCCCGGATGTGTCCAGCATGTCCAGCAGTGGTGCCTGTGGGTACCACCCCTGAAGCACTTTTGACCAATCAGTGGGTGCTGCGGGCATGATACCTGCAGGCAAGGGCAGTGCACTGAGCCCTCTTTCCCTCCTCTCCCCCTTCATCCTCCGGGGGCCTCAGTGGAGGACATGTACCAGTCTGGTGTCTGCTCCATACTTCAGTCACAATGATGGTTGGAGGAATGGTAATGTTTCACCATCATAATCCAAAAGGAACAAGATTTGGGGCCATGTGCAGTGATTAGGGAAGGAAGTAGAGCTCTTTAAATATTTGCTACCATTGTGGAAGTCTGAGATTCTTTGAGGCTATGGCCTTAAAATAGCTGCCGGTCAGCTTGTGTGTTTACAAAGGGGAATGTGTTAGCTACCATGTCACTGGAGCCTTTTAGCTAGAGTGAGGGTTGCTGTAGCCCAGGGATGGGCCAGATCTGGCCTATAAACCACACCATGTGGCTCAGCCCTGCTCTGGCGCTCCACCTGTGGCACTGGGGATCAGAGGCTGCACCACTTGGCTCCACTCCAGCCGGGGTACTGGGTTGGCGGGGAGGGGGAACCAGACCATATGAATCAGCCCTGCTCTTCGTTGGGAGTTGCACCATGCAGCTCAGCCCATCTCTAGCCAGGTGCTGGGTCGGGGGCTGCACCATGCACCTCCCAGAAGTTGTGGCATGGCCCTGCTCTGGCTCTTACATGCTTCAATGGGAGCTGCAGGGGCGGTGCTTGTGGATGGGGCAGTGTGCAGAGCCACCTGGCTGCACCTCTGCATAGAAGCCAGAGAAGGGAGGTGTCACTGCTTCAGGAGCCGCTTGAGGTAAGTGCCTCTTGGAGCCTGCAACCCCTGAATCTCTCCTCATGCCCCAGCCCTGATCCCCTTCCCATTCTCCAAACCCCTTGAGCCAAGCCCAGAGCACTCTTAACCCTAGGTTCACCCCAGAGCCTGCATGCACTCCCACACCCCAACCCTGATTTTGTGAGCATTTATGGACCGCCTTATAATTTCCCTTCCCCAATGTGCCTCTCGGGCCATAAAGTTAGCCCACCCCTGCTATAGCCTATGTTGGTGATGCTGTCCCTGTGAAGCAGCACTGAGTGTTTGTTTACCAGTGCAAAGCATTTCTTCCTCTTCTCTGGTCCTAATCAGTTTGGGCAAGTCTTCCCTTTGCACTCACAGGAAAGAGCACCATGGGAAGCAGACTGAAGCTGCTGCTTTTTTTAATATGGTTCTGCTCTGCTGTAACAAAGGAGTTCAGTACTTGGAATCACTGTTAATCTCTTGCATAGTATGTGTAGGAATAATGTCAAACCATAAAAAGGGTACACAGGTTATAAGGTAATTGTCAAATCTTTTACATTTTAATTTGAAAAAAAAATAGTAGTACTGTAAATCAAGTGCTGAAAGCTGGGTTGGAGAGTCTAGGTTAATTTGTATAGCAGCTGGAAGGGTGAAAATAGGATTTAATTCAGTCAGTAATTCTTATGTTTTGTAGTATTGCCCTTTAAGGAAAAAAACTTCAGCTGTATTTGTGATATTTTATGTAAATCAAGCCATGGGTGTAGCAGAAGTAGGATTTTCAAAGACTTTTACTGAAGTCGACACTAAACTATTTCAAAGCATGTTTTCAGTTGGACTAATAAAATCAAAGTGTGAACTATGTACTACCACTTACATTTAGTCATAAATATTGCAGCTGTTTCAACTCTACTTGTATTTAGTCATAATTCCTTTGGTCTTCATCTTCCTGAATATTATAGAAATAGGGTTGCCAACTATTCATGGAAATAAAATGTCAGATTTGATTTACAAATGCTCATACTGGAGACCCAATTAGGTTACTTATGTAGTCACTGAAATTAATATATACCCAGAGCCCTCTGTCTAATGCATACAGCTCAAATTAAAATCCTTTCTGTGCTGTGGGTTTCTAGTGAATAATGGAGAGAAATGTGTTTTAGGATAAATTTGAGTAGAGACAAAGACCTGTGAATTTTCCCAGCTCTTCTACAATTCAGTTAATCTAATAAGGCAAAAACCCATGAACATCTGTGCAGTGCTCATGCTGAGTTTAATTTGGGAGATTATGATATGAGACTACATGGGCTGGTACACTACACACATTCCTTTTAATAGTACCTCTAACATTGACAACTGTATGCACATTTTGGGTCTCAGGCAGGGACAGGAGGCACTTTAAGTACATCTTCCAGTTGGTGGTGGTTTGACAATAATTCTACTTGCTATTTCCATCTTGAGTAAGTATTTAAAATCCACTTTTCAAATTGGAAAAAAAAAATCACACTTTTGACAACTTGTAGTTGCCTATCCTAAGTGTGGCTTACCTGGACTCTAGACATCCCAGAGCCTTACATGTAGCAAATTAAGTCCATTTAAATGGCCATTATACTAAACTTCCTGTAGGACCCATCATTGTAGCTAGATTTGAGAAAGCTTATCTAATCCTCAACTTTGAGAGGTAACTAGAAATGGCATCACTGAGTACTATGTGCATCTGACTGCCAGGTTACCTGTTTGCTTTGCAAGTAAAGATGGCTTATTGCAAGTGCCAACAGGGTAGGTTTGGTATCTGCACCACTGATGTGATTCTGCAGGCTAGTTTTTCCACTTGCTCCTCTGTCAGCCTTCAGTCTATCTGGACAGCAAAAAGGGCTATGCCCTTCCTTAAAATTCACTTTTTCCAATCACTGTATAGGTTCTGCAGTGTAACAGGTGTCTGAAGAGCACCATTAATGTTACTAGTTGATAGCAAATGTTTAGATGAAAGTAGCTTGTCACTGTTCAAAGTGGAACTGCCTTTCAGTATCAACAGTTGTATTAACAGACCAACATCCTTAGTACAGCTCTAGCTACCATTAACAAGACCTAGTATTACATTTTCTATAGTATGGTGTTGACTTCATCTGACACCCTAAGGCTTGAGGTTTTATATGTGTTGGGTGTCTGCAGATAACTTCTGATAGTTTATTTCCCTTTCTCAAAAAAACCCTGTCATGTAACATGTAGAAGCTATGGCTACCTCAGTGCTCCCCCCCCCCCCCCCCCAAGGTCTAACTAGTGGCTGAATGTGACTTTTGGGAGTTATAAATTTGAATAAAGTTTTGAAGTTAATTGCAGCCTGGTGAGTTATTGCTCAAGGAAAGGTACAGGAATGTATTGGAGAACACTGATGATTCTTTTTACCTCTACCTGTAGCCATGACCACTCATTGGGGGCAGTGCTACACCTAGAACAGAGTTTAGTGTAAGTTGTGATCACAAAATCAGAAGAGGTGAGAATCCTTTTCCCTGGCTAGTAAGATTACTAAGAATCAACTAATTAGTTTATGAAAGCAGGTTTATCCCCTATATTGCTATAATGGCCAGTGTTTTGGATTAAGTATCTCAGTGAATGCCCCTGCCTTGAACTTGTAGGCCTTCAGGAAACCCTGTCTTTTAACACTTACTGAACACTTTGCATCTCATCTCTCAGCCTAGCCACTGAAGTGCCCCCTTGCTGGATTCCACCTGTCTTTCCAAAACCTCTGCAGCTGTACCCAGCCCTACTCCCTGAGTCACAGTATCAGACTGCTGCCCTGCTGAAAGATCATCTCTCAGAACCTGCATTTCTGTACCATATGCAGATTAACTGATAAATGAACTGTGAGGCCTCCATAGCCTTCCACTTCTCAGAAAAATGCAAGAAAAGGATTAATGGAGGTTGTTCCCAGGAAGCACACTCTCTCACAACAGGCCCTGTATTTTACTTCAAAGCATCACTTGTGGAAAGCACTCAAACAAGCAAACAAGATTAAGTTGCAGGGTTAGCCTCAGAGAAAGGTGCCCTGCATTAGGATGACCAGCTGTCCTGATTTTATGGGGACAGTCCCAATTTCTGGATCTTATCTAAGTTCCCATTACCCTCCAGCCCATCTCCATTTTTCTAATTTGCTGTGTTAACCTACCCTGGATGAATGTGTAGTTTGGTGTCCCTATGGGCAGAGGGTCCTCCCCATGCACACTGCCCTGACCCCTTGGGGTTCCCAAGGTCCCCCTTCACACTAGCAATGTATCCCCTTCATCCCTAATCCCTTCAACCACCCTCCTGCACCCTACAGGGGGAAACTGATTTGGATGCAGAGCAGTTGGCACTGCTGCATACTTCCTACCCAGCTTCAGGTGGGGAGTAAGAAACAACATCAGGGCTCACTGCAGGCTGCTCACTTTCACCACCTGGGTTGAGTAAGGGCAGGGCCATAGCTCCTGCTGTTTGCTTCACAGCACCAGTAGGGAAAGGGACCTGGCTACATACACCACTTACTCATTTTCTCACACAGCCCCTCTGGGAATGGTGGGCAATATCTGTCCATCATTGCTCTCCTCCTCCCTGCTCCACATTCCTCCAGGGGAAAGGAAGCAGGAAAAATTATAGGTACTCCCCTGCCAGCCAAGAGTAGTCTGACTCTCCACCAGCAGCACACATCTCTGGGCTGCCATATGGTGCCCTGGCAGTTGCCAGGGTTTACCTTAAGGGTGGGCCACCTTATTAGTCAGTATTGGAACCAGACAGCAGTAGCTTTAAACAGCTCACTCAGCCTCTGCTTCAGTTTTCCCACCCAAAGGGATAGTTGTATCCCAGGGTTAGCATCAATAAGCACTTTGAATCTCAAACTGAGGATGCTATCAAAAGCTTTCCTCAAATTTCAGCTCTAAGGGCACATGGTTAAAAAAAAATGCTCCACATGCAAGGCCCGCATGCTAGGACAATGCTGAAGATTGGTTTTCATGAGCTCAGAGATCATAAAGCTGACACAAAGTGAGGACTGATACAGTAAGCTTTGTGGATGCACACAGACAGCTTGAGGAGGGGAAATGAGAATGTGGGTTTAGCTAAAAAATAAAAGCAGGGAGTGTGGCAAACTTGAAAAAGGGTGGAAGCTTTTTGAGCTCTTCAAACCCCAAAACCTGAGAAAAAGGTAACTTTTTATTACAGTCAAGAGAGGACAGATAAAGGCTTCTCCTCCCTGTCGGAGGTAAGAGCTTGGTCTCAAGTTACATTTAACCCACACAGCCAGAGTTGACTTATTCCTTGTCAAATCTAACCTGCCTTTGCCCTACCAGCTCCTTGGGGCCCCTGCTAGACAGAGACACCACCTTGCTTGGAGAATTGACTGGGCCTGAGAAGATTCAGATTTAGTTTTTTTATCAACATGTAGTGCAGTAGTTGCTAGCTCATGTGGTGGGAAAGAATATTTAAAAGGCTATGTACCCTTCTTCCTCTTAAGTTAAGGCCCCTTGTTCATTTTGTCATGTGTTTAGTTAAAACCCACAAAGATCAGTTCAACAGCTTTGGGTTTTCCTTTAGTACAACGGCTGTTTTCCAGCCATTTGTAAGGGATAGTCTCATCTTTTTGCAGATTTCCTCAGCAAGCAGGATAACAGACTGTGTGTGAGAGTGGAGGTTGTTTGTAAAGCAGTATGCATGTGCAGGGTAGCATATAGTTTGGACTCAATTTTGCTTTTAATTCTTAAGTGTGGATACAGTAAAAAATTAAGATGTGGAATGTGCTCAGAGCAAGAAATTCAGTTCTTTGGTATTATGCATAGTAGAAAAGTAACAATTTTTCAGAGAGAATGTCACTAAGAAATTATACATGACTGCAGACAAGAGGTGTTTTTTCTTGTTTCAACATTTAATTTTGAGATACTACATCTCCATACAAATACACCAAGAATTACATGAAGGAGACTCAGAAGATGCCACCATATTGGTGAAGACCAAACATGATTTGAGGGAAAGAACATCAACTTTTTTAAACAAAACACAAAGGCTGACAACTTATTATGGTTCTACAAAGTTTAACTCCACAGCAAACTTCTCCCTGTAGATTTTCCATGTTTTTGATTTATGAGGGTTATCCAACTCATTTCTAGGAAGATAAAGCCTGGAAAATAGAATGGTCATCTGTTTAGTTATTCTACAGTTCAAACATATTGTCCTCATATGTATATGAAAGTAGGCTTGAAAAGGAAGTGAAACATGAGAGCTAAGAATTTTTCGTGTTTACTTCTAAGCACTAAAGAGAGTTGGCTAACCAAATGCATTCCACCATTTTGACAAACATTCCATGGTTAAGACACGTGAGAGAAAACCAAGTTCAGGCATAAGTAGTGAATTATATAAACAATCCTATTAGAAAGGTGACTGCTTTCTGGCTGGTGCTTTATGACAAGCATCAGCCACATTCAGGGATAAATGGGGACCTATTTCAAGTTCAGGGGCAAAAGTTATTTTGGCCAAGTATCATTTTGCTTATCAGTGATCACTAAAAAAAATGGATGCAATAAAATTTAACTCCTCCAGTGTCACAAGGAAACTCCCAACATCAGGGGCAGATCCAAATTTGGGATAAATCGTGTAAGAGCTCTATGGGAGAGTGACTTTAGGATATTTTAGGATTTGAACCTCATTTGAAAGAGCATGAGTTTTTCCTCACCCACGTGGAGTTAAATCCAAACTAAGTTTTTAGCCGTTTGTGCAGCCATAACAATTTTTAGTGTTTGATCGATTCACAAAAAGGATTTAAAAATCCTTTTTACCAGCATCACATATCCTCATGATACTCTTTTCATGGCTGACAACCCCTCAAGGACACATCATAGGCTTCCTTCCCACTGTTGTGTTTTATTAAACATTTTACTGAAGAGTGCCAAACAAGCATTTGTTTAGCTGTGCAAGTGCAATCTCTACTGTCAGAAATCCCCGATTAGGGACAACACTAAGATTTAAGCACACAGGCATTTCACACCAGCATACCAGAAGGAAGGAAGTGTGCGCCTCCCTCAGCCAAGAGAAAGGTGTTCTGGTAGGTGTCTAAATGAGGGGTGGCCAACCTGTGGCTCTGGAGCCACATGCAGCTCTTCAGAAGTTAACATGTAGGTCCTGCTATAGGCACAGACTCCAGGGCTGGAGCTACAGGCACCAACTTTCCAGTGTGCTGGGGAGTGCTCATTGCTCAACCCCTGGCTCTGCCACAGGCCCTACTCTCACTCCACCCTTTCCCACAGGTCTGCTGTGCCTTCCCTCCACCCCTCAGCCTCCTGCATGCCACAAGACAGCTGATTGGGAGGTGTGGGAAGGGAGGGGAGGCTGATGGAGGGCTGCTGATCTATTACTGTGACTCTGGCAATGTACATTGGTAAACATTGTCTCCTTCTCAAGCTCAGGTTGGTCACCCTGGTCTAAATCATCTCATAGGTCAAGAGACAACTGGAGGAGCATAACAACTCCTCAGTGGGTTTTATAATGTAGAGATATTACAAAGCACAGATTTAGGGCATTGTCCATGAAATATTTAGGTTGTGCAATGGTAAGGAAAGACATTTCAGCTCACTTCACAAAAGGAAGAGGGGGGAAAAAATGGAGCGCTATTATTAAATACTTCTAAAATACGTTAACAGTAATGTATTGTCTATTGAAGGTAATAATCCCTATTGCAGCAATTGTTCTGATCTCAGTCATGTCTAAGAATCACTAGTGTGATATGTGGCCCAGGTGACCACCAGCTCCCACATGCAGGGAATGGTGCCAAGTCAGTCTTCTCTAAAGCCTTCACTCCCAAGTTTGAAAACATGGTGGCAAATTGTAAGTTGACCTTAAGCCTCTGACATGTTCTCCTCCCCTCAGCCGGATGTTCCTCCACACCCCAGTTTGGGGACCTCTGCACCAAGCCTGAGGTAGATGTTTCATTTTCCCAGATGTTTAAGATTCGCCATACATCTATTAAAATTTGCTACAATTTTCAGTGTGTGAGCATTATGGACCTGCCACTCTTGTTGTCCTGTAGCATTACATCTTACCTGTTGTTTTCTATAAAAGAGGTGTTGAACCAGAAGAAGAATGGGCAGTCATCATAGCCTTTTGGAAGATCCTGAAGATAAGCAATATTGTGTTTAGGATTATTTTTATATATATATTTGCCTTTAAATAAAGAAGTTTAGTACAGCACAAATTGTAAGCTATCAGCAGCCCCTCATGTTTTCAGGGTTAAACTAAGCTTGTTCCCTGGCAGAACAGGCAGGAACTAGTATAGTTTAAAAATCACACAACCCTGAAAACTTGATGAGGGGCAGCTGCTGACCACATCAAAAACAGTCTCCCGTAATTGACTTTAGATCGAGTTTGACAGTAGGTTCAGTGAAAGAGGATGCAGGTTTGTGGGTCACCTTCATTACATTGTGAAGAAAAGCAACAAAATGAGATAGTTTCTGCTCTTGTAACGTGCTCTGGCTACCTGTGCCCTCCCTGGCCTGGAGTGTAAAATTATACAGTCTGAAGTTACTTTGTTCCTAGATGCGTCACAGCACAAGGTCATGGAGAGAAGCAGTCATGTAAGTGCTGAACACTTTACTCAAACATTTGCAAGTACTTGTTGTGCAGTGTCTACCTTCATAAGAAGAAATACTTTTGAATCAAGGCAAGACTTGTCCTAGGCAGTGGGCTTTCACATTGATGCCAATGATGTACAATACCAACAGCTGCATACATATCCTACATCTCAAAGTTAGAAGTTTGCCAGAACTATGCAGTCTTTTTCCACTATACTTACAGTTCGTGATTCAAATCTGACTTTCACATCACCACTTATAACAGGACAGCCTTCCAAGCCAATTACTGCAAAGTCATTTTCAGCATCAAAAAATAACTGAAGAAAAACAGAACTGTTAGAACAACTGTTCTCAAATGGAAAATAAAATGCACAAACTAGCAGTGCTCCACTACTAAGGTACAGTGGCTCATGTGACAATACCCAGTTACTTATTGTTAAAGGCTCTACAGTGAAGATAAGGAAAATGATTGACTATTGCCCTCCTGTTGCCAAGGTACTCAGTTTTACTAACTGATCGTAGAGTTTGATCTTTAGTTTCCTGGGAAATCCACATTATTTTTGTCTTGTGAAAAGCTTGCGAGCTCCAAGTCACATGAAGATGTGCAGGAAACAAGACTGAAGTGTTTTATTCCTGGTATTGGTAAATTCCCTTATCAGAAAGGGAGAGAATTTTCTTACATCTAATATTTTCCCACAAAAACCCAACAGATATAATGATTTACTAAAATGTGCTCAAGTTCAGTATTGAAGACATTTTAGTCAGAGGCCTCCATTAGATCCATTAGAGTTCTTACCCTACAGTTTTCTTGAGTGGCACAAACACAATGGAATACAACTTTCTTTTTCACAATTATCTGTACTTTAAGATCACTTCCATTGCCTTTTCCAACTCCTAGAAGGAATCAAAGTTGTATTATGCTAGGGTTATCTTTAAATTATAGAGCTGGAATAATAAGCAGTTAAATGGAACAGGATACATCAATCCATACACTGTACTATAGTGATAAAATTCACTTTCTTCGGTGCTAAAGTAGTTTTTATGTGGAACTTTCTGGAAGAGTAGGAAAAAAGGCAACCAAAATAAGTCTTACTAAGACTAAGAGAATCATGCTTTGAAAAGTATCTGTATTTTTTTGAAGGGCTCCCAGTAAAAAACCCTGGAGATCAATTCCTCTAGCCATGGAGCAGCAGCAATGTAAGGTTCCCCAGGGATGGGCACCTGAACTTTGGTGCTTGGATTCTCTTCAAAAGCTGTTCTGATATCAGACTCAGCAGCACACTTGAAAGCATTTGACCCCTACAAGGTATCAGTGTCACTTATCTGCTGAAGAATTCTAGTCTCTGAATGCATGCACCTCACAGGCCACCTCCCTAGTCTAATGCCAGCTGGAGGGAATAAGCCATCACTGAAACAGTCAGGCAGAATGATTTCATTGAAAAGGGCAGTCACAAAGAGTGTTCATTTTGCCTGCAACCGAGTTACAGAGAACTTGGGTTTACTTTTATATAGAATTTCATTATGTTTTACCTGGCTTCCATGAAACAGCAAAACACATCTCAACACTGAAGTTTTTTCACTTATTCTAGTGATTCTGCCCCCAGTGAGGTGTCTACAGTGCACTCAATATACAGGTGTATGAATACAGAGCTGAAATAAGAGTGACCTGGAAAACATTCCAAAAAACCAGGAAAAAAAGACTAAAGTGTCCACATAATTTGTATTAATTCTTACCATTAATAGAGTAGATTTTGATGTTCTTTATTTTGAGTCGTGTCTCTGGTGGGAGTTTCAAGTTATACTTGTTCTTCAGGATCTCATAATACCCAACATACCTACTCTGCAATGCAAAATAAAGCTGCCTATGTTAAATATGGTCCTCGCCACATTTGGCACATATAGACCCTGTTGCTTTCAGGGACTGATCAGTGAAGTGGCAAACTGAGCTAACAGACAGAAATTTATGCAATTTTAATCCCATTTTTGCCATAATTTTGCTCTGCATGGCTTTGGGGAAGTAACAGTCTATGCCAGTTTCCCCCACTCCATCTGTAAAATAATGTTAACACTTGTCATACAGAAGCCTTGTTAAGGGGGTGTTGAGTAGCTGGTCAGTCTTCTGATGGAAAGTGCCCTCTTCTCAGAGATCTGAGTTTGAAACAGCTTACTGTCAGCCCTTCTACAAGGCCCTTATCAATTTCACTCACTTTTCCTGATTCAAAGTAAATGGAGTTGACAAGGGCCTTCCTTCCAGGTGGGAAACTGGAAGGCAACACTTTCATTTCCATTCTTCCAAAATGGAATTTTTCCTTGAAATCCCTGCCCCCTTTTTAAAAAAAATGCAGTTTTGACTTTGTCCTGTTAAGCACAAAAAAAATAAAAATTCAAAAATGAAATTTTTTTTTGCAGAAAGTGATTTATTTTCCAGCTGGTTCTAAGCATCTTTTTTCAAACACATGGTTAATATTAAGTGATAGGTATTGAACTTTTAAGGCCTCTTTCCTGCCCCTCCCACACCCTGCCCAGCACATTTGTTGGAGTCACAAGAGAAGGGAAGTTTCCCCAAAGAGGAGGGCCAACTAGTAGAGGGAAGTCATTTAAGTTCCTAAAAAGTGCATTACCCAAACATATGGCACAGGACTTTGGAAGTTCTCAGCTGAACTGTGAAAAATACTTCAATTCTAGTTCTTCTGCCCATTACATTTAAAAAAGTTAGTGGATGTGCGCTTTTTTGTCTAACTCACCCTCCACAGTTTTCTCACTTTGTTTAGGCTCTTACCTGGGATGGTGTTTCAACTCCTTGAAATTTGGAGCTTGTACTTTTATCAGTTCGCCTCTCCCCAAAATAGTCCAAGCTCTCCTACAGATGAGAGTTTCAAATGAAGCAACAGGACAATTTTGCAGCTGGCTCAATGAAGTTTGTGCTATTATACAATTATAAACTGAAGACTAAAACCCAAAAATATCAAATGTGAACAGTGGTAGTCTGAAAGAGTTCAAACCAATGCTGGAGAGCAGCAGCTTTGGAAGCTAGAGTGAATTGGTACTAGAACCACAAGGATTTGTCAATCCCTATTGTGACAGAACATTTCAAGGTGGACAAGAATTTGCTAGTCAGAAAGTGACAGTATTTAAGTGGTTTTACAAAACCACCCATCAGAAGTTTAGAACCCAGACCTTAGAAACTCTCCTTTTTACCCCCAAATAAAAACCTCACACTCCAGAAAAATACCACAGATGTGGTTCAAGGGACCACAATGAAAGATACCCCCCTCCATTTGCATACATTCAAACTAATATTGGAGAGAAGTCTGTAAGACTACCTTGTAGAAGAGAAGCTTAATCTAGTACATCTATTTTGATGATCCTCATACAGATGCAGGTGATGCTACATGTATGCATCACATTTTTGCCATCCGTGCGCTAGAGCCACAAATCCAGCTATGCTGCATTACAGCAGCAGATGGCCTGCTTTTAATTATGAGACTTGCCACTCTTCGAGATATAGTTCATCTTCAAGAATGGCAAGTTCTAAAGGGAGTTGTGCTTCCACCCTCCACACAGGTGCATGAAAGGAATCAATAGGTCATTTTAAGGTTTGATATTGAACTTTGAGGAACCCTTGCTTTAGAGTAAGATGTTAGGCTTACATTCCTAGTTACAATGGTTTTAAAGTGGAGATTTTTTTAAAAAAAAAAAAAAAAAAAAAAAAAAAAAAAAAAAAAAAGTCATTTTGACAGCTCAATGAAATGCTTCCACAGCTGGTATCATCTCAGCATAATCCAGTCAGACTCTTCCCATTCTTCCTGACTGCCATAAGAACACAAGAACAGCTGTAATGGGACAGACCAAAAGGTCCATCCAGCCCAGTATCCTGTCTACTGACAGTGGCCAGTGCCAAGTGCCCCAAAGAAAGTGAACTTAACAGGTAACGATCAAGTGATCTCTCTGCCATCGATCTCCACACTCTGACAAAGAGGCTAGGAACACCATTCCTTACCTATACTGGCTAATAGCCATTAATGGCCTTAACTAGATAAATTCATGGAGGGTCTCTTTTAAACCCAGTTATAGTTCTAGGCTTTACAACCTCCTCAGGCAAGGAGTTCCACAGGTTACCTGTGTGCTGTGTGAAGAACTTCCTTCTATTGGTTTTAAACCTGCTGCCCATTAATGAGACTGCCATTTTCCATTCCCTCAAGTTATGAGCATTTAACCATATGAACCATCACCACCTCATTTGGCAATGGAGAATGAGGCATGTTTTGTAAAGGGCCTCTAATAAATACACATGGTCTACTCAGAAGATGCCTCATCTTTTTGGAGCCCAACAAGGATTTTTAAGAAAAAAAAGTGAATCTAAGAAAGCTAGTATCTATTTTTCCTCATACCTTTGCACTCTCAAACTGGTCACTGTCAATGAGCCAAGTACAAACCATTGTTCCAGTCCTCCCTGTATTAGAAAGAAAAAAAGACTACAGGTATATCACAGTATTTTGAGACATTATGCATTACAACATCAAGATGAAAATTTTAAATTTTAGACGGAGGCCATATACATATAGAATAGAAACTAGAGTACAAAGAGACAGGATTCCACACAGAGTTAAAATAAGATGTTTTACAAAGCAATTTCTACAGGTTTGCATTTTCCTAGTTCCTCTAATTATTCCTTTGAGAAGAATGTCCCCCAGTAATTCCTCTCTGCAACCTTACCATGAAATGCAGCAAGATGGTAAGTACTTTTCAGACCTCTGTGTTTAATTTGAGAGGATACCAAATATACCTCAAAACCTGAGGATTACACAGTCATTCTGTAGTGTTACTGAGGGTTACTGCTCCACAGGGATGTCCTGACAAAGGGAGAACTGCCACATGAAGCAGGTAAACAGGTCAAAACATTGAAGCCAATATTTTCAAAAGCAGATGTCTGATTTTCAGAGTGCCAAGCACCCAGCAGCTGACTAATTTCAATGAGAGCTGTTATTTTAACAAGTTCATCCTCTTAGATGCCTGATTTTAAGTACATGCTTTTGAACAATTTTAGCCTAAAGTTGTGTTTGAATTTTTCCTCATACAAGATATCAATAGACAAGAGCCCTTCAGTATGCAAACTTATTAAAAACAACAATTGGATGTGGCTAGCAGCAGACTAGGAACTGGTACAGAGGGAAGATCTGAGTTCTATACCCAGTGACTCTAAACTGCAGCAAAACCTCTCTGCTTCACTCTTTCCTTCTGAAAAAAAATGGAGATTGTCGCAGAGTGTTGTGAACCAGACATACAATGAAGTTGTTTTTTTTTTTTGTTTTTTTGTTTTTGAAAAGAGTTCCTAAACTGCTTAGGTTACTTTTGAAAATAGGACTTGTGGGCTGCGAGCATAGGTGCTGGAACAAGGTGTTGCCACATCTCCTGGCTTGAAGTGGGTACCATTATAATGGAGTTTGGTTCAATGGCTCTCAGCACCCCCCTATAAAAATTATTCCAGAGCCCACAGGCCCAGAACTTAGCTGGCCCAGGTGGGTGCTCCTCCACACCCCCCATTCCAAATCCCTAAGTCCCCAGCCCCACCTCGTCCCACAGGCTCACCACATTTCTCCTTTACCCCTTGTTCCCCAGAGAGGGGGCAGGCGCAGAGGAACAGCCCCTCGCCCTAGCTCACTTCTGCCTCCTCCCCTGAGCGTGCCGCTGCCACTTCTCCCCCCACTCCCAGGCTTGCCATGCAAAACAGCTGATTTGTGGCAAGCCTGGGGAGAGGGAAGAAGCGTGCCGCCACCGCTGCGCCACTCTGCTCAGGGAAAAGGTGAGCTTGGACGGGGTAAGGAGCTGCCGAATTTTTCTCCATGGGTGCTCCAGCCCCAGAGCATCCATGGAGCGGGCGCCTATGCCAGCGCCCTTGACTGGCCACAAAGGCATATTTAGGCCTCACAGAAGCATGCTGTGGGGTTTTAAGAGCCTGGCATAACATAACATTTAACAGCGTAAGAAGAACTGTTTGAGAAACTGCAGAATCATTTGTGATAACAAGAGTAACCAGAAAGCTGGAGGGGGTGGGGAGGCTGATTTGAACTAACAACCTGTACTGATGGGGGAGGAGAGGTAATATGTATAGGATAACCTAAAAAAAAGTTTAAGTTTGTGTTACAAAGGCAGGTTGAAGCTATATTGTCCAGCACTAAAAGTGACTGATGAGATTACTTAAGAAGTGGGAAGCTCATTATTAGGACAATCACTTGCTGAGTGTTTTGCCTTAATAAATATTTGTTAGATCCATCTGTTGAGTAACTAAATCTCAATCCAGCATTAGGTGTTCTTGAAAGTTATCCTTTGTAAAGGGCTTTTGAGAGCCTCTGATAAAAGGTATATGAAGTGCAAAGTAGTTATTAACATGCCTGTTATTTGACTAGATAGAAATCAGAGCTATCCCAGGATCAAATTATACTTGCATCGGAATCTGAAATTTAGGTAGGTAAGAAATGAATGCAGATTAGACTAAGCTTCACAACATTGTAACTATGAAACTCCCATGTTTTCCAATCCCTTCTTTGCTACAGTGCTTGTTCTCTTACCCTTGCCTCCTTTACAGTGGATTGCTATGATGTTCTTTTCATCCTGTTTCATCCATGCACGCACATGGGCAGTAAATTTCAACATGTCCCTAGATAAAAGCAGCAAATGAATTATAGTGTAGTCAGAGCTTTTTTTTTTTTAAAATGCCTAGTATTATTGTTGGGCTGTAGAAACCCTAGCATGACAACTTACTCTAGGCTGGGGACATTGTGGTCATCAATAAAGATTCTCTCCACCCTGTAATGGAAGTACACAGGGTCATAAGCTTTTTCACCTACAAAAAAACAAAGACAAACACACACTTCAGATTAACGCTAGCTTAAAGTTCTGGTAAATTACCTCTATTGGCATAATTTTAAAAAGTCAAGCTATTTCCTCTGTCTCAGCTGCTGTTACAACATCTTCAAAACCTAGGCAATCTACCGCAGTCTTTCTGACAGTGCTACTGAATGAATAGACTGATTCAATTTAAGCCGATCTGGATCAGGTGCAACTTTGAAGGCCAGCTTCCTATTTTGCACCCTCAGTTCATTATGGGCCCAAAGGACTCTCAGCGACTGCCATCAGTTGCAATAGTGATTTGTGGAGGTAAAACGTGGGAGGCCAGTTTTCGAAGTCATGATCCCTTTAGCCTGATCTTCTCTATTCTAACTGGTCGGCTGAACCGATGTTGATTCTCATGATCCAATTGTCCATAGCCTCCCTTTGGCCAAGTGGCTAGCCAATATTTAAGGTCTTGAGTTATTTCCATGTTTGTTTTTAAAAAAAATGCAATGCTGTTTGCAAAGAATGTACAAGTCCTGTTTCCCTCAACACAGGAGGAACAATGGGAGGCAGTTGCCCCTCAATTCCAAGCCTGCCCTTCCAGCCAGCACTCTGCCCAAAATGCTCTCACAGCCACCCTATCTGTGCTTTTTGTTACTGTCTTGTTGGAGACAAGCCTTTGCGGGGGAGGTTCTGTGCATGCATACATATGTACTACTGTATTTTCCACTCCATGCATCTGATGAAATGGGTTTTAGCCCATGAAAGCTTATGCCTAAATAAATTTGTGTTAGTCTCAAAAGGTGCCACAAGGACTCCTTGTTATAGCTCCAGCAGTTAATCCCCAGCTGCCACTTTCATGGTCAGTCCCTAGTGGGATGTTTTCCATTGCCTTGGCTATCACAAAATGCAGGGTTATTTAACTGTTCCCTTATTTAGCCTGAATGAAAGATGGTTATTACACCAATCAGCTTCAATGACATCTGTGACACTGAGAACCACCAACCCCCAGCATAACAGGAGCTACACATACTTACTGCAAAGGTTATAGATTGTATAGTGGTCTTTATGTTTTGTATCCAAGAATCTTGCAACTTCCTTAAGGAAAGACAACATAAGAAAAACATTTCTTGAGCAGATGTTTAGAGTTTCATCTTGTTATTTAAATACACACACATTCTTCATTTCCACTGCCACTTAAACATTGTACTGCCCTTACTGGAGAAGCTCGCTATATTCACAAGAGGCCATGAGAAAACAAACAAGTAGTTCAGGTTCTCATCTAGCAACTAAGCCAGTTTTAAACAGTTACATAGGTCCTAAAATGATTAAATACAGAATAAAAACTAATTTAGTAAAGTTTAATGATCATTTAAAGAGAGAAAGCCACCTCTTCTATAAATCACCCCTTAATTTTTATGATCATGTGATGTAGACATAAGCCCACTAAGTATCGGCTTCAGACTGCAAGCTGGTTTCCTGGAGGCCATCAGAGGCTAGTTTAGTCATTACCAATCTGATCCATATTCAAACTAGCCAAAAGGGATTGGAAGTGGAACACAGAAATTCAGTGCCGTTAAGTTTTGAAGTCACATGCAGGAGTGATTTTAGGAGCTATTTTACCTTTATAGGATTCCTATAGAAAGACTGTTTCCCAGATGATGGAAATGACATTGCAATAATACGATCTATGGAGAAAAATGTATATGTTAAGTCCACAAGAACTGGAAATAGGCAGTGGAGGATGAATCTGAAAAAATATGCACTGTTAAAAAGAAAGCTGTCAAAAAAGTGTAGCTTTGAGAGTGGAAGCACCATTAATGTTATGAACAATTAGTTACAGGCCACCTCATAAACAAGCAGTCATACTACGACCATCACCAGCAGCCCAGATTTTAAAGTTGAATTTTAATTACAAAGAATTAAATTTTCTGCCAGTGTATTGTCTGTACTTTAATATTTATCAACCTTAACAGCCCTGCAATAATGGATATTCCACCTAGAGGAAATTCTAGTTATCAATCAGTATTCTCTACACAGCAAGACCTGCTTAAGACAAGAGATCAGTTTTGTACTCCCCCACCCTCCCCTTCAGAAAGCTGGTACTTATATGATATCTGCAAATAAGCTATTTAATTTTGTTTTCTGGCAGTTTAAGAAAAAAGGTTTTTTTAATTTTGGTTCAAGTCAACCAAGTGAGGACATTTCAGCAAATCGAAGACATTGGAAAGAATTATTTTAGCTGAAACACAATGGTCTGTTTGTTGCTTTTGTTTTTAAAATGCCCAAAGGGACAGTTTCAGAAGAACTGTGGTGGCGGGGGCAGGGTGATGACTGGCTTGTGGTCGGGACACTCCTGGGATGTGGGCAACCCAGGTTCAAGTCCTTGGTCCACAGCAGCTCTCCCACATCCCAGGAGAGCACCCAAATGAATTAGACAAGAGGTGGGGAGGGGGGCACCACAACTACCTCCTTAGTCTTTTTGTAAGAAGAGCATCCAAACCCCTTGTGCATCTAGCCCTAAGAACTGAAATTTCCATTTTCTTCCCTTTAACCAAGACAATTTGCCAGACAAACTTACGAACCATGTCAACCCAAATTTGCATTTTTGGTCAAAAGCCTCAGCTGAAAAATTTCAGCCAGCTCTAACTTTAGAATAACCAAGAGTTCTCTAAAATTGTACAAACCAGTAACATAAGTAAGGTCCAGGTCAAAGCCATCTTTCGTGTAGCGCCTTTTATTTTCTGAGACCTGGCAGTCAAAAAGACGAACACATGAGTTAGACATGAGTCAAGGAAACCATAAAGATTAGTGAATGTCTAGAAGTAGTCCAGATGGTTACTGGACTGTTTCTCCTTGTAACTAAGCGTGAGTGGCAGAGCCTCAGTCTTCCCCTATCTACACCAGGTGGAAGTGTACGAAGTTAAGCTCTGCTGTGTGTACATAGCCTATGTCGACATAGCCAGCATAACTCCCCAGTGTAGGGGCAACATACATCAACAGAAGGAGTTTTTATGCTGGTGTAGGACCACCACCTCCCCAAAGGCCATTAGCTATGCCACCAAACACACTTCTGTTGGCATAGTTGCATCTACATTGGGGGTTTTGTCAGCATACCACCCCCTACCTGCTTAACTACACTAGTATAAAGTGTAGATCTAACTTAAGACTAGCTAGTGGTTCACCTACATAACTGAGCAGCAACATTCACACAAAATTTAGAAGTGAAACTGCATTTTAGTCAGGCTTTGTGCTCAGGAATTATTTCATTTCAGTAATCAGTAGCCAGCATTAGCTGTACTGGAGCAGACCTGATCAAGGCCCTATTCTAGCCTTCGTGGACAATGCATGATTAGACTTGTCTACATGGCTCACACGGTTGTACGCTACATCATATTGCTGAATTGTTAAAGAGTAGCATTTAACCCAGGATACAATTCTTCACTGGGAGGAAGGGGGTGGAGCAGAGGGGAAGATGATCAATTTTGTTGCATCTTTGCCAGTTGCTAAATCGGGGCTGCTCCCATCTGCAAGTGAGGCCTTCGAGGGATAAACTAGTCAGATCACAAGGGTTACTCTTCTCTTATGAAAGGATGCCAGGGAATCCTTTGAACTCCTACTGGGATGCAATACCTCACTTAAGATGTTAAAGTGCAGTTGAGCTGTAAGGGACGGATCAAACACACCCCTTAAGGTCTTGCAGATTTTTTTCTATTTGAGTTTTGATGCCTCAGGGAAATTTCTTAATTAGTCAACATTTGACAGGCAGGATGTTGATGGATTATTGATTTTGTTCCCAAAAACCTCAACTTAGTGTGCATTTCAAATTGACCCTACATTAAGAGTCTGGGGGAAGGGAAAAGAGAAGGAACACTTTATTCAAAGCTATTTGGTAAACTATTTCTACACACGATGAAATGGAAATTATCAGATGCTATCTGGAAGATAACACTTTGGGCAGTTTCTATTCTGTTTATATCTGCAGAAGATGCACTACACTAAAAGCTTTTGCCTTGGATTTTAATTGTAGCCACTCATTCCTATATTCAAGGGATACAGATTTTCTTCTCTGCCCTGCCATGCAAGTGTGCTCAATATAAAATAAAGTCAAGCCAGAAAATGGAAGACAGTATTGGCTACTTGCATCAGGTAGTCATGGCATCACATCAGTGCCATCATACTGTTGTAGTGGGACAATGGCATTTTGGAAGACATGACCGTATATTGAGAATGGAAACACTGCAGAGTGCAGAAATGGTTCTCAGCTACCTAGTGCCTTAACTCAATACCTGCTCCTATCAATCACTGGAACAGATTGCCTTAGTGGAAGAGGCAGAATCCTGTTACTAAGTCAGAACTGCAGGCCAGCAGACTAGCTGTTTTAAAATAAACTGTGCAGTGTTAAGTATGAGGGAAGGGAAACCAGAGTGCAGAATAAACTAAGAAACAAATGGAAGGGAGGGAAGCAGAAGGAGATGGGAACAGTGAAAACTGTTATTACTACCGCCTTCTGTGCTGAAGAATTCAGTTACTCTTAAAGTGAGGAGTTTGAAAACTATAATAGCACATTCAGATAAACTGCTATGAAGCTGACTTACCATCCTCCTAGTCACCTTTTCTAGTTGTTTCTTTTGCGAGGCCAGGCGAAATATTCTTATCAGAATGATAATTCTCAAAGCTCGAAGGACGATAACCATTCTAGCAAAGAGGAAGAAGTTACCTTTGCAATGGAACAGCTCAGCAGAAGATTTAAATCATGTTATGCTAGAAATCAATTGCATTTATTTTGTTCTGAATTAGTAATACACCATTAGGGTTTAAAAAAAATTGAAATTATTTTGGTCAACACATTTTGATTTGATAACTTTGGGTATTTTATTTAGATTTCAGCCTTCCATTTAGAATTTTTTTAATTTAACAAAAAGTTGGAATTTTCTATTCCAGAAAGTATCAAAACAGGATATTTAAAGTCAAAATGTTTGTGCCCCACCCAGTGAAACTGTGTCAAAAGAACAACAAATTGCAAAATCATGTTGTCACAACAAAACTGAATTTTTCCAATAGCAAACTGCAAAATTTGACTGGCCTTACAATGAAGCCAGCCAGAAATTCACCTATGGAGATAGAGTGTTCATTGCTTCACGGCTGTGCCTAGTGATGCCAGCAAGTATAGTCTCACCCTACCTATCCCTTATAGCAATAGTAAGATTGCCACAATATTAGCCAAACCATAACACTGCAGATCTTCCCATTTCCCAGTTTATATCTATGGGATACAAGGTCCCATTGGAGTATGTTAATGCCTCTTGGTATTGAGAGGACATTAAGATCAAATGTGCCCCTTTCTCCATAGATGTGTAGCATTTTATGCTAGTGGTGCAGTAAAATGAAGTAGTTCTAGAATCCCAAATATAATCACTAATCCATTTCAGTTAGAGGATAGTGGACATTTAGAAGTTAAAAGTTTTGAAGTGATAAGAGAATTTTCTGCTGACTCAAGTAGCTTTAGGGATGCATGATCTTGTTTAGAAGGCTTCCCAAAGCTTGGTTTGTGGTTTGTTCAGGGTAAGCCACTGGCAGGCTGCAAGACACTTTGTTTACTTGAACATCTGCAAGAATGGCAGCTCGCAGCTCCCAGTGGCTGCTGTTCACGGTTCCTGGCCCATGGAAGCTGTGGAAGAGGTAGTCTGGCCATGCTCCTTCCATAGCTCCCATTGGCCGGGAATGGCAAACCATGGCTAGTGAGAGCTGTGGTTGTTCAGATAACCAGTGACTCATGGCCCACCAGGGGCTTATCCTGAACAAGCTGCAAACCAAGTTTGGGAACCCCTGCCTTAAGGTATGCCTACTCTGCAATCATCACAGACCATGTAGCCTTTGTTGAGCTAGCTTGCTAAAAACATCATTGTAGCCACAGTAGCGTAGGCTAACTGCCTGGGTATGTACCTGGAGTCCCAGGCAGGATTGTAGTCAGGCCCTTAGTCCATGCCACTGCCTGTGCTACACTGCCATTTTTAGTGAGCTAGTTCAGTCAAGGCTAACTCGGGTATGCCTCACATGCTGCAATCACACCTACCGATTGCTGTGTAGACATACCCAAAATTCCATCCCAGAAAACACCCTGTCCTACATGTAATGAGATTACCCAGAGTACAACCAAAGTACTCAGTTGTGTGAAGGACATGAGACTGCTCTGTATTAATTTAGGATTGTCCAATTACAGTAAGGTATGTTCTCTGTTTGACTATATGGAGTTAAGTCAAAAGGCGCTGTTAGGAAAACCAAGCAGGAAATAAAACAATGACTAGAGATAAGACACCTGGAGGAGTGGGAAAGGGGACAGAACATTTCAGGGTCATTAAGAGGTCTATTAACTGGTAGAGTCTACCTCCCTCGGCTCCAGCATAGTCATAAGACTTTTTGAACAGGACTAAAGTTTTGCTGGGATAGCTATGTCAGTAAACCCTTTTGTGTAGATGCAATTGATATCACCATAGAACTGCTTTTGCTGGAATAGCTTATATTATTTCCCCCTATAGACATAAGCTATATCAGCAAGAGGTCTTCTATACCAACATAAGCTACATCTACAATAGGATGTTAGTGGCATAGTTATGGCCATCAAAAAAAAAACCACACGCCACATTCGTAACTGACATAGCTATGTCAGTGTGACAAGGAGAGTGAGGTAATCTTTTATTGGACCATCTTCTGTTGGGGAGAGCTCTATGTGGCTCAAAAGTTTCATCTCACCACCAGAAGGTGGTCCAATAAAAGAAGTTACCTGGCCCATCTTGTCTTGCACTACATATAGTGTAAGTGTCCTGTTAGTCCCAGGATCTGAGCAAGTTTTAAGTACAGACCAGCACTAAACTGGTAAAGAGTCTTCTGGAAGTGGGAGGGTCAGTGTCAAGGGCTGGTGGGAGAAACAGGTTGACAGAAAGATCCTGCAAAGAGCCTGAACATGGGCCTACTTGGCTAACATTGGAGATGGGGAGGGGGTGAAGAGAAATAGTAAGCTCTAGGGAGACAGTTAGACATGGTTTTATTATTTTAAAATCTTTATTCTTACACTATGCAGTGTTCCTACTGTTAAAACAATACCTGGTTTTAGAAAAGGTTGCATGGTCACTCTGTATATACCACTGGTCACAGCTCCCGAAGGTCAGAACTGCAGATAATGAACCTATGTTGGGCCTGCTGAAGTAATCACTGTTAGTACATAAGGGTCTATAACCCAAGATCCTGGTCTTAGGTTGTCTACAGCATAGAGCCCATGTTGGCATAACTGTGCTGATATAACCTAGTGGACAGGGAAAAGAGCTTCATTTAGGCTATGTCTACAGTACAGAGCCTATGCTAGCCAATAGTCAGGGCACTCTTCAGGGGATGCTTGGGACCCATGTTCAAGTCCCTGTGCTGCCTGAGATGAACAAGACTTGAACCTGCATTTCCCACATCTGAGGCAAATCCCCTAACTACCAGGCTACCAAGTCCAATGAGCATTTACTGTATACAAGGTAGAACAGCTCCAACAGGAGTGCAAGAATCATTTTCTTCCCCTTTCCCACTGCAAGGGAGAAACTTTCCCAACAGCCAGCTAATTGAAACGGACCCTTTCCCACAAACTTGATTTCCACAAATTGTTAGTTTGACAATTTAACAAAAATCCTAGGCCAGCTGTAGCTGGAAGTGCTCTGGTTTTTTTATGCTGAGGTTTTCAAATCTGCCCACTATAGGACACTTCTGCTTCTTTAAAAACTAAAGCAAACTGGGTTAATCCTTACGCCAATCAGTTGAAAAGTGTAAGCAAGGTTTCTAGTTTAATGCTAATTCTGATTTGAGGTTTACTTTTAAGGCAAGTTATGCTGAGTAAAGGTTAGAGCAGTGTGTCAAGTACAGGCACTATATGTGTAGCCACATGCCAAAGCAAAAGACTCCACTGCCTTGCCACTACGAGAGCCTTTCATCACCACTGAGCATTTCAAAAGACAGCAATGTAGACCTGGAAGGTACTGCTTGGTTGTGTAGAGAGCCATGTAGGGTGTGATGGGTTGGGTCATAGGAAACCCGTTTGGGGCTGCCACCTGATGTGCCTAGACGACCTCGGAGCCTGTTTTCCCTGCCAGCTTGGGACTTCAGTACCTTGCTTTGTGTGAGCCAGACATGCTTGCCAAGTCTGAATCGTATCCCCCACAAGATGCAGGCTTAACTGAAAAAACAGCTTAAGTGTTCCTGTCTCCAGCACTCAGATACCTGGCTCCCAGTGCAGTCCAAACCTCAAATCTGTTTTACCCTGTGTGACAAAGCTCCAAGTCTGTACTTGTGGGTCCTGCGCTTCCTGGCAGATTTAGGGGCCTCAGAAACTCATCTAGGCCCCAGAGTGACCTCCCTTTCTCAGTATAATTGGCAAGAGTCACCACCTAGGGAGTTACCTTCATCACAGGCCAGTATGGAAGATGGAAAAGGGGGGAGCCCGGGCCCGCCCTCTACTCCAGACTCCAGCCCAGGGACCCTAATAGTATCAGCTAAGATGGCTGACCTTGTAGGCACAAAACACAATACAATTCCCTGGGCTACTTCCCCACAGCAGTCCCTGCTTCTTCAAACTCCACTTCACCCTTACCTCAGGGCCTCCTTCCTTCTGTATGATATGTTGTCCAACACTCAGTCTCACCAACAGCATAACTTCCTTCCACAGCTCCTGACACCCACAGCCCACCTGACTAACTGGGAGGTTTTTATCTGGATTCAGCCAGTCCCTGATTGGCTTCAGGTGTCCCAATTAGGCTAGCTGTTTCTACTCCTTTCTAGAAGGTTCTTAATTGGCCCCAGGTGTCTTGATTGGCCTGGAATAGCCTTTGTTTGGCTATCCAGGGAACAAGGACCTGCACATCCTAAGGCTGATATACCTGCCTTCCAGCACTCTCCTATACCCTTCTGGTCTGACTCCGTCACACCTGTATAAACTATAGGGTAAATACCAATTGTTTACCCTCAGTAACAGAGATATGCACAGCTGTTTGCTCCCCCCCTCCACTCCAGGTATTAACTCAAGGTAAAAAGTGATTTTATTCACTACAAAAAGTAGGATGTAAGTGATTCCAAGAAATGAGTCAGAACAAAAGTAAATTACCAAGCAAAATAAAACATGAAAGTCTAAGCCTAATACAGTAAGGAGCTGAATTCATGTGACATCTCATCCTCAGAGATGAGAAAGCCCCACTTCTTTCCTCCTGGTACAGCCTTTGTTCCAGGCTCAAGTGGTCACTAGGGGATTTCTCATGACTGCAGCCCCCTTTGTTCTGTTCCACCCCTTTATGTTTTATTTTCTGTATTATAAATAAATCTTTTCCACAGGGTGGGAATCCTTTGTCCCTCTGTGTTCCCACCTGTTCTAAATGAGAAAGCACCAGGTTAAAGATGGATCCCACTTCAGGTAACATGATCACATGTCACTATAAGACAATTATCCACTTGCCAGCACACAGGTGTACAAGAAAAAATGACTGTTTATTTGTAAGCTAACCAGGACAATTGGTTGGTTGCAATGGAGCCATCAAGATTCTAAGCTACCATGCATGGCCCACACTTTGCATAATTACAGTAGAGTTATTTCTAGTTTCAGGTAGAAGATTTATACAAATAGGATAAACACTCAGATTATAAGCTTTGTAATGATACCTTACAAGAGACCCTTTGCATGAAGCATATTCCAGTTACATTATATTCACACTCATTAGCATATTTTCATAAAATCATATAGAGTTTACTGTCACATAGGGTATATACTCTGAGGATTCAGGTATAAGGTACTCTACTCACTTAAGCTGTGCCTCACAGTCTACACTGCTATACATCTGCATGCCCAGCTAGCATGTATCGTATGTACTCCACATACCACTGTAAATGTATAGTGTGTGAAATTATTTCTCTGGATTAGGTAACAGCTGTCATCTCCAAAGCACTCCGGCTCCCAACAAAGAAAGCTTTGAGGGGTCCACTCGCAAATTTTTCAACACTGCAAGAAAGCCTGGTAGAGATCAGGTAATTTGGGTATAACGTTTTATAAACATTCAGGTGTTCTGGTTTTTGAAAAGAGTATAGGAGAACCACCCTGAAGTCCAGACACTAACAAGATTTAGAGAAAAAAAGATAACTTACATTTCTAAGCAATTAAAATTACACACTTACCTTGGGATCTTGTCTGCACCACTAAAGTCAGAGAAAGAATACACCATATTAATCAACAGGGTGCCCACGACAATCACTGCATCTAAAATGTTCAGTTTGGACTTGAAATAATTGCTGAAGCTGAAATACAAAAGGGAGCCAGAGACCAAATTAAGGGGGATATCTAGGAGTATATATTCCATATTACTACAAAGCATTGCTCGTGGATGAATTGGTCCCAGGGGTGAAAGTAAGTTAAAGGACTTACCAGTACACCGAAGTCCTGATCAGGGGGCAGAGCCTCACAGAAGAGGCTGCCACAGTCCTGAGCCCTTTAAATCCAGGGCTCAGGCAGCAGGGCTCCAGTGTGGAAGAGTGGTGGTGGGCTCTGGCGGAAATTTAAAGGGTCCCAGGGCTCCAGCCCTGCTACTGCTGGGGAGCCCTTTAAGTCCCCGCAGGACCCGCTCCCGCTCCCCAAGGCTCTGGCAGTAGGGCTCCAGTGGGCATTTACAGGGTTTGGGACTGCGGCAGCTGCTACCACCCTGAGCCCTTTAAATCCCTCCTGAGCCCTGCTGCCATAGCCCTGGGGAGCGGCGGCGGGTCTCCAGCGGGGATTTAAAGGGCTCTAGGGAGATAGCAGGGCTGAAGCCTGGGGCCCTTTAAATTCCTGCAGGAGACTCGCCGCCACTCCCCAGGGCTCTGGCGGGGATTTAAAGGGCTGGGGGATGTGGCAGCCGCTACCGCCCGGGACCTTTAAATCCCTGCCAGAGCCCCGTGGCTGGAGCCCTGGGGTAGTGGCAGGGGTTCCAGCGGGGATTTAAAGGACCCGGGGCTCCAAGCCCTGGGCTCTTTAAATCACCACCAGAGCCCCAGAGGTCCTGGCTGCCTACCCAAGAGTTAAAGCAGAGGGGCTCTAATTGCCATTTAAAGGGCCTGGGGCTCCAGCTGCTGCTGGGAGCCCCAGGCCCTTTAAATTGTCTCCTGAAGAAGCCGGTCCGGTACAGCGCACCGGCTCTTGCTGGTATGCTGTACCAGTGTGTACCAGCTTACTTTCACCTCTGATTGGTCCTCAATAGCCTGTTTGTTACTCTGATAGGCATAAAAGCAGATTTTTATCAATCCTTTACAAGTCACTGACTCCACTTACCAAGTCACTTATATGCCAGTTTAAAAGAAGATTGAAAAGAATTCCTACGTACCCTCTTTGTTCAAATCCCAATTTAAACACACCTCCTACCCTACCAAAATTAGCCAGCCCACATACCATGCTGCAGTACCACTGGGTATGCTACAATTGCAGTGCTTTAAATCTCTTCTGGTCAGCCAGGGAAGTTTGTACAGTAGACTATTATCCAGGATTGGGTTAACCAGGTTGTGGATTAACCAGGATGTCAAAAATTATATTATATATTATATATATGCGTGTAACTTGTAGGGCCGGCTCTGGCTTGGTTGTCGCCCCAAGCACAAAAAACCCCACCAGGGCACAGGGCAGCCAGTGAACCAACACCCCCTCTCCCCAGCACAGAGTGGCTGATGAACCAACCTCCTCCTCCCCCCATATTTCCTATGGATAGTGATTATCCGGGATTTTATTAACCAGGATTATTCCCCACCCCCCATCATCCTGGATAACCGAGTCTACACTGTATTTGTATTATCTTCTGTTATCCTCATGCAGAGCAGTACCAGAGTAATGCCTTTAGAACTAATGGGCCTAATTAAGAACCCAGGTACTACAATATTTTGTTTGACAGACTGAAATTTTACTGCAGTAGCACCTAGAAGCCCTAGTCATTGAGTTATGCTCCACTGTGCTACTAACTGTTCAAACAGAACAAAGACAGTCCCAGCCTGAGAGAGCTTAAAATCATGCTAAGAGTGTTCATGACAGTGCTTCCCAGTTACCTGTACAAACCAATGGCTAAGAGTGCTGGTCACTGCACATAATGAATGAACTGCTAGTTTTAGGGACCAGCACTGGGAACTTCACACGACTGACTCCTGACTCACCAGTGAGACCAGAATAACTGCACTGGTTGTTACCCTCGTGTAAATGAATTCAGAGTCAGACCTCATGTATCCACTGTGCTGATTCTTTAGAAGTCAGTGCACATTTTTGAAGTGTCCCTATACAAAGGGGTCTTGCTGAACTTTCAGGCCCTCGGGCGTTAACCTTACCCCTCAACAAACACTCGCAGGAGAACATCCACGAGAAAGAAGAGCGCTATCGCCAAGGAAACGCCTTCTAGGGTCTCTCTTATGCTCCTTTCCTTGTCACTAATAGCTAGGTCCACGATCACAAGAGCAATGTCCACAAAGATGAGTACAACACCAAACACTCTACAAGGGGGAAGGAAAAAAAAAACAAAAACGTCAGCTCAAGTACAAGAGTATTACACTTCATTGCTTGATGTGCACAAAGTCAGTTGCTCACAATTTTAAAAATGAAAGCCACTTTTACAAAAGTCTAGTATTCCCTTGTTTTATGCCTGTTCTGAACTCATGTTCTCCAGATGTGCTTTAGTAATGACTTCTTTATTTTAAGAAGGATACATATTTGCTAAGCCTGTTGGGAATGCAGCACCCTCTGAAGGCTGCACAGGCCTTTATTCATGCTATAGCTTCCCAGAACATGGTCATCCACTCTGACAATTGAATTCATGCCAGGATAACCTGTGGGACAATACTAGCTCATGGTGTTAGGCTAAGAGCCAAGAGAACCACAAGTTCTGTGTTCAGCAACCTCAAAGCTACTGCATATTCATGTCAACATGCCAGCTTGACCAATTCTTCTAGAATAAATGTTTAAAGCTGGCAGAGCATGCACCACCTTCCCTCCCAATCAAGTTGAATAATGTCCTTGTAGTAAATACAGCAACTGCTGTAACAGTAGATTTTGCTATATCAATACAGTTTAGCTGCTGGAAACAAGCAGAGCCACTACTATGTGACCAGCTAGCTCTCCAAGCACCACCTCTAGTCTACATGATGAATTAAGAGCCCCCGCACCATACCGAAATGACAAAGCAATTGAAATGTAAGCAAAATATAACATTGTCACCTACGAGACCTAGAATTCTCTCTACAAATCTCGGAGAGCTGAAGTTGCTGTGCATTAGATTTCCCCTGACAATGCAAAGGGAGTTTGCTCTATAAAAGCCCCTCAATGTATTCCATAGAGGAAAGTGCTTTTCAAAGAAACAAAAAACAAACGAGTTTGGAAGTTACTACTTTGAACAAACTGACTATAAAGTTTAAATATGTTCTACTTTATTTGTTCTTTTCAATATCCATGGCTGCATACAGGTTACGTATATATCTGTACATACCTGAATCCAAATGACATCACAAAGGGAGAAATCTTTTTCTTAACAGAACTGTTAAGAGGAACAGAGTAAAGTCAGTGACTATCAGATGCAGTGGTAGACCCAAGTATTGACTAAAAAATTAAATTGTTATTATTGCCAACTTGCTTGCACCTTTGCTGAATATTAAGCTATTTTCATACCCAATCTCCAAGTATATGAATACATAGAGTCCTAGATAAACTTGTAATCTTTACATCTGCAGAAGTGGGGTTTTATGCATGAAAGCTTATGCATAAATAAATCTGTTAGTCTTAAGGTGCCACTGGACTCCTTGTTAAATAATTTTTCTGTCAACCAGTGACATAAGAACATAATGGCTGTACTGGGTCAGACCAAAGGTCCATCCAGCCCAGTATCCTGTCTGCTGACAGTGGCCAGTGTTAGGTGCCCCAGAGTGAGTGAAACTAACAGGTAATGATCAAGTGATCTCTCTCCCAACAGCCATCACCACCCTCTGACAAACAGAGGCTAAGGACACCATTCCTTACCCATTTTGGCTAATGTCCATTAATGGACTTAATAGGATAAATTCATCGAGGTTCTCTTAAACTATGGGTTCTCAGACTGGGGGTCGCAAGCTTCTGCTGCATTTGGTGGCCGCTCCAAATGCGGGAGTGCGTCTGCCGAAAAGCTCCGGGTGGAACACTTCCTCTTTCGGTAGCGTTTTGGCAGACACACAGGGAACCACTGCAAGTCCGCCAAAATACCACCGAAACCAGGAGCGTTCTGTTCAGCTGCATTTCGGCAGATGTACTCCGGGGGCTGCAGTGCACACTAAAAAGAAAAAAGGGGTCTCACACTTAGGAAGTTTGAGAACCCCTGTCTTAAACCCTCTTATAGTCCTAGCCTTCACAACCTCCTTAGGCAAGGAATTCTATAGGATGACTGTGTGGAGAACTTCCTTTTAAACCCACTGCCAATTAATTTCATTTGGTGGCCCCTACTTCTTATATTATGGGGAAAAAAATAACTAACTTTTCCTTCACTTTCTCCACACCACTCATGATTATATACCTCTATCATATCCCCCCTTAGTCTCCTCTTTTTCAAGCTGACAAGTCCTAGCCTCTAATCTCTCCTCATAGGGGACTTGTTCCAAACCCCTAATCATTTTAGTTGCCCTACTCATCTCAGTGATACTGGCATAAAAAAAAAAAAAAAACCCACAAACACCACACACCACATCTGTATGCAGTAGTCAAGATGTGGGCGTACCATGGATTTATAAGGGCAATAAGATTCTCTGCCTTATTCTCTATCCCTTTTTAAAAAAGTGATTCCTAACATCCTGCTTGCTTTTTTGACTGCATGGATGTCTTTAGAGAACTAGCCATGACTCCAATCTTTTTCCTGTAATGAAGCTGTCAAAGAGGACTATACCTCTTGGATCATAAAACCTAAGTGTATTTACACACTCAAGAATGCAGCTTCCTCACCCCCACCCCACCCCCCGCTTCTATTCTGCTTTAATGCTCTATATGTTTTTTCAGGCTAGGTTTTGAAAATTGTATATACACATTAGTAATTGAGATTAACAGTTGGTACAGAATTTATAGGATCTTTTAATTGTAAAGTTTGTTAGATTGTAAAGTTTCTATAGATCGTAAGTTGTAGACTGAGTTGAAGATGCTACTAAGGTAATCCCATGTACATGCTGAGCCAAAGTGACAGCAACTGATATTTGAATCTAGCCAAACCTCAGCCTAAAAGAAAGGTTTTCTACTTTAGTGCCACTGTACAAAGATACCAACATGGCATTCAGTTCAACTTGTTCATGTATTGAAATGGTCCATCTGTTTGGAGATGAACAACTTTTAAACTTTGACTAAAAATCAGTTAGCAAATTTTAGTTTTTCTGCCCCCATAACTCACTAAAACTAAGGTCCTGATTCTCTGTTGTATTACTGTGGTTTTATGAACAGAAGACTGGAAGCATCAGACTTGCAATGCATACTTCTGCTACAAAAAGCAGCTAGAGAGATCAAGGAGTTTAAGTGACTTTGGGATCCAGGTATCAAAATAGACACTTTACTTTTCTGAATTTCAGCACTGGACAAAGCTACTAGCTGAATAAGCTTTGTTCTTTCCACTGTACATTCTCCAAGACTGAATGCACAATCTGCCTAGATCAGCGTATTTCACGTTTGCAATGCACACTTTTGAACCTCTGGAGTCATTGATAATATTGTCTCTCTCAGACACTGTCAGTGGGTGTTTGTACTTTATGTATTTCAGTACAATTAGTTTGCCAGAAGGAATACTCAGGATATTTCTCTAGAAAGGTAGATTGAGCCAGACAAGTTACATGCTCTATAAAAACAAATAGAATTGAAGGCAACTACATAGCGAAGTCTTCTAAATCTAGGACAGGGATCTCCAAACTTTGACTGCATACCCCCTAGTAGGAAAACTTTTTTGAGCAGGCACCCCCACCCAAGCCCGGCCCCATCCATTCACTCCCTCCCCCTCCCCCCCCCCCCACTGCCCTCCTCAAAACCCCCCCCTTGTCCCCTAACTGTCCCCCTGGGGCCGGTCCCTGCTGTGGCGCTCGGTTCCTAGGGCCCATCTCTGCCGCGGCGCCTGGCTCCCGGGGCAGGTCTCAGCCGCGGGGCCTGGGGCCGCAGCGGCTCTTGCAGAGGAGCTGCCGGGGTAGCCCAGCTCCTCCTGGGTTTCCAATAAGACAGGAGGAGCCGGGCTGCACAGGCGGCTCCTCTGCAAGCGCTGCAGTGGCCGCAGCAGCAGGAGGAGCCGCTCAGCTCCTCCTGCCGCTGGGGCTGCCGCGGCTCTTGCGGAGGAGCCGCCCGGTTCCTCCGGCTGCAGGGGCCGCACACCTCCAGGAATGGTCTCGCGCAGCCCCGGTGGTGTGTGCACCCCAGTTTGAAGACCACTGATCTAGGACATTAGGTTTCCTTACTAGGCAATGACCTTGCCGACACTTCAACAAGTCATGCTTCCTTCAGTTTTGGCTTGGGAAACTGTTCTGGACAGTTTATTTTACCCAGCAAAGATTAGTACAACTTTAACTTACCGTGAGCAAGTGTCTGGTTCATTATCCTCAGTACAGCCATCATCAATCTTTATGCTGGCCTCCCCGGTCTTTTGACAGCTGCCAACAAAAGAACAAATCAGATTAGGTCACAGGATAGCTGCCCCCTTGAAATAAAGGGCATTCAGCTCCCGTGCACTAGAAGGGGTGCTCCACTCAGGTCAAATAAGGAACTGAGAACCACTGTTCTAGCCTCTGGTGTCCCAAATGGGGGGTGTGAGGTTATTAAGGGAAGGGGGTGGGGTCATGAGCTGTCAGCCTCTACTCCCAATGCCCGCTTTCCCTCCAGCATTTATAAGAGAGAAAGTATTTAATTTCGGAGGGGGTTGCACTCACACCTGCTGTGTGAACAGGGGTCACAAATACAAAAGTTGGTGAATCACTGGTTAGAGTGTGTGCAAAGTTCAGTAAGGAAGAGGCAATGCTCCAGAAGCAGGAAGTTTCCTGGGAGAGGCTCTGAGTGGAAAGGCAGCCCTGAAAAGTAGTGGCAGGATTCTTGTGTTCTGAGCACAAATCCTGAAGCAGGAACAGCTGAGAAAGGCAAAGGGGAAATCCCCTGGGATCTGTAGACCAGGGCAGGCTGAAGCTATTAAAAAGAGGACTGAAGTGTGGCAGTCGGTCTTGTGTGCTGGAACAAGCCAGCACCTTGCATGCATTTTCCTCCCAAAACAAGGTTACACCTGCTTGAGTGCTGCACACAGCAACAGACAAAATGAGGGGCTGGCATCAGCATTTGCTGAGGTCTTTCCTCTTCACTGAGTATCACTTCACTCAAAGAGACTTTACCAGGTTAAGTTAGCCACATATAATAAACTGCTAAGACATTAGAGGCAGAGTTGTTCCATCTGAAAGCCTATTTAAGAAAAGAAAAATAGAGAAGGATCCTAAAAATATATGCATTAAGATATCAAAATAGTCTCCATCCTCGCCACTAAATACTTCAGCTCATGTGCCATAGGTTGCTGATCTGTGTTCCAGGTTACAATAAAACTGATTTTCAGTGGCACTCTGCTGCTGGCCTGGGGTTCCAATCACCAGCCCTGGGTCCTCTGGCCACCAGCCCCTTGCCAGCCTGGGTCCTGACAGCGAGCACCGCTCAGCCCAGGATATTGGCCACCAGCCCAGGGCTCTGCTCCTGGCCTTGACCTGGTGCTCTGCAGCCGACCCCAGTTGTGACCCACTGGCCCCAGCCTAGGACAGTGAGGGATGTAGACAGGGACAAGAGGGGCTGCAGCTCAACACCCACACTTAAAAATTGTTCCAGCCACTGGGATATTTAAGTCTCGATTTGCTACTTATACCACGCCACGTGGAACAGCACACTGCGTTTGATGTTGTGCGTGCCATCTGCTGTGATCTCCCCCTCCCCGCCACCGTGAGTTGAGGGGGTACATTTGACAAAATGCTAGCTCCTAAGAAGAGTTAGATGTCTGTTCATTTCAGCCTTCTTGAACAGACATTTGGATTTATTCAAGAGAAGTATCATGCCATTTGTGCTTTGTTGTGAAAGTGTTTGTCACACATGAAGTGTTACGTTTTGAAACTAAGCATGAGAAAACCTCTCAAAGCAGACAAGACTGAATTGATCAAAAAGCCAGTAGCAGGATATGAGAAGCAAAGCAGTGTTTTTAAATGCTTAACTGTAAGGAGGGGGGAAAAAACCCACACAAAAAAAACAAAAACAAAAAAAAAAAAACACACACAACACACCCACAAAACACCTCCCCCACCACCGCCAAGCTACAGAAGGAAGTTACAGGATTGCACAGTGCACTGCAAAAATGGAAAGCAATTTATAGATGGGGAACACAGAAGAAGTTTTTCCCTCAGCAGTTCAGAGGTTTTGTTCAATGATTTGCCAAACAAAAGAACAGCCTGTCTCTTCCAGAACAGCTGAGACCCATACACAAAATGGCAGAAAACATTAATGAAAAGCAGGTGACTGCATTAAGACACAGCAGTGTTTAGCATTGCAGCTGATGAGAGAGCAGATATAATGACATTCCATGTTTGGCAGTTGTTGCAAGATATTGTGCTTCTGATGAAATCCAAGAGGAATTTTTGCTTCTAAAACCCCTGCATGGCACAAAGGAGGAACATCTAGTGGAAAGTTTTGTAAACCGTTTTGAACAAGGAGTTGACATCAGAAAAAATAGTGTGACTACAGATGGTGCTCCTGCCATAGTTGGAAAACAGAAGGGATTTGTAAAGTTACTTGAAGATCAGATTGGCCTCCCAACAGTCAAATTTCACTGTATCATCCACCAAGAAAACCTGTGTGCTACAATTTCCAATTCAAAGCTTAATAAACGTGATGAACAGTAATGTGAATTGTGAATTTCGTTGTTGCTCAAATTTCAAGCTCTGCTAGAAGAGATGGACAGTGCTTATAACATACCACTTCACAGCAACATTCGGTGAGTAAGCCGTGGCAAGGTTTTGATGCAATCAAGGCCTTTGTCAGAAAAAGCACAAAACTACCCCAAACTGTATAACAAATGGCTGTATAAGCTCATGTTTCTAACTGACACCACCATTCACCTACATGAACTCAAACCCTGTCTCCAGGGTGCAGGGCAAACTGTTCTGGATCTTTATGACTGGAAGGCATTTGTTGTAAAATTAGCAGTTTTTTCTTGGGATATTTGTACTTAGACTTTCCACTATTTCCAACACATAAAAGAGCTATTGACACATTGCACTGTCAGTGTCAATGAGATTGGAATGTACATGTATGAACTAGAATCAGAACTGACAGATTTCAAGATTTCCAGTGATTTGGCTCAATGCTCTCTTTTTCTAAGAAAGCCTGAAAAGTTCAACTAAAGAAATCTCATTAGATGGAGGTTGAATATTTCAAAATGCAACTCACTCAGTTAAAAAAGCTCAGAATTGTGAGTGTGTCAGTTTGGAGATCTGCAGAGTGCACTTGTAGCAACTGAGAGAGATCGTGAGGCCTCTATTCTGACCTGCTGGATGCCCTCATCAGTGAAATTTAACTATTTGAAGAAAATTGTGTTTGCAATGCTTTCAGCATTTGGATCCACATACCTGTGTGAACAGGTATTTTCATACATGAAATCTGTCTTCTGTCCCTCTCAGAGCCAGTTAACAAATGGTCATTAAGCTGCACACAGGATTCTGAAAGTATCCAAACACGTGCTAGGCTTTGGAAAACTCAGAAAGGAAAAACAAGGGCAAGGATCACGCTAAACTGATAAGATCTGCATTTTATTTTTAAAAAAATCTTCTTAAACATTTTTTTAAAAAAACTTATTTACTTTACATACAATAGTTTAGTTACATATAGACTTAGAAAGACCTTCTAAAAATGTTAAAAATGTATTACTGGCACGTGAAACCTTAAATTACAGTGAATAAATGAAGACTTGGCACACCACTTCTGAAAGGTTACCGACTCCTAATCTAGAAGAAGTTTGATGATACGGAGTCTCAGGGAAGGTCACTAGAGACAGAGATAGCCATTGAGCAGCACTATCACTTGCCAGTATTTCAAGTGAGCTGCTTTCAAATGTATTCCCTAGCATATACATCATAGGGAATAAGTACTGAATAGCTTGGCCTGCACAGCCAATTTCTAGACCCTAGAAGGGAGGTCTACTACTTCTGTTTTCGTATCTGAAGAATCTTGCACTATTACTATTGTATAATTTGACCCCACATCTGATATTAAGCCAACTACTGTAAAAGCAGCTTCAGCTAGAGACTACATGAAATTACTCTATCCAAACTTATTCAGCTGTGCCTACATAATAGGACAAGCCTACACACCTCTACAAGTCACATGCAATGACTCAACAGCATAGCAGATTCTGGCCTTGTCTGCAGGAGAAACCTGCTGGTTTAATGCAACTAAACCAACTTAAGAACTGATGTTAAACCAGTTGGACTTTCAGGTAGGCAAAGCCTTAACCCTGAATTTCCAGGTTCCTGTCAGTTTAAGGCTGGCCCTTATGTACCATTTGTGTTGCTTTTTTTATGTGCACAACACACTTAGATCCTCAGCCCAGGAGTATTACAAAAGCAGTCTACCTGTAGAGGTAGATATTAATATGTTCATTGGAAAGTACTCTTAGACGAGCAGTACTAAGATGATTTCCCTCCATCAGTAGAAAATGGTGACCATGATGCTAGATTGCAAGAGTGTGTATGGGGTTAAGAGATGACAATTCTTGGGTACAATCCATGAACATAATTAGGCACCTAAGTCCAGTTGTCAGATGCCACTGCAATCCCTGGGCACCTATATTCAATTAGTGCCTAAATATTTACAGTAGAAGTTCCCTGGGCATCTATATTCCTGCTGAAGGGTGGCCGCACTGCTACCTCCTGCTAGGCACCTAGATGCCCAAGTGCAAATAATAAACTAGGGAAAAATAGATGTTCGTTTGCATGTGGGGTCCCAATTCAGTAGCTGTTCTCAGAGGCTGCCTGCTGGATCAGTCCCCTCCCATTAAACAGCTGGGGTAAGATAAGAGAAGACAAGGAGATAAGGTACATGCGTGGGAGGTGAGAGTCCCTCAGTTCAAGCCCTCCCCCCACCACCTGAAGGGGAGAAGGGATTGGAACAGGATCTGCCACCTCACAGGTGAGTGCCTTAACCACTAGGTGAGAGTAATTCTAGCTTCTGTAGCCCAATTAATATTTACAGTAGAACAACTTCAACAGAAGAGATTGAGACCCATATCAGAAGAGTCTATAACTTACTGGGTAGGGCATTCACCTGAGAGGTGACTGATCCTGTTCCAATCCCTTCTCCCACAAAGGGGACTGGGACTTGAACCAAGATCTCCCAGATCCCAATAAGTACCCTAACTACACTACAGGTTAAAAAAGGAGGCTGACTCCTCCTTCCCTTCCCACCCTGCCCTGGCTGTTTTATATGAAGGCACCTGAGGTGCCTGATTCACTAGGTAAGGGATTGGAGCCTTGGCACATGGCCCACGACCCTTGGCAGGTCTGGCCGGTTTGCTTACCTGCTGCGTCCGCAGGTTCGGCCGATCGTGGCTCCCACTGGCTGCGGTTTGCCACTCCCAATGGGGGCTGCAGAAAGTATCGGCCAATACTTTAACTCACTGCTGGAGCCCCAGGCAGTGTGGGCCAGGGAGCACAGCTGGGGGATGCTGACCGTCTGTCTAAGCCAGTCTGAGGCCCCACCCCTTCTAGGGGGCAGAGTGGGCCCCATACCAGTAAGAGGTGTATTTACTTTCACCCTTGGAAGAAGGGATCTGCAATACTGAAGGAACCACCTGTGTATACAAGAGGGGTGGGCAAACTTTTTGGCCCTAGGCCCACTTCAGGTATGCAAAATTATATGAAGGGCCAGGTAGGGAAGGCCCTGCCCACAATCTGTCCCCTCCCACTTCCTGCCCCTTCAGAATCCCCAACCATCCACCCCCACCTGACCTTGTCCCCAACTGCCCCTTTGAGCTCCCTAACCACCCCACTCCTTGACTGCCTGTCTGTTACTGAAATTATCTGGGATCATATAGATCATTGGTGCAATCAAGGTCCTGTAGGGGCACCAAATCTTATGTAAAGGAGGTCATATAAGATGTCTACGACCAGGTTATGGTCTGCTGATTATGATTATACTACCTTTTCTGTAGCTAAAGTTATGAATATTGGCGGGATAGTGTCTGTATTTCAAACTTATGCTTGCTTTTGGGTGAAATCACAGACAAAGTTACTGTTAGCTCGGCCTGGCCTTCCTGATGGCCCATCAAGTTCCAATCAAGCTAATAATGAACTTTGTAGATGCCAGTCCACACCCAAGCTTCCCCAGGAATGTGGCCAGCTGGTCAGGAACTGAATGTTGGAGAATCATGTAACTGGACCACATGGCTCTGAAACTCCATTTTACAACTGGACTCTGCACAGCAAGAAGGAGGCAGTCTCCACCCACAAGAGGAAGTATATATAAACCTGGGAGAGAGACCTCCATTTTGTCTTCAGTCTGTCATTCTTACTCTGGAGGAATTGTGGCTACACCCAGAAGTTTTCAAAGGACTGTATGACCCATCCCTGGAGGGGATGCATTCCAGAGACTTTGATTTGAAACTGCAGTTTATTCTGCAGCTGATGCAAGCCATTACTGCATGTAATTGATTTTTTAAACCATTTCTAACCCTCGCCTATATCTTTTTCCTTGTATAATAAACCTTTAGATTTTAGATTCTAAAGGATTGGCAACAGCGTGATTTGTGGGTAAGATCTGATTTCTATGTTGACCTGGGTGTGGGGCCTGATTCTTTGGAATTGGGGAGAACCTTTTTTATTTGGGGTATTGGTTTTCATAACCATTTATCCCCAGAATGTAGTAGGATGAGGCCCCAAAACATAAACCCTTGTATCAGAGGCCCGATATGAGGCCTAAGGCCTGAGCTAAAGTAATGGTCAAGACTTTGCTAACATAAAGCAAAGTTAAGATGTGAGCTAGAGGCAGGCTCTGCTCACAGAAGTTGGCAAAGAAAGGGCTGATGTTGCAAAAAGACACAGATCTAAGAGGTACCAGAACACTGGTACATTCCATACAGATAACAAGGAACAAGCTGACCCATCCTAAAGACAGGGGCAAAAGGGTAATATGATGGATAGAGTTGTTTTGCTCGAACCAACCTGTACAAGGTGAGAGGCGGCACCTTCCTACGTAGAGGGGATGCACCCCAATACGTCAGGAGTGATGTGTAACTTGTTTGTACCTGTGTATAAGAATAACAGCCCTGGGGCAGTGTCTTTGGCCAGCCTAGGGGGCATTAGCGATCCTGCTACTGACTGAGCTGAGTCCATTGTACGACAAGCACTGACTCGTAGTATGTACCGTAGAGTCTACCAGAAACTGCACGGTGCTTCGGATGACAATAAACCTGGCCCGGGTGCCTTCATACCTTACTAGAGTCTGTGGTCTTTGGGGGTTCTCTTGGGTCTGCTGTGTCAGCGATCTGCAGAGCAGATGCAGCACACAGAGGGAACACGCACGCAGCTGACTGAAATCATCATCCAACAAGAGCAGAGCACCACACCGGTAGCTACTGACAACAGGCTAGGTGACTGCTGGTGGTAATACTAGGAAGCTGGAGTGTCTAAGGGAATTGCTTGTATGACTTGTGGCTAGCCAGTGGGGCAAAACCAAAGTCTTTTCTTTTTGGCTGGTTTGGTTTGCCTTAGGAGGTGGAAAAACCTCAGCTTTGGGCTCTAGTTGCCCTTTTGGAAGCAATTTGTCCTGATTTGGCACTCTCAGCTGGTTCCATCAGGAACAGCACTGTCACAGTGGCGTAGTCGTGCTAGGATCCACAGAACCAGGTCAATTGAGCTTTGGGTCAGAACCCCACGCTGTCCAAATTTGAAATTTGGTGGTGAGAGTTTGATTGGTTAGAGAGTAGTTGCAATGGGTGTGCAAAGAGCATATGAGGGCCTTAAAAAAGCCCTGCAAGATTTGTGTGCAGAAAAGGGAATAAGCTTTAGAAAGAAAGTTGCAAATCAAGAACTGAGAGCTGTTAATGGCCCAGCTAGAGAATGATGCTGAGAAAGAGGAGAGAATTCAGCAAATGAAACAGAATTCAGCCGCTGCAGCAGGACATTCACAAGATGAGACAGGAAAATGCCAGAGAGTGGCTCCAACTGAAAAAAGCAAGAGAAGAATGTCAGAAATTGTATCCTCTTGAAAGTCCAGTTTATAACAAATATTGGTATGTTGTATAACCCTGAGCTGTTGTCTGGGTGTAACCAAATGTACCCCAACAATGCCACCTTTCATGTGAATGCTCTGTCTGTAAGTTCAGTAAAGGGTGCCAGTGATAGGTATGGGGGTGGTAACGAAGAATTCACAGTGTGTAAAAGTCAATGGAATAAGCTGTTTGGGGCAAATTATGGCTTCTAGCATCACTCTTGTGAAAGCAGAGCTGGTGAAAGGAGGAAGACTACTTACCAAATCAGAGTGTGAATACTGTAATCCTCTGAGTTTACTGTAAGTGTGCCTTTGGCTAGAATCCACCTTGAATGGAATGGGGCAAAGCATGAAGTTATAGCTGGTGTAAGGAAGTTATTGCCCAAGGATCTTTTAATTGGGGAAAATGTTAAAGCTTTGTTCAGTAAAGGTAGCCTGTCACAGGAAAGAAATGGTTTTGAGCCTGTGTCTATTATGGGCAATGATCTGTCTGGGGAGGGTTTCTCTGAGTGTTTGTCTGTTCAGAAAAGCAGTTTGTGAAGGAAGTTTCTGAATGTCTAATGTCTCAGAAGTGAACCTGGGGTTAGATTGAGCACAGGAAGAACTTATTGGTCAGGAAAAGGTTTCTCTGGAACAGATTAAAGTGAATGGTCAGGTTGAAGCCCTAACTGAGGAAGGAAAGGGTGAAATAGTGTTGGCTAGTACAGTTTGTAAAAGTGACCATGTGCCTGGTGAGGAAAGTTTGGATAAGCCTAGGTAGCCTTGTAAGCCGATGGCTTTATCTAGTCAGCAGATTGAGAAGGCAAGGATAGTGGAAAAGAAGTGTCCCTATGCCTTACTTGTTCCCTGTGTGGAGAAGTGTGACAGTGAAGGGAATGTGCCCGCGTCTGTCAGGGGTATTGACTTGCTTATCAAGGAAGCTACCTCGGTCTCCAAGCAGTGGTCTGTGAACAGACCTGTGTGCTGTGACAAGGGAAGTGAGATCCCAAGCTGTGTGTCTGGTAAAGGAGAATGTGTCTCAATCTTCTTTGTGAAGCAGACAGAAGGTGCTGTTCAGCCTGTGATGGTTGAGAATAGTGCAGTTGTCTCAGAGTTGGTTTTGGATTCAGCTAAAGCCCAGAAAGGGAATGGTCTTAAGTTGTGTCTGCTGGGGAGAAAGGCTCTATAACTAGGTTACATCCAGTTAGTGCCTAAGCAAAATCTCAGAGACCAGACGATGCGGGTGCTTGTATTTTGCCTGTTGCTAGTGTGTTGCTGGAAGAGGGCGTAGCAACTCTGTCTAATCAAAGTGATACCCTACCCAGGGCACAAGGAGAGCAGAAAGGTGATTTGGTTGGGTTACCTACTAAGAGATTGACAACTTGTAGCAAGAAGGAAAAAATTCTTGAACTGGTGTGGGGCAAAGGGAAGGAAAATGACTAACCTTTTATCTAGTGAGTCTAAGTTTGCCTGAATGGGAATTGTGTAGAAATCTGCCTGATGGGCCATCAGGAAGGCCAGGCCGAGCTAACAGTAACTGTCTGATTTCACCCAAAAGCAAGCATAAGTTTGAAATACAGACACTATCCAGCCAATATTCATAACTTTAGCTACAAACAAAATATACACACATAGATAGTATAATCATAATCATCAGACCATAACCTGGTCGTAGACATCTTATATGACCCCCCTTTACATAAGATTTGGTGCCCCTGCAGGACCTTGGTTACACCAATGCTCTATATGATCCCAGATAATTTCAGTAATGTGACACTGCCCCCTCCAGAGCCCCCACCTCCAACCACCACCCCGGAACCCCACCCCCATTTCCCCCTCCTTACCATTGCTGCTCAGTGTGGCTCCAGGGCAGGGGAGCATGCAGTCCCAGCCCCACAGTGCAGCAGTAGGGGGAAGTGTGGAGCCCCAGCCCTGCCCATGCGGCACTGCTCTGGGGTGGGGGAGGGGAGCATGCAGCCCCAGCCCTGCCCAGGCAGCTCTGGGGCGGGAGACGCAGCACTAGCCCCACAGCACAGCCCACACAGTGCTGCTCCAGGGCAGGGGGAGGAGCGTGCGCGCAATTCTGGCCCCTAGAGTGGTGCCTATCTGGCATGGCTCCAGGGGAGGGGTTGGGGGCAGCCTCCCCAGCTGGGGGGCCAAACAGGATGGTCCCTCAGGCTGTAGTTCGCCCACCCTAGTATACAAGATACATTATTGTATCCATTACCCTTGTACTGGGTCAGCATTATTTGTAGTAAAGATTCAAAATGTCTATCAGCCATGAAACCACTCAAAGTTAGCAAAATAAGTTATTGTACATCAGTACATGTCAAGGACTAAGGGCCTTGTAAATCATGATCACTCCATTGACCATTCAACTTTAAATTGAAGTTAGATTCAAGTTATTTTATCTTGGTAAAAGCGACAGGTCTTTTAGCACCTTATAGACTAACATATCTTAAGGATCATGAGCTTTTGTGGGCTAAGATCCACTTCATCAGATGAATGTTGTGGAAATCGCCAGAGGCAGGTATAAATATGCAGGCATATGTACTTTTCCTTCACAGCCCACCCCTAAGACAAGGATATGCTGCCCAGTAATGCCAGTTCACACATTGGTTCACTTGCCTGCTAATGACAAAGTTGTTCCAAAAGTCCCCAAAACAGAAGTTAAGCCCTCTGTTCTCCACTCTGCCTATTCTTATGGCAGGCTGCTTTATCTTGACCAACCCTGTCTGGCTTCCCCTCCCAAACACACACAGGTCCCCACAAGTGGAGATTGGGGGAGGAGAACTACCACATGAATATATCTGTTTTTTGTGTCTGCAATTTCTTATGTGAAAAGCAGGTATAACACACTATTTAGCACAATTTTATTTCTTTTAATAAGGAATTCACACCAGAGTGCCCTCCCAGGCCCCACAAGATGGGCAGCTGCTAGGACTAGAATTGATGCAGTAAATCTACCCTTTTATAGAATTGCTGCCTCAATGCCTAAGGAACAGGCTACTCTGAAAAGCTTAGAATCAAGAATTTAGAAGAAATGAGAACCAAGATCAGCTTATTTACTAAGATGTCATCCAGATATTGTGCGTTTAGACAACAGTAAGTGTCTACAGGTAATTGTGAAATTAAGCATTTTAGAGTGATGGCCAGACTGGGTAGGAAAATAAAAGGTTGTGAAGTTTCACCAAAAAAATTGATAACATTTTCAGCCAGTTCCAGAAAGGTCACCATAAAATCCAAGATGTTTTGTAATGTATCACTATTGTAACACTTTACATAGTAATTAGCGTTATGGAGAAATTAAGTGATAACTCACCTATACATTGTTGCAGCTGCTCACATAAAACACTTATTAATGCCTCACAAAAAAGGGAAGCCACCATTAATCTTCAGAAGTAGCATTCCAAACAGACCCATACACAGAGTTCAATATATTTAGCTTACTGAAGAATATGTATTTGCAAGCAATCCAGGAACCAGTTTAGAACCATTTTAGTACCGAGTACATGCTCAGACAGTGCTGGCACTGCCTAGATGCAGAATTCCAGGTAGTCAAAATGCCTAGTTCTTGTTACAGGAAGGAACTGTGGAGAGAGCCTGAGCATTTGCATCAGGAAAATTGTAGCACAGAAATGTTTCTGCACAGAACAGGATACCAAACAGGAAAGAGAAAGACAGGAACAGAACTTATCAAACTAGTGCTAGAGTAGCACTTTTTAACCTCCCTAAAAGAATCTCTTTGAATGGTTCATTTTATTGCTTCTTTCTGAAGAAAAACTTTAATCAGACACACAAGACAATAGAATAGCCTTAACATTTAATGCCTGAGTCAGAAAATTCAAGTTGAGAAATGCATTATTTTATGCAGAACACATTTTGACATGGTATAGTGCAGTCATGCAATTTTCAATCTCTGCTAACTCTACATTTTTGTATAGTAAGCTGTCAGAACAGGGTGCTTTGCAGCAGCATTGCCTGGAATGCAGCAGTTTAAAAAAAACCAACCAATCATGTTTATAGTTGTGGTGTATACACACACGTGTTGAGGCACACATTTTTGAAGTGTTTGCTGTTCATTCATTGGAGTTAGTACACTACCTTAAACAGACTTATACTTGGATCTGGGCCTAGCCAGAAAGGGTTGTTTTGTTTAAGTAGTTTTTCCAATGCTCATGATTTTATTACAAATCTAGCAGTTTCTGGCACTGCTCTCAAAGCCCCAGCTCCCGTGTCATGTCATTAAGCAACAGTCTCAGCATTCATTTTATGAAGTTTGTAGCCCTCACACAGTTGTGAAGACTGAAAAGGCAAAAAACCCAATTTATCTAGAAGTTATTTTTAAGCCTGATTCATGATTTTTGAATCAAAGTAGGTCCAATAAAAATATTTTCCTCACCAACATCTGTTGATGATAGGGAGTTTGAGCTTACACAGAGCTCTTCAAGCCATGTTTTTTGGCCTCTTAGTACCTCAACATAAGATGGGAAGATTTGGAGAGACAGGCAAGGATGGCAAATGTGGGTACCCCAATGTGCAACAAAGCACAGGGTGGACTAAGATCTAAGGGGTTAGCAATACTGTTTATATGTTACTGCCATTTTCAATTAATAAAATGACAGTAAAATCTACATGAAAGCTGACCATCAGAAGACATTCAACTACAGTCAAAAATGTCTTTGGTTATCACACAATTTAGTGTCCAGTCCTCAGGAATAAGTAATTTAGTCTTTTTTGTGGGGAGTTTAAAATTGTTAGAGTTTTCCATTTATGAGCATGTGTTAAAGTTCATATAGGGGCTGTTTGTTGTGGAAAGTTCAATGAATGTCTTGTACCTATACATTTACATGCATGCCAGATGCTTAAATACCATAGCAAAGGATGGACAAATTTTTTAAAAAAATATATTGTCCAATACTGTGACAAGATACCTCAGGTAAGCCATCAATCTTGCTACATGCCCCATTATGTAGGTTCCAAATCAAGTCACTTAGAATTGGCAACCCTATGCGTAATTCCAGAAAGCTGAACACCCTTGCCCTGCCCACTGCCTTGCCCCTTCCAAGAGTATATGGAGGTACAGGGTGTAGGAAGGAATATAGTTGCTTGTACAAGACAAAAAAGCCTAGTATTGGGATGTCTGGTCACCCTATACATGAAAGATGGATCCCAACTCTCTCGACTGAGAACTGCTGTATAGATGGATGTGGGATGAGAAATCTCAGACTGGAAACGAAGTGACCTGTTAATTAGTATAGGCTTAAGTGCATTTTACGTTTGCCTCATCTGTAACCATATGTTTCCAGTCCTTACACTTGCTTCTATTTGAATCTTTATCTTAATCTTTGTAAGATAAACTTCTTAGTTTTACAAACATAACTTGGCAGAGAGGCTGGACTGAACCTGGGTCTCCCACATCCCAGGGGGGTTCCCTAACCACTGGGCTAAAAGTTACAATGTGGACAGTGGCAGCTGCACTACCTCCTCCTCACTCCAAAACCACTCTTCTGCATGCATCCAGGCAAGCACGTTACTCATTTCCACAAGAGATGCCCTCCAGGTGGCTGGTTCCTGTTCATTTCTCTGCTTAGTGATGCATCAATGAGGAGTCCTTGTGCACCTTAGAGACTTCCATGAAAGCTTATGCCCAAATAAATGTTAGCCTCTAAGGTGCCACAAGGACTCCTCATGATTTTTGTGGATACAGACGAACACAGCTACCATTTGACACCTAAGCAGAGATAGGCATCTATCTCAAGAGAGGCAGGGCTTAACATATCCTGCAGCCGCATTTCCCCACTGGCTAGCTCAGGCAGCTCCTTACCTAACATGCTGTCTGTTGTGGATTGTGTTCTAAGACTCCAATTACCACATTGTATAAGGAGCCTAGGTGCTTAATTCAGCTTTGTGGATTGCAGTGCTGTTCTTGAGATTTTTCTAGGCACCTAAAAGTTGCCATTCCCAAGTCTTTTTGTGGATCCCATCCAAGGTTTAATGCTTTGCTAAAATCAGGGCTATAGTGCCATAGGTACGCAAGAGCATATAATCTTGCCATGTCTTTACAAGTGTAGTAGTCATTGGTCCCACGATGGGACTTTTTCTAGCGTAAGGATCAACTCTTAAAAGTACTAGTAGAACTGGCTGCTTCTGAAAAGCTGCCTTTACAGTTTTGTTTAAACTTCCTCGGTGATAAGAGCATCTCCGGGAACAGAAGGGTAGAGGAGCAAGACCATTTCCAATGTACTGAAGCATGGAAGTTAAGCTTGCTGCCCATCCTAATTTACTGCACAGTAAATTAGAAATTCCAGATCAACTGCTATCATAGCTTTAGTAAATGGCTTCAGTGTTACTGGATGAGAGTTTATGGAAAAATTCAATCTACTGTATATGAAAAGACTAGTTTTTTTGGTTTAGTCACCTGACAAATGCAAGAAAGCCACCCAAGATCACCATGCCTGCCACAGACTAGATAATACTATTTCCTTCCCAACAGAATCTTAGTATATTCGTATAAATACGCTTCAGTTCTGATTCTTAACTATTTCTTCATGTACTTAGATACTACTTATAATGCTTAGTCCTGCCACAAGTGCAGGGGACTGGACTAGATGACCTGCTGAGGTCCCGTCCTGTTCTATGAGTTTATATAAATTGGCAATTTTAAGTATTTTTCCCTTAAACTTGCCATCTACTCCTCATGAAACACACACTTTGTTTTGTAAAATTATATAGTGATTTTATTTGACATAAAACACTGCAGCAGCCTCCCTTTAAATTCAGAGATTTCAAATACAAACTCATTTCCACCTGGAAGTGCTTACATGCTGTGTTGAGGGGCATTAAGGAAACCCTAAAATGGGCAGAAGCTAAATATTGTACTTAAGTTCTGTAATTACTACTGGTTATGTTACTGGATGGACTACTCACCCGTCAGCTTCCGGAAGCTCTGACCCTTGTTCATATCTCACAGTTGTCGTCATTTTGCTCTTTTAGTTCTGTTGCTCTTAAAGAATGAATCTAGTGAAAAGTAAAGAGGTTATTTCTTCAAAACATTTTAGATTAAAACATTTGAAGCAATATAGTAGATATGCACTAGCATTCATTAAACTTGTATGTGAAACTCCTATAATCTAAACATTCTGAAAAAGCTTTACTTCATTCCTGAATTTATATAGGTTTACATCACTAATTCAGAAAGTACTAAGCACCTCCCTAACCAAGCATGAATATGTCCACTGACATGCTTAGAAAGTTAAGCACATGCACAAGTACCTTGCTGAACTGGGGTCTAATACAGTAGAACCCCAGAGTTACACACTTCAGGAATGGAGGTTGTTCATAAACATTGAATAAAACGTTATTGTTGTTCTGTGAAGAATTCACAAGTGAACATTGACTTAATATAGCTTTGAAACTTTACTATGCAGAAGAAAAATGCTACTTTTAAACATCTTAATTTAAATAAAGCAAGCACAGAAACTGTTTCCTTGTCTTCTCACTTTAAAAACCCCCTCTTTTTTAGTAAAGTTTACATTTAACACAGTACTGTACTTTTTTTTTTGTTGTCCTGCCTGATTGTGTACTGTATTTAGAGTTCCAAATGAAATATGGTTGACCAGTCAGGTCATAACTCTGGTGTTTATTACTCTGAGGTTCTGCTGTATACCAAAGTTAAGTAATTTTAAAACATTCCATCAGGCTTGTATCTATCCCAAATGGCAGCTGTTTTAGCCATCTTCTCCTTTAAGCCATATATTGCACGGAAAAAGCCAGTACAGATTTAAGTGTTGCTCATCGAAAAGTGACCCAGAAATCCTAAAAATAAGTTCAAATACATTCTACAAGCACCCAATTTAGATTGGGATTTCAGATTTACTCCTTAAATCCATCATGGACTGCCCAAGTACAACCCAAGAAAGCTAGATGTTCTTATCTATGAAGCGCAGATCTACTTCAGAACATGTTTAAAGCAATATTAAATTGAGTATTTGTATTTCAAGGGAATGGAGATGTAGTTTCAAACTGGATCACTGAGAGGATTTTGGCCCAGATCCACAGAGAGACTTAGCCATTGTGATGCTGAGCATCATGGTACCTAGCTTTTAGGTATTTGGGGAAGTGGGGGGTGGAACCACAACCAACCCCCAGTCACAGGAAGAATACTGATCCACAAACCCTGAGTTAGGCACTTAGTTTCCTATACATCAAATGGGGTGCCAGACACTGATTCACAAAGCCAGCACACTAGGTGGAGAGCCACCTAAGCTAGCCAATATAAGACACCAATGAAAAGGGCATGTTTTAAGTCACACCCCTCTCAGAGATAGGCACCCAGGGAAGATACTCATGCAGAGCCTGAAACAGCAACAGCAGGAGGCCTCCCTTATAACCTTGAGTCTAGTGCATAAGGGGACTCACCCACAGTAAGAGACTCCCTGGTGAAGTCCCCTCTCCTCCTGAGGGGAAAGGGATTAGGCCATGCACCCGCCACCTTTCAGATGACTGCCCCAACCTCTGGGATAGTCACTTTCACTAGCCTAATTAATATTTCATTATTCAATTATTTAATTACAGTGGAACAGCTTCAGCAGGAGAGATAGTGAGAGCCCCACATCAGAATCTCCCATAGCCTGGGTGAGTACCCTATGCACTAGGTTAACTTCCCTTAGGGGGAAGATCTTGTAGTGGGCTCTGAGCACACCTACTAGGTCAGGCCCCACATGCGACTTAGGTGGCTGCACATCTACCTTCCGCAGTTTGCAAATCGCTCAGGGATTCAGGCTGGACATCCAGATGCCTATTGTTAGGCAGCAGCAGGTATGCTCAGGCAGGAGACAGGTGCCTAAGAGACTGAGGTGCACCTAGCCAGAGGTAAAAATATAGGCATCTACAAAAGCAGCCAAGCAGGAGTTTTGTGGATCTAAAAATAGGACAGGCTCCTAAGTACCTTCCTGAATTGCACCCTTTGTCACTGATTTCAGACCACACAGCCCAACTTTGGCAAATGAGAATGGATAGGGATAGGCAAGCTAGCCTTGTGGGAAAGAAAAAAGCGTGAGATTGAGGCGATAATGAGGGTACAGGAAAATTACTAGCTACTTCAACACAACTGAGGCATCTCCCCTTCATTGGGCAAACTATTGGGCAGTCAGAGAAGCCCAACGCAAAAGGGATGCAGAACAAATAGAAAAGAGTCCATTTTAGGAAGTTTAAGAAGCTAAACAGACTAAAACCAACATTGCCTGGTGCTGCTTAAGCATTTGTCTCCTCTCAACCCTCCCTTCCACTGACTACAAGGCAATACAGTCTCCTTCCTAGGCCTTTATGGAAGATCATGACATTTGCATGGGCTAACAACGCTTGTGTTGTACGTGAAATTTGTGCGGGCTAACAATGCTGTGCCTTGTGTCTGGCATACGAGCAAGGGAAATGCACTGCCCACGTGAGAGATCCCGGCAGTCTCTTCCCTCACTTGCAAATGACATTCTGATTTGGTTACTGTCGGCCCAGAGTCTGGCACATCAGCAATGAACTTTATGTTACACTGGGTAGGCCAGCTTCTGTGAAGTAACACAGCCGCAGAGAAGACCTGCGCCCTGCAGGAGGTTTAGTTCTGTTCCTGACTGGGAGGAACAAGAGGAGAGAATGTCAAAGGAAATTTTAAATCATCAGCATAGTCCCCAAATTCTCACTGTATCAGGGGCCCACTCCATCCCCAGCGGGAATGACAGGAGGGAGCCCCAGGGCTGTCCCGCGCAGCTCACTGACATCCTGCAGCCCCAGGGCAGGCTGTCTGTGTGTGTGTGTCTGTGTGTGTGGTTTGCCTGGGCCACTAGCCCAGCCACGAGAGCAGAGGCCGGAGGGAGGGATGCGCGTAGCAAGGGAAGGAACGCGGGTGTCGCCACACGACCACAGCCGGCACATCTGCGGCTCATGAGCCGCCGCCGCAGCGGGCCGAGTCAGGAACGGCCCGGATCGGGAAATCGCCGATTGTCTCCATCAGACGACGGCGGCGTCTCACCCCCCCCCCTCCCCGCCCCGGGGGCACGGGGAGGAGCTCAAAGCCGGGCCCCTTGCGCCTGCTAGCTCGGGGGAAGCCCCCTCTCGCACATCGCCCCCTTACCTAGCCTCGGCCGTGGGGCTCTGTGCTGCCGGCTCCCGGGGTGTCTCAGGCGAGGAAGCCGACCCCCTTGCCCCGCGGCCAGGGAGTCTTGTGACCGGCTCAAAGTTTAGCTCGGGCGCGGGCTCCCCTCCCTGGTTCTCTCCGCGCTTTGCAGACTCAGCAGGGCGGGTTTGTTTTTAAACTTCCTACGCTTTGGGGGGAAAAAAAAAACAAAGCAGTCCCTCGCTAGAGTCGTTCGCGCGCCAGCTCTATCCCCGTCCCTTTGGTGCAGCTCGGCGGCAGCCCCCGGCTTTATTGCATGACCGGCTTTATTGCATCCCCTCCCGGCTTTATTGCATGACCGCGTGGGGCAGGCGGTGCGGATTCAGCCTGGGGCTGCGGAGGGCGGGGAACCACCCGCTGCAACTCCACACCTGATTGCCATCCTTGCCGCTCACGCCCTGCCTGCGGCTCGGTGGACGTCAGCAAACTGCTGGCCGGTTGCAAGCCCGGGCAGGCGCTGGGCGACCATTCGGGCAGCGCCGAGGTCTCCCGGGGAGGGAACACCGTGGCCGCGTGGCACCAGGCGGGTCCCTCATCACGAATAGCAGAAGGAGTAGTTGGTTCATCGCATTTGTCGTGCATGGGCCTCAGAGTCCTTAATGCAATGCCAGTGCGTGTCGAGGGGCCCTTCTCATCTTAATGGTGTCGCCCTTTATTTAGAACAACAATTCCAGGCTCTGGCAGGACCCTGCTTCTGCATAAATGCACGAAACTGTATTTGGGCTACTAGGCCCGTGAAGTCTTTTCAATGTGAAGGCTCCTTTTGAAGGATAGCCACCTGGATAAAACTGTACTTGCATACACGTTTGCAGGGTGAGGACCTAGGTTAAGGGCTAGCAGTTTTGCTTTGACCCCTCAGCTAGTCCAGATGGAGGGTAAGGGCTGGGAAATGCCCAGCCTGGAAATCACTATTGCTTAAGGACCTGATCCAGCTCCCACTGGCTTTCCTGAGAGGGAACATGTCAGGAAAACTAAGCACATGGGTGCTTGCAGGATCTTATCCTAAGTCAGTAATGATTGCAATAAATGCATACCTATCACATTCAGGTTGGGACTTTCTTCTAAGCTATTGGCTTTTTATAGGATTAGTTCATTAATATGGCATAGCACTTTGAAAATGTGAAGTGCTCTATAAGGCCCCCGTCCTGTAATGTGATGTACGCAGGCAGACCCCTCCACCTACCTGAAGCCCTGTTGAAGTCAATGGGGCTTATGGGCACGCAGGGCTCCATCCACATGCATAACATTGCAAAATAAGGGTCCACGTGCCAAGGGTCTATCTTCTTTTATGGTTCCTGTCACCTTGCCAGGTAAGAATGCTTTTGGATCACTTTGGATGCATAATTATAAGTTATCATTCTGGAAGCCCTTTGCTGCTAATACATGTCAGTAAAAATGCTGTCATCCTCTCTCTAATTTGTTTCTGTAAATCTATGCACTATATATCTGCCCTTTGGCCATCCTAGTACACTTTCTGTCCAGTTTATGGTGTTTGTCATATAGGCCTCAATCCTACAAAGCTTTATGTTTTACTTAGGGGTGACATTGACACAGCTATATCAGGCTGTGAATGCTAGGCCTATAACAGGGTTTAAAAGAGAACTGGATAAATTCATGGAGGTTAAGTCCATTAATGGCTATTAGCCAGGCTGGGTAAGGAATGGTGTCCCTAGCCTGTGTTTGTCAGAGGAGGGTGATGGATGGCAGGAGAGAGATCACTTGATCTTTACCTGTTAGGTTCAATCACTCCGGGGCACCTGGCATTGGCCACTGTTGGTAGACAGGATACTGGGCTAGATGGACCTTTGGTCTGACCCAGTATGGCCTTTCTTATGTTCTTATATCAGGAGTGTGGAAAATCCATACACCCCTCCAAGAAATGTAGCTATACCAACCTAATCCCTGGTGTAGATAGTGCTCAGTGAGGGGAATTAACTACAGTGATAGAGGAACCCCACCTGTTGCTGTAGTGAGTGTCTACACTGAAGTTCTACAGTGTGCTGCAGCTGTGTCACTATACCATTTTAAGTGTAGACATACCCTTAACTTGCTGTACTATGAGTGTGAGTCATCCCATTGAAGCGAATCATCCCAATGAAGCCAATGCAATGACTTGCAATGTGTACATGGGACTCACTGCTCACAATATATAACACATAGTGTGTAAAGTTAAGCACACGCATACATCTTTGTAGGCATGGGGCCTTTGATTGTAAACTCTGAGAGGCAAAGTGTTCTGGGTTATTTTGTGCCTTCAACAGCACCAAACACAATGTTACCATTTAAGATTAAGATTCATTAACAATATTCTAATTTGAGTAGTTCACTATTTACCTCCTAGTCAAGAAAAACAACTACTTAAAAAAAAAGATGACAAAGAGTCTTGTAGCACCTTATAGACTAGCAGATGTTTACGAGTATAAGCTTTCATGGTCAAAGACCCACTTCGTCAGATGAATGTTGTGGAAATCTCCAGAGGCAGGTATAAGTATGTAGGCAGGAATCAGGCTAGAGATAACAAAGTAAATTCAATCGGGGAGAATGAGGCCCACTTCCAGCAACTGATCTGGAAGTGTGAACACCAAAAGAGGAGAAACCTCTTTTAATACTGAACAACTACTTTTCTGATGATCTTAAGGCCTTATCTACATAGGAAAGCTTTACCAGTTATACTGGTAAAAATTCCCATGTGGACACTCTTGTTCCAGTATAGGATTGCCTTTTTTCAGTTTATCTTAAATCTCTTCCCAAGGAACATAGAATAAACCCCTCCTCCCCACCAGAAAAGAGGCAATCTTATACCAGAATAGTAGTGTTTACATGAGTCTTGTACAGATATAACTGTACTGGTTTAAATTCACATCTTAGATTATACTGGAAAACTTATCTGTGTAGACAAAGCCTTAGCATTTTTGATTAGGTGGGCCTGGGTGATTAGCCTTGTTAATTTGTCCCTGCTTATTTTAGTTGGTACCTTTCACTACAAGAACACTCTGGATTATATTTTTGTAGATTTTTTTCTAGTTTTTCACAGACTATAAGGGTGTCTGGCTCAGATCCCCAAAGGTATTTAGAGATCTGAGCCTCTGACACTTGAAACATTTTCTCTATTGATTCAGCCCTTTTCCACTGGGCAACTTCTGCCTTCTTTTAGAGGAATATTTTCGAAGAGGGAGTTTGGCACCCAATTGTCATTTGAAAATGTCTTTATTACAAAGAGACCTGAAATTAGCCACACTGTGTGGGTTTTTTCCACAACTGTAACTCTTTGTCATTAGTGATTTGTCATTAAAAAATGGCCTTCCTTTTGTGTCTCAACATCACTCATGATTTCAACACAACTCCCAAAGCAATGTTCACTGCAGCTGCACGGCCCAGCAGAGGGAGCTCAAAGTGTGCTTTAGTAGATCTTGTCCAAGAGGTGGTCACAGGGTTTGAGTTTGTTTGTTTAGTTGTAAATTTCTCAGTGATGAAATGGCAGGAATCACTGTTTTCTAAAAACGAAAGAAAATCCCTTTGATGAATACTTAGAATTTGGAGCACTTTTATGCATGAAACTGAAACAAATGGAAGGTAAGGTATATTTTACACTTATAACCTGTAAATGGTATCTTTTAAAATGTGTTTTTCCCCCTTTCTTGGTCAGTTTTCCTGTTGCTTAGTCCTACTAAGTGATCTTCATATGAAAACTGCCTCTCTGCATTATAGTTACTATATTTATACCTGATAACATAAATTCCTTAAACTTTTCACAAATTCCCATACTAACCAAACAACAAAACCTTGATTTGGTTTGATATATTGGATTAGGATTGTTGCAGCCACGAGTTAAAGTAGAGAGGTACATATGAGACTGAAGAGGGGAGGGAAACAGACCGAGCCCAAGCTAAGTGTAATGAACATAGGGAACAAGCCACTATTAAGATCAATAAGTATAGTAAGTTGTAACTTATGTAAGGTCAATAAAAAAATTAATTAAATAAATGTGTCTAAGAAACAGCTAGATATTTCTGGAAACTAGTAAGATGATGAGAAGATGAGGAGGAGCTTTTATATTTGCCCTTTTGGCAATAAAAGTTTTTACATGTGCTAGGTTTTTTTCCTAAGGGCCTGATCCTACAATCCTTGTGGACACACAATATGGATTCATTTCAGCTGGGGATTGTGTGTGTGGAATGGATTCAGGATCAGAAGGAAACTATTTAGAGGATAGTGTGTAAATGCAATAGCTTGATTTCCCCTGTTCTGTATTCCTTGTGTAATAAAGTAGGAATGTGATGTTTTGTGATGCATGGTTCAATTGAGATGCTGACTTTTCTCAAGAATCATTGTGCTCAGAATATACAAGTATCAAGGGTGAGGGGACAATTTGAAAGGCCTCTGGGTCTGATTCTCTGTTGCCTTTTACACCAGTTCTACGGGCATAAAGGAGCCATAAACCAGCCAATATGCTTCCTACATAATAGAAGTGGACTTAAACCAAAATCTGAGATCAGAACATCTCTGACTTTTCATTGTTCAAAATATGTATCCAGTTCTGACTTTTGTGCCTTGGGCCTCATTCTAATTATTAGTACTTTTATTATTACTAATTGTTCTGCACTGTCTATGCTTTACCAGTGTTGCCAGCTCTCATGGTTCATCATGAGACTTGAAATACTTGGTGTATTTTCTTAAAGCCCCAAGTCTTGAGGGTAAGTGATTATATTAGAATCTTAGCTTTCATATTTTGAATAAAAGTACATACCTAACCTTCACCTTTGTGGAGGAAGGCTTGAAACCATGACCTGAGTGTATCCTAAATGGTCAGAAGGTTGAAGACAAATAAATAGAACCACAAATGTTTAGTTTTGAGGGTTCTAAGTGAGATTTTTATGCTGATCTTATTATACTTGGAGGTCCAATTCATCCTGGGGTTTACAGTACTGCTTTACAGCCATTTAAAAAGACATGAATCTGGTTCTGATCTCAAAGCTATTTTCAGAAGTGTGAATTGACAGTGGTCCATTACTAGACAGAAATGATAATGCAGGAAAGGCAGAAGTGTTCAAGAAATACTTCTGTACTTGGGAAAATGTGGGATGATGTATTCATATTATATGATAATGACGATAAAACACTTTCCATAGATGTAGTTTAACTTCTGTATTTGGGAAGGCAGTTCCAATCAGCCCAACCGAACCATGGGGGAGGGGGTGGGGAGGCACAAATTCTGCACGTGCCTGAGGCTTGCAGTTTAGGGGAGACAGTGCCACTGGTTTCCCAGATTTACACTCATGATTCCAACAGTCACTCAGGAGAATGTTAAAAGACAGCTACTAATGTTCTACATTTTAAAATCAGCAGGTCAAGTTAATTTGTATCTGAGAGTTTTAAAAGAACTGGCCAAGAACCTCACTATATCATCATTGTTAATGTTCAATGTTTTGAAACAGTGGGGAAGTTCCACAAGACTGGAAAAAAGCTAGTGTTGTGCCAATATATTAAAAGGGTAAATGGGATTGTCATAAGTATAAAGTAGCCTAAAATTAGTGTTTACCTGTAAGGGGTTAAGCTAATGGTAACCTAAAAGGTGGACAACTAACCAATAAGAAATTCCTCAAAAGACAGAAGGATTTTAAGTTTCAGTTTCTCTCTGGGTCTCTCTCTGCTCAACTCGGCTATGGAATAAACCACACCTATTTCTTTTACTATAACTATCAGTTTTTTATCAAGTAAGGTAGTAAGTAAGTTTACCTTCTTTTTATCACTTAAAAAACTCTTCAGTTGGTAAAAATTTATCTCTGTGTTTCTCTAATACTGTAAGCTTCATCAGGAGGAGAAATTCGGGGAGGGGGTTGTCTGTAACTCTTTATTAATTATTGTAAATGCTGTTCTATTAATGGTTATAAGGGATTTATTCCTTTCTTTTTTTCTTTTATTAAAATCTTTCTTTTAAAAATCTGACTGCTTGTTTCCCATTGTGTAAAATCCTGGTTTTGGATCAGGCACGTCTTGCAAAATCAGGCAAAATTTGTTTTTTTTCTCTCAAGCTTCCCAGGGAAGGAAAAAGTTTGGGGATTTAGTGGAAAGGAAAAGAAGGGTCCCAAACTACCCTAGCCTTAGTTTGGTGGTGGCAGCGTACCAGGTCCAAACACAAAAGAAGTTGTGTTCTGGAAAAAAACATTTTAACCCAAATTGGTAAAATAAGCTGGGGGGGGTATTTTTTTTTCATGCGGGTCCCCACATCTGTACCCTAGAGTTCAGAGTGAGGAGGCAATCCTGATATGGTGGCAGTGGTGGGATGAAATTTTGTGAATCTAAAAAACAGAATTTTGCAGAAAGCAGTTTAAATTTCCACAGTTACTGAAAACAAGCAGTTTTTTTCTGAGGTAAGAATGCTAATGACCACTCAGCAAGAACAAAGCAGGGAAGAGTGCTGAGGTAAACACCACAGGGGATCACTCTGGTGAAACTTGTTCCACAGGTTTTGGAGCTGCAGATAGCTCCAAGCTTTGTCTTTTTCAACTGCCTGAGGGCAGAGAGCTGAAGGGTTTGGGGTTTTTTTGAGAGGGTTTTCTCCTGCTGGATAGCAGAGAGTAGCCCAGGTTTGCAGTTAAGAGTTTAATAGGCTCGTTAAGTGCTAGGTAACCATCCCAGGGGTCCCTGTGGGGGGGAGAAAACTGGCCAATCCAGTTCTCTGAGAATTGGATAGGGGGTCTTTCTCCCTCTGCTGGTAGGATTAAAACCCTGCTGAAAATTTTCCAAGTGATATCTTTGTAATTAGTTTAGGGAGTGTAGTAGGCTGAGTACAGTAAAGCAGGAAAATGAGTACCTGTGAAGCAACTGCTAAGCTAGAGCTGGCTAAACTGGAAGCATTAGAAAAAGAACATCAAAGGCTGATGGAGAGAGAGGAAGCAGCCCAAAAGAGAGAGGCAGCCTCCCATAAAAGGGCTATGGAAGCCCAGATTGAGAGACAGAAGCATGAACTGGCTGTTTTGGAGCTGCAGAGACAATTTCCTCCAGCTGCTGGCTCCACTTCCCCAAAAATCCACAAATGGGAGCGACTGTGCCCACAGTATGATGAGTCCAACAACATTGCCGAATATTTCATCACCTTTAAGAGACTGTGCACTCTACATAAAATCCCTGAAGATCAAAAGATGACCACATTGATAGCAAAATTGACTGGCTGAACTCTGGACATCTTCAATAAGATGCCTATTGAAGATGCTTCAAACTATGGTAAATTTAAGGGTTTGGTTTTAAAACAATTTCAAGTTACACCTGACACTTACAGAGTAAAATTTAGAGCCCTTAAGAGAGGGGCTGGACTAAGTCATCTGGCTTATGTAAACCATATGAAGGATCTGTTAGATAAATGGGTCAAAGGAAGGGGTGTAACTACCTTTGAAGGAGTATGTGATTTAGTTCTACAGGAGCAGTTCCTGACTATGACCAGTGATGATGTAAAACTGTGGTTATGGGATACGAAAATGGACTCAGCAGAAAGTCTTGCTGCTTATGAGGATCAATATGAGCAGTCCCAGATTGCCAGAGAGGCGGGGAAAATCGGGACACAAGGCGGGGAAGTGGCAGAAAAGAAAAAACCTAATAGTGGCTGGAGTGGATCCCAGAAGGGGCAACCCGGGACCACATCCTATCAGAGGAGGCAGCCCCAGACCCCACCTACCTCCCAAGAAAAACCCCTAATACCTCATCATTCCACACCACCAGTCTCCAGCAACCAACCTCGAACCAGTGACCAGTCAGCTGGGCGATGTTTTAAATGTCATGAGCTGGGGCATATTAAGGTCAACTGCCCCAAGAACACCAACCGAACGCTGTGCATTACCCCGAAGCCACACTCAAGGTCCTCAAGCCCAGATACCTCCCAGATACTCTCAGAGTGAAGGGAAACTGTGAGAGTGGGCGGAAAGAAGGTTACAGCATGGAGGGACACTGGAGCTCAGATGTCATTTATCCACCAATCCTTAGTGAACCCCAAGTTAATCAACCCAGAGGTTAAAGTGACAATTCAACCCTTCAAGTCAAAATCTCTCAACTTACCTACAGCCAATTTACCTATCCAGTACAAGGGCTGGTCAAAAGGTGAACTTTTGCAGTCTATAACGATTATCCCATTCCCATGCTGCTGGGGGATGATCTAGCCAATCATGTGAAGCTAGCCAAGAGGATGGGAATGGTCACCCGCAGCCAGGCTAAGCAAGCCTGCACACCTATCCCTGTTCATGAGCCTTCCACCAGGGGCCCAACTGGGTTACCAAAGACCCCAATGACAATGGTGAAGCCGAATTCCCTACCAACGACTGAAACAGCCGTGGAGAATCCAGTCCCAGAGACACAGCCCAAGCCAGTCCCCGGACCGGAACTGGCAAAGCAACCAACACCTGAACCATCGCCAGCACTGAGCCCAGCGCTTGCAACCCCATCTATCACTCCACCCCCAGAGGGCGACCTCGAGCCAGCACTGACAGCAGCAGCTACACTAACCCAAGAGGCTCAGCTGGAGCCTGAAATGCAACCAGGTGCACCAGCGGAGAGCGGTCCACCGCCAGTGGAAACAACCCCATCACCTCCATCACTTCCCGAGGAACCCAACCCAAGTCCACAACCCAGTAAGGAACTAATATCTCCAGCAACAAAAGAACAGTTCCAGGCCAAACAGAAAGCAGACAAAAGCCTCCAAAAAGCTTGGACGGTGGCACGGAGCAACCCACCGCCTCTCAGCAATATCAATCGATCCTGGTTTGTGGTCAAAAATGGACTTCTATACAAGAAAACTCTTTCTAGGGGACACCAGAAAAACTGGCAGCCTCAAAGACAGTAGGCAGTTCCAGCTAAGTACCCGGTAAAGCTCCTGAGCTTAGCCCACAATCACCCTAGTGGTCATGCCGGGGTGAACAGAACCAAAAACCGTGTGGGAAAGTCATTCCACTGGAGGGGGATGGGCAGGGACATTGCTCATTATGTCCAGTTTTGTAAGGTGTGCCAAAAAGTGGAAAGCCCCAAGACCAGGTAAAGGCCCCTCTCCAGCCACTCCCCATAATTGAGGTTCCATTCCAGCAAGTAGCTGTGAATATTCTGGGTCCTTTCCCAAAAAAAACACCCCAAAAAAAGCAGTACATACTAACTTTCATGAATTTTGCTACCCAATGGCCAGAAGCAGTAGCTCTAAGCAACCCCAGGGCTAAAACTGTGTGCCATGCATTAACAGACGTTTTTGCCATGGTGGGTTGGCCCTCCGACATCCTTACAAATTTGAAAACCAATTTCCTGGCAGGGACCATGAAAAGTCTGTGGAAAGCTCATGGGGTGAACCACTTGGTTGCCACCCCTTACCACCATCAAACAAATGGCTTCGTGGAATAGTTTAATGAAACTTTAGGGGCCATAATACAAAAATTTGTAAATGAGCACTCCAATGATTGGGACCTAGTGTTACAGCAGTGGCTCTTTGCCTACAGGGCTGTACCACATCCCAGTTTAGGGTTCTCACCCTTTGAACTTGTGTAGGGCCGTGAGGTTAAAGGGCCATTACAGTTGGTAAAACAGCAATGGGAGGGGTTTACACCTCCTCCAGGAATTAACATTCTGGACTTTGTAACCAACCTACAAAACACCCTCCGAACCTCTTTAGCCCTTGTTAAAAAAACCTAAAAAATGCTCAGGCAAAGCAAAAGGCCTGGTATAATAAACATGCCAAAAAACGTTCCTTTAAAGTAGGGGACCAGGTGATGGTCTTGAAGGCGCTTCAAGCCCATAAGATGGAAGCGTCATGGGAAGGACCCTTTACGGTCAAGGAGCGCCTGGGAGCAGTTAACTATCTCATAGCATTCCCTAACTCAACCCTAAAGCCTAAAGTGTACCATGTTAACTCTCTAAAGCCTTTTTATTCCAGAGAATTAAAGGTTTGTCAGTTTACAGCCCAGGGAGGAGATGACGCTGAGTGGCCTAAAGGTGTCTACTGTAAAGAAAACAGTAACGGTGGCGTGGAAAGGGTAAACTACTCAAACGCATGCAGCGCCGGCAAATCAAAAAGCTGTGCACTAGCTTCATGCCACTATTCTCAACCACCCCAGCACAGACTGAACGGGCACACCACTCCATTGACACAGGTAATGCCCACCCAGTGAGAGCCCAACCTTACCAGGTGGCTCCTCACGGCAAAGCTGCTATAGAACGGATGACCTGGGTAATTATAGAATGTGAGCCTGAGGTTGACTTCAAGCAAAATAGTGGAACAGTTGATATAAGAACTTGATTATTAAATAATTAATATAATTAATGCTGATCAATATGGGCTTATGGAAAATAGATTTTGTCAAACTAATTTAGTATCTTTTTTATTTGAGATTACAAGTTTGGCTGATAAAGGTAGTATGTTGATGTAATATATTTAGACATCTGTAAGATATTTGTCTTGGTACCACACAACATTTTGATTAAGAAACTAGCAAGATACAAAATTAGCCTGACACGCATTAAATGGATTAGAAGCTGGCTAACTGACAAGTGCAGTGTGTGGCTCTAATGGTGCAAGTGGCGCACTTGTGCCATGGCCCACAGGGTTATGGGGGTACGCTTTACCTGCTGTGATGCCACTCATTCAATGCCACTCACCCATATTTGGCCCTGCCACCTCTCTGCCAGATGGAGCGGGGCTGAACCAAACCCGAGCACTGCTGCGACCCCATGTGCCGGGTTGCAATACATTTCTCCTCTTGAATTTGGCCCACTCCTTGTGCAGGATGGGCGATGGGAGTGAGCAGAGTCTCAGGGAAGTGAGGATCAGGCAGAACTATCCTAGCCAGGATGGGAGTGGAGCAGTTAGCCGGGGGCTTCCAGTGAGTGGTCAGGAAGGTCTGGAGGACAGTGGGTGAGGGGCTGGGAGCAAGTTGTTGATGGGCTATGGGGTGAATAAGGAGCACTGGGGGACTGTGGGGTAAGTGGTTGGGGTGAGTGGGGGATGTTGAGGCTGGTGGAGTGAGTTGTGGGGTTTATGAGGGAAGGGGAATATGGGGGAGGGTAGGTTGGAGCTCGGATGTTGGACATAAACAGAATTTTAGATTCTGGAATTAGAAAGGGGCCCTTAACCTATTCTTGCACCGGGTACCTCTGGGGCCATGTCAAATCACTGGATAGATCTCAAAATGAAACTGTAAGTGGCCAATCATCATCAAGTGGTGGTGTTTTCAGTGGGGTCTCACAAGGATCAGTTCTTAGCCCTACACTGTTTAACATTTTTATCAGTGGCCTGGAATAAAACATAAAATCATCATTGATAAAATTTGCAGATGATATAAAATTTGGGGGAGTGGTAAATAGGAAGCAGAAATTTGATAATCAAGAGCTCCTCAGTGTAGAAACAAAGGTATAACACAATCCAATGGCTGGAAGTTGAAAGTAGGAAAATTCAGACTTTAAATAAGGTATACATTTTTAACAGTGAAGGTAGCTAACCATTGGAACAATTTACCAAGGGTTGTAGTGGATTCTACATCACTCGGAATTTTAAAATCAAGATTAGATGTTTTCTAAAATAAATGCTCTAGTTCCAAATCCTATGGCCTGGAGGTTGGACTATATGAGCACAACGATCCTTTATAATCTATGAATCTATTATTTCAATGCAGCTACTCCTGATTTTCCCTGATATACGTGAGATCAGAACCAGGTCCATGATCCTTGCCTTGAGGTACTTACACTCTGATTAAATTTGTGACAACAACCCATTAGATTCACATATACTACATACACAGTAGCTAAATGGTCAGAGTGATCTATGTTTACTCATTTGAACATTACTGAAATATTGTAACTTAGCAACTTTCTCCCACCACTACTTTTCCTTTCTGCCTCAAAGTGCTTTGTGAAGTCTTGGCTATATACTCCTCTGCAAATTCAGGGACCACTTTAAGTGAATCAGTCCTAATTGCAGTGTGACACCCTGGCACCCCCTGTTTACCACTGTCATGTAATTAGGGTATGTTTTGTACAAAGTGAGCCTTGTGAGGTATCATTGTAAAAATATTGATCAGCTAGATATTAATATCTCATTGGATTATATGTGCTACCATCTCATGTGAAGCTTGGGCTATGTATGTGCTACTGAAACATGGAGGTTGAGAACACCCGCAAGCTGCCCTTCAGGTACAACAATAGAAAGGCCAAACAATGTTAATGGCTTATTGAGGAAATAGATACAGGCACAAGGATTACACCAGGAACTGTGTACAATAGAAACCTCTCAGAGATAGCACTGCACAATGGAGACTCTTGGCCCAGGTCACAGCAAAAAAACTTTCCAGCACGCGTGAAGAAGATATAAAAGGGAGAAATGACATCATGAGGGGACCTCACTCTCCCAACAACAACACACCTAAAAGTACTGGAGGAAAAGGACTGAACTCAGGGGGAAGGAGAAGTGCTGTTCCCAAGCTAAAGGATTTTCTAGTCTGTGTATGGAAACTTGGTGGACTGCTTGTAAGATCAGTCAGGGTGAGAGACTATGATTCACCCTATCTAATATTGTAGGCTTAGCTTGTGTTTTGTTTTATTTCTTGTGGTGATCTACTTTGATCTGTTTGCTATCACTTATAATCACTTAAAAGCTATCCTTCTGTAGTTAATAAATCTATTTCAGATTTTACCTAAAACCCTGTGTTGTTTGAAGTGCAAAGGGGATAAATCTCAGCTCATGAGCAAGAGTTGGTGCATGTCCACTTTCCTTTGTAGTGGACCTTTCTTACGTGGCAGACTGGGTAATAAATTCATACTGGTCGGGTTTTGACCATGGCAGGGTGATACAGCTGTGGGGTCTTAGCTGTGGAGCTGGGAGTATTTTGGCTGTAGCTTCTCTATTATGGGTTCATGAGTGGCCGGGCAGAGCATTCATGAGCACAGGTGGGTATGGTCCCTGCCTGTGGTGTGAGTCTTAGCTTGGAGGGCTTTGCAGCTTGTCACAACATCATAGTGCAAGAGGGAACCAGAGTGAGAAAGAGGGCTCAGCTGTACCTCAGTTCCAGGTGGCACCCCCGGGGGAGGACACCTGTCACATGCAGTTCATGAAAATCCAGTTTACTAGCAACAAATCGAGCATGCAAGATACTGTGCATGTATTTACAAGTACCAATAATAATAGATACCTCCAAAAAAGTGTGCAGTGGATTACATAGCACTTTTCAGCTATAGAGCTCAAAGCACTTTACTAAAGAGGGTATCATTATCCCCATTTTACAGAGGGGGAAACTGAGGTCCAGAGAGGTCCAGACTAATCCATGGTCACCCAGGTCAGTGGTAGAGCTAGGAACACCCAGTTCTTTTGAGTCCCCTTGTAAGTGGTGTAAAAATGGGGGCAATGTGTAAAAGAGTTAATATTTGCAGACAATATGACTGTGGTGCCCAGCATTTTACAAAGAGCGAATCTGACCTAGTTCTAAAAAGTTGAATGAGAATTAATATTGCAGTTCATGTATCCCCCACGCATATTCCTGGAAAAGAAAATGCTTTTGCAAATGTGCTGTCAGGGGATTTCAACATCTGTGAGGAGGTATCATTAGAGAACCACACAATGTTCAGATTTGCTTAGGATGACTCAATTATTTTTAAGCAGAAGCCAAATGGAGCTATACACAGACACACTCTTCTGTTACAGCTGCCTCACATGATCATCACATCACACCAGGTCTTTGCCTCACATCTCTGTTATCCCTAGGGTTTGGTCTAAACTGGGAAAATAAGTCATGTCTGAAAATGTTTAAACAAATATGTTTTAACTAATATGATTATAAACATGACTTGGGCCCACATCCTCAATTGTATTTAGGTGCTTAACTCCCATTGATTTCAATGAGAGAGAGATTCATAAACCCCTTTCAGATTCTGAGCTTTGGCACCTAGTGTAGACAGAGCAGGTTATGTTTAAAAGCCTATTAGCTGATCATGATCAACCCTAGACTCTTGCATAGAGAAGAGTTAACATGTTTTCAAACATGACATATCTACCCAATCTAAACTAGTCTCATGCTTCTGCATGAGTTTTGCCTCAGTAAGGAGGCAGTTAAAAGTCAACAAGGAGGTCAGCATTTGTCCCAGGGCTAATAAATGGCAACTTTTAAAAACCTAATTTAGAGACCAAACCAAGAATCTGGTGGAAGCACAATAAGATCCTCTGTGGGGATATCTGATAGTGGATCCCAAGCTAATTGTCAGGCTTGCAGAGGTGGGAGCCCTGTGCAGGCAGGGGAGTAGAAAACGGGAGAAAGTACAAAGATCAGAGACTTTTGATTTCTGTGAAGGGTTTGGAGAGTCCTTCAGGAAGGGGTGGGATATTAAACCCTGTTCCTGTAAGCACTTGTGCACATACTGAATTTTATACACAGGAATAGTTTCTTAGTACCAAAGGGCCTACGCACATATGTAGCGTTAAGCATGTGCTTACGTGCCTGCAAAATGGTGGTCTTTATTTGTGTGGTCTTTATTTGTTTTAAAAGGAGTTGGGTTGTCATGTATCTTTTAAGATTGTGCTCTCAGTTACACCCAGGCAGCCCATTGACATCAACAAGCAATAGGCGAGAACAGCAATTGTGAGTATTGGCTGACTAGATCTAACTAAAAAGAGAGATTGTTAACAGATGAAAAGTCAGGAGTGCTAATAATTCAACATCTGGGAACCATTAGCTTAGCCTCTTTGGCCCAGATTCACAAAGGTATTTAGGCACTTAAGTCCCACTGATTTCAATGAAAGTTAGGAGTCTAAATATGTTTGATGAGCTGGTCTTTTTGAAGTCAGTGAAGACTGGGGAAGGAAGTGAAGTGCTCTGCAGGGTAGAATCCAGAAGGAGGAAAAGGGGGAGGAGAAATTTTGTTCATTTAATTTCATAGTTTAAAAAACTGCCAATTAAAACAGGGCTACCTCCAAAGCTGAAGAAAAAGCATTCATTTGATAATAAATAATATTTGTGGCTAAGAAATGGGTGAAGAGCACTGAGTTATTAGGGGATACACAGGAACACTATTTTTATTAATAAGACACTACTATTGCACTTCTGTAATAGAATTTTTTTCAGTAATAATATGGGAGCTATGCAGAGACAGAGTGACTTATCATTTGCCTCAGTAGCTATCCTCTCAAGTGACCAAGCAATTGCGTTGTAAAATGAAGCATTTCTCCTATTCTCCTGAGAATAAATATTATTTGGCCATAATGCAGATGGAGGGGCCTGTCTCTTATTTTTTGCTCCATTCATCACAAATCATCTTGTTTTTGTTAACTAGAAAGCCCGATCTTCCCATTTTGAGGTTAGTTACACAACCACAACCCTTCTGAGGCTTCAATGTAATGGAGTCTTGCTTAATATCCTCATTTTTTACTCTCCAGTTCAGATTTCCTGTCCTTTGGCGTTCGAATTTCTGTTTTCTATATTTTTAGACATAAACCAGATTAAACAACAATGAAAATAAACACTGAGTCCAAAAGTCTGCATTCATACTATCTTATGGAATTTATTGTAATTAGCATGGCTGTATTAAATTTGTAGGGAAACACCCAGGAGGAAAGTCAACTTCAGTGATTCATTTAAATGCTTAAACAAATCATTCTTTATTGAATTTTACAGTTAAATAATGTGAATAATGATGCATGGCAATGGAATCTTTCCCTTTTAAGGACCATCATTGGTATAAACATGATTTTAGTCTCCTCCTACTCAGAACAAGTAGGATTTATATTAAATAACAATGAAGCAAAGTGATTAGCATTTGAGCAACTGTTTAATGCAAGAAATTCCAAATATACTTTTAGGCTTGGCAGAATTTTATTTTTATGTTTTTATAATTTTGATGAATAATATTGATGTTTATTTTTAAGCATTTATGTTGTTTAAATTTTCACAATTGTGAAAAATTCTGGGTGTTAAGCTTTTTTTTTTTTCAATTTTTATCAATTTAATTTTCCACAGTTGTGGGAAACTATGGGTTTAAGATGTTGGGGGAGGGGTTGAGGTTTGTGGTGTTTTTGCACATTTGCTTTTTTATTTATACAAAATATTGTTATGCAAAAGATTGTGGACAGTTTTGCCATTTGACTCATGTTCGTTTCCAGAGCTTGACTTTAATCTGTTTACATGTATTTCAGTGTGGTAACTGAACAGCCTTGGCACATTTTGGCTTTACCCTGGGGCCCTGCCCAAATGTGTCCTTCCCACACCCTTCAGCAGGAAGGTGCACCCATTGCTTGCCTGACTGTTGCCCCCCACTTCAGAGCTGAACTGTGTTTCAGTGGTGGATGACGTGTGTATGGAATATAAAGCCAAATCTTGCAGTCTTTACTCCAGCAAAACCCTGTGAAGTTAATGAAAGCTTTTCCTGACTGCAAGATTTCAGCCAACTAGTTTGTAAGGAACTCTATAAAGAGCTATTACCAGTTAAATAACATGCACTGTAAGTGGTAAATGCATCTGTGGGAGCCAGAGGGGCTTGCTTAAGTGTCATTCATCCCATCAGGGAGACACTGACCTAGGAACCCTAACGTAGGTCTCCCCATGACCCTTCGTCTGGACCAGTTAGTCCCAGCCCTTTCTGAGCTGCATCTTCTTTTAATTTTGTACTCCATGTCATTTCATGCACCTTTTTTAATAAGTCCTGTTGCACTTATAGAGGACTTCATTGTGGCTGTGTTTTTGGTGGAGTTAAATAAGCACATAGTACAGTAAATTCCTTATTCTCCCCAGGCTACATGAAATGGATACAATGAGATCCTGGTTGCTGTTGCTACTTCTGCTTGTGAGCTTGTGTTCACCTGCACCTAGACTTTCGGTAGGTATCACTTGACTATAGTCTGTATCATCCCTGATAGCTGATTACTATTTATTATTTCCAGGAGCACAGTGTGCTAGGCACAGTAAAAACACAATCAAAGACATGGCAGTCTCTGAATAATGCACTCTCTAAAAAGATAAATCAGACAGAGGGATGTAGGAGTGGAGGAGGAGGTATTACAGCATGCAGGTAAAACAGTCAGGTGAGAATTAGCTGCATCCGGGTAATAGTGTTTGCATAATATAGAGGGTTGGGTTTCATTGTGATTGGTGTGTATGGGGACATTATATTGTAAGATTGATAGACTCTGCCCATAACCGTGCCACAAATCAGTCAGTCAGTTTTTTGTAGGCATCACTAGTGGAAGGTGGTCTTCAGAATGTATTTGAAAGCAGAGGGAGGAATAGTTGTGTGGATGAGATCTGCAAATAGCTCTTTTGGGGCCTGGTCATGAGAGGTGTGAAGCACCTGCAACTCCCATTTAGTAATGTATTTGTAGTGTATTTCTCAGAGTGCCAAGCATTCAGATTCCATAAAAGTAGCTGGAGAGGAAGGATGGCCATAGGATTACAGAATAGCATTGTCGGATCCACATTGTCTTCGTGCCTGTGCCATGCCCGTGTTCTCCATGTGACCTCAGGCAAATCACTTCACCTCTTTGTGGCTCAAGTTCACGACTGCAAAATTGGGATAACGGTTCCCCCCCCACACCTCACAGATGTTCTTTGGAAACTGCTTTGAGATGGAAGGTGCTTTGAACAGGAAGCATTATCTGATACCAGAGTATTTCCACTACAAAGTGCTCAGTCCTCTGAGTTGCCACAACTCCCTTTGACTTTGATTTTTCCACAATAAAGAGGAATACATGTTATTTATACAGAATGTACATTCTCACCTAGTTTGTTATGATACAAACATCCAGCCATTAATATTTTAAATGTATTTTCTTAGAGGAGCCTTTCTTGAGCTAACTTTCCATAACATTTAGGGTCAGATTCAGAATCCCTTACTCAGGCAGAATGCTATTGCATTACATAGGCAGCCTCAATGACCTTGTGTCTGGAGAAAACTACTATTGAACCTGACGAAAGCTATCAGAACTGATCCTGGGAGGTGCTATGAATCATAGCTCCAGAAAAATGTCAGGCCTAGTCCTACATGCCGTTACTCGCTTGAGTAGTCTTTACACAGATAAAGAAAACAAATGCATTTAAAATAATAACTGTCAAAATTGCTATTTTTATGATGATATGAGAGAAAAATCTAAATAAGTAACACATTGCGTCTCTGTCATGCTGCCTTTCCATGCGTACCTCTGTTGGCTCTAACTCATCCTTAAATCCCTGTTTTGGAACTGAGGCCTGTTGGAATAGACACAAGTAACCACAGATTGTTTTCATAAACTAAGTTGACTTGATATTACTGAGGATAGTGTGGCAATAGCCTTATGAAGAGTAAACAAGAGCTCTGCGGTCAGGGAAGAAACAGAGAAAACCAACTGGAACAAACTGATTACTACTTCTTTTTTCCCCATTGGGTGTCAAAAGGCAGGACGGCAAGAGCACAGCTATAGGCAGCCCAGCAGTCTCTGGGTAAGTGTAAGGGGCAAGTAACGTTCCTACAGACCACAAAAAAGAGTGACTGTATTGTGGAAATAACCCAAGGGGTTTTTTTCCAAATGTGGTATAAGGCCATAAGTATTCACAACCTGCTTTCAATAAACCATAGACCAGCACTAAACACGTGACCCCACCTGCATTACATACTTAAGACTGGCAAATTAAAAACTGCTCATGTCGTTTGTCTTCCTAGACTGTTCACTCTTTGGGCCCTTTGCCTGCTTCTGGTTTTGAATTGTACCTCACCGCTGGTGAGTGCAATTGCAATGTGAATAATAACGAAAACAAGGTAGCATCTGAGCGTAGCAGACCTCTACATTTGACTTTTGTGTACAGTAAATTTTCCTTACAAAATAGTAAATGTCACCTCACAGATGGTCCCGGAACAACTTGCTGTCTCCTATTCAAAGCAACAGGGGGAGCATATTACTCTGTCGTCCAGCCCATAGTCCAAATTCACATGCCTGGAATTCTCTGAAAGGACAGTTGGCCAGCAACTGTCGGTTCTTCCATCTTGGCTGGCCACTGGCTTCTCCAGTGGCAGGAGTGAGAATTTACATAGGAAACGAATTGCCAGATTGGATCAGACCCAAGGTCCATCTGTTTCAGAACCGTATCTCAGATAGCAACCAGTGAAAGATGCTTCAGAGGAAAGTGTAAGAACCCTGTAGCAGGCAGATGTGGAGTGATCTGCCCACCCACTCACACACATTAGGTCTCATCCTGATCTCAAATTGTTAGAGATTGGCTTACGCCCTGAAGCGTGAGGTTTAATATCCCCTCCATAATGTTGTTAGGACTAACACTGAATAGTCTTAACATCCATATCAAAGTCCAGGCCCTTTCTGAATCTTGTTAAATTCTTGGGCTCAATGATTTCCTGTTGCCCTGAGTTTTGTAGTCTAATTACATTTGAAAAAGAATTTCCTTTTATCAGGTTTGAATTGGTCATCTTTTAATTTCATTGAAGGTACCTTTGTTCTTGTGTTAAGGGACAAAGAGAGCAGAAGCTCCTGATCTACCTTCTCTGGACCATTCATTGTTTTCATAAACTTTTGTGATATCTAGAAGGCACATCAGGAACTTAGAGGATATTAATGTCACTGGAGACTTACCCTCTGTTTGTCTACCCAGTGGGTAGGATAAACTTCCCCACTCTGCCTCAGCCCTGACTTGGAGCAACTATTTTTGGGAGTGGTAGGAAGGTAGTTCTGTCATCAACAACATCAATAGGTTTCTATGGTGGCTTCTGTGAGTGAATCTAGGTCAAGTTTTTAGCCCACCTACATCAATGTATAGTTTCAGATGAAATCGAAAGGCTTGGCATAGCTTTGAAACAAAACTAGACTCAGCTTCACTTGGAATTTTTAGTCATTCAAGCCCCACTACTCCATGCAAACTTCAGGCTATGCAAATCCATGGAATAAGATTCTGTTGCTACTTTAGTTGGCTGTCTTTTTCTTAAAGAATATAGCAATACGAGCTTCTGGTTTGTTTCTCACCAAAAATGATTTTCCTGGTGAGTTTCTGCTTTTGATGATGCCAGTATAAATCTGGAGTAACTCCTCTGATTTCAATGGAGTTACTGCAGATTTATACCAGAGTAACTGAGCAGATTCTGTCCCTTTATCTTTCACTTTTACAATAAGAGGTCTGAGAATTCTGCATCCTTGCAGGACCTCTGGGGCTGCAATGTAAGATCCAGATTTTGCCACTCAGTACCTTACTCTGCAAATAAGTCCACTGATTTAATTAAAAGATAGCAAAGTTGAGCACCGGTCGTTCAAAGTCACTTTCTGGTGGGCCAGTTAGTTAATGCTGCACTTCTGGAATCTCTTTGCCAAAATCAGCACAAACAACTCTTCCCCACTGGGCTCAATTACTCTGCCATGTAGACTGTGCTGTAATGATTTAGAGACAAAAAATAAAAGCCCTCTTTACCCAGTTAGATGTTTTAAATTTGAATCCCTTTGCCGCCTCAAGATAGATTTATGTGTTTGGATCATTAAGAATACAGACTCTCTGTTGTTACCACTTTAATTACATCATATCTCTTTTTCCCCCTTAGGATAAGGCCATCTGCCTGTTAGACAACATTAAATTACAACAGAGGCTAAAACTGCTCCAAGACTTGCTTCAGTTGTGTGAATTACAGCTGAAGGACATTTTGGGGAACAACTATCATGGAGCAAAGAGCAAGATCTTCTCAGCCAGGAGGAACATACAGCCTGAAATACTTTTACCCACAACTAGTGGAAACTTGATAGTCTACGATCAAGGTAGGATATTGCAGAAGAATATACTAGACACTGTCACTTTAAAATATCAAAATATTTATTTCTTGCTGCAGCATTCAATTTATAAACAGATAGGTATATTTATATCTTATCCACTTCCCTCTACAATATCAATACAGGAAGTTTATATCTTTAAAAATGCTTAATCTAGAGTACGTACTGTGTATTATATGAATAGGAGGGTTAAGGGTAGGTACATGGCGCAAAGCCACTGACCCTGTGTGTCATCTCGGGCAAGTCACTTTATTTCCCTGCCCCTCTCTTCCTCACTTACATTCTGCCCATCTCGTCCACTTAGCTCTTTGGGGGCAAGGGCTGTCTTTCACTATGTTTTTGTACAGCACCTGGCCCAATGGTTCATGGGCACCGTTTCTGTTGTGCTCAATGTGATCAATACTGCAGAAGCACTCTATGACAGAATGGTATTGCTTTCCCATTGTCACATCATCAAACCTTTCTTCCCTAGGCTAAAATTTTCAAAACTAGGGGACCTTAAATTAGAGTCTGAAATGCTGATTTCAACTCTTAAATCAGAGGCCTGATTTCAGGGACTTCAGTGGGAGCTAAGGATTTCACAGCACAGAACCAGAGAAGAAGCTAAGTCAATGTTGTCTTAGGTTGAGATGACAATGGTAAACACTTCTGAGTCCTTTCTGCTCTACAGCTTCTACTGCTGTTACCATTGTTGGGGCTGCAAAAGATGAGTCCCAGATTTGCTGATCTAGATGCATCCTGGCTGACCAAACTGTTACAATTTTTGCTAGAAACATATTTAAACATTGTTTTACAAATTCAACCCCCAGCCCAGCTAGAGTGGGACCATACAGAAGAGCCAGAAATCATTGTCCTAAGACAAACTTCTCTGGATGTTTTCTTTTGACTATGGCCAGCTATTTGCTCTTTCATGACCACTGTTTTATGAAGCGATGCTATTCCGCTCAGATTGCTCTGCAGTGTTTAACAGCAGAAAAATTGAAAATGGATACTACCGGATCAGGCCCAGGGCAGACCGAGAACCTTTCCTGGTGTACTGTGACATGTCTGATGGAGGGGGATGGACTGTAATACAGCGACGCAGTAATGGCAAAGAGAATTTCAACAGGTATGTGCTATGGTTAATATTTCAGTGGGGATTTAAATTATTCCTTTAAGGATTGCTGTGATTTTTAAATTCCGTCCAACCTCTGATGGCACCTTATTGCCACAGGCTGCTATTTTAGGTTCTAATTCTACAAATGTGCACTCATGTGTTTAGTCATTAGCAGAGATGTCCAGTGGCCAGAGACTCCTGCTTGTGGGACCAGAAGCAGCCATGTAGAGGGCTGAAACTGATAGCTGTTTCTTGCTTCAGGAAATGGGCTGATTACAAACAAGGATTTGGACAGTTCCAGGGCAAGAATGACGAATACTGGCTAGGCAATGAGCACATTTATGATCTGCTGGTTAGAGGTAAAGGTAGTATTCTATCTGCACAACTTCTTTCTAGTTGCATTGTATGGTTCACTGTGAAGTACTAACTAATCTAACAAGATACTGCATTATAATCCAGAGAAAAATTCACTAAAAATTGACCTGATGGACTGGCATGGAGAAAGACGATATGCAATCTATGAAAACTTCCAGATCAAGAATGAGCAGGTAAGAAATAAAGACAGTAGTGATTTGTTTGTTATTGCAGAGATGGGGTTCTGTTTGATTTTTAAGTACATCTGCTTGAATCCTGCTGAGATCTTAATAATAAAGTTCTACAAAACTCATCCATTTTGTTCACAGGGGTCCACATCAACTAGAGACAGGACCAAGCCATGAGAGCCTAAATGTGAACTTTTGAAAAGTTCAGCTGCAGTTAGATTCAGTATTTTGGTTTGGCACATTATAGAGAGAAGGGACAGCAGAGAAGCTTGATAGCAGATCAGAAGCTGAAAATTTTCCAAAGCTTGGAGGTATTCAGATGTGGAGCTTTGATTCATCTCAGCGGTGCATCTTTCTTTAAGGTTAATTTCATATAGGTTTGTACCCTGAGAGTTTTATTTGGACTTCAGATTTGAATGATTGCAGAAACTCAAAGCAAAACTCAATCAAATCTTGTCTGGGTTTGGGGTCGGAATATGAAAACATAATATTTCACATAGTTCACACCTGAAAACCTGAAATAGGCCAAAGTTCACTCCAAATTTGGTTCAATTTTGTTGGAATTTGATATAGGTTTGCCTGTAACTTGGCCCAAGTTCACCAAAAGTTTTGCCAACCTCACTAAGACCTTCTGGAGAATCTGTCCACATTTCAAGTTTGGTATGAAAGTTTTGGACAACTCCATTTCAATCAGCAGTAAAAGCAAATGTTATGAAAGAAAAAACCTACAGTTATTATACATCTGTTATCAGTCTCATTCCAGATCTAGTGTGTTCATCACTGCAGTATCTGAGCATTTTCCGATGGTGCATTAAGTGACATGGTTACACATATATCATGGGTTGTTTATTTTCCCATCCTCTCTCCAGAGGGAGAAGCATGTTCAGTGGAGTGATTTGGTTTAGTAGGATGTGGTTGTGGGGTATTTTGGGGTTCTGTTTATTTTATTTTTTTTACATAAATACACCTGGTTTTGTGCGTTTATGTTAGAGAAAGCAAGATCAAAGAGATGTGCTTGGCAGCAGAAGTGAAAAGTGGTGAGGTTTGTGATACTCCATAGTTCCTGGGGAGAGTTCATTCCACAGTCATGGAGAAGGCTCTGTTTCCAACACAGGCAAACTTTACTCTTATTATTGAGAGTTCTGTTGTGCCAAAGGAGCATAGTTGCAAACCATAGTTTTTGTCCTGGAGTATTATATGATCTCTGAAGTATATTGGGCCCACACCTTGGAGCACCTTGAACATAAGGATCAAGACCTTGAACTTAATTTGAACTGTTAGAATCCAAAGTAGAGAATGGAGGACAGGTTTGCTATGATCTTGGTAGTTGGTGTCCCAAGGAGATGCACTGCAGTGTTCTGAATGAATTGAAGTTTTCAAGTGCTAAAGTCTTCATGAACAGGTATATTGCATTGCTGTAATTCAGCCAAGAGATGGTGAAAGTATGACAGCTGAGGCCAGGTCTTTATCTGCCAGGACGGGATGGAGTTTCTACCCAAGTGGAGATGGTAGAAAGCATTATTAATGGATTTTGCTAGACCCCTAGACTATAGACTGAATTGACCAGTTGTGGGTGTGTATCTTCGACCAGTGGAGATGGCATCATGGCTCAAAACTCTTCAGAATACTTTATTCTGCTCACCAGCATCACCTCTGTCTTGCATTGGTTCAGTTTCAGCCAACCTTTTATCATCCAAGAGCTGCTCTCATCCAAGCACTGGAGCATGTTGGTGGTGTGGTCATATGTGGTGAAGGATAGGTAAAGATGTGTGTCATATGCATATTGCTGACATTTGAATCCATGTCATATGACTGCATATAGATGTCGAATAGAACTGGAGAGAGAACTGATCTTTGTGAGATTCTACAATTGCATGGTCTAGAGATGGAGGTGCAGTAAAATGTTGAGCATTCTATCAGCATAACACAAATCAATGAAGTGCTGTTTCCCATCACTACTCGTTGGTTTGTCATCTCAGGAAAAACTCAAACCACTTTAGCACATTACCCTGGACGCCGGCCACCTCTCACAGGCAGGTCAGCAGAATCTCATGTGTTGAACGCTGCACAGAGATCCAGAAGGATGGGAATGGATGTGTCTTCTACCCATCGACAATCTTCCTGGCCATTCCATCAAAGACTTGATGGTGTCAGTTCTGAAACAGAAAAACTTCCAAAACAGACTCCAATGAGAAACTGAGGAACTGGAATTAATTTTCAAATTGGACACAATAAACCAAGGACTAAATAGAACTTGCGAATGGTTTGCTCATTGTACTAATTGATTGTATTTCCCTAGTTAATTTACCTTCAATAGTTGTTATCTCTCCAGTCAGACACAGAGATCCATTTCAAAAGGTACTTTTTTCTCCTGCTGATAATGGCCCATCCAAATTAAACAGCTTCTTAGAATTGGTATGCTAATGTACAACCCTTTTTTTTTTTCTTTCTGTGTGTATATATATACATCTTACTTCTGTTCCATTCTATGCATCCGATGAAGTGGGCTAAAGCCCACGAAAGCTTATGCTGAAATAAACTGGTTAGTCTCTAAGGTGCTACAAAGTCTTCCTCGTCTTATTTACGGATACAGACTAACACGGCTGCTAATCTTATACCTGTCCATCGACAGCGGATTATCCATCTGTGCCACTAAAGTGGTTTTGATTCCAAGTCCTGGCCTGAATCCAGATTGTGCTGGATCTAGAATGTTAGCTTCCATTAGAGCCTTTTGCTAGGTTAAGAGAATCAGAATGGCCATACTGGATCAGACCAGTGGTCCATCTATCCAGGGGCCAGTGACAGATGCTTCAGAGGAAATGAACAGAAGATGGCAGTTCTTGAATGCATCAATCCGCTGTCTTCCAGTCTCAGTTTATGTCAGTCAGTGGTTTAGGGATGCTTGGAGCATGGGCTGCACCTCTGACCATCTTGGCTAATAGTCATTGATGAACCTATCCTCCATAAAATTATCCAATTCTTTTTTGAGCCCTTCTCTGTGAGCTTGCTCAGGAATGGGAGCTTTGACACTGCGTGTTGGCTAGGACTGAAGTATCTGGCGTGAGTTTCTTCAACGTTGGTTAGACTATTGTGTGTTTGAAGGAGGAAGAGAAGATTCTTTCTCTAAATGAGACATTGACTATTTTGTCCAGGAGTGGCACCAATTGTTCATGATTTTCTTTCATAAGCGAGAAGGGGCCTGGGTCAGATCTACAAGTCTTGGGTCAAGACTACTTTAGGGTGTCCATAATTTCTTCAGGAGTGAATGTACTGGACTCTGGGAATGCAGGAGGGCTTTTGGTTTGTGGGTATAGGCAGGGAAGATCTATACTGTTTAAGAAGCCTTCCTGAATGTGCATGATCTTTTCAGAGAAGTAGGATGATAGATTTTTGCCATCCTTGGTGCTCTGTTTTGATACAGGCTCTAGGCACTCAGGACTGACTAAGAGGTTTATCACACTGGATGACTCCTTGGAGCAGGATTTGGCAGAATCAATGGAGATTGATAGGAAGATTCTCTTGGCCTGTTCTTCTTAGCATATAACAACATGCTTCGGGTGGCACATGATCAGGATTCATTATCGAATTTGGTCTGCTGGTTGGATTATTAGCTTCCCTGGACCGGGTACTGATGGGGAGCGCAACATGTCTTGGTATAGGCTTTGAGGAATTTGTTGTTTCATCCAGTCTGAATCAGCCTTTGTTTTCCATCACTGGCACTCAAGTTTCTGCCCCTCTTCAACCACTGCAAGGTATCAGAAAACCAAGGAGATCTGTGTGGGCAATGGGGAGGAAGGGGCTGCATAGGAGCCAGCGTAAGAGTTGATGAGGTCAGAGTAGAATGGTAATGATTCACCAGGTGCTTGATGCCTTGTGCTAAGGGTGGGCTGCTGTTGTCCTTCAGCAAGCTCTGCAATTTGTTGGAGTCCATGGGTTTTTTATGGTCAAATCAGACATATCGGTCTTTCTTGTTGCCTAGATGCTGGAAGGTTTTCTGGCCACAACCCTAATGAGGTGATGGGTTGTCCAAAACAGTGCTGGGCTGTGAAAGCCTCTGTCTTGACATCGAGGCTGCAAATCAGGTCCAGAGCATGACCGGCATGAGGCTGGACCAGAGATGATCTGTGAAAGTCCTAGGGAGGCAAGAGAGGCAATGATTTTTTGGACTTTTGCATCTGCAACCTTTGTCAATGTGTATGTTGAAATCTTCCAAGATGAGAAGTCTGGGGTATTTCACCACCATTACCTCTACCATAGAATCATAGAATGTCAGGGTTGGAAGGGACCTCAGGAGGTCATCTAGACCAACCCTCTGCTCAAAGCAAGACCAATCCCCAACAAATCATCCCAGCACCCCTGGAGCCACTTTTCTAATTTCTAGGTATTCCTGCTAGGATCAGCCAATTTGTATCATGTAGGTATCGAAAGAAACTAATACTTGTAGCCTTTAGTAGCAGGAGAGCAACTTGGCAGTATATTTGGTAGATTAGATGGGGTTTTGGCCCAGGGCTAATATCAGAAAGCATAAGGCCAAAATCATCTTTGATTTCAGTGGAGTTATACCAGGGATTAATTTGGCCCACAGCGTATTGCAGAAAACAATTATGAGCTTCCAAAAAGAAATAAAAGGCTCCTGATAACAGAGAAATGTTTACATTTAACTCTTGCAGGACAATTACAGGTTATGGGTTGGCACCTATTCTGGTAATGCTGGTGATGCTCTGTCTGGTGGGAGTAACTTTGAAGAGCAGTGGTCAGCATCACTCAGTGGGATGCCGTTCTCCACATCAGACAAGGATCATGATAGATTCCTATCCGGCAACTGTGCACAAGAGAACAAGTGTGGCTGGTGGTTTAACAGGTATGGGAAGAAGCTGACTGTATCCAATATGCAAAGAGTGATGCACAGGGGACTAAGGCTGTGGGTGGGGGTGCAGCAATAGTCTGTTTTTTTCATTACCATTCAAGGCAGAGAACTTTAAATCGCTTTCATGATGACTTCCAGAATAAAATCAAAAGAGAAGTGCCCTGTGCAACCAAGGGCCGGAAGGAAACACTTCCTAGCCACAAAGAGGCTCACCTGGCAGTTAGAGTGTAGTTAAGGGCATTTCTCTGGTTTGGGGTGATTAATTTTTGAGCTTTCTATCACAGTTGGCCATAATTATATTTCATTTCTGTTATATTTCATTGGTGGGTATTACCAGTATGTTAACAATTATTGAGTCTGGTTTCACAGGCCCTCTGTGCAGGGAATGCACACTGAAGTCAATAGCTCTGCATCTGGACAGTTTTCAAGACTAAGCCCTTTGTTTCATATTAAGCCCTTATAAGTCAGGTCCTCATCAGGTGTAAACTGGCATAGACCCATTGAATTCAAATGTATATTGATAAAAATACGTTGTATTTCGCTGTAATGATGCAATGCTTTCTCACTTTAAACGGACTCTCCTTTTTCCCCCCTCTTTTGTCCCTACAAGATGCCATGCAGCGAATCTCAATGGACAATATTATAAAACGGGAAACTACACTGGACACCATGACAATGGAGTGGTTTGGTCAACCTGGCATGGGTTGTGGTACTCCCTGAAATACACAGTCATGAAAATCAGGCTTCCATCTTTTGTCGATGTAGGGAGTGGACATGGTGAAAGGAGCTAGACAGCTAGAATCTGCATCATTGGAGGCAGAGAGAGTATGGGACAGAAGGATTTTAGAAATCAAGAGCCAAATCCTCAGCTGGTGTAAATCAGCACAGCTGCACTGAGGTAATTGGTGTTTGATCAGTTTATATTAGTTGAGAATCCATCCCCAGGGTACTAGAATATGCCTATCATACAGTCTAAGGGGGGATGTAAGAGTCTCTCATTCCTGTTAAAACCAGTGGAAACACAAGTTTGTTTTTCAACGATCTTTAGTGGAGATGAGAGTACTCAGCAGTTCACAGGAAGATCTCTGCACCTGCAGAATCAGGCCCTTACTCCTTTTAGTCATTTGTACCTTATAATGGCCAAATTCTTCTGATCTTGATTTCAGTGGTCAGTGAATGTGGTAAGCAATATAAGAACACAGAAATAGAACAAACAGGGGGATAAGAATTTGGCCCTTAAAGTTGTCAGGTAGATTTAGGCCCCAGATTTAGATTTTGTTTTGAAGTGGACTTTGCAAAGCCTACTATGAATGCAAATATTAAGGGGAATTGTTTATTTCAGTTACAATTTGTTTATTTATATGTTCTTGTCAGTGTTCTGTACCAGACAACTTTGTGCTAGTGAATGAGAACTACAAAGTTCTCTTAGTTCACTGTTCACTTCCACTTCATTATATTAGCCAAGTGAAATGAGAAAAGTGTACAGCACAAATGAATGAGAATAGAATAACAAGAAATGTAATGCCAACTGTTAATTCTCTTCCGATAATTTAAGTTGTTAGTAACACAAGATTTGGGCTTAACATTGATCATTTAACCTCCTGGCTATAAAATGAGCTACACTTTGTGTATTAGAAATATGCTCTTTTAAATTAGTCCTTCTTTTCCATTTATTTTACATTTCCTTTAGATAAATACACATTGTAATTTGTATTATATATTCATACACATGTGAATTAAAAATCATTTGATTGGAAATGTACATTGTTTCTGTTCTTAAACAATACTGGGAAATGGACAAAGATTTGGATGGAAAGTCAGAAATGGTTGCGAGAGACGATGCTCCAAGACATTTCACTCACACTTTCATCACTGGTTCTAGTAAAGCTTAATTTTCTTAAATCAAGCACCATTGTTAAAATGCTGACTGATGTCCACGTTTGCTCCCACTGTGCTAGTGCACCAGTGAGAGACAGACTCAGGAGCTGCAGCCTAGGAAGAATGCATGGCTGTCCTCAGTCCAAGTGGTAGCACATACCCAGGAGAAACGAGAACCACACCTATGTCTTTCGAACAAGAGTCATGCTTGTCACCAAAGGGAGTGGAGTGGAGTCGAGTCCAACACCATAACTTCCTCTTATCCTACTCACTTTCTCTGTACTTCACACCAGTAAGCCTTACCGTGAGGCCATAATTATGTATCTAGAGCATTTTGTTACATGAAAAGTTATCAGAAGAAATCAGTGCTATCCTGGTGGCTCCTACCAACCATGATTTACCATATAGTACAACTCTATAACAGTGCAGCCCTTGGCACAAAAATCCAGTAGCCATAAGGAAACGTCTGTCAGTGTATAGGCATGGAGACTAGTTAAGATGGAACAATTGCTTCCAATCTACTCAGGCTGATGCTAGCACTTCTTATAAATGCTATTGCTTTGGCAACATCCTGCTGGGGACATACTCCAGGACAAAGCTACCGGCAGATGCTTGCACACCCAAGAAGCTGAAAATTAATTTCAAAATTAATTTCAAAAAGCCAGCACTAGCCTGGCCCAGAAAGTCACGGTGCACCCAACAGCCACACTCTGATACTAGAATATTTAAATAAGGGTTTAAAACAATGTAATCAAATAGTATGAACCAGACATTTGCTTTAGAAGATCTTGCACAGGAGGGGACGGGGGAAGATGTACCTGATCACAGAGAGAGAGGTGCTAGATGGAATCCTGCAGTACTTTGGGGAGGGCCCTGCAAAAATCATGTACAAGTCCCAAAATGTGTTTCAGAATATGTCTACACAGCAATGAAAAACCCAACCCAGGGCAGCATGTTTCAGAGCCCAGGTCAACTGACATGGACTTGCAGGACTCATGTGGCAGGGCTAAAAATTTCAGTGTAGCCTTTCCTGCTCAGGCTGCAGCCCAAGCTCTGAGACCCGCCCACCTTCACTGGGTTTCAGAGCCAAGGCTCCAGCCCCACCCACTCTGAACAGCTACGCTGCTAGTTTTTAGCACCGCAGAGCGAGTCGGAGTCAGTTGACATAGCCTCTGCAACTCGCTGCTGTGGGGCTTTTTTTGCAGTGTAGCCATATCCTCAGACATGTTTTGCTTAACACATGTTGAAAAGGCCCACTCGCCAGGTACCTATTTGCTCTGAACTAGACAGCTGGGCTCAGACACTGCCCACGGCAAGTTATGCTGAAGGGTGTCGGACTGCTGTTCACAATGGGGCTCTGTTGCATCGTCTGCAGCATTTTCTCTGGTGCCACAGGAGCCCCTGTGTTGGGAGGCTCAACCAGCCAGTTGCAGGCCTTTCAATCACTCGCGAAGCACTGCAAGTTCTAAAATCCACAGATGGCACCACTGCAGGGACAACGATTTACACTGACACACAACTGGTAAATAGCTGAAGCAGTAAATATGCTAAAAGCCTGATCTCGAGCCCAGTAAAGTCCGTGGAAAGCCTTTCATTATTCACATTAATGAGCTTTGGATTGGGCCCGAATATTGGGTGTATTTTGAAAGCCTGTAAACACTGTAATCACTCTAGGCTGGCTGTTTACAGTGGCTAGTTAATATAAAAACTGGTCCTAACACTATATTATGCAGATTAACTCATCAAAGGCCACTCCAGAAACGGGCCGAACGTTCACAGCACAGCATGCTGGAACAGGCCCAGAGCGAACGGTGACTCACCTCACATAAATCAGACCTGCCCTCCTCACTGCAGCTGGGCTGAGATAACACAGCCAAATTATGCTATTTGAGGTTAACCGCCTACAACTAAATCCTGAACAACTCACTTACTATACTATAGCAATGAGTCACACCAGGCTGTGTGCTAGCGGGCTATCTGTGCATGCCATGGTGAGTCCGCCTCATGCTGACAACAACCCACTGCCCTACTAGTGCACACCTGTTGTGTCTTATTGCGCTATCCTTTTCAATTGTCTTTAAAAAAATACCAATGCCTTAAAATGTTATGTCTCCTTGCATGCTGAAAAACAGTTCCTAGTATAAGGCTCAGCCAAACTAGCCTCGAGAAGGATATAAATATAATTTCCCCCTCTGAATCGGAACATACTGATTGTGAGTTAATTTTCTCTCGCTTTCTCTTTCTCTGGCCCTTTTTCAGGAAGACTCTCTGGACCCTTGTCCCTCCTCCTGCCCTCCATCCCCGGATCCTGGCTGACATTTCCTCAGCAATTTGCTGCCATGCAATCCCTTTATAACTCATATTTTAGTGTACAAATGATGGTCCTGATTCTGCAATGCACAAAGCCTGGACAATGTGTACCTGTGTACTTGTGCAGTGGGGCTCTATGAAGGTGTAGGGATCTGCCTGTGCATTGTAAACTGCAGGGTCTGAGCCTATATTTGGAATATTGAGCATTTCCAAATTTAGCTTTTCACTGGAATATGGATTACAGGTTACCAGGAAAAGAGCTGCTGATTGGGAAGCCTGGTACTATGAAGATGGGATCATTTAAAATGGTCAGGTCTCTCTCCCCTACCCCAAATCCTCCCTTTTCAGTCCCATCTGAGGCTTCTTTTATTTTCTTTGTTTCCTCCATTAACGTATTCCTTCCACGTGTTTTCTCTATACTTCTGAAGAGTCTGTTATTCCAATAAATAGCTGGAGTAAAAAACCTGAGTCAAACTGGCCTGCCTGCTGCTCTTTGCATCTCCAGGGTATGCGATGACTTCGCTAAAAGCATTGAACAAGTGCAGCAGCGTCCAGTCCCATTGGTTTAATATGCTCTGGTGAAATAAACGTGCCTATGGAGAAGGTTCTCTTGGAATCAACAGACATGGACAAGTTCATTTCCTTTTTCCTTTTGTTTGCAAAGCATATCTTAATTAAATAGGCATTTTGTTGCACGGGTTTTGTTCATAATTTATTTGTATCTTGCTGTAGTATTGTCAACTTGTTTAAGCAAAAATGAAAAGACAACACTTAATAAAGGGAAAGAGCATTACAATGAAGGCGAGAAGGTAAGAGGTCTTTCACTAGCGTCTTCAGGTGGGCAGAATACTGCAATAACAGTTTTTGCAAGTACTCAAATTTCATAATGAATTTTCCTTGACCACACTAGCAACCCTCTTCTATTTATTTTCTACAATGCTTTTCTGCTCCTTTCCACACATTTGTGCAATCTCAAGCTTTCCTGGCACTAATAGTATCAGAAAGCAAATGGCAAAGTCTTGTATGTGAAGAATCACAATAACCAAATTGTAAACAATTATTCACTCCAGAATTCCTCATGCTCTCCTCATTTAATCAGGTAACAGGAAAAGCACCACATGACTTATCTGACCAGTTACAACCAATCAACACAGTTCAATAGTGTGAAGGGGTGGGTCAATGCCACACTGGCAAGCAGGAGTTAACCAGTCACTTTGGCCCTGAGAGGCCATGCCCTCTCACCTCTGCTGCACATGCTCCAGTCCTGGCTGGTGGAGGGAAGACAGATGCAAGTTGCTGTGTCCCGCTGTGGTACCACCAGTCTTCCAGATTACAGAAGTGAGTCTCCCTGACTATATGACGAGGGATCTCCATTTACAGAGGCCGGTGCAGATGCCACACCTCTGCCCAAGAGGACAAGCCCAGAGTGGTCTTAGAGGTAGGAAGTGACTGAGGGAATATATTGGGAGCTGATGTTTGAATCCTGAAGAGGGAGACTGCAGGCTCCACACGGCCATGGTAGAGCAGGGTGGGCTTGGCACTGGCAGGTGGCTATTATCGTCAGAGACCCCAGCTATAGAATGGTTACTCTGCCCTCTCTCCACAGGAGGCTGAAGCCCTGTTTGTGATTGTTTGCCCCAGCCAGGAGGCTCAGGAGCTATAGACTTCATCTGTTCAGCTCCACCCTGAGGGCCAGAGTCCCTGATAGTGTTTATCTGGCCCAGCTGAGAGTCCTGATGACTCTGTGGCAGAGTACATCAACCCCACACTGGGCAAGCAGGGGCACCCAGCCTCCAACAGATGCACAGAACCCCAGGACAAATAGTAAATTTTAAAGATACGCTGAAAACTGTTCACAACCTAGCTTTAAAAAAATGAAACAATTCATTAAATAGTGTTGAACTATTAGATGCTGGTGGATAGTCCACAAGCAATAGAAGAGGCTAAATTGACTGGATTCGTGATTCAGTATAAATTATTCACTGATCACTACTCTTTTCAGTGCTATAAAATTTGTCTGATTTGCTCTGTCACACTATCATTTCCATTTGCTTTCCTGGGGTATGTGATGTGTGTGTATTGGACAAAACAATGACATCAGAGCCCTTTCTATTAATTAAAAAGGAAAGCATGCTCACAAGTCAGGCTGTAGGATTTCCCTCCTGCCCCAAACTGCTGGAACCTGGTTTCCATTATTGCTTTTATTATAAACCAACAGGTTTTGCAGCTCTTCTCTCACACCACCGCCCTACAGTGTTGCAATGAGTCATTCAGATCACCAGTTTCTCAATACTTAGAGTACTTGCTTCGTCTTCTTCATTTGAACCAAAATATCCAGGCAGGTCAATCATCCATTGCTCTGATTCTGTTAAGCCAAAAGAATTATTATCGTAAAAAGCAAATTCAGGGTCTGTGGGGAAGCTCTGGCATTTGTCCTTCCTGTACTGGACAGGGCTTAGAGCATTGCCTCGCTGGTAATTATCTTTCAGAGTTGAGATGGATTCTTTTCTCAAAGCCTCTTGATGGTTCGGTGAAGAGACCCTCCTATTTCTGTTTGGCTCTGGTTTGTCAGGTCCTGCTGCTTGGCCTGCAGGCTGACGGTCACTGATCAGATCCAGCCTCCTCACTGGAGGACCCCCTTTGTGGCAGTATTTTGTGCCATAGCTCAGCGGTTCACCAGTTAACAGAGTGCAGTGAGACTTGTCAAACTTTTCAGAACTTGGATCGGCATCTTTAGATGCTTGCCGGGACTTGTCTCCCAGTGCCTGAGCCCATGTTCTGGTCCTGGCGCTATAAAGAGGAATCTGCCGTGAGGTAAGAGTGGACATGCTCCGTTCCCTATAGGGCCTGACCTTTTTAGTTTCATGGAAACTGGCTGTTCTTCTGAACTGTGGGTTTCTGTGACAGCCTCTCTCTAACGACTCCCCTTTGTTATCTTGGTATTTCAGGTGAGCTTGTCTAATGAGGGTCTGACTAGGGCAAGTTACAGGATTGGCCTGTGACAGTACAGAGTCCACCCTAGAATTAGATTTTTCCCTAGGGAATTTGTGATGACTGACTGGCTGATCCAGAAATGGAGATTTGATCCTGAATTTGTGTGCAGCAGCCTCCTCTTGGTTTTCTGGGCACAGGGGAAGCACAGCCGTGGCATCGATAACGGTATCAGTCAGAGGCGCCTGAGATACGTGATACACCTTTGTAGTTTCAGTCAGGCCTTTCTTCTTCATCTCTTTCAGCTGCTGCTGTGCAAGGCGATAGCTGAAAATTGGAGGGATTATTTTTTGCGCATTTGACTGAAAACTGTCACCAACAGAGGTGTCCTCTTCTTGAGCAAACTGAAGACTCTTCCTGCAGGTCAAAGGTATATTAACAGGCTCTCCGGCATGCGCTCGAGGCATCTCGCTGCCCTCAGAGAAGCTCTCCCGCTGCTTGCCGGCTTGACAGATGTTCTCTTCGTCGGAGTTCTTGTGGAAGCTGGGCGAATGGACAGAGTTGCGGTGCACAGAGGTGCTACACTTCTGAGCTCTGCAGAGCTTCCTCCACAGGGTGATGAGAACAGTGGTTAGGATTATGAACAAGCAAAAGGAGATGCCAGTGATGGTGACTATATTATTCGCTTTCTGGTCCTCTTGGTGTTTTACAGAAGAAGGAGTAGTAGGGTTAATAACTGTAACAAAGGATGAACACATTCTGTTAGCAACGTTACATTTTCATGGGACATGTGGAGTTTTAGATAAGATATTTTACAATAAAGAAAAGCAATGAATAAAATCCATTAAATTGTCTATTTGCCAACATGTCCCTAGCTCGTATCTGTCTTCTTCAGATAAAAGAGGATAAACCTTGGTTTGCAGCAGCAAATCCACCTACTTTATATTGCGGGCTCTGCACACCTGTTTACCTTTTAAACTTCATTTGCTACCTACCTTTGCTAGTCTCACCTCTTTTCATGATGCCAGAATATTTTATACACCTGTCCCCACTAGTTTTTGTTAGGTTTGAGTTTCACAAATCCAGTGAGAAGCTTTTTGCAAGAGTTGGTAGGGTTTCTATGAAAGGGGCAAGCACATAGAGGCAGTGTGACCAGCTGGAGGGGGTGTTACGCTCTGCCATTCGTCTGCCAGCTGACCTTGGGCAAGTCACTTCACTACCCGTGCTTCAGTTTCCCCATCTGTAAAATAGGGATAAAGATACTTGCCCTTTTTGTAACAGCACTTGGAAATCTACCAATGAAAAGTGCTATCTATCTTAGTATTTTATTTAGTGCCTGTTACCATGGTGTCCAAACACTCATTTCGTATAGGCCACTAAACAGTTTTCTGATGGTATTTATGTTCAATTGCTGCTGTCCGGATCTGGATAGAAATCAGTGATGTAAAAGTGAAAGGCTCAGGCATCCCTTTACCAGTCCCTCATCCCATCCAGTATCCACTCTACACATTTACATGCATGTTATGAAGTGTTCACCATATAAATTCCCAGAATGCTTTTCAGTAGTCCACAATGACAGCTCAACTAACTGCAGGGTACATGCAGAATTCATAGCTGCAGTCACCAAACCACATGTATCCTCTAGAATTCAGGAAAACACTTTTTCCTTTCCACGTCCTGTGTAAAATGCCACTTGGATAATTAGCTTGTTATTTATACAATATTTTTGGCTCAACAGATCCATAAGGAATGCAACTGCAGTGTGGCATGGTCACTCATTCAGGAAGTCTGGCAGGTCATTTGTATAGATAACATGTACATTCATTTCCAGATGTAATGTCAATAAAGCTGCACTCGGTTGGTCACTGCAGGCTCACTATCCAAGTAGCACTACAAAATTCTTAGAGTCACATGGTGGGAGGTGTAGGGAAAGACGATTCCATCAAAAGAGAAACAAGACCAGAATTTGGCCGGCTGTGGCTGTGATTAAAATCCATGGAGTTACTCCAGATTTATACCAGTGGAAAAGAGAAACAAATCTGGATCTGAAAGTTATTCATTTTTCCTTCTCCCCTTATTTTCTTTTCTCACTCCTGTTTGTTGAGCTTTTTAATTTTATTTCTATTTTATTTTATTTATTTCTGCTTCCCCTCTTCAACCCTTCCACCAGGGTATCAACCATCTGTGCTGGCTTCTGTTACTCAGCCACTTGCTCCATCTACTGGACTAATGAGTACAAATACAATAATGCTGAAACAGACTCTCCAAGATGGATCAGAGGCACAGCGGAGGATGGTCTGATACTATTATTTACAGCACAAGGTCAGCAGTACCCAGAGCTGGAGTACAATGTGAAAACATCTTTTAAATGATACACAAGATTAAATAATCCAGGCATAATTCTGTAGTGTCATAAATCTGACTTTGATGCAGGAACATCTCTTCATCCCCAGCCAACACACAGATGGACAGTACTGCATGGGTTTCCATTAGCCAGTTGGTGGAATTTACTCCAGGGATCCTGGCCACAATGTAGTCAATGGGAGTTTTCCATTGACCTGAATGTGGCCAGGATTTCATCCCCAGTGAATAAGAAGTCACAAAGCCTGGTCCAAATGCTTTAGTTTCTTAAACCTGTTTAACAACATACATTTTGTTTTCTCAAGAGAAAGCAGACACATGTCAAGGAGAAAAGCGTTAAAGAAAGCAGGACCACATACCAGAACATTCCTCTAGAGAGCACAGCGAAGTCTCTTTCGGTGTCCCAACACAGCCTGGTTTTGCTGGCAGCGATGTGAGACATTCTCTGTATCGTTCACGGACACCATCCCCACAAGTCACGCTGCAAGGACTCCAGGGCTGCCACAGGCTCCATGTTTCTGGGGATACATGAGATCATAGCAATGAGGAATGCAGCCAGACTCATTTCATTTTACAGCAAAGCTTTCAACTCTTCCTCCTTTATATAAAAGCTAATCAACCCCAACTTTGCAATTATAACACTGCAAAGTAAATAGCTACCGGGGCCTGTCCTTGCTCCCATCAGAGTCAGGAGCAATGCTTTCACCAGCTCTAATGGCAGCAGGACTGCACTCTTAGTCTGTTAACTAAGGCCAGCAGAATATGCCTTGTACAACAGCAAATAGAAATGAATCCACAAGTCTTTCTAATAGCTTAGCAGTTTAGGCATTTATAGGGCCCAATTCCTACCTTGTGTACACTGGCTTTACATTAGTATCACTATTGATTTCAGTGGAGTTACCCCTGATTTATACTGCTGGAAGAGGAGTCTGAGGCCCAAAGGGACTATTGAAAAAGCTGTGTTGGTTTCTCTCTTATTATCTTCATAGCATACAAATATATTATTGAACCACTATCTTAACAGGTTTTCTTAGAGGTCCTGATATTTTATTGTTTGAGGGGACTCTCAGTAAGGAGTTTTAGAAAGAAAATTTAAGGGATTTTTTTTTAAGGGGGCAGGGTTCAAGGCGTAATGCATTTTCATTATTGTAAATGCAACAAAAGCAGTTTTTTGTTTGAATTTCAACATCCTCTTGCTGTGTTCATAACTGAAACTTTACAGCGCTGAGAGTCCAGAAGCTGAAAGTGACCATGCCTGCCAACTTTTGAATGCTATAAATAACATTTGGAAAGAAAAATAGAACACCACCCTTAAATTGCAATAAAATTAATTAGATCTGATGAGATTTTGGGGGGGAGACAGAACAATGTATGATAGATATCTTGGAATCATCCCCATTAAATATTATTAGTTGGCTTATAGGAACTCACTTGAAATGGACCAGAAACAAAACCATTAAATTGACTATTTTCAGGAGGAGTAAAAATGCAAAAAAGTAAAACCACATAAATGATGAAAAAGTAAATTGGGGGTTTTTTTAATTCTCTTTTTAATAATTATGGTCTTGCTATTACTAATATAGGTCATGAAATTTATTTTTAATTACATGATTCTTAACCTCATAGTGTACCATGACTTTTGCTTTAACCCCTGATTCATGAACTATTTACACAAATCTAAAGACTTAAAGAATGCGGTTGTATGACAGAGGTGGAGGTACATTAGATGTGGTATTGTTCATGCTGTGTTATTACTCGCAAAGGACCAAAGGGGAAAAATGCAACTGTATTTAAATATGAGGATTTTAACTGCTCTGGGCCCCAATCCTGCAAATACTTGCAAACATGCTACTGTCAGTAAATTTACACAGAAGTGCAGTCCTATTGAACTCATGCAATTACATGCTTGAAGTTACTCACATGCACAAATGATTGCAGGATTGGAGCCTTTGGTTATCAGCTTACTCTCTTTTATATGCCTCTGTGACAAGTATGTCATGCAAGTGTGTTAGATACACGTTGGTTTTACACCTGTTAATCTCATTCAGGTATAAGACCAGATACTGCATGGTGTTGAGCTCCCCAATTGCTGTTCGCTTTAGTGGGAGGTGAGGGTGGCTCAGGAGAGCACGTGATCAGGCTCACAGACTCAATAAAATACACACAATTTAAATCAAAGATATTTTCTAATCGCAGGCCCTGACCTGTGAGGTATCAGTTCCCCTCAAGTCTGCAATGACTTCAGTAGGAGCTGAGAGCATACAACCCCTTACAGAAAACACTGGGGTCTGAATCCACAAAAAGACCCAGCTATTGCAATGCTGCACTTCAAAGCCCTCTACTTTTAGGCACCTAGAAAAATCACAGGAACCAAATGTAATCTGAAAAACCTGAGGTAAGTACCCAGGTTCCCCATACAATAAACTGGAAGAGACAGACCCCTTGGAATGCAATCCACAAAAGCCAGCATGCAAGGCAAGGAGCTGCCTATGGTGGGAAATGGTGACAAGATAGGTGTATCCTAGCCTCCCATCATGGAGTTAGATGCCTAATTCTAGACTGTAGTGACGCACCTATCTCTGCTGACAAGTCCCAGCCAGGAACCCCTCTCCTAGAATCAGGTGGGTTTGGTGCCTAAACTACTGCTTGCCAGAATGAAGAAAGTACCTACCTCATACCACACAAGATGGCTAGAGGAGGTGGTGGTGGTACTGGTACCACTCACCTTGCTGCTTTTAGCCCCATGGTGAGAGCACTCACCTGGAACATGGAAGATACAGATTCAATTCTTCCTCTGCCTAAGGAGAAGAATGCTTTTGAACAGAGGTCTCCCTCCATCTCTTGGGAGCCTTCTCTAGCCACTGAGCCAGGGGATATTCTAACAGGCCCCTTCAGTCTCTCCTATTGAAGCTGTCCCATTGTATGTAAATGATTAAACAAACATTGGGCCAGAGACAGAATGAGTCTAGAGTCTTATGGATAGGGCACCCACCTGGGGGGCGGGGGGGGGGAGGAACTCCCAACATCCAGCCCCACCCCCCTGACTAATTAATCATTTATCCAAAGTGGAACAGCTTGATTGAGGGAGCCTGCATCAGACTATCCCATAGCTTAGTGGTTAGAGCACTTTCATGGAAGACCTCTGTGCAAATCATTTCTCTCCCACAGGCAGAGGGAAAAATTGAACTTGTGTCTCTCATAGCCAGGCTGAGTGCTCTAACCAGCGGGCTAAATGTTACAGGATGAGAAGCACTGGCACCACCACCTTCTGCAGATGGATTTTGAATGGGACTTGTCTACCAGACTGGGCCCTATGAGGGAGGGAGTTGGAGGAACACCTATCTTTTCCCCAATTTATGAATTGCTCTGGGGCTTAGACATGAGATAAACATACACACACCTAGAGTGAGGCAGCAGTGCACATGACCAGAGGTAGAAACTTAGGTGGTAGGGAACTTTTACAGCAGAAATTTAGCTGTCAAGTGAGTTAGGCACTTACAGGTTAGGTGGCAGCCTAGTGAGAGTTTTATGAATCGCAGTGAAGCCTAAAACCAGGGCTAGGCACCTAAGTCAGAGGTTCAGGTTCCTAAGTACCTTTGTGGCTCTTGGCCTAAGTACTTTGAAGGTTTGGAGCTCACAATAATCAAAAAGTCTCTCATGGGAGGAAATTACCCAACTTCTGTGAAAGATAACAGTTTAAGCTTCTGAATCTTTCTCTGCAATCTAGTAAAATTACAAGAAAAAGGGAAAAGAGAAAATAAAGCACAGCCCATTTTTCTCCATTGACATAAAATCATTAAAGACAAATGAACCTAAAGAGCTAGGGGAAAATCTTTACTGCAGGTGTAAACTAACTGTTACATGTGAATTTTTAACGTAAAATTGGGGAGCCTATCAACATGCAGGTGTTTAACTGATGAGTTAGACAATTTGAAACACATTGGCAATTCGGGAGTCATGAAAAACAAATATAAGTGAGTGCCTGTGTTAACTGCTGATTTGTGTAGCATCTCTCTTCAGTTGTGTGGGTTTCATCCTCACCTTGCAATGGCACACTTTAATATAGCATGTTATCCAACAGAACAGTCAACTCAGATTAAATTTTTCCCCCAAAAGGACCACTCTAAAAATTCCACATCCAGTGCTCTTGCAAAGTGTTGCAAGAAGTTAAGGGCTGTCCATATTAGAACATCACATCAGCTGTATAAAAATCTTATCTGGAATATGGAGATTAAGGATCTGCTCCTTCTCTTATTGATGTAAATGGGAGCAGGATTGGGCCCTAAGAAACTTGTCAAGCAGGCATAGTTTTGTAATAAGGGAGCAGTCTTACACATAAGATGATGTCTTTTCTAATGCTGTCATATCTAGTTACTTTGAATCCATCTGCAAATTCTATTTTTATCCCAATTAAAACCACATCAGATAAATGTGTCAGATATGGATTCAGATTATAAAACTAGTTGGTTCTCAGATTTTCCTAGGGATTAGACCACTCATAGAATAAGGGGGTCTGACTAATATAATCTTACTTACAAAGGTAGCTGGTGGAAAAAAATTTGATTGAACTTTTCCTGTATCTCATCCTTTTCCCTAGATACTGCTCTTCTTCTCCCTTCCCTTGGTAACTACTGCACCTTCTTATGGTGGCTCTCCCCTTGTTCCCCTTCACTCTTCTTTGGTAGCAGCTTTACTCTCAAGGTGCTACTAACCACCTTCTCCTTGCCCCTTTTTATTGCTCACTGAGAACACTAGGAATCAAAATTCAGTCTTGATGTAAGAAAGCACAACTCTTATTGGGTTCAATGGGAACTGCACACAGTTATACCTGAGGATGAAATTCAGCCTAAGTGCAATGGGGTGAAATTAAGACCAGAAATGTAAAGAAATTTTTCCCAGTTGTGAGTGCTACTGCTACTATTTTTGATTATTTTTAGTAGAGAAAAGCCCAGAGACTTCAAATGGAATCAGGCCAAGAACATGGAATATTCTCTCAAGCAAATTGGTGCAAGCCTTGTTGCTTGGGACATTTAAAAGAATACTGGACAAAATGCAGGAGAACATGGTGAAGAGAACAAACTTGCAGCAACCCAGGTTATGCATATAATGGCCTAACAGGAATTTTGTATCTCACACTTCTGTGTTATAGAGCCAAACTAGATATACATATCAGCTGGATGATTTTACTAAAATCAACCTCTACTCTGCTAACTTTGACATTTTAAGCAGCTATCATTAAGCTTCAGAGGTAGCATCCCATTGAGATGAATAGTCAGAGCAACCACACCCACCTGAGCTACTGTCTGACAGGCCTGCTATCTGCAGGCTTAGGAAAACTGCAAAGCATGGTTCACATTTAAAAGGTTTATATCACAACCTTAGAAGGGATAGACTTTTTTAAAAAAAACAAAAGCTGACTGTTTAAAAATGGATGGTCTGAGATGGAAATATTGGAATAGCATTTTGGTCTGTTCAGGGTTACCTACAGACATCTATTTACTACTCAGAGAACATGTGAGGCACTCCCTCTTCACAGGCATCACTAATGCTCTTGGGTTCCACAGCATAAAAGATGCATACTGTGCTCTTCCACCCACAACGCAGCACAAGGTGACCTAATCTTCTTGGTTTGCGACCCAGGATCTCAAAGCCAGCTCTGTGCTCAAACTGCCCATTGCACCAGAGTCACAATAGGATAATAGGTTAATATTTTTCTTTTGTAAGATGTACAAGAAGAGTAACACATCTGTCTTTATTTGACAACTGCAGTAGTAATGCTAAAAATGAATGGATGTCTGTCATAGGATCAAGGTCTTTAGACACAACACAACCCCAAGCCAGGCTGAAGCACAGACAGATCATTCAGGAGAGGGGCTTCATGACAGAATTCTGACTTGGAATGCCACACCTGCTCATGCACAGGGAGCAAAGATTTCCATCTTTGTACTGTTTTCAGACAGCTGCACCCTTCACAGAGTATCTTGTGCATCTAGATAGAATGCTGCCATGGGCTTTTGAAGTCCTGCAGAAACTGCCAGAAAGTCAGATGTGCTGCAGTCTAATTAATTTGAAGTTGACATTTTATTTACAGTTACGCTGTGTATGGTTGCTTTCATCTGCGCTGTACAAGTAACTTGTCAGTCACTTACATAAATCCTTTCTTCAAATGTGGAGCCTGATTCTTTCTGCTGGAGCTCGTAAATACAGTACTATAGTGAAAGCAAAAGATACAAAGCAAATTGTGGGGAGTCATAGCTTAAAGTGAATCCCACAAAATAAAATAGAGAAATAATGGGCACTGGAGTGTATCTGTGTCACACTGTAGGTATCTGTCTGACTAGATACTTATATGGACCACTGTAGCATCCAAGCACCTAGGTAGGGGAAAGAAATATAAATAATCTTTCTCCTTCTTCCAGCTATAGAAGAATTGTTTTGATTAATGTATACATTTCTGAATTTTTAATGGCTTGTGTGTGTGTGTAAAGAGAGTAATGAGGGAAACTGAAGTTGAAGAGATGAATTTGCCATGCAGTGAGACTAGAAGTAATTTTCAGGCTATACATTGGTAACTGAAAAAATTAGTTGTTTTAAAACCTACAAAAACAAAATGAAGTTAAATAGCATAGCAGCACAAGTGTAGTTAAGCCACAGGCATCATAGCATTTCCTTATGTGACAAACACTTTATGAAGGACTGAAAATATAAAGCTTGTGTTAATTTTAGAGGCTGACAATCTATGAGGAGCTCTAAAATTCCAGATCTGACACTTCCATGCACAAGAGAGGACAGAGGAAACTTTCTTTCAAGAGACTGTTACAATTAGGGATGGGCCAGAATCGAAAGCTCTAATCTAAACCACTTTGAATTTTATGGGGAGTGATGGTTGGTGTCTTACCCCTGGACTTGAATCTGACCTATGAATTTGGTTCCAGGTCAGGTCCAAAACTAGAAAGATCTCATTTCCACATTGTGGATTAGGGTCAGCAGAAACTGCAGAATAGCTCATGAGAATGGAGTGCCATCTGTCCCTGGGTTATCCTTGAACACAAACCCCAACCAAAACCCCAATCCCCATCTAAACACCGCCTCCTTAGCCAGTCTCTAGTTACAATGCCCTCCATGAATCAGTAGTGATTTTGACACTCATCTCTCCTCTCTCCCCTCCATGATAGACAGAGAAGATAATCTCTACTACTGTGACCACTACAAACCTGGGATTCCCTCTGCCATTTCCACCTGAAAGATGGCCAAAGAAACCTATGTGCTATGCACACAGGAGAGTTTTCTTCCATTATGGACAAATCCTGATCACCTTAGCAAAACTCCCAGTAATTTCAAATGTGCAAGAAACTGGCCCCTACCTGCTACAGCAGTTTCTTTTGTAATTCTTTGCAATGACCAGATTTCAATTCCTACTGGGACTAGATATCCAGGTAATCCACTAGTCATGGCAGGTTTGGACTTGTGGTTAGAGTAACACTAATGTAGTGGTGACATTAAGCCATTGCAGTAACACCTGTTAACAACCATCCTGGTGTATCTGTTCACACACAAACTATACTTTATTCCATCGGCAGTTAATCATGACTTATTTTATCTGGTGCTATGAGACTCAAAAAGTTACAACTTCATCCATGCAATTTATCATCCTTATTGACAATATAGAAGGATGGTCATTTTCCTGTAGAGTTTCTAATTAAAGACAGAAAATGTCAATACAAACCTATATTCCTTCGGATCACCATACATTCCTTAACTCTTGGAGGTGAATGGCTTTGGCTCAAAATGTCAAAAAATTCAAAGCAATATTTATTTTTCCCCATGTCAAACAAAGTGCAGTTAAATTCTGTTCTGTTGCTCCCTGGGCGTAGGAAGTTTTCATTTAGCCACGTTGTTCTTTCACCAGGACGTCTGAGAGCTTCTTTGTACACAGCAACCTTCCCACTGATGGCAATGCATGGAGGAGAGACAATAAACACCAGAACGGAAGACTTGCACATCACTTCTGGTGCCACCACTAGTTTGTATCCAAATTTGTGGATGAGGTCTATGGGCCCTGTCGAGGCGATGACTGAGTTGGTCGCTAATGATTTCAGTAACACAGTGACATATACTTCTTGGTCAATAGGTGGGCAGTCAAACTCCACCCACTGCGATCTAGACAGAAAGATTCCTTTGCTAGTTCGCATTCCCAGTGTCTCATCAGAGCTTAATCTTCCTAGTTCATACAGGCTGTTGGTGAATATCATGTCCAATGAAACCACTGTCTCATTCATAGCACACAGTTGTTTGTTAGTGAAAAGTCTGACCTGAAGGGAACTCCTGAGTACCTCAGAGGTCCTGTTCAAGTCAATGTGAAATACAGGCCATTCCACACTTAGGTGGGTGCTCCCACCCCTCCAGTGAATTTCAGTGCCATTATCAATCTCAGAGATCATTCTGAACCAATAACCCCCAGCACTCTTGAAATAGAAACATTCAAACTCTACCATCCCCTGTGACTGGCTTGTTGGAAGCTGTTTTTTTGCAATGGTCTGGTTGGCGCTGGCATCCAGCAGTAGGATGGATACATTCTTTGCTGTCACATTACCATTGTCAAAGTACTGAAAATTAACAGACACCGTGTCGTTACTTAAGGCTACATGACGTGGTCGCTCCAAGAGGAGATATTCCGCTTCACCAAGAACTGAAAGAAAACAGTTTCACAAAATTGTTAATAAGCAAAAAGAAAAGTGAAAAATACTCATTTAATGGATATTATGGACAATCAGCTACTTTAAGAAGTGGTGCCTTTCAAAGCAAATGAATCAGTTTAGTCAAGTAAGACCTTGGCTATACCAACTGGCACTCACCCCTTTCCATTCATGCAGAGCTGGGATTTGGAGCAAGTCAAGCACCTCACAGATTACAGTGTGCACAACGGGAAGAGCAGAACACATCAGTCACACAAGCCTGAAGTATCAGTGCGGTTGATATCTAGCAGCAATTGGAAACCACTGCTTTATAATTAATAACAATTTTACTTATATAGCTTACTTACAGGACAACCTTACAGAAAAGATCCCCTAAAATTCCTATCTGTTATGAAGGGCTTATGTAGTTCCCAACTTTAAAAATCTATCAAGCAAAAGTAATTTAAGGCCCTGCTTCTGAATTATCTTTTATTCAAAATCAGAATCTCCCCCAGATTCACAATGCCCTGCTGTTGTTCCACTTATTTTTATACAATGAAAAAAATATAATTGGAGTTTCTTAAAGCAGAAGTGTAAAAATACCACTCAAGTTACACGAAGTAACAATACTATATGATGCTTTTTGAAGCCACCTTTAATACTGCTAGTTTATAAATCTTTCATACAATCATACAAATGTAGCATTGGAAGGGACCTCAAGAGGTCATCTTGTCCAGTCCCCTGCACTCAAGGCAGGACTAAGAATTATCTAGACCATTTCTGACAGATGTTTGTCTAACCTGCTCTTAAAAATCTCCAATGACAGAGATTCCAAACCACCCTAGACCATTTATTCCAATGCTTAACTACCCTGATATTTAGGAAGTTTTTCCTAATGTCCAACTTAAACCTCCTTTGCTGCAATTGAAGCCTCTCGTTTCTTGTCCTGTCTTCAGAGGTTAAGAAGAACAATTTTTCTCCCTCCTCCTTGTGAAAAACCTTTCATGTATTTGAAAACATTTATGCCTTTCTCCCTGCCCCTCCCCCACAATTTTCTCCAGACTAAACAAACCCAATTTTTTCAATCCTTCCTTATAGGTCATGTTTTCTAGACCTTTAATAATTTGTGTTTCTCTCCTCTGCACTTTGTCCAATTTGTCCACATCTTTCCTGAAATGTCGCACCCAGAACTGGACACAATAATCTAGTTGAGGCCTTATCAGTTGGGAGAAGAGTAGAAAAATTACTTTTTCTGTCTTGCTTACAATAGTCCTCCTAATACATTCCAGAATGATGTTTGCTTTTTTTGCAACAGTGTTACACTCTTGACTCATATTTAGCTTGTGATCCACTATAGCCCACAGATCCATTTCCACAATACTCCTTCCTAGGCAGTCATTTTGCATGTGTGCAATTGATTGTTCTTTCCTAAGTGGAGTACTTTGCATTTATCCTTACTGAATTTCATCCTATTTACTTCAGATAATTTCTCCAGATCATTTCGAATTTTATTCCTGTCCACCAATGCTCTTGCAACCCCTCCCAGCTTGGTACTGTCAGCAAACTTCATAAGTGTATTCTGTATGCCATTATCTAAATCACCGATGAAGATATTGAACAGAATCAGACCCAGGACTGATTCCTGCAGGACTCCATTCGATATACCCTTCCAGCTTGACTGTGAACCACTGATAAGTATGGTTTCCAACCAGTTATACACCCACATTGTAGCCCCATCTAGGTTGTATTTCCCTAGTTTGTTTAAGAGAAGGTCAATGTGAGACAGTATCAAAAGCCTTATTAAACTCAAGTTATACCACATCTACCGCTTCCCCCATCCACAAAGCTTGTTACTCTGTCAGAAAAAGCTATTAGGTTAGTTTGACATGATTTGTTTTTGACAAATTCATGCTGACTTATTTATCACCTTATTGTCTTCTAGGTGTTTGCAAATTGATTGCTTGATTATTTGCTCCATTATCTTTTTGCTTACTGATGTTAAGCTGACTGGTCTATCATTCTCTGGGTTGTCCTTATTTGCCCTTTTCCAGTCCTCTGGAATCTCTCTCATCTTTCCTCAGTTTTTGAAGATAATCGCTAATGGCTCAGATATCTCCTCAGTCAGCTCCTTGAGTACTCTAGGATGTATTTCATCAGGCCCTGGAGACATGAAGACATCTAACTTGTCTAAGTAATTTTTAACTTGTTCTTTCTCTATTTTAGCCTCAGATCCTAACTCATTTTAACTGGCCTTCACTATGTTAGACAGCCAATCACCACCAACCTTTTTGGTGAAAACTTGAAACAAAAAAGTCTGTTAGCACTTCTGCCATTTCCACATTTTCTGTTATTATTTCCCACCCCCACCTCTCATTGAGTAACACATCTACCCTGTCCTTGTTCTCCCTCTTCCTTCTAATGTATTCATAGAATGTTTTCTTGTTACCCTTTATGTCTCTAGCTAGTTTAATCTCATTTTGTGCCTTGGCTTTTCTAATTTTGTCCCTACATACTTGTGTTATTTGTTTACATTCAGCCTTTGTAATTTGACCTAGTTTCCACTTTTTGTAGGACTTTCTTTTGAATTTCAAATCATTGAAAATCTCCTGAGTAAGCCAGAGTGATCTCTTGCCATACTTCCCATCTTACCTATGCAGTGAGATAGTTTGCTCTTATTCCCTTAGTAAGGTCTCTTTGAAAAACTCATTTTATTTTACTCATTTGCATCACAGAGATGCTTGAGGAGTGAAAGAGCTGAAAATAAAAGCAATGGTAACTGCAGCATTTTTCCTAAGATGTGGTGCAACATGTCGAAATGACGTCATTTCATTATAAACGGAGTGGTTTTACTTTAAATCTAATTGCGGCATGACAATTCTTGTGCAGGTTACCAAATTACTCTGAAACATGCTTTGACTAGCAGGAAAAGACAGTATCTAACACACAGGACCTACAGAGATTACAGTTCTAATCCGAGTTCTGCCAAGACCACAGGCAACTCACTTAGGAATCTCAAGCCCAGAGAAGTTATCTGCAAAATGAGAATGATACTTATCTGTCTCACGGGGTGCTGTGCTATGAGACTTACTTTGTTAATATCTCTAAAATGCTTTGAGATTCTTGGACGGAGGGTACTCTAGAAGTGCAAAGTATTAATTATAAACTAATAATACTTCACACTTTTTAAATCTTCAGATGTGTTTGTAATTAAGGCTGCGATTTAGTCGTAGAGGTTGTGGAAGTCATGAAATCCATGACTTCCAGCGGCCTCCATGACTTCAGCCTGCAGTGGTTGGGAGCTGCAGGGTCCCCTGCCGCTCACTGGGGCAGAAAGCTGTGGGGTACCTCCACCATCTCTGGCAGCCCCTGCAGCTCCCAGCTGCCTCAGGCGGCAGGGGCACCCTGCAGCTCCCTGCCACTGGGAGCTCAGGGCTCCCCTGCTGCACTGCTCCTGGTGGGTGGCAGAAAGGAACCCCCTGAGCTCCCTGCTGCCTGTGACAGAGGGGTGACCCTTCCAGCTCCTAGTGGGTGGTGGTGGGAAGCCCTCAGCTCCCTGCCACTGGGAGCAGCACTGCTGGGGAATCCCAGAGCTCCTCGCTACAAGGGGTGGCAAGGCCACCGGGGATGGCAGGCAGCTCCGGGCTGCTGCGGAGGAACCCAAGCTCCTGGGCCTTGCAGGTGACGGGGAATCCCTGAGTTCCCAGCCCCCGCTGCAACAGGCAGGCATACCTCGTAGACCCCAGTAGCTACAGCAGGAGTGGGCAAACTACGGCCCGTGGGCCAAATCCAGCCTGTGGTACCGTACTGCCTGGCCCATGAGCTGCCAGCTGGGGAGGCTAGCTCCTCTCCCTTCCCCTGATGTCTCACCTCCCCTGGAACCATGCCACCAGGCAGCGCTATGGTGGGCAGGGCTACGCACTCCAATCAGGCTGTGTGGCTGCCAGACATGCTGCTCTGAGCAGTGTGGTAAGGGGGCCGTGGGGCGTATAAGGGGCAGAGGATCTCAGGAGGCAGCCAGGGGTCAGAGAACAGGTGAGGGGGTGTTCAATAAGTATGGATGTCCCGGGGGGTCTGTTGGGAGCGGGGTGTGCATAGGGGTCAGGGCAGTCAGGAGACAGGGAGCAGAGGGGTTGGATAGGGGATGGAGTCCTGGGGGGTGATTAGGGTCAGGGGGGTCTCAGGAGGGGGCTGTCAGGGGACAAGAAGTGGGGGGGTTGGATGGGGCAGGGATTCTGAGGGGGGCAATCAGGGGACAGGGAGCAGGGGGGTTGAATAGGGGGTTGGGTCCTGGGGAGGTGGTTAGGGGTGGTGGGTCCTGGAAGGGGGTGGTCCTGTCTGACTTTTACTAAAAACATCCATGACACAAATCTTAGCCTTATTGATAATTACATTAAAAAACAATGTTGGAAGAACATTAAAGTTGCAAAGTCAAGCATTCAAAAGTTAGGAAATGTATGAAATAAGATTGCCTGTGCAACCTCACTTCAGCTCCATTGTGCATATGCATTATGATACAGTCTTGAATTATATACTATTTTCTTCACGTGACTGTGTTTCACTCTGTGCCTTGGATGGATGGTGCTCACTGAATGGGTAGTTATTGAATATTTTATTTTATCCCCTTCATTCAATGTGTAGTCCCAGGCCTTATTTACTGCATACCACCCAAACCCTACGCTCATTATACAGAATTATTCATTTCCTCCTGGACTTTTCTGTGGTGCTCTCATCATATATCTTAGTGCTTTACAAACATGAATGAATTTATCTTCACAATACGCTAGTGAAGTGAGGTGGTATTATCTTCATTTTACACATACGGAACCAAGGCACAGATTTAAAGGCAAATATAATCAAAAGTGTCAGCTAAATGTTGATGTCCAATTTCAGAAGGTTACTGTCTGATTTTTCAGAATAATTAGCATTTTATGGACTTTATATGTCCAGAGCAGAGCTCCCATTGACTCAGTTGCAGATGTAAGCAGTCAGCACTTGGGCAAACCAGTGGCAGTCAGATTTTTAAAAAGTGTGCATCTTAGTAATGATGATAAGATTTAAGAAGAATATTTTATTTTATTGCAAGATAATCATCCAGATTATACAGATATTTTTAGTATGTACTTCTGATGTACAGAGATGGGAAGGAAATCAATGGGTGAAATGATGTATAAAAACATGTGTATGTGACCATAAATCAAATTAGAATATATACAAAATTGCTTGGCAATTATTTTCTGGACTATGGAGTATTCTTTATATTAGAAATATTTTCACTACAAGAGCTAAAATGCTAAAAATGTTATCATGAGGATTTAGCATCTCTAGCCTCACCTTGTAATTACACCGATTGAACAAAGTTCCATTTAGTGTATAGGAATCATGGCTTTTATGTTTGTGGTTTAACTAGGTAATGTTTGTATGCATGGTTGTCTCCTCAAAAAGTTGCAGACATTGTAAGATTTCATTTCACCCAGACATAAGTGGATTAATCATTTATCGTCACCATCTCTCATTCAATACTATATTGTTAACTTTTCTAGTTAAACTTGTCTGATTAAAATGACAGGGAGTTGACAGCTACATGCCATCACAAAAAACAAATGCCCCCATTTCTACTGTAAACTAGATTACATCCCAGACTATTACAATTGAAAGGCTAGATAAATGTGGAACTGATCTCTCGTCATAGTGCTGAGAGCAAAGATATGGATTTGTGTAACGGGGCAGGTGTAATATTTAATAACTGTCTGTAAGTCAGTTTTTCTTGCACATATTTTGAGGGAAAATAGCTGTAAATGTTGTACCATTTATATCTGGTGTTTATCTTTTTGGCCACTGTGCAGCTTTTTACCACATCACATCCATAGAAGCAGACTAAATCAGGACTCCAAACTTTTCAGGGCTGTACATGAAGGTTGAGCAATACATGGCTTAATTTTCTTGGTTGAGCTTGAAAATGTACTGAGAGTCAAAATACCAACTTCACTTAATTTAAACGTTAGGGATAACATTTTCAAAACATTGAAGTGATTTAGGAGCTTAAACCGCATTTTCAAAGTGAGTTAGACATTTAGTAACTTGTGTCTCTGGAAAATAAATGGTTTTTAAGCACTTAGGTGCCTGTCACTTTTGAAAACTGGCATTTAGGCTCCGACATCACCTAGGAGCATTAGGAAAAAATGTCATTGCTCTACGTTCCCCCACTTCCTTTGAATTATGTGAAAAATACTGATATGGAGAGTTTGTCATATAACATTGCTCAGTTAGTTACTAGTGACGTAGCCAGGATTGCTTGCTGATACCCACAGAAATCTGTTCAGTTTATTCTGTTTTTTATTCTGAACAAATCCACACCTACAGAAGGTCCTCTTTCTGCTCTCATACAAATACAGCCTTTATTTAAGTCATTTAAATTTTTCACAAGTCCAAGACTATATTTCTGGGTACTCCTGAGATGAATTCTGTGTATGTTCCCAATGCACCAGATCATTTGTTAACACTGCTACACATTAACATTTTTAAATTACTTTAAATATCTACAATACTCCTTTTAGAGTTACAATACTCACCATAATCACAGAGTACAACTAACAATAGATTTGAAAAATCTTTCAACATCTGTTTCATTCTGATCAGTGGGCTCCCAGGTCCTTTTATTCCTCATGTCCTTTTTGACCTCCAAAGTACACACACTTTTTTCAAGAACACCTGAAAATTAAAACTTCAAAAAATTAGAATATTGTTGAATTTGCTTCATAAAAGAAGAAAAACCTGAACATTAGTTGAAAAACTTTTGACAAATTTTTAATGCATTATTATTTAATATCTCAACTTCCTTTTCTATCCGCCTTGCAGTCAACCACATATCTCCAGTGCACGTAGACATGCAAGACTACAATTCAGTATAAAAAAGTTCACCTCCCAGATGTCAGTTGCTGTATCAGAACAATGAGATTCTCTTATCACTTTACCCTTCCAACCACCCTGTTAAGGCAGGGGTGGGCAAACTAGAGCTGGCGGGCCACATGTGGCCCGCCGGCCATTTTCATCCAGGCTGCGAGCTCGGGCCGGGCCGGCGTGCCGCAGGTACCTGCACTCCCAGGCCAGGCCCACCCCGCGCTCCCTGGCCGGGGGCGGGTAGAACGCGGGGAGCTGTGGGGCCCCGCGCTCCCTGGCCGGGGTTGGGCCAAGTGCGGCATGCCATGGGTCCCCATTCTCCCAGATCGGGCCCGCCCTGTGCTCCCTGGCCAGGGGCCAGGTCAAGTGCGGGGAGTCGTGGGGCCCCACCCTCCCTGGCTGGGTGGAGCGCAGGGAGCCTGGTCAAGGAGTGCCCTGCTGAGTAAGGTAAGCAAGGGGAGGAATTAGGTGGTTAGGGTCGGGGGGATCTTGGGAGGGTGCAGTCAGGGAACAAAGCAAGGGGGCTTAGATGGGTAGTGGGATCCCAGGGGTGGTGGTTAGGGTGGGGAGGGATCTCGGGAGGGGCAGTCAGGGAACAAAAAGCAGGGGGGCTTAGATAGGTGGGGTTCTGGGGCCGCAGTTAGAGTGGGGGGTCTCCGGTGGGGACGATCAGGGGACAAGGAGCGGGCGGGGGGAGTTAGATGGGTCAGGAGTTCTGAGGGGGGCAGTCAGGGGGCGGCAAGTGGGTGGGGGTTCGATAAGGGGCGGGGGCGGATTGTTTGGGGCGGTACAGCCTTCCCTACCCGGCACTCCGCACAATTTTTAACCCCAATGTGGCCCTCAGACCAAAAAGTTTGCCCACCCCTGTGTTAAGGCCTGGATACTAATTCCACTGCAATGACTTCTGTAGGAAGCTTTTATATAAGGATCTGGATGCGCTAAAGCAGGGGTTCTCAAACTTCATTGCACAGTGACCCTCCTTCTGACAAACAAAAATAAATTACTGCATGACCCCAGAATGGGAGACGAAAGCCTGAGTCTGCCTGAGCCCCGCCACCGTGGGTGAGGGTAGGGGTCAAAGCTGAAGCCTGAGTCCCGCCTTCCAGGGCCAAAGCCCTTGATCATCAGCCCCGGGCATTGGGACTTGGGCCCCAACAAGTCTAACATGAGTCCTGGAGACCCCATTAAAATAGGGTTGTGACCCACTTTGGAGTCCTGACCCACAGTTTGAAAACTGCTGTGCTAAAGCAACATGATTCACATAAAGTACAGATTAGTTAAAAGTCAGAATGCAGCATGGATTCTGACCTGTGCACACATAAGTATTGAGGGATTGTTGCTAGTGTTCATTGAATTGTAGGACTGGAAGAGACTTGAGAAGTCATCTACTCCAGTTCCCTGCACACAAGGCGGGACTAAGTATTATCTAGATCATCCCTGACAGGTGTTTGTCTGCTCTTAAAAATCTCCAGTGATGGAGATTCCACAACCTCTCTAAGCAATTTATTTCCAGTGCTTGCATATATAAAACCATCAATAACTTCACTTTCTGTTAAATGTTTTGTTTGTGTTTAAGAAAATCCTTGTTAGCACAAAAATGAATCAATACAAAGCTGTCATTGATTCTCAAACTTCCCTTTGGTTCAGTTTTATCAATACATAAACCTTAGATCTACAATTTGTTTGCCCATCCTTGATATTGATCACAGGGGGAAGTTGCTAAGATTTGGAATTTCCCCCATCTATTTTATTTATCAGACATTTTAAGTCTAAATGTTGTCAGTTTCACCTGCAGTTGATTGTGCACACAAGTAGAGAGGCCATTTTTGAAAATTCATCCTACCGTGCATATTTTTAATTTTTGTTCCACTTATATTGAGCAGAATAATCACTATTTTGTTTTAAAGTGCATAAAGTAAATCTCCATGAATCTTGTAGTAAAAATAAGTAGAGGAGGACTATGACAGCAGCAGCACCAATTTGTTTGAAAAGGAAGTTAGAATCAATCCAAAAGATAAGACCATCCCAAAAGGCACTATTATCAAAGCAAGGCAATTATTATTATTTGCATTACAATGGTGTCTACCCCAGTACGCTAGACACTACAAACACAATGAAGAATGAGTTCTGGCTCAATATAATTTTACAATGAGAGAAAACAGATACAATCAACAGATGGGGGAAGAGCACAAAGATGACAGTGACAGTTTTAAGTCTCCCAGTCACAATGCAGACCATTCAATTTGTCAGTAATCAGAAAACCAATGAGTTCATTTAACATTGACAAGACTGTTAAACTCATTGATCTAGAACATAGGACGAATATCACATAAAAGTTTGTCATTCTCTTGGTTTCTTCTTCTGTGTTCCCCATGTCCATCTTTCCTCCACATTCTCTTACCCACCAGAGAGACTGATTAATAGTAGCATGCACCGCTTGGCAAAGTAATAAGTAAAGGGTAATATGATAATAAAGCCACACATATCTGAAGAATGTAATCATCACTGAGTCCAAGGCCTTAACAGGATTCTAAAAGGGATTAGTCATTGATATAGGTAATGAGAACATCCACAGTTTTATTAGATAGGATGCAGATTATACAGTGATAATAAAGCCTTATGCCTCAAGGTGTAAATCCACTGCTAACTGACAAAGGTTAGGAAACAACTTCTCCTATGGGTAGATTATTCCTTAACTGCTTATTATGGGTATTCTTGCACTTCCCTTTGCAACATGTGGTACTGGCCATCATCAGGAACAAGATACCAGATCAGTTGGACTATACGTCCTGTATGGCAATTCCTCTGTTCCTATCATAAGAACATAGGATGGCCATATTGGGTCAGACCAAAGGTCCGTCTAGCCCAGTATCTTATCTTCTGACAGTGGCCAACTCCAGATGCTTTAGAGGGAATGAACAGAACAGGACAATTGGCTGTGAGTGACTCCAGGGTGTTGTGGGAGGTGAGATATGCATTGGAGGTGAGGGATGCCTGTGAGTGACTCCAGTGAATGTGTGTGTATTTGTCTTGGGGATAAAGGTGGTGGTGGTGGTGGTAAGTACCTCAGTTTCCCCATTTGTAACATGTGGATATTGACCACCTGTGCAAAGTGCTTTGATAACTAATGATGAAAATCATTAGATAAAAGGTAGGTATTATTATTATTATCTTTCTGTGCCTCTGTTTCCCGTTCCACCCTTTACCTGTCTTGTTTCTTTAGCTTATAAACCACCAGGGCAAGGATTCTCTCTTACTAAGCATATGCACAGCATCTAGCAGAGTGGTTCTCAACTGTGGTCCACAGCTTGTTCAGGGAAAGCCCCTGGCATGCCGAGCCAGTTCGTTTACCTGCCGCTTCCACAGGTTCGGCTGATCATGGCTCCCACTGGCCATGGTTCGCTGCTCCAGGCCAATGGGGGCTGCGGGAAGCAGCGCGGGTCGAGGGATGTATTTTTATGTCTGATTTTTGTAAGCATGTTGTTTTTCAGTGAGGTAAAACTTGGGGGTATGGAAGACAAATCACACTCCTGAAAGGGTACAGTAGTCTGGAAAGGTTCAGAGCCACTGTTTTAGGCTGTACCTACACGAAGAATTTTAGAAATTCTCCTACCATTGGCCTAGTACTAATGCTGCTCAACTGGTGGAAGCACCAGCGTAGATCAAGTGCCAGCGCATTTACCTCCGATTTGTCAGGTGGCTGCCAAACAAAGGAGCATTGTGCAACTTTAAACGAGCATGTTCCCTAATTGATCAGCAACATAACAATGAAAAAATTTTAACCGGGATGACTTTAAGTGAGAAGTTACTGCACAGTGTTAAGGGAAACAGCAGTTTTGGTGGCTCTGCACTTCTCCCAAAGCAAGTACTCACTATCTTCCTCCTTCTCAGATCCCCCATCTTCTTTTCCTCCCCTTTACCCATCCTGACAAGCCTTGGAACCCCACTCCTCTGCAATAGATCCATTCGTCTCACCTGAGCTATCAGCCACCTCCCTCCTGCTTCTCTGCTAAGATGCAATGCCGACACTATGCCAGTGCCTCCCTGGCCTCAGCAACTTCTTGGTCTCAGGAGCAGGGTGGGACCAAGCAGCGGGAGGAGGAGTGGCACGTTGGGCAGGCACACTTGGAGGATGAGAGGGGTTCCGGAGACAGGAAAGTGAATAGAGTCAAGTCTGGACTGGCTCCTCTCAAGACTCATGATTTAGCCTCTCCTGCACAGCAGCTCTTTCATCCACGCAATAGTGCCCCTAGCATCTCATCAGGAAACTGGCCAGTTTTTACAGGGACACTGTCAGAAAAAGAATAAAAATGGTCCGAGAAAATAAAGTTTTACAAAATCTAAGAAATGTTACCAGGATTATTTTTAATTCTGGTGAAAAACAGTGTCCTGTATGTTTGTTCATTAATAAACATTCTTCGGCAGTCTTTGCAACCTAAATATTGTAGCATCTTACTAATGCTTGAGAACTTGAGAGTGAAATCAACCATAAACTCAGTATCAGCACAAGTATGAAACTGGCTGCCAAGTTCCTTTATATTGCCCAACATGAAAAGAATGCAAACAGTATAAACAGTGAAAAGAAAATAATATTTTTAAATTCTCTTAGTTCTAATTATCTGTACTTCAGGAAAGGTGATTAATCATTTTTAACCAGTATCTCTTTAGCTGCCTTGAGGATTAGCTGATTTCCTAAGGGTTAACATCTGCTGGGAATTTCAGATCTTCTAATATAATCCCCCAACTTATTATTATAAACAGAGTTGTCTAGGTGGCATCATTTTAACAAAAGATGCCCAGTCTTGGATGTATGAACAAGACAATTTTGTGTTGTTATTATATGTGGTTTTATTCAAATTACAAGTCACATCTTCAGTTGAAAGACATTGATGGCACTAAAATGCCATGTGTAAGAAAGATATTACTATAAAGATGCTAAAATCTGCTTCCCTCAACATTTGAGGCCTAATCTCACCAAGTGCTGAGCTCTTATTGACATCAATCTGGCTAGGGTGCTCAGCGCCTCACAGCAGGTATCCAGCAACCTTCAGCCTCAGGACATCTAGAACTAATTTAGAGATCATATATATGGATGGGATTTCCTTTGAAGGACTGCTGTGAGGAATGAACTATTAGTTTACTACATATCAAGTGATTTGGAAGAACTTTCAAGCAAGAATAAATAATGAATGTCAAGAATTAAGTACACTGTATTGCCTTTAGTGGCATTCCCGAGATGCATCCAATCTTTTATCCTTATGGGCTTCTTTTCTTTCCCTTTTAAAATCTTTACTGTGCTATTTAATTCTTCCTGGACTCTACTCATTAGTGATGCTTTTCTGAAATCAACTGAGCCACATTGATTTATACCAAGTGAGAATCTGGTCCAGAGTCTGAACAATCACAAACCACCAGCATTAGAAACACGTAGAAAGAAACAGAAAAATGATTTAAATCAAGATAGGATGTTTTTCGAAAAGATATGCTGAGGGAATTATCTTGGGGAAGTTCTATGGCTTGTGTTATACAGGAGGTCAGACTAGATGATCACAGTGATCACTTAGAATCTATGAATCCATGATTTCTAGACTTTCTAGTGATTTTATTTTATATATGAATTTTTAGTTATATTCAACTGTACAGTTGAATTTTCAATAGTTTTTGAGGTTCCTAATTTTTTTCTTTTTTTCCCCTTTTTTATTCCAAGGCTGTACATTGTAAGTAAGGATGGTGGAATTTATATTAATTATTTTTATTACTTGTATTACAGTAGCACCTACGGATTCCATTCATGGTTTGGGGCCCCACTGTTCTGGCCACGTAACAAAAAAGATGGTATCTAAACAGCTTGGAATATAAAACTAGAGACAATAGATTGGTATAACAAATAAATAGGGGAGCAAAAGGAAACAATAACAAATATTAGGCAGAAGAATAAGAAAAAAGTAGTACCGATAAAATTAATGTTGAACTAAAAAAGATTCTAAACTCACTTTTAAAAACAAACAACACAACATCTGTGGGGCTAGAGAGTTCTGATGAGCATTCTTTCTTGACAACCCCCATAACTTAGCCCAAATCCATGCCAATAGACTAGAGCTTTTGTGCCACTATACACCATCATGTATTCTAAAAACATAACAATATGTGGACTTTGCAAATGGATAAGAAAAAACAATCAGATCAGATTTGGAGTTTACTGACCTTCAGAGTGACCCTGTAAGTAGGCAGTCTGAGACTTTGCAGTTGGGGGGCGGGGGACAGAAAGATTCAAAATTGCCAGTAAATTCAGACAGGCAATATGTCTATAATATCATGTGAGGACATGTTAACTAGTGCTGTGTTTTAACATCTATATATTTATCAATCTAAGTACTTCTGTGCTTCCCGTCACTGAAGTATCTGACCATTTCACAAACATTAAGGAAGATCTTCAAAACACCCTGGGAAGTATGTCAGTTTCACAGATAGAGAATTAAAGTACAGAGATTCAGACCAATGGAATCTCAATAGAATGGAATTCAAGAGACGAATGGAAGTTAGGAGCTTAAGTATTTTTGAGGATCTAGGCCTAAGTGATTTGTCCAAAGTTTCATAAAAATCCTCTGACAGAACTAAACACAGATCTCCTGAGTCTCAATCCAGTGGTTTAAAAGAGAGGGGATGCTCACTAAAAACAAGAATCCAACTATAGAGGAGATTTTGTTTTGCCTTTGGTGCATTTCCATATAGGCTTGTGATAAATTTTCAACTAGCAGGGTTATCAAAGCTTTTCAATGACTAAATGGGCACATATCAGAGCACTTCTCATAAAACGTTTTCAAAGAAGGTCCAGTGGATAAAAGATGAAGGATAAAGACTGGGACAAATATTGTATGTATTGAGATTAGTTGGTCAGCAGAAATTAGGACTAATTTGTCTAAACACTAAATTTCCAGATTATCTTTTCTATGCTGCAACATTAAAATATTTTAACCACAAATAGCTGCATTCTCACATTTTTCTGCAGGTCCCATTGCTTTAAGGAACTTCTGTACTTGAGGGCACAACTGTAAATGTGTGAAAAAGAAGTGCTTTTTTTAAAGCAGGAGTGGTGGAAAGGCTAATTGAGGTTGGAAAAAAGGTGTTAGAGAAATGCAGTGTGTTATATTTTTAACTGCAGTACAAACGACATTAGCAAAGGGAATACAAAAAAAAGTTGATATGATTGTTTGCATCAAGATATTGGAAATATTTTCGTGTGATTTTGTTTTAAAGTGGACTAAAAGTAAATCATTGTTTAAGTTCATGACTATGAAGAAATAAAGTGCTGTACAAATGCGCATTATTGACAATTCTCTTGACAGCTCTACTGCTACAATCCCGTAGGAATGAATGAGGTTGCCGCGGTGCCGCTGAAGGCAGGATCCGTCGCATTGTCTGCAAAAGGCAGCCTGGAGCCCCCGGGAAGAAGCCACCCGCGCTGAGCTAGCGGTTTACAGGAACCTGGGGACATTGCGGCGGGACTGGCAAGTCCCCGTGAGGAGCACGCACTGAGCCGGCCCATAACCCGGTCACAGGCCGGGGGGCTGCTGAGCTGACCGGCAGGACGCGGCTCTTCAGGAGGATCCTGCCGGAGCGGGGGAGCTGCTGCCACCTCACCCCACCTCCGAAGGGCGGCAGGCACGAATTCGAGCTGAGCCCGTGGCCAGCGCAGGACCCAAGCGAAGGGGAGCGGACGCATCCCAGCCCTCCACCGCCCGCGTCAAAAGCGACGGTCTGCAAACCCCGCCAGGCGCCCGACGAGAGCCCAAGTCCAGGGCCGAGGTCTGGCCCCTGGGCGAAGCCCTTACCTGAGGGGCAGGGCGCCTCTGCGCGTCTCTCCCGCGGTCGGAGCCTGGCTCAGCAGCCGCAGCCGCCCTGTAGGACGCGCCCCGGCTGAGGGGAGCTGGTCCCGCGCCCGGGCTTAGGGCGGCGCCTCCCCGCGGCTGACAGGAATCGCTCTGTCAATCAACGCCCCAGCGGCGCGGCGCTGCCCTGGCCGGGCGAAGCAGCTGGAAGCGCGGCGGGGCGCGGGGTGCAGACGGGAAACCCAAGCGGGGACGCCCTGCCCAGGATCTGCCGGGGGAGGGAGGTTCACGCCTCTGCAGCGCGTCCCACCCCCGGACAGCGGGCGGGAACTGCGGGCTCGGCAAACAGAGCGAGCCCCGAAGAGTTAGTTTGCTGGCCCATGCACCGGCCCCCCTAGGACAAGCCGGATCCCCCACCCAGCCCCTAAGCGGCCGCCCGACGCTGCCTCTTTCAGCACAGCTCGGCCTGGCGGGGCTCAAGGGCAGAAGCTGAATTCAGGCAGAGGCAAAATAGTTGAACTCTCTTACTCCTTATGAACTACAACAGGTTCAAAAAGGAACCGAGCTAAGTTCGTGGAGGATAGATCCATCAATGGCTATTAGCCGGGATGATGTCCGCAGCCGCTGTCTGCAAGAAGCTGGCAGTGGCCGGCAGACGATGGATCACTGGCTGATTACTTGTTCTGTTCATTCCCACTGGGGCACTTGCTATGGACCACTCTCTGAAGACGGTATCAGAGGGGTAGCCGCCTTAGTGTGGATCTGCAAAAGCGACAGAGTCTTGTAGCACCTTATAAATTATAAGGTGCTACAAGACTCTTTGTCGCTTTCTCCGAAGACAGAATTCTGGGCTAGATGGAGCTTTAGTCTGACCTACGTTCTTATGGGGGCTTTCTCCCTGTGTTTCAGATATTTACATTTGCAACCAACCTACTCAGTACTGAGTCTTCCTCAGTCCCATCCTCCCATCTTGAGAGCAATCCCTACTCCAAATGAGGTCAGCCCTGATAAACTGTTTTAGAGTTATTTGTAGTGGACATGATCCAGGTGGTCTAAGGACTAAATGAGTGTCTTTAGAATCTACTTCAAAGTAAATGCTACAGTAAAATGCTCCTCTCCTAGGGAAAAAACACACAGAAAAGGAGGGGCTGGTGGGGAGGATGGGATCTCAGTGCCAAGTGTCAATACCAAGCACACTCCACCAAATGGCCTGGCCCTGCCTTCTCAACTTGTCTGGGTTTTGTGCCTTATGCTGGATGTGAAGAATAAGCTGGATGTGATACACGTTAGAACCAGGACACAATGACCATTTAAACTGACTGTGCAAAGCACGATAGCCAAAATTTTCAAACCTAATTGCCTAAAGTTAAGCACTGAAAACCACATTTTGGTGACTACATAAGTGGCCTCATTTTCAGAGGCCACTTCTGAAAATCTGAAAAATCAGGCCACTTCTCTTAGGTGCTTATAAATATTGATATAGTTACCTAAATGTAAGCCCCGCACTTGAATAATGCAGATTTTTTTGTTGTTGCCTAAGAGTGGGAAGGTAGCAGGGGAATCTTCAAAAACCTTCTTACAGCTGAGGTGTAAAACTGAAGCCACAGCACTAAAATGCTTCAGTTAAGCCAGAGCAGCAGCCCCTAATATTTTCCATGCAGATATGAAGTGGAAGCTACTGCATTTATGGATATTCTTTGTAATCAAGATTTGTAGAGAGCACTATGAAGGGCACTTAAGAAAACGATACTTAATAAAAACTACCTTCTTGCAGAAAGACAGTGTAGAGTAAAAAATTCTTCCTTCTGTTTTGTACAATGAACTGACCTCATGTACCTAAGGTCACTGCTAAAACTAGTGTCCTTATTGCTTGAGTTACATCTCTCTCTCCTAGTCTACTTAAATCTATCAATATTTGTTATATGTAAAGAATCTGCTTTCAGGCACTCAGATATTATTTTGATGGGCATGTTATAAGAACATGAACAAAATTTATTTTGTATTTGTCTGAAAATACGCAAAAAAGCTTCGGGTTTTAACAGTTAACTCATCTCATTCAAATGATTAGGAAGATAAAGCATCCAAAAACACTGAATATTTCGTGCCTCACCCAAATATTGAAATAATGCAATTGGTAACATTTGTCTAACTATCCACAATTCCTCTGGGTCCCACACTTTCTCAGGTTTGCTCATTGTGAAAGCCTCTATTTTGATCAACCTAAGTTAAAATGTTTTCCACATGCTACTCTTGGGTTCAGGGTGTTTTAAACTTCAAAGGGAGACTGCCATCTGGAGTGCTGTCAGAAACATTTAAAAAGCTACATAAACACTTGCATAGTAATTTGGACAATTTTCTGGAAAGCAGAGAGTAAAAATATTACAGTAATAAAGCAAGACCTTTCAAACCTATGTTCATCATCCTGACTTTGACAACATAAGCATAGATATATGCTACTAATACTGATCATCTCTTCCCTCCTCCCCAGCCCCCGAAACTGATGGACATGTAGTTTCTTTATGCAGCCATGATGACCACCCACATTTTAGTATTTGTAAAAGTTTGTTTGTTTGGGGGTCTAGTTCTCAAATCTCACTTCATGTTATGCAGTTCTAACACCACTAAATGGCAAAGCACAAGCAGCAATCATGCAAGATGTCTCTCACTTCTCCAGAGACAAGACTCAGGTGAGATGCCTCAACCCTACCTAATCTACAGGGGTTAGAGGATAACTCAGTCTTTCTTGCCAACTCAGTCCTTGCCTTTCTGATCACTCTGGCAACAAAAATCCCAGTTCATGCCAGCAGTGGGGGTGACTGATGTGATCAAGTGTACTAGGAAATGGACTAAAGCCACAAGCTCATTTCACATAGATCTTTTAAGATACCGGGTAATCTGCTGCTGAGAACAGATGTAAGGTAATATCAGAGTGCTTTGTATGAACTGGGTGATAAACCAGACTCAGTTGCCCCTTTTCCCTTTCAATAAAAAAGCTGTAAAATAATGTTAATAATGACTGAGCAGTTGAGACTAGAGGGATTATGTTGTAAAAAAAGAACCTTTCTCCACTGGAGGCTCTGTTAAATTCCCAGTACTCAAATCACGCTGCCTACGTTTAACATCTGAAAAACCTTATATTAGTGAATGTTTCACCAAGTTTTTCCTCTGTGGATAAGATTTTTTTTCTAATTTAGTCACAAGTTCCTAAGAAAACATAATCTAGTTCTTTCATAGTTATTCAAAGAGTCTGGAAGACCTGGTAGTAAGCTCATAATATTGCACACTTCTATATTGCCATTCATCCAGTGACCAAAAAATACTTAAAAAAAACACCAGTGAGTTATCTTCAACGCACCCCGGTGACAGAGGTTTTATACCCATTTTATAGCTAGGTAAACTGATTCACTGAGAGATTTGACTGAAGTTACAGACAGAATAATAGAACCCAGCTCTTCCCCTCCCACACTCCCCCCGCCATGCCCTTGCTCATGCTTCCTTCATACCAGTCTCCCTACTTATCATCTCCTCTGCCAAAAGCAATATACCACATATATTCGTTCATTAGCCCATTCATTTATAAACCGACCTCCCCAAGATGGATAGGTAAAAATAGCAAAAACTGTATGACCCTTTCTTAAGCCAACCCTGTATTTCAGAGTTTGGCAAACTTTGGCTCCTGGCCCATTAGGGTAAGCCACTAGCGGGCCTGGACATTTTGTTTACCTTGAGCGTTGGCAGCCACTTCCCACAGCTGAGAATGGCAAACTACAGCCACTGGGAGCTGAGGGGTTCTGTGCCTGCGAATGCTCCAGGTAAACAAAACAACAATGTATTAGATATTCAATTAAATAATTCCATAGAGCTTAAAATCATCAAATTTTGGTGTAGACCCATTTATAAGTTGACCGCCGCTCTTTGATGCTTCACTTTTTTACCAAAAATGTTCAGCTTATGAACGAGTATATACAGTAATCCAAAAATTTGCAATAAGGAAACAAAATTCTCCTTTTGTGATTATTTGGTTGAAATTGTAAGATACTCAGATAACAGAGTGATGAGCAGTTTGAAAACCTAAATAAGATTATCATTCCATTTATAGCACATTGGTTAGGTCTGCACATAACAAACATGTTGTCATGCTAAGGACCAATGTCTAAGTTTGTTAAAGCACTAAATTTCAGCAGAAACAATTTTTTCATAGAACTATTTGGCCGGCACTGATTTTTGAGGAAGCTGGCTAGCAGCAGACAAAATGTCTAGTTTATTATTATTATAGTTGGTTGCCCTTAAATAGTTTATGGTCCCTGCTGGAAGTTAAGCCAAGAAAAAGATAATCACTTTCCCAAAATATTCCTGAAAAAAACAAAACAAAAAACAGGACTGTAGAAAGATCAAAAACAGTAATTGTTCAAGTATCGCTTCTGGTGACATGTGGTAAGATTCAAGTTGATGAAATTTCTAACCTACATTTATGAAGGAATAAGGAATGGTCTAGCAAATACAGTAGTAAGATGCTGTCAAAATACAAAGGCACAGGGTTCATAATAATAGGTGAAGGGAGGCTAGCTAAAGTGAAGAGAAAAGTAGAAATGTTACAGAACCATAATTATATATCCCTTCCCACCACTTCCTCTTTTATTCATATCGGCTCCAGTTTCCCCAAACTCTCAAGTAACCCTTTGTCTATATTGCACAGGCCAAAACATTTTGTGTTATTTCGCCACGTCCTTTAAACAATCCTTTGTTTCTCTGGTATCACAACCACTCAATATAGTCCTCTTTTTAAGTGATTAACTCACTGGGGCTTAATAATTATACTAGACAATAGGACTAATCCAGCATCATTGGGGTCAATGTAAGCTTCTGGCAAAACTCCAAGTGGTGGATCAGGCCTGTTTTAGGCTTGCAGGATTCTAATTCCTAATTCTGCAGTCCTCACTTGGCTCAACTTAATAGGTCTAAGAAAGACTACTTGGAGGGAAAAAATCTAAAGTGGTCATATTTAAACAAACATCTGAAAAGAACTCTACCTACATAAAGGTAATCACTTAACACCTACAATATAAAACCAAAGTAAATATATTCTTATATATGTGACAATTAGTTATGCCCTGATTTTTCATTGTGAATAGTCCCTGTTTACTTTAAGACAAATGGAAATAAGAGAACCAAAAATGCCAGCTTGAAACAGTTTCCTCCTGCAATCTTTTAAAATAAAATGTTAAGTCCAGTCTTGGAGTCAGGCCCTTTTTCTGTGGGTATCTGGATTTATAAATCAAAGAACTAGGAAGTCTTGGCTGTGGGCTCTGAAAGTGCTGGTACCCACAACTCTAGAATATGTTTTTGAGTATGTGTGCTCTTTTATATTATTGGGGTGTAAGTTTACCCGGGCAATCAGAGGCAGCAGACCCTGTGCAGACTCAGGCGGTTGGACAGAGTTCCTTTAACTATTAGAAGAGCTTACTGTTGGGGAATTTGCAGATCATCATTTGTATCCGGCTATTGTCACTCAAGAGATATTTACAAAATCTTTTTTTTTTTTTTTTGAAAGAATCTTTTATTTCTAATAATAATTATGGCCAAAATCAGACCTGGGGTTCCATGTGCTGAACCCTAAACTATGTACTAGTGGGAAGAGTGGCTACTCAGGGACTAAAAAAAATAAATGTTTAGAGTTCTGCAGAAGTATACGCTTCCTGATGGAAGTGTGACAAGGCACTTCTGCTGAGATGTGTCTAACCCCTACGTTCCAGCAAAGGATACACTGTATCTCATCCTTAAGAATACAATCCGAGACAGAGAAAATTTAAAAACTTATCCTACCAAACTGCCAGGCCTCTGACTTGTAGCTTCAAAGTTCCCCAAAGCATTTAGAAAACAGAAACAGACAAATTAAGAAAATCAGTTTATTTTTATTATTTTGTGGCAACAATTTTCTAATATATACAATTAAATTCTAAATGAGCCACATAATTTAACCCACAGTGTTCTCTCCCTATACAAAGAAAAAGGACTTTTATTGAAAAAAGGCTAAGGAAGTACCATAAGACTAAAGCTAAGATGTATGTTGTACCATTATTGCTCAACTGAGACAAACTAAGGGCTCTATGTGGGTTATTCCTGAGTAGGGGGAATGGAAACTAGGAGTGCAAATTTGGATTTTCTTTTTACGCTTTCATCATGGCTGTGGAGTGGAAAAGCTGCCCCCTTATGAAGAAGGTTTCAGCCACCTAAACCAGCGGATCTTTCCCTAACATTCATGGCTCTCCAACAATACACTGACAGCAAGAACATCCACTTTAGGTGTCCTCTTTGCCTCTCACTTCTTCAACTTTTTGAGAGTACATTGTCCGGAGTAACTTGTACTGATCTGTCCCATTGTTTACTGGGGGGAGGTGAAAAAACAGAGAATGTGGTGGAGTTCAACTGACCCCTCCCTTCCCCACCTATAAATCTGGATCCCTACAAAGCTGCTGCAGAGAAAGTACAGAGTATTGAGAATACCCTGGGGCCAGTTCTTTCCCACGTAATTTCTTTCCCTGTCTGATCAATGAGTTTTGGCTTCCCTCCACTTGAGGAAATGCAAGAACAGTGCCCTAAGAGAGCATGGCATGAAAGTGAACTAGGAAGATGTACTAGGGGACAGCATGTCTTCGCTCTAAATAAGCATCCTACAAGAGCCTGCAGTGAATGTGTGAGAGAGGAACCAAAACAAATTTAAAGCAAAGGTACATGGAAAAACAAACAGGTTAACATACCTTGTTCACACATCTATCAAAAACATGAGCATGGGTAGGCCTTTCAACCTTGACCAAACTGTGGTGATACTGTAAGATTTCTAGAAATATTTTCAGACAATTAAAGAAAACTCTCTATTTTCTTTCTTTTAATGTCCATCTGATTATTATTGTCATATCTTTCATTCAAAGCTACATCAATGTGGTCGCCATCCAAACTTTGAACTGAATTCCACAATAATATATCATAACTGGTCATGTGGGAAGCTTAAGTTATGGGCCTTTGACACCCACGTATCATCATCTATGTAACTTTAGTGCTTCTAAACACATATAATATACAAGTCCATAGGAGTTACACAAAGTTAGGACTGTGTAACTGAATTATGTAAATCCACAGCGTAGGTAAAACCAAATGATTTATACTTTTTGACAGGTTTCAGAGTAGTAGCCGTGTTAGTCTGAGGAGTACTTGTGGCACCCTGGTTAGTCTCTAAGGTGCCAAAAATACTCCTCACTCTTTTTACCTCTTGACAGTTAAACATGAGGGTTTTTCTGTTCCTCCTTTTAATATTAAAACACTGGTTTCTACAGATTACGGATATGCACGTTAACCATCCATCTCTCCAAGACAGACACATGGTAGACAGCTTTGATCAATGACTTTTCTTTAGAAGTACAAAAGGAAAATAGCTCATTATGCTTCTGGACAGGATATTGTGACAGAATAATTGATTTCCCTCAATACTATCTAAAGGAGCAGGCAAAAGCACACACAAACAGCAACATAATGAAGGCTTTTTTGGGGAAGGAGAGCAAAGAAAGGATAACCTCCACACTCACCATACTTGTTTGTCTATTTAGCATTAGCTACAACACATTAAACTTTATGTTTTCCAGATTTTCATAACATAGGTTAGTCTTTATTAAGGCAGTTCATTTATATCTACAAAGAATTCCCTGGGCTTCAACTCCCAAAATTTGGGATACTCGGTAGGAAATTTTTTTTTATAGTTCCTGAGAAAAGAGAGCATTCAATATTGCTTTGTTCCTCAGACCTCAACATTTATAAACATGTCACATTTGTCATCCCTACAGAAATATGTCTCTGATCTGAATTCACAGACACACAAAATATACTGAAATTAAAGAGTATGGAGAGGAAGCTTGCTTTGGAATGTACACACTTCTATTTCCTTGTTATCATCTGTATGCAGTAAATGACTGTGTTCTATGTGCTGTCTGCCTTTGCAAACAGACCACAAAGGATATTTCCTCCACTTTAAAATCATCATTTTGTAAAATCATCATCTCACTTCTCCTGAAGTAAAAAGTTAAATGGACTATAAAGTAAAATGTACGCTAACTACATGTATGTCAGCTTGCCAATTTGAGATCAGATGATTCTGACTCCATGATTCCTGTTATTTTCTGTAATATTTCTCTCCCTTCCATATAGGGCCACTCAGCATTTGAAATAGCTGAAAAAACTTTTTCATCACAATATTCACCACTGTCTTGACTGATTAACAAAGCAAAATCTTAAAATCTATCTCTTGAAGGGCTCCCCCATCTGCTCTCTTGTTCAACCATTACATAATAAACATACATGAACTACAATATCGTTAACTTTGGGTCATAAATAAGTTTGGATAGAATCTCAAGCCTTCCACTGAATCATCTCTGCAAAGATGGCCCATCTTTTCAGCTAGAAGCAGCCTGAAGAAAGAGAAAGAACATTTGTAATATTTGGTAAGGGTAATATGATAGTCAAGAAGTTATTAAAAATTATATTTACCTCTCTTTGGCTAAAAGAACAGACATTCCCACAAGTTTGGCAAACTCTTCAGCTGTAAGAGAACCCTTTTCAGATACCTACCAGAGAGAAAAGCATGGCATTAAAATAGCATTGATCTTTTCCTTTCTATTACAGAATGAAATAATATTCTCCATTCTTTTAGTTCGTTCTCAGTTCAGAGGGTTAACTGTTACAAATTGATAAAAAAGCCCTAGTAAAGATTACTGCTTTATCTGCATTTCTGTTTAACAAAAAAATAAGCAATTTTCATCCAATACACTATTTAACATTTTGGAAGTGTGCCAAGTATGAGAAAGGAAGAATGCAGAAAAGGATAGGAACTAGTCAGACAAATGAAACTGTCTCTCTCTTTTCTGTGTGTGTGTATGTATGTATACGTGTAAAGATAACTTGGGAGAAATGCCTGGGGAAAAATTGTTCATAAATAGCAATATACTTGTGCAATCAGTAATTATACAGCTCAGTCATACTAAGTCTTCCCTAAGTGATTTTGTAAACAATGAAGTTTGGAAAAGGAAATGAAAGGCATCAAAGGTGGAGGGTCTTCAGTTTAGAAGCTGAAGTCACCCAGGAGGAGGGTGGGGAATTGGGGTTAATTAATTAAAAAAGCCCACTGCTAGTACTAATTTGTGAAAACCAGCGTTCCACTAGGTCTCAGGACTTTGGAAAGCCCAGGAGAAGCCGTGTTTTCAGGCAAATGAATTGTTCTTATATTTCTCCATTACTGCAGATTCAAGCAGCTTTTCGCACCCAAACATACATGCCTTTTCCTGAAACCCTCATCATTTGAGGGATTTATTCTCCATTATTCACTGTAATTTCTAATTATGTTGGAGTTATCCTTTACAGAAACTCAGATAAAAGTAGGTCCTATATTCAGATGTAGTAAAGCTGAAACACTGAAACCTAGGGGTGAAACATAGAACATACTGAATAAATTGCACAACTTAATATGAACTATGGGTCATTATAATTTTCCTTCCCAACCCCCTATCCCAAGTGACTTCAGCTTCTATGTGGATGACCCTTTTGATTCTCCTACCTCACCTGCTATTTAAACCATTCCACTCCGCTGTTTCAGTCCCCACACTGGCTTCCTCTTGTCTTCCCTCAAAAACACAATTTTACTGTATCTTATTGCACCAGGGAGACTATACACAAGTGAGCTCCTAATGAGTCTCCAGTCTCATTTCTTCTTCCTTATAACCTTTTCTCCGCTGCACATCTCAGTCCTGTTCCCTTTGTAACATTATCTCACTCATGTCTTCTTCAATGCCTATTTCTCTGGGACTTCCTTTTCCTGAAAGACACCCATCTTTCTTAATTCAAGTCCATTCCTTACAGCATGTTTCTCTATGTAACCTAGTGTTATGCCAAAAAACTGTACCACTGTCCCAACTACACCTTCTCCACTGTGTGTCTGACCTTATTTATAATGTCCATGTGTCTGCTTAAAGTTGCCTGAGGAAGGGAATGTATTTTTTTTACTATGCTGAGCTCACTTGCTGAAGACAAGTATACATCACCATAAAATTGATAAAAAACCCAATCAGTCTATTTTCTTGAAAGAAATGCAGAAAATTAACAAAAATGCATGAAATGTCCTAAAATCAGAATTTAAATATTTCAATTTTAATAATCAAAAGTGCTATTTGCATTATTGCTATGACATTTGTTTTGAGACAGTACTTGATGTTTTAAAAAGTGTCCTTTTAATGAAGGAACATTGTTCTGCACATTTGGTTTTATATACATTATTCTGAGGAGTCCATTTCAAGTCTCAAGAGCAAAGGTGCATCTGGTAGCACTAAATTTTCTCATTTGACTAGACTATTTTCTTTTGGAAACACCGATATGTAGCCTTCTCAGCTTGTGAAAATTAAGAGCGTGTACTATGTTCTATAACATGCAGGGGAAACACAGTAGAGGATATGGCAGCAACAGCATTTCAGGTAACAAAATGGATCAGAACCAGTATTGGCTGACTATTTTGTGCAGGTTCTACTACCCCTTTTTAATGAATCAAAGCTACCTCTTTGCAGTACCCTCTAACACAGGTAGTCTCCTCAAAGTAACAAACTCAATGTAAAATATATATTGCACATACTACGTTGTGTTACTGTATAAAAGCAAAGACAAGCACACGTTCCATACCAACATGTAATAGTTGCTTTCAGATGTACTTTCAGTCAAACCACACACAGTCTGAAGCCCAATTTAGTTAGTTAATGTGTGGGCCAAATACCATGCCACCAAAATAAACTCTTCCTACTATGCAAAAGATTTGGGGAATGACTTTAAAGTAATGAAGTCTGACAAGAACTCTAAGAGAGATTTATTCCTTTAGGAGGGAACAGTGACCTATAGTGCTACACTGGCACAGTATGTCTGGTGCAGACGAGCTTTGCCGACAGGAAAGCACTCTCCTGTCAGCATAATTACTCCACCTTGGCGAGAAGCGGAAGCTATATTAGTGGTAGAGTATCTCCTGACAACACAGCGCCAGTGTGGACAATGCAAGACTTACACTGCCTAGCTGGGGGTTGGGCTTTTTTACATCCCTAAGTGATGTAAATTAGAGCAATTTAAGTGGTAGTGTAGACCTGCCCTAAGGTGTATGTGTGTACAGCTCTCTGAAGATGAAAAATACTATTTAAGTACAAAATACTGTTTTAGGATTTTGGAAGTGGAAAAATTTGTATTTCAAAAGCTCAAAAGGAAATCCTGTATCTCAAGTGTTACATCTAATGTGTTTAAGTTTCCCTAGCAGACAGATCACTGGAGGAAATGAAATTCACATACTGTCTCTAAAGCAGAAGCCACCATTTCCTCTTCATTGTGGGACTGGAGCTCAATCACCATTACACCGCTGTCAAACAGACGAAGCCTAAAAATCAAAGGGAAAAGAGGGAAAAAAAAAATCTGCAAAATCAACAATGGAAAAACGTGTGTATTTTAGCAGTCTCTTAGTTTCACATATCTAATGTGATAACATGTCAACAAATCCACTGTAATTAAAAAGAAAATTGAAAGAGCAAAACTAAACAACATAAAAATCAACTGCTGAATCTTCACAAATGAAAACAGAAGAATAATTAACTGAACAAGATGAACAAATGTATTAGCGATGCACCAAAGTGGCTTTATTTTCACATTCTGAAAATATAAGTTTGGCAAATAAAACCCCAGCAACATAAATTCAGCCACATTTGTATTTTTTAGTGATCCCATAGCTTCGTTTTGCATGAAATGTAAGTACATTCTCTTCATGCTGTAAAACAATGGTGGACGTATGTATTTGTTAGTGTTATTAACTGCACCTGAAGAAAGACCCTGTGAATCTATTTGTGTGGGTCACATCTGTGGAAAGAAAGGATGGTCCAATAGGGAGGGTGCAACCTGGGACATGAGAAACCTGGGTTCAATTCCCTCCTCATTACTTGTGTGACCTTGGGCAAATAACTTAGCTTCTCAGTGCCTCAGTTCCTCCTTCCTGAAATGGAGACAATCCTTACCTATCTCACAGGGGTCTTATGAGGCTAAATACATATTAAAGAGTGTAAGGTGCTCACAAAGTACAGCAAGAGGTTTCTTGTAAGTTGGATTAATAGACAAGTGATGTTTATGAATTTAAAGGAAATTACATAGGAAATTGAATGAATACTGACCCCTGAGAAGATTAAGTAACATAGAAATAGGCTCACATTTTACATTAAAATGGATTTTGGAAGGTAAGGTATTTCACAAGACTGTCTTTGCAAGGGACTCAAGGGTCTACAGTTAAAAATTTATTTAGAAATGCACATGAAGGACTCTTACCTTAGGGGTAATTTCAGTGCCACTAGCATCTTACAAGCATTTACTAAATCTTCTGGAGAGAGCAACTATTTAAAAACAAGAACATATTTACTTACATTTTACATGTTAAATACATGCTATCTCACACACAGAAACAAAACAGATAACTACAGCTGAAAAAATAACAGAACAAGCAACGATGTAGTGCACGATTGCATTTTCACCTTTTATATCCCCCCCCATCCCATGTCCTGCAGCCTTTTCTCACCCTCTTACTCCATTTTCTGTTCTCTTCCTATTCTTCTCAATAGTACTCCTGTTCATGACTTCTCTTTTCAGGTAATTTATTTGATTACCGTCCCCCTCCCCCCCGCTTTTATTATTTCTGTGTCTGTCCCTCCTGTTACTTTGCCTGTGTGAGGAAGGACTCCCCTTTTTTGTATGTTTCATTTTCTTATGCTAGCTCTCATTCTCCTTTACTGGTACTGTAGGAGAGGCAAATCAGAATGACATACTATGGAATACGGCCAAAGATTAAATATTAGCAGAGAGAGAGAGAACCCTTCCCACCTCCCAGAAAAGCTCCACTTTCCATTACAAGAACAGCAATACATCCATTATTTTAAGCAACTGGACTGCATGTGGTGGATAGTTAAAGATCTGTTTGACAATTCTTTCTTTAAAGTACCTTCTCAAGAAGGTTTTGTCAAATAACATCACAGAATCAGTCCCTTACCTCCAATCCCCGAGCCCGATTTACCAGACAATACACTTCTGTAAGTGACATTATTCCTCCTCGTTCCTGTGGAAACATGAAGCCAATAAGTGAAATAGTATTAACCTAGAACACAAAACACACTGTTTGCATATAATAAAACATTTGAATGGATGAAAGTTTTAAGCACCGCGTGACATATTGAAGCAGAGAAGATAAACTATGAGCTTGATTTAAAAACCTACACACAAGACCAATGATATCTAAATTATAAGTCAGTGCTCAAACTGTAATCTTTAATAATTTTAAATTGCAGAATACCAATTTTAAAATTCAAGAATTGTGAATTATTTGAAGGTTAAAATATACACTACAGTACATGGAATTTCTTTATTTTAAATCTATTAACCAATTTATCAACCATCTGTTTTTCAAACTCACAGTGTCATAATGTAAGGTAAAAACATCTAAGAGATAGTATAATATTTGAGTTTCACATACATACTGAATGTGCACATCCTTTTTCAAATAGGCAAGCTTCAGATTAATTCAATAAAATTTCAGTTTTTAATTTAATAGAAAAATAATAAAATCTGTACAGTAGCCTGTATTACAGCAGTGATATATATGAAGTTTACTTTTATTTTTAGGTTTCAGAGTTAACAATCTATTGTACTTAATGGAGGCTGCTCATACTTCTGAGTCAAAGAAGACAACTCTTAATTGGTATACACACTATTCATTTATTCAGCGTTGGCATTGCAACCATATAGATCAGAAACATCATTTTTAAAATAGCAGCTTAGATTCAGAAGCACAATTTTGTGAATTCTATAGCCACAGTATATACGAGGTCCTGCGGCGGGAAAAAAAGACTATAATTGAGACCTAGGAAGAACTGTCACACAAACTATGTTACGGGGACTATGAGAAATCATCACTGCAAATATAAATTCTCATAATTCCTTTTATATATTTCTGCTGAGAAAGAGAATAAATGTTCTTCAAAGGCAAAATGATGACTCCTCTAAAAGCTGAATTTGAGGTTGCATTACTGAAATCTTAGATCATGAGAAGAGACATACTGTCAAGGTCCATGATACTGAAATGCATTGCATTAAAAACTCATCAACATGCACAAAAAGAGCATCTCAGGTGCTTTACCTCTAATGGTGCCTGTAGTATTCCAGCTAGTTGTTTTGCCAGTTGCATGTGGTAATGTGTGCCAGATCCATGTGTTTCCCTGGTAACTGGGTCAGCTATACCCATGCTCAACAGATAAGATTTAAACCTGATAGTCTACATAAAAAGGAAAGTAAGTTGTACTGCATCAGTCATTTCACAGTTCTATTTAAAAAAAACCCACACATTTACACTTTTATTTCTATAGTAGACTTCCATGCATTCTGGGAGATTTGAAAATACACAATGCCAACTATTGCACAGAATATAAATTTATCAAAATGGTGGCAAACTCTACACAAGTCTTCAGAAATTTATAAGGGACACTGAAATCTCCAAAAGAAAAACAGAAAATTGTCATCTTCTCCTGGTTAATGGAGAAAGAATTTCTGAACCCTTTTAAAGCAAACTAAGTGGGGGAAGAAAACGAGGAATACTTGTGGCACCTTAGAGACTAACCAATTTATTTCAGCATAAGCTTCCGTGGGCTATTGCCCACTTCATCGGATGCATAGGATGGAACACACAGATGTAAGATGCATTTATATACACAGAAAGCATAAAAAGTTGGAAATTACCATACCAATTCTAAGAGCCTGTTTAGTTTGGATGGGCTTATTACCATTTGGAGAAAAAAACCTTTTGTAGTGATAATCAGGTGAATCTATGTCAGACAGTTGACAAGAAGGTGTGAAGGAAACTTAACTTAGGGAAATAGATTCAATTAGGGAATCTATTTCAATAAATTAAGTTTCCTTCATACCTTCTTGTCAACTGTCTGACATAGATCTACCTGATTATCACTACAAAAGGTTTCTTTCTCCTGCTGACAATAGCTCATCCAAATTAAACAGTGTCTTAGAATTGGTATGATAATTTCCAACTTTTTATGCTTTCTGTGTATATAAATGCACCTTATTTCTGTGTGTTCCATCTTATGCATCTGATGAAGTGGGCTATAGCTCACGAAAGCTTATGCTGAAATAAATTGGTTAGTCTCTAAGGTGCCACAAGTATTCCTTATTTTCTTTATGGATACAGACTAACACAGCTGCTAATCATAAATAAGTGGAGAAGAGACATGAACATCCTGTAATCACGTCATAGTATTTATTTTTGAAACAAGATCTCAGACGGACTGACAGTCTTCTTTTCCCAGTGCTCGGATGTATTGTATAAAGAATGCTATTCATTAAAGAAAAGTCAAGAAACAAAGGACATAAGTAAATAATATTTTGCTAACATTATGAATATTACCACAATAACTGTTGAAGTTTACACAGTAATATTTCACAAAATGCTTTTCAGTCAATCTAGAAAAAGTATATTTACCTCATCTTCCGTGATGTCACCTTGTTTTTCTTTAATTTTGTTAGCTATTGACTTGGATAACTCCACCATTTCCTTAGCCTACCAAAACACACACAAATATGTCAGCTTTCAGCAGTGTATTCAGACATTTTGTTAAAGTTAGATAACTGATATAAATGTAGATAGATGTGTTAGTAAATGTCACATCCCATACCTTTTCCATTAACTTGCTGAGATCTTCAAAAGCCTAAAATGAAAAATTGACATTATAATATAGTCTGCCTAAAAAAATTAAATAATTTAATGAAGTAATTTTTACAGCACTCTTCCCAAACTTCAAGCATTCTGAACAATATTAGGACACTTAATGCTTTAGACCAGCATGTTATCATTTCAAACTGTTCAGAGTTATAAATTCATGCTCTGGTTTACAAAGAGGCACTTTTCCTTCCCAGAGAGCTTATAATTAAAATCAGACAAGACAAGGACAATGGAAAGTATACAGGAAAGTAAAACAATCTTATGGTTTCCTGCATGGAAGACACACTAATCTCTATTTAATACTAGTTTACAAAATGTAAACAACAGAGGTTGGGGGGGGTAGCAAAATACAGAGAGTTGAAATAAATTAAATTAATCGAGTTTACTCCTTTTTCCTAAAAATGTTAGGTGTATGTTTTTATTCATACACCCCCCACCCAAATCTAATTTCGGCCAGTGGAGAGCCCACAGTACAGCTGTGGAAATGTTCATAGCCCTGGGGAGGAGAGGGGGAAATCGATCTAAGATACACAACTTCAGCTACGAGAATAGTGTAGCTGAAGTCGACATACTTAGATTGACTGACCACGGCGTCTTCACAGTAGTGACTCAACTGCTGCCGCTCCCCCATCGACTCCACCTGCGCCTCTCGCAGCAGTGGAGTACAAGAGTCGATGGGAGAGCATTCGGGGATCGATTTATTGCATCTAGATTAAATTGACCCCCGATAGATCAATCTCACAGCATCGATCCCCGCCGTAGTGTAGACCTGCTCATAGGGACATCACAATTCTCTCTTTATCAGTAGGCATTGCTAAGACAGCTGGCAAGATCACCGTTTATTTGGAAATAACAAGGGAGATAGATTGCTAGGTTTGTTTCCACACCACTCTTAATTGAGAAGACAGAGCTTTGAAAATTATTTGCGGGCAAAATTTATGCATCTAAATACTTGATTCTCAGAAGCAATTAGGTACATAGGTGTCTAACTGAACTAAATTATGCTGACACAAAACAAGATCCCAATTAAGACTTGTTTGAAATCAGGTTTATGAGATGGATTATTAGATAAAAGGCACCCTGTGAAAAAATCTATACTTGCTGGATCTGATCTGATAAAAGCAGGGGGAAATTAAAATATTTGTATAAAGTATCAGATTTTTTACTACAATTAACTTTTATGGAACATTTCCACAAAAACAAATTTGGATTTCCATCACAGGACCATGATCTTTTTCAGGATTTTAAAAATACAAGTTACTTTAATAAAGCTGTGAAGTTCTCAAATACAAAACTGCTATATGGAGCACATAACACCAGATAAACCTTTCACTTTTGAAAAAAGTGAATTTAGCCTGTCAAAATATCAGTGCCACAGAAAGGCACTTTTACCCTCTCAGGGACATTCCCTCAACCCTCCTTTCAAAATCCTCTCTAATAAATGGCTTTGCAATGTGTCCAGGTGGTCATTAACTTGGATTATTTAGGACCAAGTATCTGTGCGACTGCATGTGGGAAGTCCCAGAACCCTAGAACTATCACAGCTAGAGCCATGAGGGCTGCACCTCCTTTTTATAAAGAGAACAACCCAGATAGAACACTGCTACAGACCGCAAATGCAGCCAGCCTATGGTCCCAAGCTATCAATGATTTAGTAGTCTAATCTGAAGGTAACAAAAGCATGGCTTCCATTTAATTTAAAGATCTACACAGTAGACTTGCTAATCCTGAAGACGTGAAGAGGAGCTGTGTGTAGCTCAAAAACGTGTCTTTTTCACCAACAGAAGTTAGTACAATAAAAGATATTACCTCACCCAGCTTGTCTCTTGCTACTTCACATAGTCAAATGACAATTACTCCCCATACATCTTGGCAAAAATTTAATAGAGTGTTAAAGAAATTATACTATATTCCCATAGAATAATGAATTACCATTGTCAGAGCACAGATATTTGTGATACAGTGTCTTCTCTTTTAGAAGTATTTGTTGACTTATTTGCTAATTTGACAAATTCAGTACATTTGTAATGCGTCTCTCAGGCACTAGCATGAATTATGGAGCCTCTATGTATTTAATTTTAATATCAACAAACAAAAAGTTTTTATACCCAGGCTTTTACTAGTTTAACTCCAATCTCAACAACATGCATGAAAACATCACCCATTAAAAAAAAATCCTTGACTTAGCTAAATAAATAGCATGTTGTGCATAGTTCCTCCTCTGACTGATTCACTCAGGGCAGGCCTAGAAACAAAGGGGAATGTGCACACACCTAACAGGAACTTCCTCAGATAAACAAAAGGCTAAAGAACTGGATTCTTATCAGCGGGGAACAGCAGATGCAGGAAATCTTTTTGTGGAACCCAGGGCACCACTTTTGAAATTAAGTCATTTATAACATTTAAAGCTGGGGGAAGGCAGGATTTCACAAATCATGTTTTTATTTTGCTCATACAACTTGTACAAATGGATTTCTTTTACTCTCTGACAAAGTCAGTGAAGAAAAAATAACCAGACAATACCTTCTGAATTATATACACAAGTAACTTCATTCATTATCTTCTTCATAAACAGGGAAAAAAACCAGACCAAACAATAAAATAAAATTAAAACCCCCACCCTTTAATGCTAGTAATAACTGAAAGATCACAGTAAAAGTGTTCACAAAGCAGGTTTCAAATTTCCTGTACACTGGATCTGAGAGTTATTTTTTATTTTGCGATGTTCTGATACAAACCATTGCCATATGAATGAATCTGTTATACTGTAGTTAATTTATGAGGACTTCTTGATGTTTCAAATCTCTCTCTATTACTTTGACAAAACCAGTATAATCTTCTCTTTGATAATTATTTGCAGTCTGGGGATTGCTCCATTAGATATAGTGTCTAAAGCAGTGTTTCTCAACTACCGGTCTGTGGACTGGTCCCGGAGATCTCCCTGAGCAAGCCAGTCCCTGTATCAAAAAGGTTGAGAAACACTGGTCGAAAGGCTTTTAAGGAGAGGAAGAGAATGAGGTTGGCAGGGGAGGAATAAACTTCTGTTGTACATGTAATATCTCAAATTAAACTATGGGACTGTTTGTGGGAGAAACGGTTGTCTTCTCTTTGGCCAATATTTTTGCAGAAATTATTATGATATCTGATTACTGAACACTTTGCCATGCATAATTATAAATTCAAATTAAAATTTACAAATATGAATTTCTGTTAGATAAATTTACTGTATAATAATTATTTACATATATAAACCCCCTTTGAACAATACACTTGGTAAACGAATACCTAATCTTCAACTGATCCATAATTAGACCTGCTAAGATAATAGTCTTATTGGACTGGTCCCTTTCTGTAGAAGGCTCTTTGTTCAGCTTCCTCCGTGATGAAAGGCCATTGAACTTTGCCTTCAACTGTACTGAAATCCTTTAACACACAAAGCATTTGGCGCCAATAAATGTCCTTCTTGAAAAGGAGCATTTGAATTAAATATTCTTAAACACGTGGAATAAGCCAATTAAACAGAAACATAACTGTAAGTTACACACGTGTAATCTGTTCAGGGTTTTAAAACTCTCTACAATGAAACAGTACACAACTGCATCTAGAAAAATGTCTGAAGGAATGCAGGTGGCTGACCTTGAAACTTGAGCAGTATTTACCTCAGAAATGTTTTTGTCAGTCTCTTTTCTCTTTTCTTCTAATTTCCTCTCAATACCTACAATTCCTACAGCCCTTATTCTTCCTGCCTGCAAAAGAAAATAGTTTAAAGAAAAGAAAAGGAAGGAAATGTTAAGAGTTCTCTCACCCACCTCCCTGTGAAAGAGTTTATATTTACAACAGAGGAAAATGTCCCACAAAGAACTAAGTAAAATGTAACGATTAGATATACTGTAGATCATTAACAATTTCCTGAATAACATTGCTTAAGTCAAGCTCATAGTTTATCTATAACAACTTTTTACAAATAATAAAAATACACCAAATATACATTTGCTACAGAATACTACATGATAAACACACTATTTAAATTGTTAGTTATGATGTATAACACAGCATCTCTTGTATGATATAGAGACACTGGATATGCTCAAACTAACGATTCCCTAGTCTAACTGGAGCAAGCCTAGAGGTTGCGCATTTACAGTGAGGATCCTAGACTTAGGGCTGGTCTACAGTAAGGGGATCAACTGAAGATACGCAACTTCAGCTACGTGAATAACATAGCTGAAGTCGGCGCATCTTCGGCCGACTTAGTTGCCGTCCTCATGGTGGCGATGGTTGCAGCGGGCTCCCCCGTCGACTCCAGCTTCCACCTCTTGGCGAGCTGGAGCTCCGGAATCAATGGGGACACCGTTGGCAATCGATTTATCGCGTCTTAACGAGATGTGATAAATCAATCACCAAAAGATCAATCACTACCTGCCGATTTGGCGGGTAGTGAAGACATACCCTTAGGAAGCTGTTCTCCCCATTGCTCCATCACAGTCTGAACAGGTTTCCCTGAGGGGAGATTTAGAAGGGTACAAGGTTGGACATTCATCCCATTTACTGACAGTGTGTCATGCAGATAATATGAGACACATACATGCAATATATGGGGTGATATCCTTTTACTAAATTGGGAGAGTCATGTGAAATTTATCAGCCTCTTCCTGGCCTAGCCTCCAGGTCTCAAATTCACCCTCATTCTCCTTGACCTCTCTATTGATTTTGACACTCAGTAGTACTTTCCTTAAAATCTTGAGTTTCAGTCTTCTCCTGGTTCTCTCACCATCTCTCTGCTCATTCTTTTAGATTCTCCAACTCTGTGTCCCAGAAGTCTCGGTCCTTGATCCCCTCCCTTTTCTTGGTCTACACCGTTTTTTTGGGGGGTGATGTCATCCGCGCACATGGCTTCAACTACCACCTTTACATAGACATGAGAAAATCTACTTTTCCATTCCTGACCTATTTCCATCCAATCCTGTATTTCAGCCAGTCTCAACAGCTTCTCATAGATGTCTCATGGGCAACTTCAACTTAACATTGCCAGACTGAACTCTCTCTGTCCCCTCCTATTCTCTGTCACCATTGACAATGGCACCATTCTCCCTTCTCATTTATATGATGGCTGTACCCAAAATATCACCAGCAGTCTCCAAATATTGAGGATGATATTCCCAAAGACTTTATGATCAGAAACAGATAAAGGAAAGCAATCTAACAGGCACACATCTTGAAGATATTCCCAATAATCAAAACTGTCCATTTAAATCATAGCTACTCACACATATGATGCATACAGGCTCCAAACAACTATATTAAAGCAATGTCTAGAGTCTAGAACCCATAAAACCAAGGAAGTGTAAAATTAAGGCTAAAACTCCATCCTTTGTCTTCCTTGTGTCTCATATTGTAGAAGATTCTGCACAGAATGTGATTATTTTACACCATAAGTTTCAATTGTGTCTGAGCTCTTCTTGGATGCAGTCAGAACACCCAGCTGCTCAGCCCCAGTACAAGGGAGAACTGCAAGAGAACAGCTCCAGTTTATGCCAGTGGAGCAGCAGCCAAGGTGGAGTACCACTCTGCCATTCCCCCTTTCTGATCTCAGAATGCCAGAGGTGAGGGAGAGCTGATGTAGATAATGGCTCTGTTGGCAGGACAAAATGGACACTATAGATTGGAGATCTGAACCTAAGCATTCAAATATGAATAGAATTCTAATATACAGAAGAGAGTACCAAGGATTTAGTAAATACCTGTGGACCCCTGTTAATTTGAATGGTCTGAGAAACAGGCATGTTCTCCCATCTCCTCTGTGTCATTTCTTCTGACAATCGCCTATAGAACTGCATATTTTTAGAAAAAAAGTCAAATTAAGTTTTGTAGAATATTTTTAACATCTCAGTGATCAGCAAAATGAATTCCACTGAATATCAAATGCCACAACAAGGTCACATTTATACTGGACTTTTCATTTTTTAGGATAAAAAAAGAGTTACAGACCATGCAATCATATACATTTCAATGGTAGCTGTAACAATTGTGAGTTAAACGTGTATGATTACTTCTTCCCATTCTAAGCACATTTTCAGATATTCATAACTTTCCAAAAATTTCACTTAATGAGGCTGAAATTTCCATCCTCAGTATCTGCCCAGAGATTTGAGCAATCCAATTATTACTGATACTGTTACCATGAGATTATGTTAATCCAGACATGTGGATAGAATTGCAATGAAGTAATTCCGTTCGTTTAGTTTGAGTTGACTCTAGCTGGTGGTGATGGTTTATTAATTGACAACAAGGTCTCCCACACACAGAGGCCCACAGCAAACACTGCAAGATGAATAGTATCATTAATACAAGGAGAGAAGGAATATTTGTGACAAAACATCTAATCTATTTTGTTGCAATAGATGTACACATACCTCAATCTGACCATGTTCTTTGAAAGAAAGTTTGATGTAGGAATATTTGCTGCTCTGGAATGGACCAGGCTCTTTGTTTGAAGGAGCTGGATGAAGATGAACCACTATTTTGGCACTAAGGAACAGTATACGGAAAGAGCAAGGAGGAGGAAAAAAAAAAAAGATATATCCCTTGTTTATAAAATGGTATTTCTTAATCACGCAAGTCAGGTTTAAAAGCATAACCTAGTTCTATATTAACTAAGCCCCCCAAAAAATGATGGTTATTTTACATTCAGAACATTTCAGATAATCCTTCAGGATTTTAATAAAAGTAAAGTACATTAAACAACATTAATAGAATAATATAATATAAAAAAGTATTTCCTCTATGCTAGAATTTTCATATTAAAAATACTGTAACCCCTAAAAAAATGTAAAACCTCACTAATAAAACACATGTACAATCAACTCTCAGAAAGGTGATCTAGCATAAATATTACAAGTTCAAAGAATGATTTCTGAAAAAGAAATTGAACTACAAACTGTCAAGCGGTACCTTTGATTAAGTCTTCCCACCTGCAACATAAACCTCAAAAGGTCTACAGTGACTCATAGCTCCTGCCAAAACACACTACGTTTCTCATGGAAACAAAAAGGTCTCAATATTACGTTTAACCTTTCTCACCATGTGTGCCAGCAGAATTTGCATATGAACAACCAACATCTTAGGCTAACATAGGCATGAAAGCAACATGGTCTAGAATGAAGCCCAATGAGCGAAACAACTCATGAAAGAGCACTGTTTCAGCAAACATAATAGCCCCATCTCACTTCATCACAATAATTCTATTATTCTTCTTCAGCTTTAATAATATCTCTATTTTGTCAATACTCTTATTTAGTCATCTCCTCTAGCACAAGATCTTGCAAGCCTGAGTATATGGTTCCTACCAACTGGGATAATGTCTCCCTGCAGGCTGAAGCAATTTGATCTGATAACTACATCCAGGTCACAGCCATAAGCAGATGCAGACCAGCCACACTTCTTCATAAAAGCTTTGTTTTTCCTTTGGTGTTAATCTTGTTGCATACATATCATACAGCTCTAATTACCGGTCAAGTGAGAGGCCCCAGTTATTGGTCTCTCCTTCAGAATCAGTTAGATGGTGGTGTAAGTTACATCTGCTGAGAACTGAGCAGTACGCTCCTCTGCTCGGTTCCTACCCGCAACCAGCCTTGTAGAGCAAGAGACCTAATCTGAGACCTAAATTTGAACACACGCCTATCACCCCAGCACTGCTGATTAAGCGAGATAAACCCAAATATTCATTGCTATAAAGTGGAAGACTGAATTACGAACTTAATCACTTATTACAGGGCACTTATTTAGCAAATCAAATCACATTTACAATTTTTCATAATGACTCTCTCCCCCATTTGATCCTTGTATCTTCTGGTAAGAGAGGAAGAATGGTCTCACGGATTGTGAATCAGGACATCTGGGTTACATTTCTGGGCTCTAGGACAGATTTATTGTGTGATCTTGAGCAGGTCACATAACCTATGTACCTAAGCTTCCAAAGTGAAAGAGAGAGACACACACACACCCCTCTTACCTTTTTCCTATTCCAGCTGCTTGTTCTTCAATGAAGACAATCTGAGAAAGAGGGAGAGCAATGCAGCATTCCTAGAATAAGCAACACAACATAGCTTTTAACTTCTAGCTCTTTTCTTGAATGGTTTGTAAAAAAACACATTTTTGTCCTCTTTTAATAAATAAAAAAGTCAACAGCTCTAACATTTGTAGGAAGTTCTCCCACAAGCCATTGCATAAAGAAGATGATGCCGGTTGCAATAGAAAATTATCTTTACACTGCTATTTAAAAAGGAATTTAAACTGAAAACTAAAAAGTGAACATGAAGTTATAATTGTTAAATAATCAGACAAGGAAGGGACTTAGGACGGACACAATGTCCTTAACTCAACCACTGGTTTCCAGGCATTTTAGGTGATTACAAATAATAATAAATTTGTATGAGTGGTCAGAAAGAATTAAATGCTTCACATACAAGAAAGTCAAGGACCCCACTACAAAGATCTTACATGCTGGCAACATGCAGGCAAAGATAATGACAAAAGGCAACACAATTGCTTCTTCTAGATACCCCATTTTTTCTTAAGTCCAAAAACAGGCAAACTGACTAGAAGTGCAAAGGTCTCCGTGCAGCCTATACCCCACTGATAAGATGTTCTGATAAAGGAGCAAAAGGAGGCGATACAGACAGACAGTTGGGTTAAGAGTGCAGTGGGAGTCTGAGATCATAGAATTTATTTGTATTTATTTTCTAATGCCCAACATTCTCATTAACACCAGTTTAGAACTACACAGACAGACAGAACAAGGAGTAATGGTCTCAAGTTGCAAAGAGGGAGGTCTAGGTTGGATATTAGGGAAAAGAAATTCACTAGGAGGGTGGTGAAACACTGGAATGGGTTACCTAAGGAGGTGGTGGAATCTCCATCCTTAGAGGTTGTTAAGGTCAGGCTTGACAAAGCCCTGGCTGGGATAATTTAGTTGGGGATTGCTCCTGCTTTGAGCAGGCGGTTATACTAGATGACCTTCTGAGGTCCCTTCCAACCCTGATATTCTATGATTCTATGATACACAGTTATGCATCAAACTAGGAAGAATTCAGTATTTAGTATTTTGGAAATCACTGCATTTTTCTGTACTGACCATATAGCAGCTATAAAATGGCTACTGCTGTTTGTCACTGTTTTGTTTTCACAGATGTAATATCTAAAAATAATTATCAGTGGGGCTATTACTAAAGTAGCCTGACATTTCTCATTAGGAGACCCTGTTTTCTGATGCTCATAACTTTGCCAAATGTTAATCTGTGCTGTCTCCCTCAGGTTGAATTACTTTGGAAAATTTGAACCAAAACACTTCAGCTGCTTCCTAGAATAAGGCTATGGAAAAAATACATTGTTTTGCCCAGGTTAAAAAATTCTGGAACCTTTACTTTCAGCAGCTCTAGCACCCCTATCTTGTGGGACAGGAACTTGAAATTTGGGTTGGAGATATGCCGTTTGCCATCCTTGTGGAAATCAATCCATACTTAGTCAAGTTATAAGCTTTTGAAAAAATTGCAGTTTGTAGATGCTCAGTAGAAACTGTGGAAAGAAACAGTATGTGATCATGTATTTAAAGACTATCATAATGCATACCCAGCGGCCAAATTAAGATTGCACAGGCAATCTTAATTCTGGCATTCCTAACTGAGTGCATGACTTTGTAACCTTAATAATGTTCTTCTGACAATTATTTTATGGACAATATTTGTATAAATTGTTCTTTTACAAATAACATTACTTTGATACCATGTAAAAAGAAATAACAGAGACAGGGCAGGAACAGAATTCAGGACTTCATCAGCTCTGTTTAACTTCTGTTTCTGTCAGCATTTTGACTAGTTTTAGGGAGTTTTGCTGCTCCATCTCCCGTTGTTCTCATGCTTTTTAAGGTGAGAAAAAGGAATGGGAAAGGAATTTATGGCATAAGACCCCCTCCTCGGTAGCATCCTGCTCTAAGGGACATTTCAAGGCTGTGACCCAAAGCCTTGCAAATGTGTATGGTTTACACCAGAATTCTAGTCATGGATCCCAAATAAGAAGTGTGTGTGGGTGTGTGTGTGTCCGTGTCCGTGCCCTCAGAACTTGTTGTTATCCTGTCTTCTAGGGCTTTGTTAAAGAAGATGCTTCTAGTGACAACGGGCTTTTGGGAAAGGGATTTCCATCATGATGCTTCTGTTTGATTTTGACCTTTATGGGTTGTGGATTTCAACCTACTTGCACAGCTAGGGATCAGACACAAGGATAACAGTTTCTAGTACACATCCTCAGATTCTCTCTTGCTTTGTATGCTGGGGAAGAGGACACATCTGAATACCATCCCTGCTATTTTTCAGCGCTGAGTGTTGACAGCAGAAAAGCAAAATGTGATGGCACAAGCCACCTTATACTGTACCTAGTTTGTTTCCACTACAAATCGCTAAGGTTTATGTGACAAAATATGGATTCTCTTCCAGTTCACGCATATTTAACACAATTATTAATTAAGACTCTCTATATCAGTTTGAGAACACCAACAAAACTTATGTGTGGGTCTTAGATGAAATCTACCAATTTTTTTCAGAAGATATCCACGTTCAGAATGATGGTTTTCATAGCTAACACCCGGGTATAGGTATGTAAAATGATATTTCCTGATCTGAAAAACAGACCACGAATGAAGACAACATGGATGTATATTACACTGTTTACTTTGTCCCCACTAATCTTAACACATTGGAAAAACAGGGCTCTGCCTTGAGGAACAGAATGGAACGTAGGAATGTAAAGGGTTAACCAGTAAGCAATAGGTTTACCATTAACTGGAACTTAACTGTTAACCTCTGTGGCTGGCTGGTCAGAGGGACCCAGCTCCGGCCGCAGAGGGACCCAGCTCCGGCCGGGCTGGGCTATGATGGGCAGGCCAGGAGGGGTGGAGCTGCCCCAGCCCTGGCAGGACCCCAGCCGAGCTGGCAGGTTCGGAGGAGCACACTGTTTGAGCAGTGACATCCCTTAGCAATAAATTTATTAAAGGGGGAATCCTATATCCTAGTAAAGAGGATAGGAAAGAAGTTGGTAAAGTACTAACAGGAGCTAGTGAAGAACAGACAAACATAAAAGAGTCACACGAAGGCAAGCAACTGAATATTGATAAAATGCACCAGTGCTTCTGTATAAATGCTAGAAATACTAAGATAGGTGAACTAGGAAGATATTGATGTAACAGGCATCAAGAAAACTTGGTGGAATGGGGATAATCAATGGGATGGAATAATAGCAGTGCAGAAAATATACAGGAATTAGTGTAAGTCACACTGGTGGGTGAGTGGCACTATATGTGAAAGAAAGCATAGAGTCAAAGTAAAAATCTTAAATGAGTCTAACAATATCACACAATTCTATGGCAGGAAATCACCTGAACAATAAGAGTATAGCAGTAGGTATATACCACTGACCAGGATGGTGATTGTGAAATGCTCAGGGAGAAAACACAATAATAATGAGAGATTTCAACTACCCCCATACTGACTGAGTATATGGCACCTCAGAAAAAGATACAGAGATAAAATTTCTAGAAACATTAAATGACTGCATCTTGGAGTAGCTTGTCCTGGAACCCACAAGAGAAGAGGAAATTCTTGATTTAGTTCTATATTGGAATGCAGATTTGGTCCAAGAAGTAAAGACAGCTGAACTGCTCAGTAATAGCAATCATAAGGTAACTGAACATTCTTATAGGGCGAAAAATGACAAAGAAATCCAACTTCTAAAAGGGGAACTACACAAAATGAGGAAGCTAGTCAAACAGAAATGAAAAGGAACAGTCATAAGAGGGAAATGCTTTCAACCGTCATGGAGACTGTTTAAAAACACCATAACAGAGGCTCAAACGAAATGTACACAGCAAATCAATAAAACAGAAAGAGGACCAAAAAATGCCACCATGGCTAAACATCAGAGTAAAAAAAATGGTTAGAGGCAAAAAGGTGTTCTTTAACAACTGGAAGTCAAATCCTAATGAGGAAAATAGAAAGGAGCATAAACTATGGCAATTCAAGCGTAAAAGTATAATAAAGCAGGCCAAGACAGAATCAGAAGAGCAACTAGCTAAGGACACAAAAACTAGCCACAAAAATGTCTTTCAGTACATCAGAAGCAAGAAGCCTGCCAAATAATCAGTGGGGCCACTGGATCGTTGAGGTATTAAAGGAGCACTCAAGGAAGATAAGTCCATTGTGAAGAAGCTAAATTAATTCTTTGCATTGGTCTTCACTGCAGAGAATGGTGGGGAGCTCCTGGCACCTGAGATATTCTTTTCAGATGACAAATCTGAGGAACTGTCCCAGACTGAGGTGTCAATAGATGAGGTTTTGAAACACTGATATTACTGTTTAATTTATGTCACCAGGACCAGATGGTATTCACCCAAGAGTTCTATTTTTTTTCTCTATTCTAAGGAATACAAATAAAAATTGAAGAACTAATAATTGTGGTTTGGAACCTATTGTTTAAATCAGCCTCTGTACCAGATGACTAGCGGGTAGCTAATGTAACACTGATTTTTGAAAAGGCTCCAGAGGTGCTCTTGACAATTACAGGCTGGCTTGAGTACCAGGCAAATTGATTGAAACCAAAGAACCAAATTATCAGACACAAACACAATATGTTGGAAGAATCAATATGGCTTTTGCAAAGGGAAATTATGCCTCACCAACCTATTAAAATTCTCTGAGGACATCAACAAGCATGTGGACAAAGGTGATTGAGTCGTATAGTGTACCTGAATATTCAGTAAGTCTTTGACAAGGTCTCTTACCAAAGGCTCTTAAGCAAACTATGGGAGTCATGGGCTAAGAGGAAAGGGCCTCTCATGGATCAATAACTGGTTAAAAGAAACAAACAAAGGTTAGGCATAAATGATCAGTTTTCATAATGGAGAGAGGTAAATAGTGGGGTCCCCCAAATAATCTGTACTGGGACCTGTGCTATTTTACATATTCATAAGTGATCTGGAAAAGACAATAAAATTTGCAGACAATACAAAATTACTGAAGATAGTTAACTACAAAGCTCACTGCAAAGAGTTAAAAAAGGATCTCACTCAACTGGGTGATGAAATGGCAGATGATATTCAATGTTGATAAGTACAAAGTAACGCATGTTGGAAAAAATAAACCCAGCTATACATACTAAATGATAGGTCTAAATTAGCTGTTACCAGTCAAGAAAGAGTTCTTAAGAGTCATCATAGACAGTCCCCTGAAAACATCTGCTCAATGTGCAGCAACCGCTAAAAAAAAATTCTAACAGAATGTTAGGAACCACTAGGAAAGGGACAGATAAGACACAAAATATCATAATAGCACTATATAAATCTATGACACGCTCCGACCTTGAATACTGCATGCAGTTTTGGTTGCCTCATCTCAAAAAAGATATATTAGAGTTGGAAAAGATGCAGAGTGGGACAACAAAAATGGTTAAGGATAAGGAATAGCTTCCATATCAAGAGAGATTTAAAAGACTCAGACCATTCAGCTTAAAAAAGAGATGACTAAGGGGATATGATAGAGATCTATAAAATCACGAATGATATGGAGAAAGAGAGTAAGGAAGTGTTATTTACTCCTTCATATAACAAAAGAACTAGGGGTCACCCAATGAAAACAACAGGCAACAGGTTTAAAACGAACATAAGGAAGTACTTGTTCACACAAGGCACATTCAACCTGTGAAATGCCATGAGATGTTGTGAAGGCCACAAGTATAACTATGTTCAAAAAAGTATTAAATAAGTTCATGGAGGATAAGTCCATCAATGGTTATTAGCTATGATGGTCAGAGATGCAACCTCATGCTCCAGGTGTCCCTAAATTTCCTATTGCCAGAAGCTGGGACTGGACAACTCGAAATTGCCCTATTCTGTTCATTCCATCTGAAGCATCTGGCACGGGCCACTATTAAAGACAGGATACTGGGTTAAATGGACCATTGGTCTGACCCAATACTGATGTTCTTATATGGGTTCTTTTTTTCTCTTTTGTGTGTTGTTTTTTGGTCTGTGTCAACAGTTGGGGGAAAAGGGAATGAGTTACTAAGTCGGCTATGAACATGTCGGTAAATTATTTTAAAATTTCAAACCCCAGTTGATCATACTATATTGCCTCTCCATGTTGTGAGCATAAGGCATTTACACAATAAGGAAAAGAGTTTAGTCACAGAAAATTTAGTTCTTTCTTGAATAGTCGAATCACTAAAAGTTACTTATGGTTACTATGGAATTTACAGTCAACCCATGTACAAGAAGGGATAGGGTACTTACATGATTTTTCAGATCTCTCCAGATCAGTCGGTGTGTACTAAGTAGCAATGCCCCAGTATCAAACTTTACCTACACCAGAAAAAACAGATACTAAATTAATAACAAATTTAACAAACAAGTTGGGTAAATACTGATTTTTGAAGCATTATAGGTTGTCATAACATATCACCCTGATTAATCAAATATTTTGAGAACACCCTGTTTTTTCTGGTAGCACAGTGAGCCAAGCTGATGAAGCAACAAAAATTATTACGAAAGCATAACACAGATAGGGACAGGCTTCCTTTTCAGCTGTATAAACTTTCCCCGAGGAAACCCGGCAGGATCCTCCTCCCTTCCCTGTGGTACCAACCCATAGGATATCATGAAGTGTCTAACAAAGCTCTTGGTGTTTCAGGTTTTCCCGGCTGGGAGTGCAGACATGCAGCATGCTAGACGGGGGACAGACGTGGGGTCCCTCCCTGCCCGACATGTCTGTGATTAGGAAAGGAGTTCAACACTAAAGCAGCACGTTGGGTGTCCAGTCCGACCCCTCCCAGACCCACCGGGTGGGTCCATCTCTTCTAGGCTAAAGGAAGAAAGCGGGTGTTTGTTCCTGGTCTACCACACAGCAGCCCTGGCATCCAACACACCCGGCAGGACCTAGCTGCCTGTCTGTAAAAGCGGGGCAGGTACCGCCGGACACCGAGCCAGTCGCGGCCCCTGGGCGCTGACAACCCGCCCGGCAGAGAGGGGAGCACTGCGGCGGCCGGGGCTGGCGGAGGGGCGCTCAGCCGCCCCGGGTACCGGTGTGATCGCTGGGCCAGGGCGGGCTGTCAGGTCCCGGTGGCCGCCGCTAAGCCCGAGCCGGGCGCTCCCTTTACCTTCTCCTCCCCGTCGTAGAGCCGCACCCCGCGCTGCTGGATCACCAGGGTCTCGTCCATCTCCAGCAGGCCGCTGGCCCACGCGAACCTGTCCATGGCGGCGCCTCAGAGCGGCCGGGGACCCCCCAGCCACCACCAGGCCGCGGCCGCCGCCGCCGCCGCCTCCTCCCTTCCAGCGGCAGCAGCTTCCTCCTGAGTCCTAACCCGGCGCGCGGCGCCCTCTACTGGCGGCCGCCTTCGCCATCCGCCCAGCCAGGACTCGGCGTGTGTGGCCCCAAACCACCCTGCCGCCCCCGCGGGGCTGGGACTGTGAGAGCCGGCCCTGGGAGCGCCGGGCAGCGAGGAGACCGCGGCCAGATGGGCCCGGGAGCCAAGCCGGGCCCCGCAGCTGATGGAGGGGGAGGCTGAGTCACTCACACCCCTACACACACACTCTTGAGAGAGGCTGGGTGCCACAGTATCTCTCTGGATTTGAATGTGCCCAAAATTCAGGCATTTGGGATCCAGGGTCCTGGCTCAATTTCTAGATATTAGTTGTAGATATTAAGTTGTAGATATTTATTAGAGCTTAGGCCTAACCAGCCACCCAGACCCAGAATCTGATACCCCTAAAGAAGTTCAGGCCCAGATCCAAGTTATTCAGCTGAGCATATTCTCCATAAACAGCTGAATAACCTCCTACACTCCTTCAGCTGTGTACTGTAGAAGTCAACTTATAAATCCAAAGTTAGCCGCTGATGAATGGAAAGGACCAAACATTGGGGCAGCTGCTGGGCACCCCAAACTCTGGGAAAAATCAAACCTAGGTCTAGTTCTATTTTATAAGCCCTACCCACACACCTTGTCTACACTAAAGAGTTACCTTGATTTAAGTTACGTTGATGACCATATGCTGTTTTAAGTACATCACTTATGCATGTCCACACAACACTTCTTGTATTAGCAAAGCATGTCCAGAGTGCTTTTGCATCCACAAAGAGAGAGAGCATTGCATCATGGGTTACTAGCCCACTGTGCAACTCGCGACCCTCTGCTGCTGAGAGATCTGGGAATGGATCATAGTGATTATAGGGGTATGCTCACATCCCATGATGCAGTTCTTTCCGTCCCATCATTCTATGCGTTTCTGACTTCATTTTGTGCTGTTTTTTAACTGCCCTTCTAAACTGCGTTCACTATCTCTGCCTTAAGGCAGGGATACTGAGCTACTGACCAGTCTGTGGATGAGCCTTATGAATGCAACATGGCCTGTCTTGCAGTATTTCATGAGCTGGGAAACAGAAACTGGATCTGTGGTGCCTGCCCTGCTGTGTGCAATGGAAAAAAATAATTCAGGATTGCTGCTGGCATTCATGGAGCAGCTGCACATGGTGGATGGTTGGTACTGGGCTCAGGAAACAAGCACTACGTGATGGGATTGCATTGTGATGCATATATGGAATGTTGAACAGTGGCTGCAGAACTTTCAAAAGTGCAAAATCATCTTCCTACAACTGTGTGTGGAGCTTGCCGTTGAGGTGCAAGGACACCAGAATGAGAGCTGCCCTCTCTGTGAAAAAGCGAGTTGCGATTGCTGTATGGAAGCTGGCAAATCCTGACTTCCAGTCAATCGTGAATCTGTTTGGAGTTGGAAAGTCCACTGTGGGGGTTGCAGTGATGCAAGTGCGCAGGCCATTAATTGCCTCCTGCTACAAAGGATTGTGACTCTAGCATGGGAGAGGGACTACAAAGGATTGTGACTCTAGCAGGCGGAGAGGGGCTGCTTTAGGGGGCAGGGGAAACCATCCCCCAGCACTCACTGGCAGCGTGGCTGGGTCTGCGTTGCGGCACGTCCCACTGCCGGTGAGTATAGGCCCAGCCCTGCTGCAGAGCTCAGAGGAGTGGGGGCGGGACTTGGACAGAACAGGAGCGAGAAGAGGTGGGGCAGAGCAGGGGCAGGGGCTCTGGGGAAGAGCCGGAGCAGAGGCTGGAGCAGTACACAGCTGTGCAGGGCACCAGGAAATGTGCTGTCCCAAATTTCCTGGTGCCCTATGCAGCTGCTTATTTTACATATGAGTAAGGAAGGTCCTGGACTCTGGGTTATGTGCAGGAAATAATTGATAGTTCTGCAGCAATGGGATTCCCAAACAAAGGTGGAGTAATAGATGGAATGCATCTCTCAGTTTTGGCCCTAGACTATCTTGCAACAGAATACATCAGAATACAGGCTACTTTTCCATAGTCTTGCAGGTGCTGGTGGATCACTGGGGCCATTTCAGTGACATCAGTGCAGGTTGGTCAGGGAAAGTTCATGATGCATGTATCTTTCAGAACACTTGACTGTACAGAAAGCTGCATGCTGGGACAAAAAGACTGTTGAATGTGCCTTTGTCAGATTAATAGCCAGTGGACAACTGGACGATCAGGATGCTAAAGGAGCACTCAAACACAATAAGGCCATTGCGGAGAAACTAATTTAATTCTTTGCATCGGTCTTCACTTGTTGAGGATGTGCGGGAGATTCCCAAACCTGAGCCATTCTTTTTGGATGACAGGTCAGAGGAACTGTCCCAGACTGAGCTGTCATTAGAGGAGGTTTTGGAACAAATTGATAAACTAAACAGTAATAAGTCTCCAGCACCTAATGGTATTCAACCAAGAGTTCAACAAGCATGCAGACAAAGGAGATCCAGTGGATATAATGTATTTAGATTTCCAGAAAGCCTTTGACAAGGTCCATCACCAAAAGTTCTTAGTCAAAATAAGCAGTCATGGGATAAGAGGGAAGATTCTCACATGGATTGGTAACTGGTTAAAAGTTAGGAAATAAAGGGTAGGAAAAAATGGTCAGTTTTCAGAATGAAGAGAGAGAAATAGTGATGTCCCACAGGGATATGTACTGGGCCTAGTCCTATTTAACATATTCATAAACTATCTGGAAAAAGAGGTAAACAATGAGGTGGCAAAATTTGCAAAATGATACAAAACTACTCAAAATAGTTAAGTCTCAGACAGACTGTGAAGAGCTACAAAAAGATCTCACAAAACTGGGTGACTGGGCAACAAAATGGCAGATGAAATTTAATGCTGATAAATACAAAGTAATGCACATCAGAAAACATAATCCTAACTATACATATACAATGATGGGGTCTAAATTAGCTGTTACCACTCCAGAAAAAGATCTTGACGTCATTGTGGATAGTTCTCTGAAATTATCCACTCAATTTGCACTGGCAGTCAAAAAGGTGAATGGAATGTTGGGAATTGTCAAGAAAGGGATAGATAATAAGACAGAAAATATCACATTGCCACTATATAAATCAATGGTACACCCACACCTTGAATACTGTGTGCAGGTATGGTCACCCATCTCAAAAAAGATATATTGGAATTGGAAAAGGTTCAGAAAATGGCAACAAAAATGATTAGGGTATCAAACGGCCTCTGTATGAGGAGCTATTAATAAGACTGGGACTTTTCAGCTTGGAAAAGAGGCGACTAAGGGGGGGATATGATAGAGGTCTATAAAATCAAGAGTGGTATAGAGAAAGTAAATAAGGAAGTGTTATTTTACTTTTTCTCATAATACAAGAACAAGGGGCCACCAAATGAAATTAATAGGTAGGAGGTTTAAAACAAACACTCAAAAGTATTTTTTCATGCAAAGCACTGGGCACTTTGGAACTCCTTGTAGAGGGTGTTGTGAAGGCCAATACTACAACGGCATTCAAAGGGGAGCTAGAAAGATTCATGGAAGACAGGTTCATCAATGGCTATTAGCCAGGATGGGCAGGAATAGTGTCCGTAGCCTCTGTTTGCCAGAAGCTGGGATTGGGTGATAGGGCATGGATCACATGATGATAACCTGTCTGTTAATTCCCTTTAGGGCACTTGCCATTGGCCACTGTCAGAGGACTAGATACTGGGCTTGATGGACCTTTGGTCTGACCCAGTATGGCCATTCTTGTGTCCTTATATCATGTGTATCTGTGGATGTTCCACAATATTGCGTGCTAGTTCCTACCATGGGACATCTCCCAGTGTACATATGTTGCTTTGAATATTTCAACTCTCCTGTCTTAAAGTCAACAAATGTTCTGGATGTCTGCTCATTAATGTGTGCGCATTTAAATGTAATGATTGTATGACTCAGCTTAGTTATACCACACAGTCTAGGGCAGCAACAAACATAGGGGCATCAGCTGATATATTTTGGCTCTCATGCTTGGGAATTTGAAAAATTACTGTACTTTATGCCCTATTTGGGTAATCTTTCTTGGAAACAAGCAGAATACTGTCCAGTTATAATAATGTGTGTGTTCCATAGTAGAAGTGTCTGATCCATGAGGTTACACAATATTTGTCTTCTCCAGGCTTTGCAACTTTGGCATGACCATAGCCTGATTGCCTCAGCAATTTCAGGTTTCTTCATCCAAGGTGAACCCACCTGCGAGCAATGCACTCTGCAGTATATCACAATTGCATAACCAGGTACCATGCTTCTTGGAACACCTTTAGATATCTGGGGCTTTCCAGACTCTCCCACCCTCCTTACTAGTATCTGAGGATGAGTGACATATTCCTCTAAGATGTAACTTGCAATGGTAGGTTCCAATGTACCTATGAGCTGGACACTATATACTCTTAATGCCTCACTTAGTCCTGTGGCCATTGGTACTGCTAGTATCATAGGAAGGATCAATGTTTCATCAAGAGTACACATTTTTTCAGCATAAGAGACCCTCAAGTAGTGCCTAAACCTACACCAATCTTCTCCTTTTATTTTTGTCCATTGTTCTACCATCTTATTTGTTATTAAGACAGGCATTTACCCACCTTGAATTTCCTTTAATCCTACCTGTAGCTCCTCTTATATTAGGAAGATGCTATACCAAGAATACTTTAGGACGGTTCATGATTTTGCCTATTTCATTTATTGCTACCTCCACTTCCCTAAACAGTTGTCCAAGCTGTAAGGATAACAGGATATCTTTAAATCCTCCCCTATACTCTCATTCTGTTGTTTATTTAACTTTGTTAACAGATTCTGTAACTAAACTCTCATTTTCTGATTCTGGTTCCATACAACTATAATATCCATATGATTTCATGCTGAAGTTCCCAATGCTTGAACTACTAGCATGGTTCCTAGAGCTCTTTTATTTCTTTTCCCCTGAATCTGATCTTTCTCAGACTACCAAACTTCCTCCAATTCCACCCCATCCACTGCTTGTCTGAAATTTTGCATCACATTTGCTATCATTCGCATAAAGAAGCTCACATATTTTGCATGACAGAGCTGTTGTGAGAAAATAAAATTGGTTACATTCAATACTGTAGGTATCAGTTGGTACTATACATTATTCTGCATAATCTGATATTTATGATTTATTGCTAATTTATTGTCAGATTTTGCTTTCGTTTAGGAGTAGGAAGCATCATTACTCCAGGATGCACAGGAGTGGTAGTGGAACTCTGCAGTCCTTAATCATGAGAGAAGGGAAAAGCCATAGTCACTTTCTAAGCATGGTTGGTGGACTCGTGGGTGGCAGTTCAGTGATCTGCTAAAATAACTGTAATTTTTCCTGCATGTGTTAACTGCATTCCATGAATGTTTTGTGTGACATTATACTCCATATTCTTTATGAAAATATGTTTGTGGTAGGAATTTGACATAACTAAGACATGCTTTATGCAAGATAACTCTTTAAGGCATCACTGTAAAGGTTATGATTTACTGAATATGATTATCCTATTTGTATGCATATATCATTTCTATATCTGCAATTAGGAATATTGACTATGTATCTATATTTCAACTATGTTGCTTTGGGTGATGCTCCCTGCTAAAACTTCAGGTACAACAATGAAAAAGCTGACAGTACTTCATGTGACCATGTGGTTCACCCTGTGAAGGAAGGCTACAGGAGCCCTACAAAGGCATGTAACCATGTCACCTTATACTGGAACCCATCTTGAATTCTGTCCTTTTTTACAAGAAGCTGGAGGTGGGGAGTGTCAAATTAGGAAACAAACAAAGGACTCACACCTTATGCAAATCGTATTTAAGCGGTGGGGAGTGAGGTAATCCAGGTCATGAGTTTTCCCCTGATACCCCACCCAAGATGACTGCTAGAAAGTGCAATTTTGAAATGTTTTGTGAATTTGACAGTGTAGCTGAATTGTTTTGGGTAAAAAGAAACTGAATATAAATATTATGATATTTTAGTTAGCAATTATGTTTTTGTTTCAAAATGTAAAAATGGTCAACATTGAAAGGAAACATTTTCATTTTGTAGTAAGAAAACTGTTCATTCAACTGGCAGTGAAATTTGTACAACTCAGTATGCCAGAAATTTTGAAAAAAATTAGTTTGATCCAGAACAATTTATTTTTTGGAATTAATACTGACTTCTCCCAAAAATCTGTTATTCACACAGCTCCATTCCAGCCTTCTGACACTGTGGACAGCAAAAGTGAGGCTGAAAATTGATTCACTAAAGTGGTATACTTCAGTGAATTTGGCCTACCGTTTCCAGATTCAATGATAGTGATACAATGAACTAATGACATAGGAAACGTCAGTCTGTGATTCAGCTCTAATCATTACATGTCCAATCGACTTAAGCATAACGTGATACAAGTGATAGAGCTTACAAGATGCTAGAATGTAATGCTCATTGATTCTCATGAGGAGAATCAGATGTTAGGGCCCTTAAAAGAACTGTGTATATTACTCTAGTGCTGTTTTTTTGACCCGTTACTGATTATGCTATTTAACACACATACCATCTTTCAGCTGGGTTTTGTTGACCCAGACAAGTCTTGCTAAAGCAAAAGGTTTTGACATCATACTCCTTGAATTCTGCCTGCCATGTAATTAATCCTAGGGCACTGACACAAAAATACAATGTGTAGCTGCCTACAAAGAAGTCAGCTGAAGGTGCTGCCTAGGGAATCCTACAAATGCCAAACTCAGTCCTTTCCCTGTTCCTCTTCATTTGGGTACAGGCATGGCACATTTTACGTGCATTCAACTTGTGCGATTTTGGCTTTATGCGGTGGGCAAAAAAACCCCAAAACACAAGCCTCTGCGCGTGACCCCAGTTCAAGGGGTCCGGCTTGGGACTGGCTGCAGCACACCACTGTCAGCCAGCTGCAGGACTCGGGGCAGGCAGCCTGCTGCGGGGGCCGGGGCTGGAGCCGGCAGTCCGCCCGCAGTGGGGAGTAGGGCTGCAGACGGCAGCCCGCTCACCGCGGGGACTGGAGCCGGAGCCGGCAGTCCGCCCGCCGCAGGGGTCAGGTCGGCAGCCCAGGGGGATCAGGGCTGGCAGCCCATTGTCAGGGGATGAGGCCCTAGACCCCCCCCACATAAGTGCCGGAGACCCCCAGTTTGAATACCAGTGAGCTATAGTGCCGGCCATTCTGACCGCCATTGAACTCAACTGGTGTTTTGGGTATACACAATTTTGTCTTTACGCAGCGTCCGCAGAATGGAACCCTCGCGTAGCATGTCTGTGTTTCACTTACTTTTAAGATTAGCATCTGTACTAGTCTGCATCAGTAAATAAGACAAGGAAGACTTGTGGCACCTTAGAGACTAACCATTTTATTTCAGCATAAGCTTTCGTGGGCTTACTTTTGTCCCTCATTCTGTTTAAATCTACATAACATTTTCCTTGGGAAAAGAACATTGAAAGCCATTACAGCAGATTAAAGCAATGGTTTATCATCTTTATTGTGCTGTCTCTCTCATGTTTCATCCCACTCAAAGCACCCGGCCATTCAAAATGTGGGAGGATGTTAACAGGACTCAAAAGCAGCTGAAGACTAAGGAGAACCCTGTAAAAATAACCACTGAGAAAGAGGAGGGGAAAGAACCCTTGCAAGATGCGAACTTGCACAAACAGGCCAGTGTGTGGCGTATGCATCCTAGGATATTAATTTAATTATCTCAAAATCTTAGTCTGTGCTGTTGGTATAACGATTTATGAAACAGCATGGACACCTAGAGCTAGGTGGAAAGGAGGAAAGCAAATGGGGGGCTGATCTCCCAAAAGGCTTCTTTGTGTACAGAGTTGCCCATTCATTGAGATTAAGCACCCTTTCGCTTTTCTGCACAGAGCTTTGTCTCTGAGGTGCGTGGCTCGGTGACTGGCAGTGGGCGGTGCCTCCGAAAAGGGGTTTGGCTCGCTTCGGGCTTGCTATGAAAAGCGCTGTGTTTGCTGCTTCTAGACCTGGCGGATCCCACGCTCCAGCAGCGGTTTAGTTTCAAACCTCTCTCGAGCAGCCCCCACCCCCCCGCGCCCACTGGCCACGGTACTGCCCATGCGCGCTGGGTGACGTCACGTCCCCTAGGCGGCCCGCCTCTCCCAGAAAGCCAGCCCATTGGCCAGTTCGAGTCTCGCGGCCGGGCCAATCCAGGAGGCGGTACCCTGCCAGCCGCCTAATTCAAACAGCGGAGCTGGGGGTCGCGGCGGTTCCCTTTATATAGTCCGCGGCGATGAGCGGCCGCCTCCCTCCGCAGCTCCCGGCCACGCGGAGAGCCGAGCCGGCCTACCGAGGTAAGGGCCGCGCCCCCGCCCCGCTGGGGCCCTTCTGAGCTGAGCTCGCCGGCGGGTGCTGCCGGCCCAGGGTCCCCCGCCAGCGGAGGGAGCCCCAGCCGCTCCTCCGCTCGTGCTCAGGGGCCCGTCCCGCCAGACGCGGGCTCCGGCCAGCCCCGCTGCTGCGGCGACCCTGAAACCTCCCTCCAGCTTCGAGCAGCGGCGTGTCGCGTAGGGGTCAGGGGGAGACGGGCTTGCGGGCGACTCCGGGTCTGAGATCGGCCCTGCTGCCGGGGTGAGACGCGGTCTCTCTTGTTGCATTACCTCGCCCACCTTGTGTGTCTCATGACCCGGGGCCACCAAGCCTCCTGCAGTCCCACGAGATCCCACCACGCAGGAACCAGCCGCCGGGGAAGGGGCAGGGTCCGTCCACTATGGCTGATCAGGCGGGATAGCCTCTCTGTTCACATGAAAACACTGAGTCAGCTTGCACTGAATCAATTTAACACTCTTCTCCTAGCAAGTCTGAACATGTGACAGTTCCAGGGTCAGCACAATCCGACTTGTCTTTAATATCCATAACTATCACTAATGTTAAGAATCAGAGAGGTGGCCCTGTTAGTCTGGAATTGCAGAAGTGACAAAGAGTCCTGTGGCACCATAAAGACTAACTAAAGTATTAGAGCATAAGCTTTTGTGGGCTAATACCCACTTTGTCAGATGCATGCAGTGGAAGTGACTAATGTTGTACCTTAAGGATACCTTTTGAAAAAAAACCTGATTCTGCAACCCTTGATGACAAAAAATACAATTCATCCTAACTGCGTCCTTCTTTTAATCAAAAAGGGCCTTGAGAAAATATGCTGTGAAGATTATGTAATTTGGGGCACTGTCAGATTTAAGGGAGGGGCAGGGATGGGGGGGCAAATTCCACAGTAAGGATGCTCCGAGATCAGTCTTCTGCAGACTTCTGCTTTCTAAATCTGGGGACTGTACCACATTATTTCTCCTGTCTGGGAGAGGCTTTTTCTTGGTTGCCAAGGAGCCTCAGCATAATAGCAGTAACATGGTAACAAACCAACAACCTGAATAGCACCTGAAAGCGAAGTAGAAACCAGCACAGTCTCTGGAGTAAAAGTATAATGTCCTGTATAAAATCCTATTAAGTGACTGATCAGCTGCAATCATTATCATTAGCTGATATTTCTCTGTCTTCAAGTGTAGCCTCCTTTAGAGCAGATTGCAGTAATCCAATCTGAAGATGAGAAGAGGCATGGATGATATTGGTTAGATCAGTATCTCAAAGGAAAGATCAGAACTTGTCAAGCAGGAAGATACAAAATTGCTCTTGACCAATGCTGCTATATGGTCATCACAGACAAGTTTAGGTTTTAAGAGAATCCCCAAGACTGGAAGCTTGAGTATCAAAAGGAGGGCCTATTTGGTCAAAAACGGAAATGTTCTCAATAAGGCAGGTAAAAACGTGACTTAAAACCCCATACATTTTATAAAACTCAAGTAGAATGTTTTATTTACATGTTGGTTGGGGGGTTTTCTTCCCACTTTATAGTCTAATTGCTAGAGTGGATGATTTTGTACTTGTTTGGTCAATTGTTAATAGAATTTTAGATTTATCTAGAGCAGGCCTGTACAACATGTGGGCCGGGGGCCACATGTGGCCTGCTTGGGCTTACTATGTGGCCTGTGGGGGGGTAAGTAGGGGTGGGGCAAGCCAAGTGGTAGTGTGGGGGGAAGCAGGTGAGGGCGGAGCTTTTTGGCCCGCAGCTGGTTTTTTTGCAGTAATATGGCCCTCGCTGCTTTCTGAGTTGTGCAGGCCAGATCTAGAGAATGTTCACATTTAAAATGCTGAAAAAGACAAGTCTGAGGCCTTACTAATGACTTGACTATGAGAATAAAACCAATTCAAACAAAATTGATAAGCAAATAGCCCATTCTGTAGTTACAGCCAGTGTTGCCTTTTGATATGTTGAGTTTCCACATGTCAAGACAGCTGAAATGCTTTGACTGGGCTATAGTCAATCAGGATTTGCACTTTGAGGTTAATGGGACTCTTGCTCTTAAGTCACAAGTGCTTTTGAATATACTACTCCTATGTACCAAAGGGTTGTAAGGAATAGCCAGCATGGATTTGTCAAGAACAAATCATGCCAAACCAACCAAATTTCTTTCTTTTGACAGGCTTACTGGTCTAGTGGATGGTGGGGAGCAGAAGACTAGATAGATCTTGATTTTTAGTAAGGCTTTTGACACTGTCCCATATGACAGTCTCATAAACAAACTAAACTCTAAAGTTTTGCTGCTTTAAAATTTACACACACACACCCCCTCCCAAGGTGGATGCAGTTACACCAGTATAAAAGTGGTTATACCAGCATAGCTTTATTCTGGTTTGGAAAAGTAAGCTATGCAGTGCAGACCGATGAGTGGCTGTGTCACCCCTGCTCTGTAGCCTGGGGTGCCCTTTACAATGCCTTGCTTCTATAGCAGGGGTGGGCAAACTACGGCCTGCAGGCCACACCCAGCCCGCGAGGCCCTCCCATCCGGCCCGCGACTGTGGAGGCTGCCTCTGGCCTCCTACCCTGGAGTTGCACAGTGCGGGCACCGCTGAGAGGCTGCATGCCCCGCCCCCTCTCCCAGAGCTGTGCTGCGTGGGCAGCTCTGGGGACTGGACTGCATGCTTCCCCCAATCCCAGAGCTGCGCTGCAGGGGCAGCGCTCCGGGGCCTTGGGCTGCACGCTCGTCCCTCCCCCGGAGCCATGCTGCGCGGGCAGCGCTCCAGGGTGCTGGGGCTGTGCACTGGCTCCTTCCCCAGACCCGCGGGGAGCGCTCTGGGGGTCAGGGCTGCACGCTCGCCTCTCCTCCGGAGCTGCGCAGCGCAGGCAGTGCTCCAGGGGGCCGAGGCTGCGCGCTTGGCTCTCCCTCAGGGCTGTGCCGCGCAGGGAACGCTCTAGGGGCCGGGGCTGTGCACTCCGCCCCTCACCCGAGCCACCCTGCACGGGCAGAGCTCTGGGAGCTGGGCTCCCCTCCGCCCCCTGCGCAGATATGGTAAGGGTGGATTGAGGGGGTTTGAGGGTAGGGTGTGGGGGGGGCTTTGGAGGAGTCAGTCAGGGAGCAGGGTGGGGTTCGGGGGTGGTGGTTCGAGGGTGGTAAGGTGGATAGGGGTTGGGGCAGTCAAGGAACAGGGAGCAGGGGAATTGGGTAGGGGGTGGGATCCTAGGGGTGGTTAGGGGTCTGTGGAAGGGGCAGTCATGGGACAAGGTGTGTGGGGGGGTTGGATGGGTCAGGAATTCTCAGGAGGCAGGAAGTGGGAGGGGGCAGTAAGGGGGTGGGAAGTGGGAGGGGGCTGGATTGGGGGTGTGGTCTTGCCGATCCGGCCCTCCATATAATTTCAGAAACCCGATGTGGCCCTCGGGCCAAAAAGTTTGCCCACCCCTGTTCTATAACCTCCAGCTTGGACTGTTCACAAAAAGCCTCCAGCATGTAAATCACTTCCAGCCAGTCATACCTTGGCTCTTACCAGCCTTGGTTATGCTGCAGGGTGACCCGAACATATCCAGTCCTGGATATTCCCCCAATAGGTCCTGTACTGCCTAGCCTTATCCTGGGCAGTACAGGACCTATATATTGAGCCCTATATTGCTTTAAGGGAGTAATGTGTGCACAACTTGTTACCCCAAATGGAGTTACCCAGACACTTCAACATTATCTAATCCAGTGTGGCACCTTAAAGACTAACTAAAGTATTAGAGCATAAGCTTTCATGGGCTAATACCCACTTTGTCGGATGCATGCAGTGGAAGCTTCCTTGCATGCATCCGACAAAGTGGGTATTAGCCCACAAAAGCTTATGCTCTAATACTTTAGTTAGTCTTTAAGGAGCCACAGGACTCTTTGTCACTTCTGCAATCCCAGACTAACATGGCTACCCCTCTGATTCTAATCCAGTGTGTTCAAGTAATAAAACAAGTCTAATTACAAAGAGATTTTAAATGAGTACAAATGAAGAATAAGTCAGAAATGGTTACAAGAAAAATAGTGCTGGCCTAGTTACTGGTGCCTAACTTTAACAAACTAGTGTATTAGCTTTAAAGCAAAACTTTTCACCACATACTTTCAGCAGTCTTATTGACCAACCTCTTTTAGGGTGCTTTTCCTTTTTTATTGTTCCCCTCTTGAAAAACATTTCCAGCTGAGACTCAGGAGACAGTTTATGTGGGAGGATATTCCCTGCTGTTTTTCCCCTCACCTGTTTGAACTTCCTTTGTCTTCGCTTCTTGCTTGATTACTTTTATTTATTGCTTAAATGCAAATGAAGGCAACCACACATTCTTTCCTTTGCTTAGGATAAACCTGTTTGCTACCTTCTGTTTGGGCAGGTTTGGAATGTGCATTGTAAGATTCCCTTGTATGGGGCTATTAAACTCGAGTGTTGCCAAACATATTTTACCGGGACAATGCTGCCCAGCAAATTGAGGTTTTTAAATCGCTAGGCCTACCTTGTACTGTACAAACCATGTTACAATGAACACAGGGGTGGGCTGTATAAGGCACCTTTATTCCAATATAAGATCCTAGTGTGGACTCAGGTACAAAAACCTCATATCCCTAACTGCCATAATTATTACATTGGTGTAACTTTTCTAGTGTAGACCAATCCTGGGTCTCTAATGAAACACCGGCATAGTGTTAGCATACTGGTGACAGTGCAATCCCAAATCTTCCTTAATGTCTTTCCTCTCCTCTGTCGTAATACTATTTTCAACAGACTTTTTAAACACATTGAACAGGAGGTGAAAAGGAAGCAAATAGAAAAGCAGGTGGAGATAGAATGGAACTTTTCTCTGGAGCTTATATCTTAGAAAAATCTTTGCTAGTTCTGTGAAAAGCAGATTGTTAACCGTCCACCTGAAGTCACAGTGGGGAACAAGTTGCCCCTTCCCTCACATTGCCTCTAACAGCTGGTATTAACCAAAGTCCTCCACTGATGGAGGTACCCAAATAAACGTATATATTATATAGTATAAACATTCTTCCAAAACACAGCACCAATAGGTGAAATATTAACAATGAATGTTAGGTTAAGGTTTAACACATCACACTGATATTGAATTCAGATTTAAAATCTGAACACTGAATCTTTAACTTCTGACACAGAGTCCAAAAAAGGAACTAAAGTGTGGCAACACTTTAATGTGGCTGTGTAGTCGCGGCACCAGTGCTAGAAGAGAGCTCTCCCAGTGTTGTAAAAAAACAAACCGTCATCTCCATGAGGGGAGTAGCTCCCAGTGCTGTTGCACTATCTACCTTGCCACTTTACAACGCTGCATCTTGCAGCGCTCAGGTGTGTGTTTTTTCATACCTCTGAACAAAGAAGTGGCAGTTTAGAAAGGTTTTTAGCCCCCATCCCCATCTATTTCTTTTTATTCACCTTTCTCTTATTGAATGACTCTGACAATTGGAGAACTACTAGTCTTATAACATTAGAAAAACGGTGGGGGTGAAAACTGATTGAGATAGGAAGTGACTTTCATTGAGACCCTTAATACTGAATTGTGTGTGGAGGGGGGAAACTTGGCTGAAGATTCAGTTTGGGGGGCTGAGAAAATTCTGTCTACATCAGCTGTCCAACTCGTTCAGTAAAAACAGGGAAATTAAAGCTTCATGTTCCTGAGTGTCTCAGTGAGGTGTAAAACAGTTTTATTTATTTATTTAAGAAAAACACCTTTCAGGTCTTTTTACATGGTAAGACTATCGAAATACACATTTTTCCAGGCTTGTTCTACTGTTGGTTCTGCATCTGGGTGGAGGGGAAAAAAAAGTGCAAATATAAAATGAAGGTCAGGTTCAGATGGCTTTTACCAGTGTTGTCTGTCCGTAGACTCAGTGCTGGCATAAGCTCCTCTGTGCCCTTTATGATAGCACTTCATTGTTGCTGCTGCAAGTGGAACTGTGCCAGTGCTAGATCCACAGTAGAAGAGGTGAAAAGTCCCTGTAGAGGCAGCCACAGAAAATAAAAACACTACTGTGACTTGGGGGTTGTTCTCACTCAATGGTTAATTTAGCAGAACATCAACTATGAGAAATGTTTAAATAAGCAACACTTGAATATATACAGAGTGTTAAATGAAAATCAAGATAAAATTGTCTAGTGTGTGGATATTAAGATTTTTATATATAGTCAGAATTTTTTCTTGAAGTCTTTGTCCAGAGGCTTTATTTATTAATTTGTCTTTTTTGAGTTTTGATAAAATTGGCTAAAACATATTTAATTTTATTCTTATAAGTTTGTTAGAAATGGGTTGAGCTGGAAATAAGGATTTTCAACTTTCTTTTCTTCCATTAGAACAAAGAAGACAAAAGGTTGAAGAGTACTTGTTGAGGAAAAAGGCCATTTCTGGATTGCTCATACAGGAAAAGCGGACAAATATCAGGTGGAGTCAATACCTTTGTTTAATTAAATTTGTCTACCATGAAGGGGCCATTTTACCCCTTAACACACTTGCTGTGGAAAACAGAATTACCAATCAATAGCACTTAACCAAATTTTAAAAAGTTATATTATTTAAATCTCTTTAGTTTTATATCGTGCTCCTGGCTAAAAGCCTCTGAATAACAAATACTGCTTAACCGACAACATATTTCCTAAAGTATAAGGGAGAGCAAACCTCTATAGACCAGAGATAGCATTGTAAGAAGGACTGAGTAAGAGAACCCTGTTCTAATCCTGGCTCTGCTATTGACCTTTGCCAGGTCATTTCACTCCTGTGCCTCAAATTGCCAATCTATGAAACTCAGGAATAAGTTTTATAGTGTTTGTGCTACACTTTGAATATATGAGATGTCAAATATTTGCTATATTCCTACAGATAATTTCTAGCAGGTCAGGATGTTCACTGGAAACATCATGCAAATCATTTCTAATCCTAATTATCAATGCAGAGGCAATATTGCTTATCCTAATTAAGTATTTCAATCTCTCTTCACCCCCCCCCCCCCCCCACCGCCAATTTCAGTGCCTTCTCTTCTCCATTTCCAGTGTTCTTCAGTTAATTCATCACTTCATGCTACCATTTTTGTGGTTTTAATTCAAGGCAGCATAGATAAAAATTAAGCTTTTTTAAAGACATTTTTTTTTCATTTTGAAAAGAAAAAAACTTATTTTTTGTGTTTTAAACAGGTTTATTTTATAATGTTAAGGGTTAAACTTATCTCTTAAAACATTTAAAAAATAAACATACTGAATCTAAGAGCCTTTAGCAAAAACTTTGCGTTAAAGGCTGCTTGCTTTTCTATATAAAGAAAGTTGTTTTTCCCTTGATCCTCTCTTTGGAGGACAAGCTTTGTAAATTTGGCACAATAGGTCAGCCAAAGTAACTTTGACTATTTCATTTTCAAGATACTCTGGTAAGTACAAACTTAAGCTCCAGTCATTTTCACTTCTTAGACATACTTCAAAATTTTCCCCACGCTGACCTGAAATAATTAGTTTAATTCACTGACTACACTTAACTCATCTGTTTAATAAATCATTTAGCTATAAATGTGAAAACTGTTTTGATAAGACAAGTTTATATATCCAAAATATTTACAGTTGTTTTGCTTAGCAAAAATAGATTTTGTTTGCTGTTTTGTGCATTTAATTAAATTCCAGTTACCATCCTAATACACCTTGGCACAAATCATGTGCTGAAAGTTAATTATCTGATAAATGAGCAATAAATCATTCACCTTTTTCTAACGTACAAAAATGTACAATTAATAAGAATCTGAAAATGTATATAGTGTACCCTTGTAGATAGCAAAAAGATGGACCAAATCTGGTTTAAAGTATCTATGTAGTTGTAAATAAACATGTTTTAATGGTTATATTAGCCAGTGAGGATGCACCTTTCCTTAGAATACAACTCAAGTACAAATGGGAAAGTAGATTAAAATCCATGATTTAAATCAAGGCTTTCCACTTGGTGATTTACACTACTGATTGAAATTGTCTTGCCTTAAATAAATCCACACTGATCTAGAGATTTTTATTTTTGCGGTGAGGTTTTGCCATCTTATTTTTTGTTATTGTTGCTGTCTTTTTTGCTCTTTCTTTTGGGTATCAATTTGCACTCAGCATAAAACTTGGATCCTAGATTTCTGTGTCATTGTCCCAGATCAGTCATAATTTGTCTGGCTTTGGCAAAGTCCCTTAACCTGCTTTCACCTTCATCTATAAAAATACAGACAGTATTACTGAAACAGTTGGTAACAATTGTTACATCAAAGGTTGTTGCCTCCTGTGTTCTCTGGATCAGTCAGCTCCTAGTTGAGGAGGAGGAGGAAGACAGTCATGTGACTGTTCCTTGAGGAGGAGGAAAACTGGTCTTATGGAAACATCAAATGACTGTCTTCTAAAGCTGTGGTTTTCAAACTTCTTTTTTCTGGTGATCCAGTTGAAGAAAATTGATCCTCATGATCCAGTGGAGCTGGGGATGAGGAATTTGAGGTGTGGGAGTGGCTCAGGGCTGAGGCAGAGGTTTGGAGTGCGGAGTGTGGCCGGGAATAAGGGTTCAGGGTGTCGGAGTGGGCTCTGGGCTGGGGCAGAGGGTTCGTGTGTGGGAGGGGGTCAGTGCTCTGGGCTGGGGGTGCAGGCTCAGGGTTAGGGCTGGGAATGGGGTGTTTAGGGTGCAGGAAGGGGCTTTGGGTTTGTGGGGGCTTAGGACTGGATCAGGGAATTAGGGCGCAGGCTTATCTTGGGCAGCTCCCAGCACCGCAGATCACACTATGCCCTGGAAGTGGTCAGCAGCAGATCTGGCTCCTAGGCGGAGGTGCACAAGTAGCTCCATGTGACTCTTGCCTGCAGGCACTGCCCTACATTGGGAACCGGCCAATGGGAGTGCGGAGCCAGTGCTCGTGCTATGTCGCCCTCCACCCCAGAGCCAGAACTGCTGCTGGCTGCTTCTGGGTTGCAGCGTGATGTCAGAACAGGTAGGGACTAGCCTGCCTTAGCCAGGCAGCACTATTAATGGTCCGGCTGGTGGTTGACCAGAGCCGCTGTGACCCGGTGCCTTGCGTTCCATGACCCGGTGCCTTGCGTTCCATGACCCAGTACTGGGTCGTGACCCGCAGTTTGAAAACCACTGTTCTAAAGCAAAAATACCTACTAACTCTGTTCCTCTTCTGTATTGGCAAGAGGAACTGGTATACATTTCTTATGCTTGTGGCATGAAATATTTCTGTGCATGAAATATTTCTATAGTTTTGATTTGTAAATTCAAACTGAAAGATTTCATTTTTGTACAAAGTTACTATCATGCTATCTTGTGGAAACAATTAATGCTAGATTTTGGTGGTTTTCCCTGCTTAACATACAGAAATGTTACTATAGTGTATATTATGCAAAATATATTTTTAGCTATTCTTAACTCTTTCTTTGCTTTTTACTTTTTTAAAAGAAATAACAGAACTGGGAAGGCAGCTAGTGATAATCCAGAAGACAAAATAAAGGTCTTAACATCTTCAAAGAAGAAAATGGTAGGTTATGTGAAGGTTTTTTCTTGTACTTAACTGATAGAAACACTTGTAAAACTGTTTGTTTTGAATTTGTAGCTACAAATTCAAATCCCTTTTTGTTGTTTAGCATTAACATAAGAGACTTCCACAACATGAAAAACTTGTACATATGTAGCAGTAAATGATAAACTGGTTAGTGTGAATGAAATCTTAATCTATGCTCCTGCAGAGCCTTACGAAATGCTATCTTTATGAATATACTGTATCCCAGCTTTTTTCTCCTATATAGAATAAGCTTTCTGAACTGACTACTAAAAGACTGAAGAAACTGGTTAATGAAATTATTTTACTGTGACACATGTAGTGTGGAATAAATATCATATCCTGTCTTCACATAGTCATAACTTCAGGAAATAATTTTTGGCTGAAATTTTCCACGCTTGGTCTTTGTATTCTTGTTTTAAAAGTTCGAGCAAAATCTCTTTAGCTATTAAAGGAGTGGAATGTCCTACTGTAAAAATTTTAATAGCACTTTCACAGGACCACAGTAAAAGCCATTGATAAAAATCTAATGTAGCATGGGTATCATTGTGAAGTGTGTACTTCTCAAAGTCATAAGGCACTGATAAACCTACTGCGTATGTTCGGAAGTAATCTGCTAAAAATCTTAGAGCTTAAAAATGCTCTTTCCCCACCTGTAAATCACTACATATGGCCTTTCCAGATCTGATGTGCACAGAAATTGTTGGCACAACAACTTGTAAGAGGAGATTGAACAATCAAATTGAAATTTCCTCTCCAAAAATTGTCTTGTCAGGAAAAGGGGAAAATATCAGAATATACATCCACAATGTCAGGATTTCCAGTTTGAAAGGTATAAGCCATCAACCACAGAGTTAAACTAATGTAACAAGAGAATAAAATTAGAAGTAATAGAATGAAATGAAGAAGGAAGGTTGGAACTGAGTGCTAGGTAGGAAGTTGCCCAATGGGGAGAACTTGAGCTGTAGAAATCCACCCAAGGGAAGAGTTGAGGAAACTCTTAGAGTAGATGAAAGGAATCGATATTTCATTGATAAGAGGATGAACGAGATGGGTTTCGTAGATAACCAAGTTAAGTGTTCTTTCTACACAGGAAGTGGATAAGTCCTAAAACATATGTTCTAAATCTCATGTAGTATAAAAAGCTTTTTAAAAATCAGTGATGCCCTCCACACCCATGAGGTTCCAGACAGTTCTGTGAAATCTATAAGGCCTCTTGTGATGCTGCATGGGGCTTGCCTTTCTCAACTAAGGCATGCCTTATGGCCCTACACATAGTGTCCCTTTAATTGGTAAAATGAGATTCTAGAAATTAACTTTTAAAAAGTTAAATTTTTAGTAGTCTCTGCTCTCCCACCTGTTTTTTCTGCAAAAAATCCTAAGAGAAGACCTAGAAAAAAATTTGTGTCTCAGAGAGAGAGAGAGAGAGAGAGAGAGAGAGACAGGTTAGTGTCCCAGAATGAGAGATGATCTACATCTTAGAGAGAGCTTCTTGACCATCAAACTCATTGGATCTTCCAACTTTCTCTTAGACATGCTGGTTGCTGCACTAAATCATTCCCTGTAGAGCAGAGCTGTCAAACTCATTTGAAGGAGAGGGTTGGATTCCATATTTAATCTGTGGGCTGGGATATAAATTCAAACTTCCCTCAACCTACAAGGAATCTCCTACTAATGCACAAAGACCAAGGGAAGAACACAGTATGTAGTAACTAAAACTATTTATTCAGTACCTTATAAATAGTAAGAAACATGTATTCCCCATTAGACCATAGTTATTTACTCTTGTTTCTCTCCCTCTGTACTTTCCTCCTTGCAGCAAACTTACAATTCCAACTTTTGGAGGCCTTCACTCCCAACCACCTTTTAGATTTCATCTGTTAAAATAGTCACCAATGAAACAGTTAATTTTGACTTTTGAGTATTCACTGGGCTTCATATTTGATTCTCCAGTAGGATTAGTAGGTAATGTGGTGTTCGCACCCGAGATGTCATTTGGGCTGTCTGCTGCCTCAGGGAAAAGATGAGATTGGTTTACACTCAGTTCATGTCTTACTCCTGGGGAAATTTTGCGTTACTCTGTGTGTATAATTAATAGGCCCTGCAGATTTCTAAATTTTTTGCACAAAAAAAAAAGCTTCTGCCAAAATGTTGCTGCAGTCTGTCTTGTGCCCAACAGAGGGTGCTGTGACGATAGAACAAAGCTTTAGTTTCCTGCAGTGAGGGAAGAGAGAGCTGCCTTCTCAGCAGGCCAGGTCAGGAGATGGGGCTAGCATGGTGGGGACAGACTAGGGCAGGGGCTGAATGGGAGTGGAGGCACAGGGCCACAGCAGGGAGGAGGGGTGCAGAGACATGGGGAGGAGGTGCAGAGCTACATAAGTGCAGGAGTGACTGGGTGGGGAGGGGAAATACAGGGATGGGAGTGGCTGGGTGGCAGCAAAGACACATGGGGAAGGGATACAGGAAGACATGGGATAGGGGAGTGTCTGGGTAAGGCCACAGACACCCACAGGGGCAGATGTGCCTGAAAGAGTGGAAGAGGCTAGGTGTGTGCCAGGGTCTTCATGGGGGAAACTCCCTAACAATCTGTCCCTCCCTCCTTCTCCCAAAAACCTGTTCCATACTTTTCCCACCCATACCCAACAATCCTCCAAGTTCACATCTAGGCTCCTTTCCAGCAATTTTACTTCCCTCTCCCTCCGCTTCTCCGTTGCCTTTGCACTGCTTCTGAAGGGTGTGGGAAATACGGTTCTGTATTGTAGTTTAAATGAATTATTACTAAGAGTTCTGTAATATGCCTAGTAAGGAATCTATTTGTCAAAAAAACATTTCCTGAATCATTTTTTGTTGTCTGTATTTTGAAATAAATGACCAAAAATAATTGAGACTGGTGTGATTATATTGTGGTGGTTTGACAAATAAAATATACAGAATTTTAAAATATTCTGTGCAAAATTTCTAACTTTTTTTGTGCAGAATTCCACCAGGAGTAACATTGTCTGGAAGGAAATCTCTATAGTTGTATGGGCTAGAAACATATTTTTTTAAGAATCAAAACTTAGATTCTGCACAGTCTTAATCTGACCTGCAGGCTGTATGTTTGAGAGCCACTGGTCTAAAGTAATTCTGTCAATCTTTCCAGACTACTATACGCCTTTCAGGAGTCGGATTTGTCTTGTGTACGCCCAAGTTTCATCTCACTTAAAAACTTGCTTACAAAATCAGACCTAAAAATATCACAGCACACTATTACTAAAACATTGCTTACTGTCTTGTTTTTACCATATAATTATAAAATAAATCAATTGGAATATAAATACTGTACTTAGTTTTCAGTGTCTAATATATAGAGCAGTATAAACAAATCATTGTCTGTATGAAATTTTGGTTTGTACTGGATTTTCTAGTGCTTTTTATGTAGTCTTGTAAAAATAGGCCAATATGTAGACGAGTTGATGTAGCCCTTGGAAGAACTCTTCATACACCCAGGTGTACATATGCTCCTATGTGATGGGATCCCCAGGGTGCAGCCTGGGACTGTTGGACTCTCCAGCCTGGGCGCGTGCGCGCTCTCTCTCTCTCTCAATGCTTAGATAGTGACAAGCAGCAAACCAGTCTGGGTGCTGTTATCACTCAGCACAACCTCTTGTGGAGTCCCCCACACCCAGCTAGATTGCATGAATGCTCCCAGAGCCACTCATGAATCACACAAAGTAAGGCACCAGCCAAATCCTCCCAGTCTTGTACCTCAAGAATATACCGTCTTGCTCTGCTCAAGACAAGGAGTGCAAGTTTATTATTTGGTTCACCTCTTCATCAATGGAAAGTTGATATACACCAGCCTTTGTGAACCTGAGCAGATTTACCAGACACTTCAGGCAACTCACTGGTAAAGATAAAGAGTAAAACAAGTTTGACAACAAAATATAAATTTTAAGTGATAGGCAAAAGGTCAGTTATCAAAGTAAAATACAAGCTTTCAATCTAAACTCTCAACCCTAGCAGACTGGGCAGCATTCTGGGTTAAACAGTTTTTCTCACTCCACTGGATATTGCAGTTTATAGTATACAGGTCTCATCCTTGAAACCTGGGCTGGCCTCATCCTTGAAACCTGGACCGGTCTCCTCTGTTGGAGTCTTTAGTCTTCTGGGTGTCCTTGTTTCTTGCACCAAGGATGGCCAACCATGAGACCACTGTGTTCTGTTTTATGCCCTTAGTCCATGTGCTTGGAGAACACAAGTCCAGGCATGCCTGGGCATTGCTGAGTCACCAGGCAAGGCTGAGCAATTGTGGCCTCGTGCAAGTGAGTCATTGCATTGTAGCTCCCTTGCTGGTCAAAGGTTGTTGATGGTGGTTCGACACCTGCCTGGGCACTGGTTAGCTCCCTTGACTCTAGGGATCTAATATCTGGGCAGTTCACCAACTCACAGCATGTTTTAGTGACAACCATACAATACAATCTCTCAACTTCATATGCAATAATGATATATAATTTTTAGATCCATGGCTTTCAGCAGATCATAACCTTTCCTCTGATATCTCACATGGCATGCTTTATATAAAATATCACAATTGTATATAAATGATGACTATGGGGGTTACAGGGCAATCCTCCCAAGGTATAGAATGTCACATCCTGGTTGAGAACCACTGCTTTAGATTCTAGAGAGAGTTGCTTCTTAGCATTCTTCAATGCGTGGGTGAGGATTTTGCAGTGGCAAGTAGGAATAACAGTTCATATTCTGCTTCTTTGACTCCCTTGTAGATGTGATGCATCTCCATTTTCTTCAAGGCCAACCTACAGTAGTATTAATTTCCCCCAGAGTCTTGTAAGCCTACTGATTGGAAGGTTTCTGCATTTAATTTCAGCAGCTTATATTATTGCCTTATGTTATGCATTTTTAATATCTTCACGTTACTTCTAATTTCAGGAAGATAAAGAAAATGCTAATAGACCTCCATGGATTCAGCCAAGCAACACTCTGAAAAAAAGCACTGCTTCTTCAAAGGATGAAACCTTGAAAACTACTACCATATTGACAAACTCAGCTGTAGGAACAAATTGCAATCCTGAAGATTTTAGTTTGGCTATTAATGCTTCCAAAGATGAAGCTGTTGAAATAAAAACTTACCGTGTGTCATTTAGCCAGTCCTTCCTGCACAAAAGAAACATCAAAGAGAAGCAACTGATTGCAGATAAGCAGAACCTTGATGCCAGCCTGCCAAAGAAACATGTGCCTGGCTCATATTGTGGCAAGGTGATCCCATCAAAGATAAACTCCTTCCGCAAAACACTAGAAAATGAGGATGCAAAGAGTTCTTTGGCAAACAAACCTGTAGCTCCTGCCACTAAACCAGCAGTGAGACCATCATCCACCAGCAGCAATAATGCAGTCATAAATAATATGAGAGCTACAAATTTGGCTAGTGCTCCTAAACCTATACATGCCACTCCCTTACAGAAGAGACCACCTGTGAGAGCTTCTCATAGCACCCACTCAAAGTCCATCCAGAATAAGGAGAAACAAATAGTCACAAGTGTGTCTGTGAATAATATGACTGTCCAAAGAAAGCCTGATAGAAGTGGGCCACCATTATTAAAGACAGCTCTTCACAATGCTAAGCCACCTTCTGTGCCTGGGGCAAAGAAAACTGAGGTTCCACTCAGAGATGTCAGATTAGGAACTTCAGCAAAGTCTGTTTCTGTAACCTGTGGTACCAAGGCCACTCAGGATTCAAAAGCTGGTAACAGAAAATATGTTCTGCCAAAAGAGTCAACAGAAGAGAGAAGGTAACTGGATTAATCAAATTCTATGGCTTTTTATTTTTTTTTAAAGGTGATTTTCTCTCTTCCCTCACCCCCCGCCCCATTAAGCAGATCTCAATAGACTTATTTCAACTGAGAGTGGATATGCTTGTATTGCTTTTTAGGTCCAGTAGTAAATTTATATCTTGAAATTCATGTGTTCAGAGCTGCAAACTTCCTTTTTCTGGTCGATTAGCTATCAGGCTCTAAAGAAACCAAGATTTAAAACTGAGGATTAGAATTCAAATATTAATTGCAGCAGCATTTTAGGCTCTCAGCTTGTCCTGCTTCCTTGTAGTTTCTGCAGCATCAGAGAAACGCATCTTCAGTGTCTCAGGCTTTCTTGTGTTGTGCTGGCTGTGGCAAACTTAACTCTGTACATGTAATTAAACCTCAGACACACAGCAACTTACAAAAAATAGTTTAGTGCATGAAATACGTAAAAGTGAGTGTAGTATTTATTAGAAACTGTGTAATGGAGAGAAGAACTAGATTGCTTCATTCACTAATAGAATAGGGTTTTCCAGCTCTAGATCAGAGATCTGAGTCCAGTCTAAATAATCAGTCACAGTTGTTACCAGCTAACGTGTGTCCTGTACGAAATGAATTGGTATTCTTGGTGCAGTCATCGCAGCAGGTATCTGTAAGTTAGCAATAATTGGCAGTTTCAGCATGAAGCCAAAGGATTCAAATGGGGATAGAGTCTGATCTATACTCTTAAGAAATGGCCCTTTTGGAATGGGACCGAGGCCTGCTACGGTAGAGAGCTTGCACGCCCTACTACGTTCAGTCTTTTCTGTGGAAAGAGGGATTCTGTCTTCAGGACTCTGTCTAGTGCTTCTCATAAGTATAAACTCAATTCAGATTTTTCTCCTCTAAATTTAAGGGGGCATCCCAGTTGCTTAGAAGCAGTTTTCTGCACAATATACGAAAATCAGGGTTGGTGGTGGGTTTTTGTTTGTTTTTGTATCCTCAATTTTTTGCTTTGTTGTATGAGAGAAGATAGTCTCAATTTGCTGATCATAAATATTTTGAGGAGATGAAGTAGCGGCATCAAGGGTTTCAAAGGCTCCCATCCAGGCATAGGTGATTGAAGTTTAGAGAGAGGTGATAATTAAGAATTCTCTAAGGACTTTCCTCATCTATCCTCAAAGTATGTTTTTCTGTGATTTATGTTGACTGGCCCTAAACTTAATCCTTGTATATATGGTGAAAAATAAGCTATTCTACAATAAATACTAATATACTAATTTATTTAAATGCAGAATTCGTCTGGCTGAATGGAAGTTAACCAAAGGAAAAGTGATAAAGAGGCCTCCATCTACTGTGCTACAGGAAGCCCAGTGTGAGACACAGACATCACAAGAAACTCCAAAAGAGCCAGTTGAGTCTTTCTGGGCTACCATAGTAGAAGAGGATGAGCAAGGATTATTCAGTGAAAATGTCAACAAAACTCTAGCGGAATGCCTACATTTAACGGAACAGGTATTATTTTGTTGTATACTAGCATCCTGATCCCGTATGCCCTTAGTGCTTGGAACTCCCATTGACTTCAGTAGTAATTTCATGCTCTGAGGGCTCGTGTGATTCAGCCCCAAGTAACCAGCCACCTGCTTTAAGAAGTAAGATGTGCACTACAGCAGACTTTTATGTGGTGCACAGTATCAAAGGAAAGGAAGTAATTCAATAGTCAACTCCTTGCTTCATTAATTTATTGTACATTTTTACAAAACTTACCTAAAAAGTGATGCTTCTAAAACATGGAGAAGAGACATGTCTGTACGGAGTGTTATGAAATAGGAGATAAGTTTCATTTTGAGACTAGGTGAATGAATAGTACATCCTAATGTTCGTGATCGTAGCACATTCAAGGATAGTTCACACTGTAAATATTTTTTTATAACTACCAATTTAATCAGGGTCTCTAGAAGAAACAGAAGCAAATACAAGTTTTCGGTAACAACTGTATACTCGCTACCTTGGAATATGTTTATTGGGATTCAGTCTTCCTGTCATTTTATATAAATATTTAGGATTTTCCTGGAGATAAAGTACGTGCAATGCTGGAAAAGCTTATTCAGAGTGTTCCAGATGCAAAAAAACTTGCAAAATACTGGGTGTGTCGCATGCGCCTTGAACAGCTGGGCCCAATTGAAAAGATCATTGCTGTTTATGAGGAGGCTATTCTGGCAGGAGCACAGGTGAGAAGCGGAATCTTGGGGTTTTTCCAGTGAAAAGGAGTGATGGATGTAAAAACTGGTGCATGCAGAAGAACTTCTATATCGGGGTCAATAGGCTGACCGCAGGCCAAATCCAGGCCACCAGATGCTTTTGAATGCACCCTGAAATCTTCTTATTTATTATTAATATTCATAAAAATCATTTTCTTTGGAATTTGGTCCTTGACTATGCCTTGACCAAGAAATTTGGACTTTGACAAAAAATAGTCTAATCCCTGTTCTATATATTAACAGTGGCTGCTTCTAGTAAAAAGAGTAGCTCACTTATGTTGAGTTAAACAAACATACAAGCTATATAAGCTACATAAGCTTTTTGCAATTGTGAATCTCTTCGCATTCATGCTGCAACTTCTGTAAACAGCAGCTATTACTTTCAAGGGGAGAGAAACGAGCATCAAAATGACTTCTAGGAAAAATGATGAAAAACTATAACTTCTAATGTATACAGTATTGTTGTAGCTGTGGTGATCCCAGGATATTAGAGAGACAAGGTGGGTGAAGTAATAACTTTTTATTAGACCAAATTTTGTTGGTGAAAAAGACAAGTTTACAAGCTACACAGAGAGGTATTTTTCAGGGCTGGGAAAGGTACTCTGAGTCACAGGTAAATACAAGATCAAACGGACAGAGTGTGTGCTAACTATTTATGGTTCTCAACCTGTGGTTCTTGACCCCTTAGACTGGCGGTCCCCAAACTTTTGAGGGCTGTGCCCCACTGCTTCCTCCTGGAGGGTGGGGGCAGGGTGGGGGCATCACAGACAGACTAAGGGGAGCTGAAGCTGAGGCTGGTGGGATGGGTCTGGGGACTGAGCCACAGCTAGGGGCTAAGATTGGGGGTGATGGCAGGAGCAAAGTCATAACCAGGCCGTAGTGAGGGCTGGCATTGGAGCTGTGCTGAGGCTGCAGATGGGGCCAAGCACGAGGATGGGAGCTGAGGGGGTGGCTGGGGAGGAATGGAGTGGTGCTCCTTCCCTGTCCCCTGTGCAGGCTGGCTGAGACTCGCCTAGCCCCCCTGAAGGTCCCGGGAGGAATGGGAGGTGCGCCCCACACTTTGGGGACCTCTGCCTTTGACATAGGCTGCAAAAGATTTAGACTGAAAACTGACTGAACAGAAGTGAACTATATATACTGCACCCCCATTCAAAAATTGCTAGTGGTTTGCAAATGAAAAAAGGTTGAGAACCACTGTTTCAAAGGGACCATTGAGTGTGAAGTGGCCTGCTAAGGCCCCTACAGTCCTATGAGAAAGAAGGAGGGTGATGTTAGTGGGTTCTAAAAATGAGCCCTGGGAGCTTAAATTCATAACTTTGCTAGACACTGAAAATAATGATCTCTATTAAGACACTGGATTTATGGCTCATTACAACAATCTGTAACCCACTAACCCTCCCTTTTTGTTGTATGACTACAGGAGTGGTTATGGGCCACTTCACCTTGAATGATTCCTTAGAACAGTTGTTTTCAAACTTTTTTTCTGGGGACCCAGTTGAAGAAAATTGCTGATGCCTATGACCTAGCGGAGCTGGGGCTGAGGGATTTGAAATGCTGGAGGGGCTCAGGGCTGAGGTACAGAAGGTGGTCAGGGCTGGGGGTGCAGGCTCTGGGGTGAGGCTAGAGATGAGGGGTATGGGCTACAGGAGGGGATTCTGGCTTTGTGGGGGCTAGGTGTTGGGGCATGGGCTTATCTCCAGTGGCTCCCAATCAGCAGCCAGCTGGTGTGTAGAGGCAGGCTTCCTGCCTGTCCTGGCACCACGGACCACACTACCCTTGAAGCGGCCAGAAGCAGCTGCAGCTCCTAGGCGGAGGTACTGCCACCCCCCACCCCAACCCCATTGGCTAGGAACCAGCTAATGGGAGTATGGATCCAGTGCTCAGGGCGGGGGCAGTGCATGGAGCTCTGTGATGTGGGAGTCCCCCGGCCTAGGATCTGGACCTGCTGCTGGCTGCTTCCGGGGCACAGCACAATGTCGGAACATGTAAGGATTAGCCTGACTTAGCTGGGAAGCACCACTGACGGGACGTTTAATGGCTCTGTCAGTGGTGCTGACCAGAGCTACTGCAACTCAGTCCCATTCCATTCCATGACCCAGTTCTGAGTCACAACCCGTGGTTTGAAAACCACTGCCTTAGAATATCTGAGATTGATCTTGTATTTAGCTGTGACACCGAGTACCTTCCCCAGACCTGAAGAGCACTGTGTAGCTCAAAAGCTTCTTTCTCACCAACAGAAGTTGGTCCAATAATAATTTTACCTCAGCCACTTTATCTCTAACTTCTGTTACTTAGATGTTCTTGTTACTTTTATTTACAGGATTTGCTAACATTAAAGTTGCAAAAGAAACACAAGACTTGTATGCAAAAATTCAGGTTCCAACAGGAACAGTAATGCTACCCCATTGTACAGGATGAATCATATGTAGTGTGGCAAAGTTGATGTTGCAGTTTTTGCTTGCGCATGTTGACTGATGTTCAAACTGCATTAACATAAGTATTTATAATTAGGCTTATCAGAATTTGTTTATACAGTTTTGATGGATATCATCAATGTTATACTTTTTTTAGTTTTTATCGTTTAAGTTTTCAGGTTGTGGGAAATTGTGGGGAGAATTATTTAATGACAGTGGATGCTGAGATTCAAAAAGTTAAAGCTTAATAGTTAAAAATACGAATTGTCAACATCACATATCAAAATATAGAGTAAATATCCTTAAATCAAGCTGTTCTCAACCAGCATGTTTCTGACTGCCTATCTGTAAATTTTGGTTGTGACTGATGGAAATTTTTCTCCATTTTGTCTGTGTGCATGCACACATGTTGAAATCAACATTTATCAATAAAAATCTAATCTTTCTGTGCCTGTTTATAATACAGTTAACCAATTGTAATGTTTATAATATAACTTAAGATGAGGCAGACTGCATCACCTTATTTTTAATTTCCACATTAAACTGTAAAATAACTAAGTAGGGACTACAAAATCAGTCTCACGGAGCTGACTTTATGTGCCATTAATGGAAGCAACTTTTCTTCCAGCCTAAGGATGAGTTACGACACGCAGTAGCAAATATTATGAAGAATACTGAAAATCTTCCAAAGTCAGTTGTTGGTAAGATTGAATACTCTATTTCTTTCAGTTAATTTAAGGTTATCTGACTCAGTGAAAAAAGTTAAACTTTTTAAAACAGTGTGCACCCTATCTGATTCAGTCGTATGGTATGGAAGCTGATCTATTTAGTATCTAAACTTCAAATTGTCCGAAACATAATGCAGAGTTTGATTAAAACCTATTGATTCCTCCTCAGCTGCAAGCATGTTACCAATAGTGACAAGTGACACTGGCAGACAGGGAGCCTCAATCATATACAGATTTTTACAATTTTTATTCTTCATTGACTGTCAGCGGTGTCCAACCTGTTCAGCCTGAGGCTAAAATCAGTAACTGGAGCAGATTCTCTTGAGTGGCACAAAGGTATCAGCAGCCACTTGTGAATTCCTGCCTAAGAATCGTTCAGTATGGTGAATTAAAGGTGCATAGTGTGGTGGTTTTTTCCTTCAAAAAGTACTATACACCTTCCACCTGAAAATCAGGCTACTTTCAGGTATGTCAAATTAACCATTCCAAATCATTCCTTGTCTTTGAAATTTAGGCCATTGTAGTTTGTGGTGGTTCACCTTACTTGTTGGGAAATATGGTTCTCCTTTGAGTGATTGCTTATATGCATTCCAAGTAGGTGTGTGCACGCACAGCGTGCACGGCTGCCGGAAGATTTTTACCCTAGCAACCCCCGCCGGGTTGGCCGTGGAGCCCCCTGGAGTGGCGCCTTCATGCCGCTAGATATATACAGGAGCCGACCCGGTGCCCCCCTCAGTTCCTTCTTACCACCTGTAACAGTTGCTGGAACTGTGGAGATCCTGTTCGCGGTTCTTCTCTCCCTAGCACTCCCGTTCTCGAGTCTCCTCTTAGCATAGTTTCTAGTTAAGTTTTATTGTAAATACTGTTAGTGTATATAGTTTTAGTATTTAGTATATAGTTACTTGAGGGATAGGGGTTTTTTCCCCTAGCCCTCTCTAGTTGGGGGCTGATGCTCAAAGCACCGGGCTTTAAGCCCTGCGTCTCGTGTGGGAAACCTATGCCAGTGGGCGACCTGCATGATTCCTGCCTGAAGTGCCTCGGAAAGAGTCACCAGGCAGACAAGTGCGAAATTTGCAAAAGTTTTCGCCCAAGAACCAAGAAGGAGTGGGACTCTAGATTAAGACAGCTCCTGATGGAGGCAGCTCTCAGCCCGGCACCGCCATCCTCCGGTGCGGAGGCCACACTGACTACCTCAGTACATAGCGCTCCGGTGACAACTTCCTCCAAGGCACCGAAGCTGGCCCATCCCGATGGACACCATGACACTGAAGGCTTCCATCCCGGTGCGGCACAGATCCGACTCCCCTCTGAAGAGGGGGAAGCCAGAGAGGACGACTCCGCCTCCTCAACCGAGTCAGGCACCATCGGATCCCCGGCCTCCGGTGGACTGCCCGAGACCACTGGGTCAGACTACGGCACCGTTGACTCTGGCCCCGGCAGAGGTGCCGTTGACTCCGGCCCAGCTGGGCTACCCACCTAGGGTGCTGGTTGAGCCATGCCTACCCTCAACCCTGGACACATTCAACGCGGCACGTGACGTTGTTGCTCTCACGGAGCCGATGCCGAGTCAAACTGTATCAGATTCTGGTGAGGGCGGTGCCATCGAGAGAGAAACCATCTCTCTCCCAGGCGCCGGCACCATATCCGGAGCCCCAGCACCGATCACGGTCCCGTGTCTGCTCCGGCTCTCGATGCCGATCCGAGTCCCGGCGCTGTTCCATCTCTCAGTACCAGTTGCACTCTCAGCGCGCTCTGCCTCTTGGCGCCGGTCAACTTCTCGGCACCAATCAGTCTCCCAGTGCTGGTAAGCACTGCGGCACTGATTGACATCTGTGCACCGCGTGGATTCCTGGCAGAGATCCAGACTTCGTTCAAGGCAGCGCTCCCCGAGACGTAGCCCATACCGGTACTGGAACCGCCACTCCTCTAGATCGAGGTCTGGCTCATGGTACCGGACCAGGTGCCGTTTGGACTCCAGACGCAGGTCCCGGTTGCTCCGTCGCAGGTCACCGCACCGCCGGTCACCGAGAGCAACCTGCCACCCATCCCCCGGTCGAAGGGCCACAGCTCCACCGTGGCCCTCCCGGTCAGCCTCTCACTCATCTCGCTCCGAGGGGGGCTCGAGGCTAGAGCAGTTACCTTATACAGAAGAAGAGGCGAATGGTCGATGGCATGACTTTGGCCAGGACTCGGGCCATGACCAGTCCCAATGGCCATTTTTGACCCCGTGGGCCTACCACCAGGCACAAGGGGAACCCTCTGGTGCTTCCAGACTTTTAGCAGAATCACGGGTCCCTGAGGCTGCATTGGGACGTCCCCCTCCAGGTCAGATGGAGGCCATGTCTTCTGGAATACAGCCAGCCCAGCCAGTGTCAACTGTCGCAGCGGACACCCCGGTTCCTGAGCTGCACCAGTCGGAGGAGGCACTGGAAGCCTTGGCACCTGGTCTTTCCTCGGGTTCTTCACCTGATGAAGCAGTTGTGGGAACTACAATCTCTGGTCCCCTGCCAATTGACCTTGCGGCGCCCCAGGACCACCTTAGGCGGGTCGCAAGAAGCATGAACCTCCAAACTGAGGAGGTCATTGAACCGGAGGATCCGGTTGTAGACATTTTATCGGCGGGTGCGCCAACAAGGGTGGCACTACCTCTTATTCGTACTATACAGAATAACATCAGGACATTATGGCAAACTCCAGCATCTGTCGCACCGACAGCAACAGGGGTTGAAAGAAAATACTTTGTTCCAGCTAAGGGCTGCAAATATCTGGATACCCACCCTCGTAGTCTCGGTGGTGAACGAGAGGGAACGGCATGGGCAGCAGGCATCAGCGCCTAAGGCGCAGGAGGCCAAGCGCCTGGACCTATCTGGCCGAAAAATTTACTTGGCCAGTGGCCTGCAGTTCCGAGTTGCGAACCAACAGGCCCTGCTCAGCCGTTATGCTTTTAACTCTTGGAACTCCATACTTAAATTTAAGGAACTAGTTCCACTGGAGTCCAGGGAGGAGTTTGCGGCTTTCGTAGATGAGGGAACAAAGGTGGCCAGGACATCGCTCCAGGCTTCCCTTGACTCTGCTGACTCAGCTGCCTGTACTCTGGCGTCCAGGGTGGCGATGAGACGCATCTCCTGGTTGCAGGGGGTCAGGTCTTCCACCTGAAGTCCAACAAACCCTGCAAGATCTCCCTTTCGAGGGTACTAGCCTGTTCTCTGAGAAGACAGACTCAAAGCTTCAGTCCCTGAAGGACTCCAGGGCGATTAATGAGGTCTCTGGGGATGCATACCCCAGTCACTCAGACGTCCGTTCAGACCTCAGCCCCAGCGACCTTACCCCCCTCCCAGGCCCAGTCAAGACTTCTTCAGGTGCTGGAGGTGTGGGGGCAAGCGACGCTCAGTCTCTCGCCACCAAGGGCAACCTCAAGGGCCCAATAAGCCACCTCCGGGCCCAAAGCAAAACTTTTGAAGTTTTTTGTCGAGTGTGGAATACCACGTCTTGACCCAGATCCTTCCTCCCCACTTTCTACCAACGTCTATCCCATTTCCTCGTGCTTGGTCTTTAATAACCACAGACTGCTGGGTCCTGTGCATGGTGGAAAGGGGATATTCTCTCCAGTTTTCTTCCCCTCCCTTCCACCCACTGTCCCCATCCCTTTTCAGCGACCCTTCTCACGAGCAGCTCCTCTTAAAGAGGTATGTTCCCTCTTGTCAATAGGGGCTATAGAAGAGGTTCTGGTGGAGCTCAGGGGCCGGGGGTTTTACTCCCGTTACTTTTTAATCCCCAAGGCAAAAGGGAGTCTAAGGCCCATCCTCGACCTGCGAGAACTCAACAAGTACATGATAAAGTTGAAGTTCCGCATGGTCTCCCTGGGGTCTGTCATTCCCTCTCTGGATCCGGGAGACTGGTACGCCGCCCTCGACATGAAGGACACAGACTTCCATATAGCCCCATCTTCCTGCCGCACAGACGCTTCTTACGATTTGTGGCAGGCCAGAATCGCTATCAGTTGACGGCCCTTCCATTCGGCCTCTCCACGGCACCGCGGGTCTTCACCAAGTGCATGGCTGCGGTAGCAGCTTTCCTTCACAGAAGGAGAGTGACGGTGTTCCCATATTTAGACTATTGGCTCATCAAGGGCAAATCCAGACAAGAAGTCCAGTCCTACATACAGCTAGCCATGGTTATGGTCCGCCAGCTGGGCCTACTGCTCAACTTGGAGAAGTCAGCCTCAGAACCCAAGCAGAAGCTGGAATTCATAGGTGCAGCACTGGACTCTTCCTTGGCGAGAACGTCTCTTCCCCTCGCCCGCTTCCATGCAATGTCGGCAATTATATCAAGCCCTCAAACCTTCCCAACCACGACAGTGCATACATGCCTAGGCCTACAGGGTCACATGGCCTCGTGCACGTATGTTACCCGTTACGCCAGACTGTGTCTGCATCCCCTTCAGTCTTGGCTGTCAACGGTGTACCGGCCAAATCGGGATGGCCTAAGCATGCTGGTCACGGTTCCCGAGTCAGTCCTGTCCTCCCTAACGTGGTGGCAGGACCAATCTCTGGTCTGCGGAGGTCTTCTCTTCCATGCCCCCCACCCTTCCATGTCATTGGTAACTGACGCTTCATCGCTCAGTTGGGGTGCCCAGCTGGGAAACACCAGGACCCAAGGCCTATGGTCATCGGCCGACCTGGCGTTACACATAAACGTTCGGGAGCTAAGGGCTGTCCGCCTGGTGTGCCAAGCATTCAAGAACCAGCTTCAAGGCCACTGTGTGTCAGTTCTAACAGACAATACAACGGCCATGTTTTACATCAACAAGCAGGGAGGTGCTTGCTCCTCCTCCCCTCCCCTCCCCGCCCCCCCCGTGCAACAAAGCGTTTTTTCTCTGGAAGTTCTGCATAGCCAACTCCATTTACCCAATGGTGTCTTTTTCTTCTGGGGCTCCAGAACACACTCGCAGATCACCTGAGCAGATCCTTTTGGTCCCATGAGTAGTTGATTCGCCCAGACATTATTCGTTCAAGCTTCCTAAGGTGGGGGAATCCCCAGATCGACCTCTTTGCCATCAAGACCAACCAGAAGTGCCAACAGTTTTGCTCGCTGAGTAGGGGCTCTCCCAGCTCCCTGACGGACGCCTGCCTCCTTTCATGGGAAGGTCAGCTGATATACGCCTTTTCCCCCATTCCCTCTGGTACACAGGGTCCTGCTCAAGGCTCGGAGGGACGGTGCTCACCTGATTCTGATTGCGCCGGCGTGGCCCAGGCAGCACTGGTATACCTTGCTCCTGGAAATGTCCGTAGAGAACCCCGATACCTCTTCCGACCTGGCTGGACTTAATCTCTCAAGATCACGGCCGCCTCTGCCATCTGAACCTTCAGTTGCTCCACCTCACGGCATGGAAGATCCGTGGCTAACAGAGGCAGAGTGTCTCTGCTCTAGCGCTGTCTAGCAGATCCTTCTAGGAAGTAGGAAGCCATCCACTCGAACCACGTATTCTGCTAAGTGGAAGCGCTTCTCGTGCTAGTGTGCCCAACGAGGCACTGCCCCGTGATCTGCTCCCATCCACCTCATCCTAGACTATTTACTTTGCCTCAAGAAACAAGGTTTAGCTCTGTCCACAATTAAGGTTCACCTGGCGGCAATTTCGGCATTCCACCCGGGGGGTCTCCGATCAATCGGTATTTTCGAACCTGATGGTGGTTAGATTCCTTAAAGGCCTGGACTGCTTGTACCTTCAGGTGCGCCAACCGGTCCCCTCGTGGGACTTAAACCTGGTCCTGTACCGTCTCATGGGGACCCCATTCGAGCCAATGGCCACTTGTTCCCTCTTGTACCTATCATGGAAGACGGTGTTCCTGGTCGCAATAACTTCAGCATGAAGGGTGTCAGAGATCAGGGCACTAACTTCAGAGCCCCCTTACACCGTCTTCCACGAGAACAAGGTGCAGCTGGGGCCTCATCCCACCTTCCTGCCCAGGAAATCTTTCTCCCAGTATTCTACCCTAAGCCTCACGCCTCAAGACAAGAGCAGCGCCTTCACACTCTAGACATTCATAGGGCGCTTGCCTTCTATATCGAGCGAACAAAACTGTTCAGGAAATCGTCCCAACTGTTCGTGGCAGTAGCAGACCGTATGAAAGGGCTCCTGGTCTCCACCCAGCAGCATTTCCTCATGGATTACTGCATGCATCCACACATGCTATGACCTTGCCGGCTCCCCAGTCAGGCTGTTCACCGCTCATTTCACCAGGGCACAGGCTCCTCCACGGCCTTCTTGGCACAGGTCCCTCTCTAGGAGATCTGCAGAGCTGCTACAGGGTTTTCGGTCCACACCTTTGACTCGCACTATGCGTTGGTGCAACAATCTAGAGAGGACACCGCCTTCGGTTCATTGGTGCTACAGTCAGTGGTCCATCACTCCGACCACACCACCTAGATAAGGCTTGGGAGTCACCGACTTGGAATGCATATGAGCAATCACTCGAAGAAGAAAACGGAGTGGTTCTTTGAGTCATTGCTCATATGCGTTCCAAGTAGGCACGACATCTCATTACCCTCACAGAGCCGGCGCTGAGTCAAACTGCGTCTCAGATTCCGCTGAGGATGGTGCCATTGAGAGGAAAGCCATCTCTCTCTCGGGCCCCGGCACCATATCCAGAACCCTGGCCCCGAACGTGGTCCCTGCCTGCTCCGGCTCCCGGCGCCAATCTGAATCCCAGCGCAGTTCCACCGGACACAGCTTTCCTCTCGATGGCACCGTCCTCAGCAGAATCTGAGACGCAGTGTGACTCGGCACTGGCTCCATGAGGGCAATGAGATCTTGTGCCTACTTGGAATGGATATGAGCAACACATCTCTAAGAACAACACTTACTGGGTAAGTAACTCCGTTTTACTTACCCAGTAACGGTTGTTCTTAGAGATGTGTTGCTCATATCCATTCCAAAACACACCCTCCTTCCCCACTGTTAGAGTTACCGGCAAGAAGAAACTGAGGGAGGCACCAGGTCGGCTCCTCTATATATCTAGCGCCATGAAGGCACCACTCCAGGGGGCTCCATAGCCGACCCGGCGAGGGTTGCTAGGGTAAAAGTCTTCCGGCAGCCATGCACGCTGCGCGTGCATACACCTACTTGGAATGGATATGAGCAACACATCTCAAAGAACAGTTCCTGGGTAAGTAACCCCATTTTTTTTAGCAACATGAGTGAAACTAAGGTCTCTGCAGCACTATTGTGCGATAGATTGTTGTAAAAATGGTTTGGTGTGCAGAAGCTCTAGAATTTCAGATACCCCTTACTGGTTACTGAAAAAGGTGGTGAAACCACTGACTTTTACATCATTGTTTTACACTCTGCTGTTAGTAACTAGATCCTTAATTCCAACTAATCATGACACTGCCCCTATTTCTAATTTTGTAACTTTCAGAGGAATGTGTGAAGGAAGAGGGTATCAGCAAAGAAGCTAACTCTTTGGTAGAGAATGTAGAGGAACTCTTCAAAGAGCTCAACTTGAATGATGAAGAGAAGGCAGAGTTGAGCAATGAAGTGATCAAGAAAGAGGAAATGAATTCATCCTTGAAGCCAGGACAAGAGACCTTACCTAAAGAAAGTAAAAAGCACAGAACAAAGTACAAAGAACAAAGTAAGAAGTCTGCAAACTTCAAAACTGAAGATACAATAAAAGATGCAAACTTAGATCTTAAGACTCCTGAAAAAGAAAAGGAGGGGTCTTATTTAATCAAATACAATTTGTCAACCACTCCGTACTTAGAAAGGTAAGATCATTTATGGTAATCTTAGAAGTTCCTGCACTTCCACAGTGTCTGGGGAAACCATGATATGTATTTGCATCACAACTGCAACAAATCAAACATCCTAGACTAGTGAGTATCCAGTTTGGAACTGGAACTCCAAGAGTCTAATATTTTGAGGGCTGCTTCTCCTTTCACCATTGGGGTGACTGGTGGAGAAAAGCTTTTTATCTAAAGGAAGGACTCTTTTTGTAGGCCTGTCACAACTCAGATCTTTCAAATTAACACAAGTCCTCTGTTTTGGCTTTTCTTTCGGCATAAATATCAATGGTCTCCACACCTTTAAGAGGATCTTATTAATCATAAAATTTAATTCTTTGCCTCTGGGAGTTAACACTGACGAGCCTAGGATACTTACCCTGAACACTACAAAGCAGAGCTTCTCCTGCTCAGGATGCCCAAAATACATTATGTACTTGTGGGAAGTCCTGCCCAGCTTTGGAACCTGTGTTGCTGCATGCCTGGTGTAAAAGGCTGTAAACTCTGTGCATGATCTAGGAAGAAGTCAGGTGAATGTGTGTTTTTTTTCCTAGAGGAACTCTTGGCTAGTGGGTATAGTCAAAAAGAACTATATCTTGGGACAAAATGAATGTAGTGCTTAAAACATACATAACACTTCTCTGGATTTAGTTTCTGGGGGCATTGCATGTGGTCATTTATCTTCTTTTTGCTTGGGAGGGTACAGTTGGTTAAGGCAGGAAGCATGGCTTGCTATTTGTATGGTCTCTGACAGGCTTTCATATGGCTGTTTCCATAGAAAGACAGTAAGACTAGAGGTGGCTCAATATACATCTTTAATCCACAAATGTGTGCTTGTTTTTTCTCTCTCTTTCTGAAGTGTGAAGAAGATGATGCAGTGTGAGGCAAATGACTCTGCTGTTAAAGATATAAAATTCTTGACCCCCGTCAGGCGTTCTTGTCGCCTTCAGAAGTTGTGCAAGCTACCAGATATGTTAAAGGATCACGATCCCTGTGTTTCTTCGCTTGAACAGCTGGGAGAACTCAGAGCAGTAAACCATGCCTTTATCTACAGACAAAACAGTGCACTACATGAACCCATTACTCATCAAGAAGAGTAGTAACTTTAGTGGGGAAGTTTTGATTCGTTCCTGGTTTTGCAATTGGTGTATTCTGTTTTAGATATACAGAACTGGCATAGTAACTCAAAGGTTTTAAGATTGTTCAAGCAGATTCATAAATTCTGTATGGTTTATTTTGGAGTACAGCAATTGCAGAATCAAGTATACTGCAAACTTCTCTGTTTTATTTGAGAAAGAACTTTTAAATATTTAGTCACTTGTATTTCATAAGCTTTTCTCTTCAGCTTTGTAGCAAACATGTAGTGTTGGTTTGTTTTGCATTGTAAATATTGGTCTTCTTGTTTAAATGTTACATTGAATACTAATTAGGGAATGGATTTAACATACTAATAACCTTGTAGTGGATGTCTAGCCATGGTGAACTTGCTCCCCATTATAAGCTAAATAATTTAAAAATTCACACAATTTACATTCTTGCTCTTAAAAGAGAACATAAAAATGATAATCAATGAGGGATATGTACTGATGTGCAACAGACTTGCTGAATTGGAAAACTGAAGCTAAATACTAAATTAATTTTTTCTGAGTGGAGCAAATAGTGAACTTTTAAGTAGAAACTGCATGTAGTAGCTATTTTGGAGTCTGATCCAGTAAAGCACTTAAGTCCCCTTGATTAGTGTATTGAAACTTTAATATAGGCTTGTGTAAAGCAATCTGTAACATAAGGCTTTCTATTAAACTTACCAATACATTTGCTTTATTTATACTAACGTTAAATTCCGGGGACTAGAATTGCGGAAAGTGACTTTTCCACATGATGCTTGGAAGATGTCCTCAATCCAAGAGATATATCTTTCAAATGTAGGGTAGACAATGGATTTTGCATACATACCTGTTTACTTTCCTCCCTCCTCCCAAAGTTTAAAAAACCATTGGATAAAGTGAACGCTTAATAGCCAACATAATTAATTACAAGCTACCACTTTGAATGTTCATTTACAATCTGTCCACATCATAAGCTCAAATAGTAGTTAACAAGCTTGTTACCTTGTTGGAAGCTTCAGCTGAGAAATAGAATTTGAGTATTGGATCTGAATTACTCTTTTCACTACAGAATTCTCCATGTTAGAGAGCAGTACAAGCTTCTCCACGCACCACTGGCTGTGCGGTCAGTGCATAGTCTGTCATCTCTTATGCACGAACTGAAAAGAGCAGCTGCCCCCTAATTCCTTAAGATCATACTGGAACTCCATGAAGAGGAAGCTGTATTCTTTAGAAAAACCATGTTAGGTAGGCATCTATCTATCCACCCTCACTTCACTCTAAGGCCTGGTTTATAGATAAGTTTTGCTGGCACACAGATTGGTTAGGAGCAAAGCGAAAAACGTCACTTCCATAACCAACATAATTATGCTGCCAAAAGCCTCAGTGTAGGTGCAGTCATACAAGTGAAGTCCTCTTGCTGTGTACCTTTATTTTGTTTGGGAAACGTATAAACTACTGCTTTTTAAAAATAAACTTTTGCTGGTATAAGCTGTCTCTATTAAGAGGATTTGCAGGTATATCTAAATATGACTAGCAGTAAAAACACAGGCCCCCGCTGCTGTTCTTCCATTGTAAAATATATATGGTATTCACTCTGCTGTGAATTTCTTGGGTCCTTGTGGTTATCCCCTATAAAATAGGAGCTGCGCAAACATATATGAAAACTCTGCTTTGAAGAGATTACAAGACAAGACCAACTTAACTGAAACTAGTAAATAGTACTTGGCCCAGTCACGGGTGAAAGTAACTATAGGCACTTACTGGTATGGGGTGGGGCTGGGCCTCAGATGGAAGAGGCTGGGCTCAGCGGGGGGGGGGGGGGGGAGAACCAGCCCCTCCTGTACCAGTTGGGGCAGCCATGGCAGCACTTTAATGTGGATGCTTACGGGGCAGTGAGGGTTCTTACCAGTGTGCCACACCGGCTCACTTTCACCTCTGGGCCCAATAGACTTCTCACATGCTTAATATTTACTACATTAAGAAGCAATACAAGCACTAACAATATTATGCCTGAGGCTTCATGTAGCTAACAGAAATTACACTTATGCCTTCTGTAGATTAATACACAAACTGTGTGGTGCTTCTGCATTTGCATATTTGCCTGGATTATTTTTAAATGAACTGTACTTTCAGACTGGTAACATGAGAGGGGCTGAGTTAGTTTTGATAGCTGCAATATTACAGAAACTGCAAGTGTTTGTTCACATTTATTCCAATCAGGTGTTTGTGCACCATGTGTGTTGGTGCTGGACACCTTTTCCCTTTGGAGCTCCTGTCAGGTCAGCTAGGGATCCCTTTGGAGTGGTGCCAATGTATGACCCTGCTGATTCAGGCCCCTTCAGTTCCTTCTGACTGTCCATGGTGGCTTGGCATAAAGTGCCCCCTTAGCATAGTTACTTGTTCTCAGTTTTATTGTAAGAGTGGGCAAACTATATCCTATAGAACTGTCCTGCCCGGCCCCTGAGCTCCCAGCAGGGAAGGCTCTCCCCGGCCCTCCCTCTCTGTTCCCCTGCCTTGCCACCATGCGGGCAGCGCTTTAGGGGCTGTGCACTCCTGCGGGGCAGCGTGTCTAGCTCCATGCAGCTGCCAGACACACTGCTCTGAGCAGCATGGTAAAGTTGGGGTGGGGTTGGATAAGGTGACTGCCTACCAGGACTCCCTGCATGGGACAGGGAGCAGGGAGTGGTTCGATGCAGTGGAGGTTCTGGGGGACAGTCAGGGGATGGGAAAGTTGGATAAGGTGTGGGAGTCCTGGGGGGTGGGAAGGTGGATGGAGGTCAGGACAATCAGGGAGCAGGGGCTGTGGGGTAGGGGGTGGTGTCTTTGGGGGGGGCAGTAAGGGGATGGAGCAGGATGGGTTGGGGATTCTGAGGGGGGCAGAGTGGGGGTGGGGCTAGGCTGTTTGGAGAGGCACAGCCTTCCCCTCTGTGACAGTGCTGTTCCTGGTGGGACCCACTGACAGTGCCTAATCAGGACAAATTGCTTCCAAAAGGGCAACTAGAACCCAAAGCTGGGGTTTTTTCCACCTCTAAGGCAAACCAAACCAGCCAAACAGAAGAGACTTTGGTTTTGCCCCACTGGCTAGCCACAAGTCACACAAGCAATTCCTTTAGACACTCCACCTTCCCAGTATCACCACCAGCAGCCACCTGTCCTGGGGACAAATGGTTATGAAAACCGATACCGCAAATAAAAGAAAACGGTTCTTCTCAATTCCAAAGAATCAGGCCCCAGACCCAGCTCAATATACAGATCAGATCTTACCCACACATCACGCTGTTGTCAATCCTTTAGAATCTAAAATCTAAAGGTTTATTATACAAGGAAAAAGATATAGGTGAGGGTTAGAAATGGTTAAAGGAAATCAATTACATGCAGTAATGGCAAATCTCTTGGCTTGCACCAGAGGTACAATAAACTGCAGGTTCAAATCAAAGTCTCTGGAATGCATCCCCTGCAGGGATGGGTCATCAATCCTTTGGCCAGGGTGTCCATGTGTAGCAAAATCCCATCCAGAGGTAGGTGCAGGACTAGAGACTGAAGACAAAATGGAGGTCCCTTTCCCAGGTTTATATAGACTTCCTCTTGTGGGCAGAGACTGCCTCCTTGCTATGCAGGGTCTAGTACAATGGATTTTCAGAGCCATGTGGTCCAGTTACATGACTCTCCAAATTTCAGTTCCTGACCAGCTGGCCACATTCCTGGGGAAGCTCGGGTGTGGACGGGGATCTACAAAGTTCATTGTTAGCTTTATTGGAACTTGATGAGCCATCACGAAGGCCATCCCAGCTAACAGTAACTTTGTCTGTGATTTCACCCAAAAGCAAGTATAAGTTTGAAATACAGACACTATACAGCCAATCTTCATAACTTTAGCTACAAACAAGATACACACATACAGATAGCATAATCATAATCAGCAGACCATAACCTGGTGGTAGACAACTTATAGGACCCCCCTTACCTAAGATTTGGTGTCCCTACAGGACCTTGGTTGAACCAATGGTCTATGTGATCCCAGATAATTTCAGTAACGTGACACTCTCCATACAATTCTGCAATGCTGATGCAGCCCTTGGGCCAAAAAGTTTGCCCTCCCGGGGTTTGTTGTGTAGTTATAGTTAGTTACTATAGAGCAGTAGTTTTTAAACTTTTTTTCTGGTGACCCACGTGAAGAAAATTGTTGATGCCTGCAACCCAGTGGAACAGGGGATGAGGGGTTTGGGGCATGGGCATAGGTGGTGCGGGTGGGGCTGCAGATGAGGGGCTTAGGGTACAGGAGGGACTTGGGCAGGGGGACTTAGGCCTGGGGCAGGGGGTTGGGGTGTGGTGGTGGGGGGTCAGGGTTCGGGTGGGGCTGGGGATGAGAGGTTTGGGGAGCAGGAAAGGGTTCTGGGGTGGGGGGGCTCAGGGCTGGGGCATGGGGTTGGTCCCATGGAGTCAGTGGACTAGCTGGGGTGCAAAGGCAGGCTTCTCGCCCGTCCTGGTACTGCAGACTGCGCTGTTCCCTAGAAGTGGCCAGTAGCAGGTCCTGCTCTAGGAGGAGGCATGCAAGCGGCTCTGCATAGCTCTTGCCTGCAGGCACTGTGCCCCTCCCCCACCCCCAGTTCCCATTGGCTGGGAACTGGCTAATGGGAGTACAGAGCCAATGCTCAGGGTAGGGGCAGTATGCAGAACCCTGTGGCCCCTCTTCCTTGAAGCTGGACCTGCTGCTGACCACTTCTGGGGCTCAGTGCAGTGTCGGAACAGGTAGGCACTACCTTGCCTTAGCCAGACTGCACCACCGATGGGAGTTTAAACATCCCAGTCAGTGGTACTGAGCAGAGCCACTAGGGTTCCTGGATGCTCAGCAAGGCAATGCAACCAAGTAGTAGGTTGTGACCCGAACTTTGAAAAACACTGCTATGGAGGGTGTAAGCGGGATAGTTCCCATCTCCTCACCCCTTTCAGGGCTCTGAAGCATGCTGTGAACCCAAGGCTTTAAGGCTTGCAACACATGCCACAAGCCTGTGCTGAACAGTGACCCCTATGACTTGGGAGAGTGGGATTTCAGTTTGAAGCAGCTGCTCGTGTAATCTGCACTTCACCCAGTGCCTGCGGACTGCTAAGGCTCGAGACCAGGCACCTCAGTGCGGAGCGCTTTGTTGGTTCGCAATTTGGTGCTGAGGAAGGACTCTGCTGCAGGAGACCCTTGGCACCGGCAATCCCCAGCACCGCAACAAGGTGCAGCGCCCAGGCACCACTCCACTTCTCCCTTGCCTCATATGCACAAAAAGCCTGAAAGAGGACACTCCCCTCACAGAGCTTCTGGACTTCCAGGGGATGCTTCGCCGCACCCGCACAACGACCCAGCTCCCAGGCAGCAAGTCTGTGCTGTTGACTCTGGCACCCCAGAAGGCACTGTTGAGTCTGACATGAAGTGGCTATCTGGCAGGGCCATGCCATTGGAACCACTGTCCACCCCGGACACTTTTGAGGCTGCAAGGGATCTCATAGAGATGACTGTGGGCCAGCCCTGGTCATCAGGGACAAGTCTCTGGTACCGGTCAGACCAGCACTGTCCAGAGGCAAGCCTGCAATGATGCAACACTTTGTTCCTGGACCGGCATCATGCCCGGCACCACTCCCGATTGCCATTGCCATGTCATTCCCCAGCACCATGCTCAGCGGGAAGATACCTGGCACCAGGGGCGCAGTGCTCCATCTCCCCGGCACCGAGCATGCATTGGCACCAGTCCGTACCACCCTCACAAGCTGCACCAGAGCGCAGAAACTGATTGCCAGCACCAGTCACCCTCAACAGACCTTCACGGCACCGATAGCCAATCCATGGGGCCTCAGTACTGCTGTGGTCTTTGCCCTCGGGCTCTTCAGAGTCTGATAGAGATGACTTCTATTCGAGGCATAGTCAGCACAGGTTGAGCAGGCACCGAAGGGACATGCGTGTGGCTTGGCAGACACAATGACAACCCCCTGGGCTTATCATCAGGCCCAAGGTACCCCTTCCAGAGGATCGAGATTGGCGACCTTGGGACACCCTTCTTTCTAGTCACCTAAGGATAGACCTGCTCCACAGGGAGCTGAAGCGGCCCTCTCCAGGCCATCCCTGCAGACTGAGGAGGTGGGTACTGAACCTGCCCAAGACCTGCTGGCACCTCACAAGACATCCACCCTGAGGAGCCAGTGATAGAGCCTGGTCACAGACTGAGCTCTCACTTCCTATCAACATCAAGGTGTTCAGAGCAGTGCAACAAGCCTACCAGACTTTCCTAACCAGAATGCAGGGGCTGTGCGGGGTGGTGATGACCGACAACACCACCGCCATGTTTTACATAAGCAGGGCGGATCCTGCTCCTCCCCTCTGTGTTGGGAAGTTCTCCAGCTTTGGGAATTCTGTATAGGAGTTTCTCCAGGTGAATGGAGTGGGCTATCTCCCAGGAACGTGGAACGGGCTTGCAGACCATCTCAGTGGGCCATTTCGCAATCACGAGTGATCCATCCATCCTCACATCATACATTCCATCTTCCAAAAGTGGGGATTTCCTCAGATAAATTTTTTTGCCACCAAGAGCAACAGGAAGCATCCAACATTCTGCTCTTTCCAGAAACTCAGCCTGGACTCCATTTTGGACGCATTCATGGGAAGACCGCCTCATTTATGCCTTCTGTCCTATCCCACTCATCCCCAAGGTGCTCCTCAAGATCCACAGAGACAAGGTACAAGTGATTCTGTCAGCCCCAGCCAACACTGGTACACCTAGCTTCTGGAGCTGTCCATGAACACCCCGATTGCACTGCTGCTCGACCCCAATCTGCTCTCACAGGATAATGGTTGTCTCCTCCACCCAGATCTTCAGTCCCTCCACCTCATGGCTTGGAAGCTTAATGGTTAAACCCCATGGAGCACTAATGCTCAGAACAAGTGAGGGAGGTACTGCTTGGTAGCAGAAATCCTTCCACTAGAGCAGTGGTTCCCAAACTTTAACAAACTGTGAACCCCTTTCACTAAAATGTCAAGTCTCACGAACCCACTCCTAAAAATGAATATTTCCAGGGATTTTCTCCTTTACCTGACCATAAATTTTATAAAAAACAATGATCTTGGAAATGTTCGTTTTTATGACATGCTTATTACACATTTATTATTTATTACTGTTTATCATTACAGTATTTTTATTACATTATGAAATCACAACACTCATCCAAGCTTGTATCATTCTGAATAAGCCTGTTATAAGACAATGCTCTTATGTTTCATCAAGGGGTATCAGATGTGAAACGGCATGAAGGTATTTAAGAAGCAAACTCAGAGTTCCTCTCACACAAGCATTCAGGTCTCGAGCAGTCCAGGCAAACAACACGTTACAACAAAGCTTAAACTTGTTCTTCATAATTTTTAAAACAATACTAGCTGCCTATTTAATTTTAAAAACAGCAAAAAATATCCACCTCCCTTTCCATTTCTGATAAGGAGTCTTGAAGTTTAAATCTTAGTGTGCTTTGATCTCCTTAGCTTGTGAAAGTTCAGGGGCTGGGGGCTGCTAGCCACATGCCGTCTGGGGTCCCTCAGGACGACACTGTCCGCCATTAGGGAATTTTTTCTGGAGAACTCCCTGTAACATTTTGTGAACCCCAGTTTCGGAACCACTGCACTAGAGCCACTTACCTAGTTCAGTGGAAAAGGTTCTTGTGCTGCTGTGAGCAGTGCCGCCCCTCCCCTCTTAAGCATCTATACTGCTCATCCTTGAGTATCTATTACACCTAAACCAGCAGGGGTTGGCAGGTTCATCCATCAGGGTGCACCTTACGGCCGTCTTAACGTTCCACCCAGGAGAGCTGGGGTGTTCTGTATTTGGTAACCCCATGGTAGAGCATTTCCTGAAGAGCATGTAGAGGCTACATCCACTTTTGCAACTATGGGTGCTTGCCTGGGATCTCAACCTGCTCCTTTTCACTGGTGCCAGGCTCTCTTCTGTACCTCTCTTGGAAGTTGGCATTCATGGTTGCCATCATATCAGCCAGGAGGGGGTGTGAGTTAAAAGCACTAACTGCCGCCCTCACCGTCTCGTAACTGTTGTTCTTTGAGATGTGTTGTTCATGTCCATTCCAATACCCACCCTCCTTCCTCTGTCGGAGTAGCGGCAAGAAGGAACTGAGGAGAGGCCAGGTTAGCAGGATTGTATGTTGATTGCCATGAAGGCATCACTTTAGGGGCCTAAGGGAAAAGGTTTCCAAGGACTGTGCACCTGGCATGCGCACATCTGATTGGCATTGATGTGAACAACAGTTACGAGAAGGTAACTGTTTTTCCCCCATTCTCGAACAAGTAAATAAAGTTAAGTGACTGAAAGCAGAGCAAAAAGCAAATCCCCAGCTGCAAGCACCCCTTACTTCCCTGCAGTTAAATCAGAGCTGAATTTTGTCATTTAGAGGAGGGATGGTTGATAGAGCCCTAAAGAGAGAGACCCTGCCCTGCTATTCGAGAAGCCCAGCTCTGAATGGGCAGCGAGGTTGAGCTCTGTCCAAAGGCAGGTAGCAGCGTGGGGTGATAACTGGATGAGGGGTGTCCTGGGACACACACTGCTAGTGAACACCACTGCATCTCAGGCAGTAGGTGGCGCTGATGTCTCCTTACATGATGTGGGGAGGACGTTAGACATCCCTGTTCCGGTGGCTGCTCGCTTGGGTGCCAGCCCCAGCCCCAGCCCAAGGTACAGAAGAGCGTCTGCCAGAATAACCCTCCCACGTGGTTTCCTTGGGTGGCTTTTGTCCGCTAACCACAGAGACGACTCCGCAGCGTCCCACCCCGTCTGACGACAGAGCGGAGGGGCGGGGCCTGGCTCGGAGCAGGGGCTGGAGCCAGGCGGTCGGGCTGGGCAGCGCGGGAGGCGGGGTCCGCGGCAGCCGCCGGCGCGGGGAGCGGCTCCAACACGGTACGGAGCCCGCCTGGGCCGCGCCTGGTGACGGAGGAAAGGCGGTGTCGGGGCCCGCGGGCGGGGGACCCCGCCCTGTGGCTGGGGGGCGCTGCCCCTCCCGGGTTTAGCTGGAACGGGCCAGAGCAGCCGCCCGCTTTCCCCAGCCCCGGGCGAGGCTGGTGCAATCCCGTCCCGTGGCCGCATGGGGAGTTAACGCTGCCAGAGCAGCAGCTAATCCCGCTGAACTCGGCGGTGCACACGCCTAGCCCGGAACGGGACGTGCTTTGTTGTGGAGCAGGATGAAGCGAATTCGGATTGGGCAGGCTGGGATAAGAGCATCCACACAGGGAGTCACCAGGAACGGTTAATCTGGTTTAAATTCGTACCCTGTGAATTTTCTTGCATAGCCAAAGCCTACGTCTGTTCAGCCAGGGGGCAGATCCCCTCGCTGTGCAGCTCAGGGTGGCTCCTCTCCACCGAGGCTTTCACAGACCTACTGCCCACCCGATAGTTCTCCTCATTCAGTGTATCTGTCCTAGATCGGCGTTGTTTCTAGTGTTCATTTATATCCCCCAGAGGTACAATGGGATGTGCTCTCCTTTCCTGACAAGTCATGCTGAGGAATTGATCTTTGATCCTCTCAAAGAGTAGCCTGCACCTAAGAGCATTTGCAGGTTTTCATCTACAACAGAACCTGGGAAGTCTTAGTTGAAAAACTTTATTTTGTTTAGTGAAAAGAAACCTATAATCAACAACAGCAAAAGAGTTTTTTCTATGCTGGAAAATGTGTCCATTATTGACTGGGTGGAACTGAAGGGCACTGGACTCTTTCATTGCTAACATAAGCAGGATAAAACTATATTAGGCACCTTCAGAAACTAGGGTTTAATTTTGTTCTCAGTAGCGCTCAGCTATGGTGGTTTCGGAACTGATGCTAAACATTGTTTGGTCTTGTCTGCACTGTTTTGAGCACCAGTTTACCTGTGTATAGGACTGATGCCCATTGTTTGCAAAGGACTGTCTTCCTAATGTTACAGCAGGAGTGGACAACTGTTTTGTCCTGAGGGCCACGTCAGAGTTCAGAAACTGTATGGAGGACCAGGTAGGAAAGGCTGTGTCTCCCCAAACAGCTTGGTCCCCACCCCCATCCATCCCCTCCCACTCCCCGCCCCCTTATCTTGCTGTTCAGAGCACTAGACTGGCAGCCGTGCTGCTAGGCCGGAGCCAGCCACGTCACTCTGCCATCTTGAACATCAGGGCAGGCTGGCTGCGCTCACAGTCCCGCCGCCCAGAGTGCGGGTGGCACCGCGAGCTGAGGCTGTGGGGGTGGGAGGACAGCCAGGGAGGGGCCCGGGGCTAGCCTCCCTGGCCAGGAGCTTAAGGGCTGGGCCAGATGGTCCCGCAGGCCGTAGTTTGCCCACCTCTGGGTTACAGCCTTATTGTTCTATCCCCTTTCCTTCCTTCAGTGAGGTCCTGTCTACCATATAGTTAACACCGGCACAACCTCACTAATATTAGCAATGTTAGAAACCCTAGTGTAGATGGGCCATTAGCTGCCCTCACTGTCACAATGCACTTTTTGATTAGATTTGTCCTAAGCAGGGTTTAATGGAACAGTCCTTCAAACGCTGGTAGCTCATTTTTGCTAGGGCTCCTGACATTGCAAACCTGGTGGACATAAACTGGTGCTAGCTCTAGTGGGAAATTTCAGAAACATTTCCTTCGGATAGATGGGGTGTGAGTACTTTTGGCTGTATTCCCTTAATCTTTCAGTCTTCTTATCCACTCACTATGATTAATGTTCTTTACATCTAAGTGAAATATCATTACGGTTTTTGTTAAGTCTTTCACAAAATTTACCCTTCATTTTGATTGCCATTATAAAAAGTTGACAGTATAGCATATGAAACTTGTGTTGGTGTTTGGGATGTGTGCTACAACACAGTTCCTCTAAGATTAAAGGTGTTAATCAGAGCTGGTTCTACTGTACATACAATTTCCTAGGACAACAAAATACAGTATTAGAGAAGTCAAAATGTTTATAAGTTTTTCAGTTTGCTTAGGGCAGCAAAAACCAGGTTGTAACCCTAATAAGGCAGAAAAGGGTATTCATTCAGTGAGGTTAAAGGAAAATCCAGGTGATACCAGAGTCCAAAAAGAGATTGTTGAGCAAGCATATGTTGTTACCATTTTATCATTAAATATTTACACAGCACCATAAGTGTGGATAGTACAAAATTATAAAAAGACAGTTTAAGATGTAAATGAGACATAGTGCATCAAGCAATGACAGCAGATAGCCCAGGGATTGGCAACGTTGGCACGCGGGACCGCAGGGTAAGCACCCTTAGCGGGCCCCGCTGCTTTATTTACCTGGCGTTTCGCCGACTGTGGCTCTCACTGGCCGCAGCTCGCCGTCCCGGTCCAGTGGGGAGTGAATAAGGGAAACCTCTTGTGTCTCTTCTGTTGAAAATGTGAATGTTATTTTGAGTAGTTTTAGTGTTAGCGATTTCTATTCTGAAAGTTACACTAAGATTAAATAAATGTAACATACCTTTTGTACTGTGATTTGTGAGATGTTTTGACTAACCCATTCTTTTTAATGTTTATCCCACATCCTATGTCTTGATTTGATTTTTAATTTTAAAATGATAGATTTACTATTCATTCTCTGAACAAGCGTGAGTTGTATCTTTTTATTAAGACACACTATTAACCTGCTAAGGCCTCTAAATTTATTTTCCTTATTGGGAGAGAAATATTATTATTCATCAAACGATGCATGCACACATGTGTGCACTCACACACACCATCCCACACCTCCCAATAAAGAAAATAAATATAGCAGCTTAAAGGGTGAATAATACTGTGTCTTAATAAAAAGTTCCAGTTCATAAACAGGCATGTCGCGTCTTATGCTGTTTCAACTTGAGCGATTTCAGCTTTATGCGGGCGACCAAAAAAAAAATAAAAGAAAGGGAAAACTAAAAATATAAAAACTTTCTTTAGGGCGAGCGATTTCACCCGCTATTGAAGTCAATGGAGTTTCGGCTATACACGGTTTCCACTTTACACGGAAACCGCGGAAAGGAACCCTCGTGGAAGACGCGACATGCCTGTATCTATAATCAATTAGTGAGGTATGAAGGCCATCCTAAATAAATTCCACTAACCATTGATAAACACATAGCACCACCATGTATTTTGCTTATGGCAAGTATTTTTCATATTCTTGTGCCTATAAACCTAGCTTCTTGGGACAATGAATCTAGCTGCAAAGATGCAGGTAGAGGAAGATGATAAATAAAAGGAACATCTAGCACTTCACAGGAGTACTATGGAGATTAATTCATGTTTTCAAAGTATTTTGAGAGTTCTGATTATAAGACGCAATAAATGTACAAAGTATTACCATAGTATCAGTTTGCTTTGTAGTAAAATTTTCTGAAAACCTTATTCTTAGTAAAGTCATAACAGCATTAAACAAAAATTCATTTTTGTGGCAATTCTGAGCAGTTGTTATTGCCATCATGTTATAATTATATATTTTTGTTAATTTGCCATTTTCTCTCATACAGATAATGAGAACCAAAAATACAGCTTCTGAATTTTTTCCAAAAATTAACTGAGTTTATTATACAGTTTGGAAGAAATCCTTGTGAAATACAACATTTAAGGAAACGTATAAGACTTCGGCTTACAAACAATGGAAGAATACACTGTGTTAAAAGTACTTGGAGAGGGATCATTTGGGAGAGCTCTTTTAGTTTTTCATAAGAGTAGTGACCAGAAATATGCAATGAAGGAAATAAGACTTCCCAAGGTAAGTGTTCATGCTCTCCTTTTTTGCATTTGTTATCTTAATGCTGTAAGTGCCTTTTAAAACCCCACTATACCCTCCAACGTGGACAGGCTAAGACTATTCTTGAGAAAATGCAACATTTCAGAACTTATGCCCAGATCCTTCAAAGGTATTTAGGTGCTTGACTCCTAGAGTTAGGCACCTAAATACCTTTGAGAATCTGGGCCTTAGCCAGCCCAGTGCTGAGTGCCTTCATTGGGAGATAAGGGTGCTGAGAATCTTACAGGATTTGGCCTTTAATACGTACTGCAGGACTGAGGATGTTACTGGTAACCAGTAAAAACTGACCAGCATCACATTTGTGGCTGAAGATTAGAATTATGGCACATGGGAAGTTTATGTAGAGTTAAATCCTGGTTCTACTTGTAGTCAATGTCAAAACTCCCATTGGCTTTGTGGGGCATAGGATTTCACTACAAACAGGAAGTAGTCAAGTTGTCATCGTTTGTCGCTGAAATTCAGTTATTTCAAATTACTTGTTTTTCATTCAGCTGTCCAAGAAAGCTCAAAATTATTTTTCATAGAGGCCTTGGTTATACCCTGATTAAAGTTAAGTTTATACTAAGGCACATTCAAATAATCTGACATAAGCTCTGATAGACCTTGAACTGTTCCAAAGGTAGGAAATGCTGCTGCATTACCTAGTTCTGCAGTGATCTGAATAGAAAATCATAAAGTGATGTGGCAAGGTACCCTATCTATTCAAAAAAGCATATAGAATGGCTCTGAAATACTTACATTCTCTAGAGATAAAATTCTGGGAAGTTTATTTTGTGTGCTGTTTTTCACTTATTGATTTTACAATAACAGATGGAGTTTTAAAGTTTTTAAATGAATGGCTTTTTAAAGCATTTGAAAAAAAAATAGAAATCTAGTGCTTCAAAAGCAATTCTGGTTTTGAAAGTGACATAGTATATATGAAGATTTATTATTGTAACATTTGTATAATTGTACTTATTATGAATGTGTTTTCAGTCTCCATCTGATGTACAGAACTCTAGGAAGGAAGCTATTCTGTTGGCTAAAATGAAACACCCAAATATTGTTGCCTATAAGGAATCATTTGAAGGTAAATATCTAGGTTTTCAGAATGTATCTATTTGCATTATTTATACTGCAAGCTCTTATTTCGCGTGTAAGCTTTTGGTGGGGCCTGGATTCTTTTCTTTATACCGATCTGTAAAATATATAGCATATTGTTGGTGCTGTATAATAACAATGATATATTTAGCATGCTAATAAATTACTAAATCTTAAAATATCTAAAATTTAGCTGATGGACATCTATATATAGTGATGGAATACTGTGATGATGGAGATCTAATGCAAAAGATTAAATATCAAAGAGGAAAGTTGTTTCCTGAAGATACGGTAAGAACAAGAAACAAATTAAAGCATGCCACAGAAGAATATTTTTTCACGTGAACTGATGATCATCAAATGATGTATATTGAAAATGAGCAGGATGTTAGATAACTGACTTGCCAGGTAGGTTCTAAGGTGTTCAAAATATACCTTTCCTTAGTATTGTGGGAGGTATGTGACACCACTGTTTTCCTCTGGTGCTGCTCCCCAAAACGCAGCTCTAACCATGGTACTTTGGAGAGTGATGGCAACATGTCAGACAACTACTACACCAAGGTGGCAACCTTAATTGTCAAAGTATGACTTTCAGGAGTAGCAGTTCAAGGTTTGATATAAAAGAAAATTCACTATGCTGCTGTTTTTGTGTGTGCCTATATCTATATAGTTTATATGTATAAACAGCAGTGAAATGACAATTTCAGGTAAAATTATATATATGTAAGATTTACCTGCTGGTAGATGGAGACATCTAAATTCAGAATTATCTGAGACTTCTGAAACTAGGAAAGCCTGTCACTGAAGTAAATCTCTCGGGCCTCATTTTCCATTACCTTGCACCTTGTAGTCATTGACACAAGTGAAAGTGCATGTAAAATGATGCCAAATCAGAATGGTAGTGATTTACAGTCACTTTGCACTAGTTAAGTGACTAAACAAGGTGCAGGGCCTCGTGAATTAGGCCCCACATGTCCAAGGTTGAGGTTATATGTAGATATCTTCTTAGCTGTTTCTGAAATAACTATCTTTGAGGGCTGTTTTAGTTACTAGCAGCCAGTCATATAAAACAAATTTAAAATATACAAAAACCTACCAAAAAACCTGCCTGAAATTAAACAAAGAAATCCTTCTGTATGTATGACGTTATTTCTGTCTGAAAAATGTCTAAGGTAACCAGATGTCCTGATTTTATAGACACAGTCCTGATATCTTGGGCTTTTTCTTATATAGGCTCTGCCCACTCTCTGTCCCGATTTTTCACACTTGCTCTCTGGTCACCCTATTAAGGTGACGCTATTTCAGTAATAACAAGATAAACCTGAGTTATTTGAGAGACATTGTACATAGACAACATACATACTGTGTAAAACATGGTGAGAGTTGTATTTTTGCTGCCAGGTATCTAATGAAGAGATTAAAATAAAATCTAAAGGACTGAGAAGTAAAGTTATGAGGTTGTATAGCAAATGAACAGTGAGTGAAACACTCTGTGATACAAGTGGAGGTATCCCCAGGGTCAAATACTAACTTAATATAAAGTAGTGAAATATGGAACCCCCACCCAAATTCATTTACACTTTATTTTTAATGACTAATATTTTCCATTTTGGAGGCATCTTTTTAGTTAAAGCTAGAGGGCCAGGAAATGATCTAATTCAATAGTTAGATTGGCTGAGCATCCCTAAGAGTCCTATAAAGTACATTTAAAGTATGTTTTACTCTTCTTAAAAATATAGTGCCTAGTTTACAGTTTAAATATTCTAATTTAACTATACAGTTATAATTGGAGTGCCTTTAAAATGGCTTACAGAAACAGGGTTCTTTGACTGTCCAGATTTATTTATACTAGCAATTAGTGTTTTACTTGCCATATTGAAATGTCATATAGTTTAGTAGTTAAATCTTTACACTGTCTAATAGAAGATCACTAGAGCTGTCAAGCGATTTACAAAAAATAATCGCATGATTAAACAATAATAGAATACCATTTATTTAAATATTTTTGGACATTTTCTACACTTTCAAATATATTGATTTCAATTACAACATAGAATACAAAGTGTACAGTACTCACTTTATATTATTTTTGATTCCAAATATTAGCACTGTAAAAAACAAAAGAAATAGTATTTTTCAATTAACCTAATACAACTACGGTAATGCAATCTCTTTATCGTGAAAGTTGAATTTACAAATGTAGAATTATGAACAAAAAATAACTTAATTCAAAAACAAAACAGTGTAAAACTTTAGAACCTACAAGACCACTCAGTCCTACTTCTTGTTCAGACAGTCTCTCAGACAAACATGTTTGTTTACAGGAGATAATGCTGGCCACTTATTATTTACAGTGTCACCTGAAAGTGAGAACAGGCATTTGCATGACACTTTTGTAGCCAGCATTGAAAGGTATTTACATGCCAGGTATGCTAAATGTTTATGTGCCCCTTCATGCTTTGGCCACCATTCCAGATGACATGCCTCTATGATGATGATGCTCTTTTTTTTTTGTTTTTGTTTTTAAAAAAAAGTGTTAATTGAATTTGTGACTGAACTCCTTAGGGGAGAATTGTATGTCTCCTGCTCTATTTTACCTACATTCTTCCATATATTTCATGTTACAGCAGTCTTGGATGATGACCCAGCACATGTTGCTTGTTTTAAGAACACTTTCACGGAAGATCTGACAAAACACAAAGAAAGTACAAATGTGAGATTTCTAAAGATAGCTACAGCACTCAAGCCAATGTTGGGGGGAGGGATGGCTCAGTGGTTTGAGCATTGGCCTGCTAAACCCAGGGTTGTGAGCTCAGTCCTTGAGGAGGCCATTTAGGCATATGGGGCAAAAATTTGTTGGATGATTCAAATGGGGATTGGTCCTGCTTTGAGCAGGGGGGTAGACTAGATGATCTCCTGAGGTCCCTTCCAACCCTGATATTCTATGGTTCTGTGAAGTGCCTTCAAAAATCTGAGAGGGAGGAGGTGTGTGGAACATGCTTTCAAGATGACTTAAAAGAGTAATACTCCAATGCGGAAACTTCAGAACCCGAACCACCAAAAAAGAAAATGAACCTTCTGCTTGTGGCGTCTGACTGAAATAATGAAAATGAACGTGCATGCGATAGCACCGCTTTGGATTGTTATCGGGCAGAACTTGTCATCAGCATGGATGCATGTCCTCTGGAATGGTGGTTGAAGCATGAAGGGACATATGACTCTTCAGTCCATCTGGCATATTCTTGTGACACTGGCTAAAACTGAATGCCTGTTCTCGCTTTCAGGTGACATTGTAAACAAGAAGCGGGCAACATTATCTCCTGTGAATGTAAACAAACTTGTTTTTCTGAGTGATTGATTGAACAAGAAGTAGGACTGAGTCGACTTGTAGCCTCTGAAGTTTTACATCGTTTCATTTTTGAATGCAGTTATGTAACAAAAAAAATCTACATTTGTAAGTTCAACTTTCATGATAAAGAGATTGCACTACAGTACTTATATAAGGTGAATTGAAAAATACAATTTTTTTATCATTTTTGTAGTGCAAATATTTGTAATAAAAAATAATATAAAGTGAGCACTGTACACTTTGTATATTTTATGTTGTAATTGAAATAAATATATTTGAAAATGTAGAAAAACATCCAAAATATTTAATAAATTTCAATTGGTATTCTGTTGTTTAACAGTGCAAGTAATTGCAAATCACTTTTTTAATCACGATTAATTTTTCTGAGTTAATTGCATGAGTTAACTGTGATTAATCAACAGCCCTAGAGATCACCTTAAATTTATGCCTGATTTATTTTAATTCCCATCTTGGGAGGTTGTCGATACTGTTAACTTGTTTGTTCTTTGCTCTGTCTTATCATTTTTCATTCCACCAATAAAATTTGTTTAACAAATGCATTTGTATTGTCATAACTTTTTAGTCACTTTTTTCAGATACTTCATTGGTTTGTACAGATGTGCCTGGGAGTGAAGCACATTCACGACAGACGTGTGTTGCACAGAGATATCAAGTCCAAGGTGATTGAAATAACTTTAATAGCTGTTATTACAAGTTGCCAACAGCTCTCCTCCACTTGGGATAGTCTAATTCCTTGAGTGCTGTGGTTCATTTTAAATTCTTTATCCCAGCATGAGATTATTAGATTAATTGAACTATCAGGATTAGAACTCATTTAAATGAAAGTGTGGTCTCAAAGTAGCTGCAGTCTTAATACCTATCATTTTGCTTCTATTCACGAATCCTTGATGATAGCAACTTGCTTGTGGCTAGCTGCAGACTATTTAAACGTAAGAGAAGGCATAAAAATAAAGGGGCTGGAGTGAAAAACATTATACATATCTTGCGTTTCATCTTCTCTGAAAACTGTTCCCAGAGAGGAGTTATCAGAGTCATGCTGGAAGGACTGGGGTCCCGCCGGAATGAGTGGGGTCCCGCCGGAATCGGTTCTGGTTCCAGTTCTGTTCAATATCTTCATCAGTGATTTAGATCATGGCATACAGAGTACACTTATAAAGTTTGCAGATGATACAAAGCTGGGAGGGGTTGCAAGTGCTTTGGAGGATAGGATTATAATTCAAAATGATCTGGACAAACGGCAGAAATGGTCTGAAGTAAATAGGATGAAATTCAATAAGGACAAATGCAAAGTTCTTCACTTAGGAAGGAACAATCAGTTGCACATATACAAAATGGGAAATGACTGCCTAGGAAGGAGTGCTGTGGAAAGGGATCTGGGGGTCATAGAGGACCACAAGCTAAATAAGAATCAACAATATAACGCTGTTGCAAAAAAAGTGAACATTGTTCTGTAATGTATCAGCAGGAATGTTGTAATAAGAAGTAATTCTTCCGCTCTACTCTGTGCTGTTTAGGCCTCAGCTAGAGTATTGTGTCCAGTTCTAGGTGCCACATTTCAGGAAAGATGTAGACAAATTGGAGAAAGTCCAAAGAAGAGCTACAAAAATGATTAAAGGTCTAAAACAGTGGTTTTCAAACTTTTGTACTGGTGTCCTTTCACACAGCAAGCCTTTGAGTGTAACTTATAAATTAAAAACACTTTTTTTTATATTTAACACCATTATAAATGCTGGAGGCAAAGCGGGGTTTGAGGTGGAGGCTGACAGCTCAGAACCCCCCATATAATAACCTCATGACCCCCTGAAGAGTCCTGACCCCCAGTTTGAGAACTCCTGGTCTAGAAAACATTACCTATGAGGGAAGATTGAAAAGAGTGTGTTTGTTTAGTCTGGAGAAGAGAAGACTGAGAGGGGACATGCTAACAGTTTTCAAGTACATAAAAGGTTGTTACAAGGAGGAGGAAGAAAAATTGTTTTTCTTAACCTCTGAGGCTAGGACAAGAAGCAATGGGCTTAGATTGCAGCAAGGGAGATTTAGGTTGGACATTTGGAAAAAAATCCTGTCATGGTGGTTAAGCAGTGGATTAAATTGCCTAGGGAGGTTGTGGGGTGGAAAATTTTTTAGAGCAGGTTAGACAAACACCTGTCAAGGATGGTATAGAATAGATAATACTTAGTCCTGCCATGAGTGCCGCGGAATGGATTAAAGGTCCTCTTGAGGTCCCTTCCAGTGCTATGATTTTATGATTACTCTCTAAAGGAAAGTTAGCAAATCAGAAAGAGGTGTGGGATAGTTGTTTGAGTACATAACTGGGATGCAGAGTTCCTTAACTCTGATTCTTACTGTGCTACTAACTCTGGCCTTGGGCAAGCCACTTAACCTTTCAGTTTCCCCTGTGCATTAAGGATAATTCTTACTTTTCTTGAAGGGGGAATATGAGGATTCATTTTGGTACAGTGAAGATAAAACCTCTATCGTAGCCTTTCTGAATTGTCCATCACCATATTATCTATATAGTGTGCAATGCAGAAACATTTGTTAGAAAACAATTTTTAAGTACATGAATTCTTACTCCTTTTTTTGCAATGCAGAATATTTTTCTCACTCAACATGGAAAAGTAAAATTGGGAGATTTTGGATCTGCACGTCTTCTTACAAAGTATGTAAATATTGCCCCTGGATTCAGTCATCAAACTATTTTTTACCATTGCTTAAATATTACAGAAAGCTTATGTCATTGCTTTTCATATAGCTTTTCTTTTTTCTTTGGCAAGTCCAATGGCATATGCTTGTACATACGTGGGAACTCCTTATTATGTGCCTCCAGAAATATGGGAGAACATGTCGTACAACAACAAAAGGTAGGCACTTAATCAGTGATTAAAAGACAATGCATTATTGTAATATGTTATTTAATACGTGTGCTACAGATTGCCATGGTGGCTTATCCATGTATCAGGAAGACTCTGGTTTAGAGCTTGTTCTTGTGGAATTTGGGACTATTTTGGAAGTGATTATTATCTCAGTTTTCAAATGGGAAGGCCTAGGTTACACCTCACTTGAATAGCTTCAGGTGCAGTACTGTCAAACCCAAATGTTCAAAGATCATGAGTCAGATGCCTCCAGATTATTAGAATTTGTTTTAAAGATGAGATTGTGTTTCTCGATCTGTCTTTTGACTTTTGACCTCCCCCAGCTCACCCGCATTGTGGGTGTGTACCGTTTAGTGTTACCAGCTCTTCCAAATTCATCCTTGCCATTTCCAGGAGCTCTGACTGGTTGACTGATGGTGCAGAGATTCCAGCTTCTTCACAAACCCCAACATTTCAATTAATTCTGTTCCGCCCCTGGGGCTTGTGGGGGCACATCTGCCCATCCTGCAGCCTACAATTAATTGTGTACAGTAGAGCCTCAAAGATATGAACACCGGAGTTCTGGACTTATCGGTCAACCAGACACCCTCTGGAACCAGAAATAATCAGGCAGCAGAGGAGTCACAACCCCCCGCCACTCAAAACAAGCGCTCCCATCATAGCTAGAGCCCCAACCTTCCCCCACGGCTGCAGTCCCAAACACCCTCCCGCAGTGGCTGAGGTCTGTAATGTCTTGTTCAGAGTTATGAACTTTTCAGAGTTATGGTCAGCCTCCATTCCCAAGGTGTTTGTAACTCTGAGGTTCTACTGTAGTGCCCAGTCCTCACATCAGCTTTATTTCTACAGACCAGACATCTGCCATCTCTGCCAGACATCTCTGTTCCTCCTGCAGCTCCAAGGTTTTTCTAGCCCACTCTCCCAGGCCTGGGGGGTGGGTGCAGCTCTATGGTTCTTTCCATTCTTTTCCCGTGTCTAGAACAAAGAGCAGATGGATCTATTTTTCACATGAGTGAGGGGAAGCAGAACTGTCTTGAGCCTCTGGGCTCCATCTGCTCCTCCCTTCTCCACCTGTGAGAATGGTGTCAGTTGTTGACTTCTTGATGGGAGAACTCTGCATGTTTCCTGAAGCAATCCTCAATGGGTGCTCTTCCCCAGGAGGTGGGAAAATGGGGAAGGCAGCCAATTAAAGGGGGATTTACGCTGTCCTGAGATAAGCTCCAGCAGTGGTCAGAGCTGCTTGTGACAGCTGGCAATGCTGCAAATGGCTGATGTATTATGAAACAGCCTGGTGGGAGAGTGCCTGTTTATGCTGGCTGCAGCATGTGTGCCTTTGTGAGCATGAGTAATCTTGCTGCACTAAGTCAGTCAAGAGAAATGCTGCTAACAAAAAATGGACTCCCACTATAGATCGGCTATCACTACTTATCAGTGAGTTTTCTTGGTCTGTTTCCTGATCAGGTAAGGTAAGCAAGAGTCTTTACTCTCATTACCTAAAAAGATAAACACACAGTCTTATTCTGGGAGGATGCAGTCCAGACTAGTGAGTGGTCATGTCACTGCTTGTCTTGAAATTCTAGTTGCCTTAAATTCTCTGGTGCTGTAGCTCACAGCCTGGACACTGACAGCCAGCAGACAAATGTTCTGAGTGTCTTTGTGTTGAGCAACTCTGGCTCAGCGCTCTAGTTCCAGTAGTCTGCTTGTTACATCCCAGCCCACTCTGGTATCCATCAGCCTTGGTTACAACTAACCAGGTGACACCCACACATTCTGAGTCTCAGATTGCCACGCACAAAGTTTTGGGGAAATGTCCAGCCCTTTCCTGAATCGTTTAGAGGAATAATAAGATTCGTTTGCTCTTCTAAAGAGACAAAATGCACAGCTTGTCTCTTTAACTGATGTTAACAGTCACTTTAATTCAAACACAGAGCTGGGTTGGTTTAGATTAAAAGTAAAACAAATTTATTAACAAAAGGAGATAGAATTTTAAGTGAGGTCAAATATAAAGGATAGAGTTAGGAATAGTTACATGCAAATAACAGTGTAAAACGCTTGCTGAAGACTAAGACAACAAAACTGTAGTCTTAGTTCAAGGCAAGATTCTTACCACACCTCCTTTCAGCAATATGGTTCTCCCTCCCCCCCACCCACCCCCGATCCTTAGTCAGGATCTTTCCCCAAAGACAAAGTGCTCAGTTCCTTTGTGTTCTTAGGTGAAAGATACCTTGGAATTCTTTTCCACTCTCTTATAATCCAGTGAACTTTGATATAGGTTCTTGTGAAAGTTACCCCCACCCCCCAAAATAAAGTTCATTCACCTTATGAGGAAGTAAAAATGGAGTCTGCTGGGGAAGGAAGTTTCATGCTGGTTTCTTTCCCTACTGGTGTTTGCTAAAATGAAAATTGATCTGTTCCTGCCTTCCCCATGCAAATAAATGTCATCTTGACATGTGGTTGCCAATTGATTTGGGTGACACATGGTTTGTCTTTTGTCTGGGAGTAACCTGTTTACCCCTCCCCAGACTTGCCTGGTAAATACATTTTAGTTCCACATTTCCTTTATATTTGTAAATGTCCCTTGGGTGTTTACCATACATACGCCCCACAAGAATAATATCAATGTGTTGTTAGTTTTCCAGTGATACCTTAGGTGACACACATCAGACACAGTTTATGATATTTATAAATTGGGGCACACTGAACTGGTTAAGCCAGCTGAAACTTGTACCAGATATCCGGGAGCCCTTGCCCTCTTGTACTGGGATGCTGTTAGGGTCACGCACACTGTTTTATATCCTATTATATTCTGTGAATATTTCTGTTCATTTTAAGTTAAATGTATTTTTTATTTGCATATAGTTAAACACTTGAATGATTAACATAACTTCTGCTAAACGTGAGATCGAATTGTAATAGTTGATTACTTCTTATTTTGACTTTTTTGTATATATATTTCTAGTGATATATGGTCCCTGGGATGCATTTTATATGAGCTCTGTACTCTTAAACATCCAGTAAGTGTGCTTATTTGTATCAAAACCATTCTAATTTTGCTTTATTTTATATAATATATATATTATATTTATGTACTAATGACCTCTACAACTTCCGTAGCAGTAATTATGCATATAGGTTTTCTAAGTGTATTCTTCTCACTGAGTTTTATTCCATTTTAAAAAAATGATTATGACAAGCAACAAGTAGAAAATTAATATATATTTAACAAAACACTCACTGCATAAGAATGGCAATACAAGTTCAGATCAGTGGTCCATCTAGCACAGTATACTGTATTCTCACAGTGGCCTGTGACAGATGCTTTAGAGGGCATGAACAGAATAGGGTAATTTTGAGTGATCCATCCCCCTGTTATCCATTCTCATCTAATTCTTTTTTGAACACAGTTATACTTTTGATCTTTACAACATCCTGTGGCAGTGAGTTCCACAGATTGACTGTGTGTTATATGAAGAAGTACTTCTTTTGTTTGATTTAAACTTGCTCTGTATTAATTTCGCCGGGTGAAATTAATTTTTACATTATGTGAAGGAGTAAATATTCACTTTGTCTGTACTATTTGTGATTTTATAGACTTCTATTGTATCCCTCTTTGGTTGTCTCTTTTTCATGATGAACAGTCAGGTTTTTTTAGTCTCTCCTCATATGGAAGTTGCTCAGTACCCCTAATAATTTCTCAGAAAGAACGAGGTGTACTTGTGACACCTTAGAGACTAACAAATTTATTTGAGCATAAGCTTTTGTGGGCTACAGCACTTCTCTGCACTTTTTCCAATTCTAATACATCTTTTTTGAGGGGGCGTGACCAGAACTGCATGCAGTATTCAAGATGTGAGTGTATCATGGATTTATGTGGTGGCATTTTATTTTCTGTTTTATTATCTATCCTTTTTCTAGTGGCTCCTAATATTCTGTTAGCTTTTTTGATTGCCACTACATATTGAGCAGATGTTAACAGAGAATTATCCACATAGACTCCAAGATCTTTCTTGAGTGGTAAGAGCAAATTTAGACCCTATCATTTTGTATGTCTAGTTAGGATTACTTTTCCCAATGTACATTATTTTGTGCTCATCTGCATTGAATTTCATCTGCTATTTTGTTGCCCGGTCACCCAGTTTAGTGAGATCCTGTCACAGAGTCACAGGGTCTGATCTGTGCCCCAGCCAGTAAGCAGTCTCCTGGGAGTGACCCCTTTAGTGTATCAGGCTCCAAGGACCCACACAGTTCCACAGGGGCAGGCTTGTAGCTTCCAAGACTTCAAAACTGGGCCTTCAGCACTGGTGATTCCTGTCTCTTTCCATGGCTCCCTGCAGTGAATCCAGCCAAGCCAGACTCCTGTGGGAGGCTTGTATTGTACCCCTTCATGGCTCAATGCTCTCAGGAAGTACTTACAGCGGCACAGGCAACCTTTTAAAACAAGGTAGCCTTTTATTAGTCACCTGCACACAGAATTTGAACATCCTTCGGTTAGCACAGAGACAGAAGTTAAGCCATAGTCCATCCTAGCTAAACCAGAGCAGTGATGAGCCAGTCAAGCTCTACTGGACATCATCTCTGGCTCTGTCCTGTTTACCTTTGTCTCCCCTAGTCCAGGCTCCCGAGTCCCTCCAAAAAGGCTCCCCTTCTTCTAGTCACCTGACACATTGTTCTCCATCTCAGTTCACAAGTCCTGCCTGCTGGGATTTCCTGCTGTTAGGTCTTCATTGTTCAGTCATTGTAGAGTCTCTTTGTCTTGCTAGAGCCTCTGTTGATTTGGGTTGGTTTCAGCCAATGGTTTTTTTAATGACTGTTCATTCCACTAGGCAGAGAAGTGACACACACACCTCCTGTCTCCTGTGCTTTTCCAGGAGCACTGCTAACCATTTGCATCCATTGGGTAGCAGTGAAAAATACACAGGGAGACTGAGACATGTCTTTGATTCATAAAATATATTACAGAAAATTCCCATTTCCTCACAGATCCCTTCACAGTCAGCTTTGGACTTAACTATTTTAAGTAATTTTGTATCATCTGCAAGTAATCATTGGTCATCCCCTCTTCCAGATCATTTATAAATATATTGAAAAGCACAGGTCCCAGTATATATCCTTAAGCCACCCCACTGTTTACCTCTCTCCATTGTGAAAACTGACCATTTTTTCCTACCCTTTGTTTCCCATCTTTTAACTAGTTACTGATTCATGAGAGGCACTGCCCTCTTATCCAATGACTGCTTACTTTGCTTAAGAGCCTTTGGTGAGGGACCCTGTCAAGGACTTTCTGAAATCCAAGTACTTTTGTCCACATGCTTTTCAACACCCTTAAAGAGTTAATAGATTGGTGAGGTATGATTTCCCTTTACAAAAGCCATGTTGACTCTTAAATCCTTACTGATTGGCTAGTTTTACTCCTGTGGTTTGATTTTAATCTCAGTAGTGTGAGGAAGAGGCCACCGATGTGATAGTGAACTTTGCTTATGCTGTTTCCTGTTCCTTTGGAGGCATAGTAGTGAACATAAAATGTTTCTATGCATAAGTTGTATATGTGTGAGTAACTTCTTCCCATGTTGAATTAGGTGATCTCTCTCCTACAACTTCCCACACGGAATATCACTTTTCAAAATCTCCATTAGGTTCCTCTGTTTTTCAGGGGAGCTCTCTATATTTACTATTGTTTGTTCTAAGCAAGTTTTATTTTCTTTCTAATGTTGATGCAATCAGGCATATGTAAAATATTCTTGAGTGCTGTTTATTTTGAAACATCTAAAAGTAGTTTTTGTACTCCAACACTGCTCAGAGAAACCCTCTCAATTACATTGTTACATTTTTGATTTAAAATTATTTATTCTCTGCCATACACCTGATGCACCTTTTTACTTACAATATTGGTTTTACACTTGCTGTATGTTAAATACAGGGCTGGAAGTGTAAAATGCATTTTTAGCCAGGATTTGTAGTTGGTAGCACAAGCCTTTAACTCGGGACAAAAAATTAAATTCTGGCTCAAGTCTGAAAGTGAAAATGAATTGGTGTTCTTACTCAAGATTCTGTTTGCACACATCACAAAATTTGATACACAGTTTTCTGCAAGCAGCCTTTGCTAGAGAAGCTCAAAAGTAGACACTCAGGTGCCTGGGGATTACAGTGGATGAGAAGCTGGATATGAGTCAAGAATGTGCCTTTGTTACCAAGAACGTTAATGGCATATGGTACTGTATTAGTAGGAGCATTGCTAGCAGATTGAGGGAAGTGATTATTTCCCTCAGTTTGGCACTAGTGAGGCCACATCTGGAGTATTTCGTCCAGTGTTGGGCCCCCCACTATAGAAGGGATGTGGACAAATTGGAGAGAGTCCAGTGGAGAGCAACAAAAATGATTAGGGGGCTGGAGCACATGATTTGTGAGGAGAGGCTGAGGGAACTGGGCTTATTTAGTCTGCAGAAGAGAAGAATGAAGGGGGATTTGATAGCAGCCTTCAAGTACCTGAAGGAAGATTCCAAAGAGGATGGAGCTGGTCTTTTCTCAGTGGTGGCAGATGACAGAACAAGGAGCAATGGTCTGAAGTTGCAGTAGGGGAGGTCTAGGTTTGATATTAGGAAAAACTATTTCACTAGGAGGGTGGTGAAGCACTGGAATGGGTTATCTAGGGAGGTGGTGGAATCTCCATCCTTAGAGGTTTTTAAGGCCCGGCTTGACAAAGCTCTAGCTAGGATGATTTAGTTGGTGTTTGTCCTACTTTGAACAAGGGTTGACCTAGATAACCTCTTGAGGTCTCTTCCATCCCTAATATTCTATGATTCTATGCCATGAATTTTACCACTGTCCTCTGCCTGAGTTATTTTGAGAAGGTTGCAGTATGCCTGTCTAAAGTCAGTACTAATAGTCCCTCATTTTCATTAGTATAGATACAGATGATATATTACATTATATTGGACATGAACATACAGTAGATTGAAAATGGAACTCTCAAAATATTGTTGTTTCTAGAAGTTTAATGTCTAGAAGGATTTACATCCATGATTACAGTTGCACTGTCAAGAATAGTACATAATTACCGGAAATACTACTTACAAAGGTAGTACTGACTGACAGTCAAAAACAGTGTTCATGGCTGTTTGTGATAAGACAGGAAGGTAAATACTTGCCCTACTAGCAGTAGAAACCTGAGGTTTTGAAAATTCGTTGGCCGAACAGATAGCATACAATTACACAATATGCATTATTGTAGAAATAATTAAATGTTAACATTGTGCTTATATTATGTCAGCTTTTCTTTCCCTTCATATTTGTTTTCAAGGCTTTAAAATTAATTTCTTTCAAATTTAGTTTCAAGCCAATAGCTGGAAACATCTCATCCTTAAGATATGTAAAGGATCCTACAATCCACTTCCGTCTCATTACTCCTACGAACTTCATTATTTAATAAAACAGATGTTTAAGAGAAATCCAAAGAACCGTCCATCAGCCAGTACTATTCTTGCAAGAGGCTGCTTAGCAAAACTTATCAAAAATTGTTTGCCAGCAGAGGTATGTGTACTTTTATTTTGTCTCCAATTAACAGAATTTAAAAGTAGTACAACATTTTAAAGGCTAAATCAAATACCTATATTGCCATGTCTTTATGTTACTGAAAAATTATTATTTGGGAACCTACTTGAAGAGTGTTAAAAATTAGTCACCATCCTCTGTTAATACAGATTTACAGATCAGAACTGTTACTGTAGGGGAGGAGCTGTTCTTATGTTGAATTGTGGTAATGTGGTTAGGACTATACAAAATCTATATCTGTCCACAGGAGTTTACAGTCTAGGAAACTAACAAAGATGACAGATTCAGAAAGCCCAAAGGCACAGATTCTCAAAATGTTTAGGCACAAAAATCCCACTGATGGAATTGATACAAAACTGCAGAACCCTGCACACATATAGTCTTCTCAGAAAAGTGGAGTTCTGATGAGGGATTTTTAAAATAAAAAACAGCACTGGTATTGATTTATGATTTAATCAGTAGTGGGTAATTATTGCTAAGTAGAAGGTGTTTTTGTTCCTCTTGATTAGCCTATATTTTTAACACAAAATGTGTTGAGTAATCTGAAAAATTTTTTTAAATATGTACACTACATAGAATCTTTGTGTATGATTTCCAGATGACAGCAGAGTTTGAACAAATATTAAAGGAGACAATGAAACACAAAGGTGATTTAGGAAGAATAAAAGGTAATTTTTTGTTAGAATGATTTTATAAATGACTTAAAAATGAATCAAAATAAGTGAGTGTGAAATGCAGTATCTTAGAATATAACATTGAAGAGTGTGTCAGTTCTGTGTTTTCAAATAAAGTTGAAATTATTTTTAAATGTGGAATCTTGAACCTGTTAAGGTGCTATATAGTTCAGCTTTGCAGAGTTTAGCAGGTATTTTGATTTTGTAAACTACAATTTTATCCTTTCCCATAAGGAATAAATTTGTCTGATATCTTTTAGCACAAGAAGGAAAAGTTTGTGCGCCACATATTTTATTTGTAAGCAGTACTCTGCTTTTGTGTGATACATTTAAGGATAATAGTATCCCTGTCTGGTCTGAGGGTCTGGTTCAATAAAGTCTTTCTGCTCATGTGTATAACTTCAAGCATGTAAATTGTCCTATTGGCATACCTTCCTAGACTGAACCTTGTGTGTGTGCGTGTGTGGTTTTTTTTTTCCTTTCCTGGGGATATTTACCCACTGCTCAAACCCTCTGCATAATCACAGACAGTCAGCAGTTCCTTTTTTCCACAGAGAGGTTCAGGGGAATTGAATAGCAGAAGTGTCTCAAGCTGGGACTGAGGTATATTGGCAGAGCAGTAAAGAAGTTTTCACAGAATTTTCCTCCAAATGCCTGGCTCAGTGGTGGTAATTTCTTACCTTCATGAGCACCACTTTACTCCAGCTGCTTACTTCAAGTGCGGATTTAATTTTTGAACATGTCCATTAATTTAGCAGGTGCTGTCAGAACAGGTGGATGTTCTGATAATGGGGTAAGTACTCAAATATGAATAAATAAAAATATAATCCCTGTTTTTAAAAATAACATATAGGAAATTGTTGTTGCAGACTAGTTACTGTATTCATTAATAATCCATAGTCTGCTAGATCAGCAGTGGAGTGAATTGTGGTGATGTTTATATAAACATGTCACCGGCACATCATAGTAGGTTCTGTCCACATCTGCTACAATTAAAATTGCAACATTTTCTTATATAATCTCAGTTTCCTATCCTTGTGGCTTTCTGATATTTTGGCTTAGGGTCTTGCGTTTTCCATGTTTAGTCCCTGCCCAGAGGTGGGTTTTGTTTTAATCTTAATGAAAATCCCTCCAGCTGTTTGAGTTATGGGAAAGTGGATAAAAATATACATGTCCATTTGCTTTATAAAAAAAAAACCAAACAACTGAACAAGCCACAGGAGAAACAGCTTGGCTTGGACATAGTCGTCACTGAGAAGTAGTGCCCGTGCTTGATTTGGGGTGAGGGTAATTAAATTAAATTAATTGAGTCATAAATGACTGGAAGATCACTTCTGAGCAAATTTTAGCAGAGCTTGCACCATCTCCAGTAACTGTATTTTTCAAAATAGAAAAGAGACATGTTGCCAGTAGGGCTCATTTCCATTCCTGGCTTAGTTTCTTAATGGACCTGTCAATCTGGGAGCTTCCTGTTTGGGTGCACCTTGTTGTTCTCCAGCTCAATTCCTATTCATTCATCCAGTTCAGCTCCACCTGTTCATTCTCCATTATATTGCTTCTGCTTAAAAAAAAAAAAAAAAATGCATAGTCTTATGTAATTAAACTTGTGCTTGGTGTCAGAAATCCAGACTCTCTGTCAAGAAAGGACATACAGTATGAAGTGGGGTATAGGAAGTGCAGTGCAATTGCTGGTTTGGTATCAGCGGGAAGGGATAGCTCAGTGATTTGAGCATTGGCCTGCTAAACCCAGGGTTGTGAGTTTAATCCTTGAGGGATCCATTTAGGGATATGGGGCAAAAAAAAATCTGTTGGATGATTTAATTGGGGATTGATTGGTCCTGCTTTGAGCAGGGGGGTGGACTAAATGATCTCCTGAGGTTTCTTCCAACCCTGATGTTCTATGATTGGTAGTGTTAACTTCAAAATTCTTGACTAGTGTTTTTGTTTAAAATGTACCAAAAAAAGACTTGCAAGGATAATTGCTTTAACAATACAAGTAATGGTTAATGCTGTTCTTGTGTCTTTTAAAGCAACATGAAGATCAAAGTAGTACAGGTAGCAATTCAGAACTGGAGAACATTACCAAGTGCTTGAGTGAGAGGACACTGAAGCAAAAGGGCACTGCTAGAGAGGGTAATGTATATTGAATTCCTAGTCTTATGGATTCTCTTCTTTATAATGATGCTGATCTGCTGTACATACAGACAAATCTTTAATTGAAATATGTGGAGTACACAACATTGTAATTACAGACAAAGGTGCCAGTACACTTATATGCAAACTTTTTGAGATACAATGATTATTGTTGTATATTTGAGATTAAAGTCTTGCCCACAGTATTAGAAAAGCAGGTTCTTTGAAAACAATTGATGTAATAAAAATAAACAAACACATGGGACCAAATTGGAGTTACACCCACTTCCAGTAAGTCCAAATTTTGACCCTTAGTGTCCAATTTCAGTATTGCTTGAGTACTTTATTGCTCATTATAGTATTTTGTTTGAGCATAGAAATGTGTTAGAAGCTAGTAATCAACTTTCTTTTTCATGGCAGTTTCATCAGAAAATTGTGAAGTCTCCCCAAAGAATGCTAATTTGCCAAGTCACCACAGAAGACATTGGGAAAGGGGCGTGTCCAATACAGTGGTAAATGTCCTGGAAAATGCGTCCTTGCTTTCTTCCAGTTTTACAGCTGAGGACGATGAAAGTAAGATCAGACTAAATATATTTACAGATTACTTTTATTTGTTTTTCATACAAGAAATCTGCGGACTTCTTAATGGTGTTGTAAAAAAATCATTTTTTTAGAATATGACAGCACTAGGCAAGGGATATCTAATAATGACAAAAACCACCATACCAGTAAGAGTTTGAAGTAGTAAACAATGCACAAGAGAATAGGTGTCTGATTTTTAAGGTGTGATTTTAAAAGTCTGAGATAGATGCCAGCAGTGTGGGAAAGAGCCACAAGTGGTAAAAGCAGCGTTGGCAGCAAAATGGTCATCATCTCTGTTTGACCAAGAGATTGTGCCTTTACCACAGTTATGTCCCTGTTACATGAGGTTAAATCACTTTAACATGCTCTACATTGAGCTAACCTTGAGAGCTTCTTACAAGATTCAGTTGATGCAGAATTCAGTTTCCCATCTTTTGAGTAGAGCAGACTGGTGGGGGCATGTCACATTTGTGCTTCAGCTTCTGCGCTGTTTTCAACGTGCAGGTAATTCAAGTGCTGATTACTGTTGATAAAGGCTTAAATGGCCTAGGTTCTAATTACTGTATCTCAGAGACTCTTTTTCTATGTCCTGCTGTGATAACAACTCTCAATAGGAACATTTCAGCACAGATCCTTTCCTGAAAAATGTTCAGATTTTACCTTGTACAGTCACCCACATACTGCAGTAATGGATGCCTTGTTCATGCTTATAGGACTATAATTATTATTTTGGGATAAATATATATTATAAATAAATATGAAAGCTTGCATTAGTATTTGATTACAAAATCAAAATATTAATGGTCAGAAAATTCCAAACGTTGAGGGAGCAGATGATACACCAGGCTATGGAATGGAACTAAACATGCATTTCCCTTGATTTCTGCTATCGGAGTGAGATTTTCTTCTGTAGAACTGGCCCCCTGGGCTCCATCCTAAGAGATTCATAGAAGCACATGAGATCCAGGCAAAAGTGCTATGCTTCTACACTTGGTCCTGGCTTCTGCTGGCTTACTGACAGAATCCAGAATCTCTTTCTGCTCTAGTGCTAACACAGTCACCATCAGTTCACCAACTAAAGGACTATGTGTTTGGTGAGCGGGGCGGTAATGCTACAAGCTCAAACCTCCAGACCACACTTCTCTGTTATTTCTCTAGTTGATTCAATATCTCTCCAATTCATTTTATTAATAGTATCTTATGTAGGTAGTATGTTTCAGGGTATGATTTGCTAATGAGCAATGATTTACTAATGATGTTTTCACTAGGTGGCTATGTTATAAAATACGGTGAAGGTAAACCACGTAAGCAGTGGATCAAAGAACCTCCTCACACCTTGATGAATATTCTCAAGAATGCTGATATCAGCTTAGCGTTTAAAACCTACACAATCTATAAACCAGGTAAATACTAAGTCTACAGGCAAACTGACATTTTGAAAATCAGATCCATAATGAAGAAAGGTTTTCCTTATATAGCATTATTTATACGTTTGACTTTCAAAATCACAGCATATTTATTTTAAAATAATTTTGTTAAACAAAATTTAGACTATTAAAAACAAACAAGAGAAATGTTACCACACAGCTGTGAGTCTGTATGTAATCTCTTGACCTCTTACTTTCACCTACCCCTTGTGGTGGCCATGTGCATGGCAGACTTCTGGAAGGCAGGATGCTGAAAGAGTAAGGTAAAAAAGAATTTCTTCTAGCAGATTTGCTGCTTCTTTAGTACAAGTGGCAGAAGCCATGGCCCCAGGGTGTGTCTACACTGCAAGCATTACAGTGCTGCACCTACACTGCTGTAGTGTAGACATTCGCTACAACGACAGAAAGGGTATTTCTGTTGCTGTAATAAATCCACAACCTTGAGAGATGGTAGCTAGGTCAACAGAAGAATTCTTCCATTGACCCATCTGCATCTAAAATGGTGATTAGGCTAACTACCTAATTACATCACACAGGGCTTGAAATTTTTCATAGCTCTGAGAAATGTAGCTAGATTGATCTAATTTTCAGGTGTAGACCAGATGCCAGATTCTGATTCTACCCTGCATTCTTTTGCAGACTGCTTTATTAACTTGTTTAACTACTCATTTAACAAAGAGTGAAGCAGCCTGTACTGATGCTGTGGGCACAGGAGAATGTCTATCTTTGTGTCCAATTTATGATTTGACTTCATACTTTCTTTGCTTGTCCACATTTAAAAACTGAAGAAAGGGTTAAGGAAAAAGTTACAAGTATGATTTGAGTTTGGGAAAACTTGCCTTACAGTAAGAGACTTAAGAAGCTCAATTTATTTAGCTTACCAAAGAGAATGTTAAGAATTCTAGGACTACTACATGGGGAGAAGATTTCTGATAGCAGAGGGTTCTTTACCAGATAAAGGGACAATGAGATCCAATGGCTGGAAGTTGAAGCTAAACAAATTCAGACAAAATAAAATATACATGAACAGTGAGAGTAAGTAGTCATTGGAACAGCTTGCCTTGGGATTTGGTGGATTTTCCATCACTTGAATTCTTTAAATAAAGATTGGATGATTTTCTAAAATATATGTTATAGCTCAGCCAGAAACTCTGAACTAGATACACGATTTGATGGGTGAAATTTCTGGCCTGTGTTATGTGGAGTATCAGACTAGATGATCATAATTATCTCCTCTCTCCTTAAAATCTGTGAATGTGCTAATGGTTGATTTCTCATATTGTAGCAGTGAGAGGTTGTTAATTTGAGAGAGCTAAATTCAGACAGGCTAATTTGCCTGAGAAGCAAAAGAGTTTTTGGACCATGGAGCCTGATTTTGGCAGTATGTGTACTCTCTCTTGGGATGTGTGCAGCCCTACATAAAATGAAATTCACCCAGTACAAAAAGGTTCTTTGAACGTAAGTGGTGGGAAGGCCTTCACATGTGCCCCCTGAAGAAAGGTTACTCCTGCAGACATTCTGCTCCAAAAAATTAAACATTCTGCAAAATTCTGCAAATTTTATTTGTCGAATAACACTAAATAATCATGCCAGTTTAATTATTTTGGTAATTTATTTCAAAATACCTGTCAGCAAATATGTCTGTAACAATACAGACACACACACAAATTTCCCCAGGAGTAGAGAGTTAAAGAAACCCCTATGACAACTCAATTCATGTTTCTCTGTTCTCTTCCCCGCACCCCCAAGTCCAGCCAGGGGGACAGACACCTACAACCTCTCCTCCCCAGAGCCCAGTTGTGGGGCTCCCTGGCCCAGATACCCACCCCCTCTTTCCCCCTCACCCCCGAGCCCAGCCGCAGGCTCCCCCCTTTGCGCATATACTTGCACCCCCTAACCCTCCAAGCCCAGACACCCACTCCCTCCCCACCCCAGAGGCCAGCCATGTGCCCACCTGCTCCTCCTGCCTCAGTACCCAGGGATCCAGAGGGAGAAACAGCCTGATGCTTGGTTCCAGGCTTGCATAGTTTCTCGCACCGCCCTCTCCTTCCCTCAGGGCATGCTGGAAACTCTAGCTGCCAGGAAGGCTCTTGGTCTCTCTCCCTCCCCCAAGCAGTGTCTTCTGTGTGTGAGCTGGACTCTGCCAGGTCCAGCAGCTCTTCATGGCGGCCAACAGCACTACAGCGCATTTCTGTTGGGGAAAGGAAATTCTGCATGTACAACATTAATTTCTGCAAAATTCTGCATTACGCAGTAGCACAGAATTCCCCCAGGAGTAAGGTAGGGTGAATATTGCCAATAGGTATGTCTTCACTGCAGGGTTCACTCAAGTTATCTAAATCCAAGTTAACTTCTCTTGAGTTAGCCTAGCTCAAGTCAAAGCAACCATGCTGCAAAACAACACTTAGGCTTTTCTACACTGCCACTTACAGTGCTGAAACTTTCTTCACTCAAGAGGTGTGGAAAAAAACCCCCCTGATCACTGCAAGTTTCAGGGCTGTAAAGTGGCAGTGTAGATAGCTCTGGTAGCTATTCCCCTCGTGGAGGTGGTTTTATTACAGCACTGGGAGAGCTCTCTCCCAGCGCTGGAGCCACGACTACACAGCCACGTTAAAGTGCTGCCATGGCAGTGCTTTAACGTCGGCTGTGTAGACATACCCTTAGCTGTACAGAATGATTGGTTTATTATACAGAGTGATTGTGTTAGCAACAGAGAGCAATTGTGTTAGCAGTTGAAAAATTGTGCGAACTTGAGATATAGCCAAAAGGCTTGTCAGCTCAAATTAAAAATACTACCACACACAAATTAAGGGGTTTTGTGTGTGAATGGAACTCGAGTTAAAGGCAATGCTCAGGTTATAACTTGGGTTAATGGCAGTGAAAACAAACCATATGATTTATGGAGCTTACTTTGCTTGGAGGAGTTAACAAAGGGGAGCGGTAGAAAAAATTTATGAGCAATATTCAAAACTTGGGGGACCGATGAGTCATTGGGAGGGGTGAATTTTGTTGACATTTTATTTTGGTTTTGAAACACTTTTAGCTTTCCTTTTTCACACTAAATCTCTGCTTCTGTTTCAAAGCCTCTGAAGACTTACTGAGAGGTCCACTTTCTGAGGAAACCAAAGTATCTGATGAAATAGATGGTGAAGGTGAAGCCATTATAATGGATTCTGAGAGGCTTGAACCAAGATCTGATGAAGACGACACGTATGTTCCAATACAGCTTGAAAATTATATTCAGTTGCCATGGTTTTCTTTAGATTTGTTAGAGCAATTGTTCAAAAATAACATTTTCTCATGAAAGTGTAGAATGTTTTATCATTTTTCAGCCTATAAATCCATGCCTCTTTTCTCTAACCACATTTATTGCTATTGCTACTAAAATATAAAATTCAAAGTACTTTTTCACTACCATATTTCACATACTTGCCACATTGTGGTGAGCCAAATGGGAATGAGCTGTTCCCACTGTAAGAAACTCCTTCCTCATCACTCAGGCTGATGAGAGACTAATTGGCTTCAAGCTGCCTGCCATGCTATCTCTGGTGCAAGTACAGCCATTTCAGATGTGAAATGGTGCTGTGTGCTGCAAGTGAGCACACCTGGAGCCTCAAGAACAGTTGTTGCAAGGCTGCAGTGTGGTTTAGGAAGCCGCATGCCTACTGAATGGCTGCTTATCTCTTGCTGGTCTGTCAGGAGGACTTTTCAGACTCCACACTGCTGACCCCCGGACTATTGAATGGACTTAGGGTGTGTGATGCCCATCTGTGCTATTTTGACACTTTGAACATTTCTGATTTTTGACTTACACATCTCTGTTTTCTCTCCCAAATTTATTATTTTTCATTTTGAACCCTTTTTCCTCTTTATAGTACCACTTGTGTGTTTGTTAATAAGTACCATTTTTATACATATTGGTGATGTCAAAATTAAATAAATTGCATATTTCCTTACTGTTGTTCGGTATTGGCATAAGAATGGCCATACTGGGTCAGACCAATGATCCATCTAGCCCAGGAGCCTGTCTCCTGACAGTGTCCAGTGCCAACGGCTTCAGAGAGAATGAACAGAACGGGCAATTATATCCTCTGCCATCCAGTCCCAGCTTTAGGAACACGGGATTGCATCCCTGACCATCTTGGCTGATAGCCATTGGTGGACCTATCATCTGTGAATTTATCTCATTTGTTTTTAACCCAGTTATACTTTTGGCTTTCATCACATCACATGGTAACGAGTGTTACATGTTCACTGTGTGTTGTGTGAAGAAGTACTTCATTTTGTTTGTTTTAAAACTTGCTGCTTATTAATTTCATCGCGTGACCCCTAGTTCTTGTGGTGTGTGAAGGGATAAATAATACTACCCCATTTACTTTCTCCACACCCGTTCATTATTTTATAGACCTTTATCATATCTCCCCTTTAGTCATCTCTTTTTTATGATGAACAGTCCGGTCTTTTTAATCTCTTCTCATATGGAAGCTGTTCCATACCCCTAAATCACTTTTGTAGCCTTTCTCTTTATCTTTTCCAATTATAATGTATCTTGTTTGAGATCGGGTGGCCTGAACAGCATACAGCATTGAAGGTGTGGGTGCACCATGGATTTGTATAGTGGCATTATGATATTTTCTGTTTCATTATCTATCCCTTTCCTAATGGTTCCAAATATTTCGTTAGTTTTTTGATCACTGCATACTGAGCAGATGTTTTCAGGGAACTATCTACAGTGACTGTAAGATCTCTTTCTTGAGCAGTAATTGCTAATTTAGACCCCAGCATTCTGTATGTATAGCTGGAATCAGTTTTCCCCAGTGTGAATTACTTTGTATTTATCAACATTTGAATTTCATCTGCCATTTCATCATGTTGCTCAGTTTAGTGAAATCCCTTTGTAACTCTTCGCAGTCAGTTTTGGACTTAACTGTTTGGATTAATTTTGTATTGCTACAGATTTTGCCAGCTGACTCTTCACTCCCCTTTCCAGATCATTTATGAGTATATTAAACAACACAGGTCCCAGTACAGATAATTGGAGGCCCCTGCTATTTACCTCTCTCCATTATGAAAATTTACAGTTTATTCCTACCCTTTGTTTCATGTCTTTTAATCAGTTACTGATCCATGAGAGGATCTTCCCTCTCATCCCATGACTGCTTAGGGCTTGTGTTTACTTACCGGGGGATCAACGAGCAGTGACTGATGCATTAATGGTCGATTTAGTGGGTCTTGTGACCACAGATCACTCTCCCGTCGACTCCTGTACTCCACCAGATCGAGAAGAGTAGCGAGAGTTGACGGGAGACATCGCATAGTGTGGACCCGGTGGTAAGTAGATCTAAGCTATGTCAATTTGAGTTACACTATTCACGTAACTCAAATTGTGTAGCTTAGATCAAATTTCTCCTGTAGTGTAGACAAGGCCTTAGTTTGCTTAAGAGCTTTTTGTGAGGGACCTTGTCAAAGGCTTTCTGAAAGGCTTAGCACACACTCCTCTTGTTGGCATCTCCCATATTTGGTTTATATGGCTCTCCGCCTAACATACTGGTTTTGTGGATCGTGTTCTAAGCCACCTGTCTTTCCCCAATCCTTGTATAAGAGCCTACGAACCTAACTCAGGCTTTCTGGATCACAGTGTTGTTCCTGTAATTTTCTAGGTGCCTAAAAGTTAGGTGACTTTAGTCGCTTTTGTGGATATGGGCCCTTGTCTTTGTTTTCTTGTGAAAGCTATAATTAGAATGAATTTGAAAAAATGAAAATTCCTTTCTATTCCCTCATCACAAAGTTATAAGGAATGCATCTTTTGTAACTAGGTTGTTTTGACTGTAATTCAATGTGATATTTGGGATAATTGTGGAAGAAGTTAAAAATAGTAGTCGGGATTTTTATGACTGTATTATTTTAGCTTTGAGAGTTTATTTTTTTAATCTGTTTTTAGGGACTTTGAAGAGGAAGATGATCCAGATTGGGTGTCTGAATTGAAGATGATGGCCAAATACAGTGACTGAAAGACTATTATGTAACAATTATATGTACAGTGTATTAATTACAGTTGTTAAATGTCTCTAATCCAAATTTGGATTTTAATTTTTTAATGTTAAATCAACAGTTTTCAAGTTGCTTAGTTCTGAATGTGTAAGTTTCATACACATCAGAATGGAGAAAAAAATATACATGATAAAAATGAAAACCCCAATCCAATTAACAAACCTGAGTATTGTTCTGTAGAAATGCCCAGGAGATCAACGCTGTCTAAATTGATCAGTGTGGCAAGTGAGGAATGGTAACATTAAAAGAATAATATGCAAGATGTTTCTTTTTGATTAAAAATACAGATGTTTTATGGTAGAAATAACTGATCTTGCCTGAAGGTAGCTTTAGGGACTTTAATAACTTTTAATAAAGGTCGTCTCTCTCCAGCCAGTTTGTAATCCTTTGACAATGCCCCGGACTTGATTGTTTTTGTTTATTCATTTTAATAACAGAGAAGATTTTTACAGAAAACCTTGAATATGGCATTGTTAGGTTTATGTGCAGAGAGGACATAGGGGTGTGTGTCTGTGGTGAGGGGAAGGGGACACTGATGTGGAATTACCCTCATTTTCTTTTAGTTAATTTGAATAAATGTTTATGGCCAGTAATTTTAAATAAATAGTTTTTTTACTTGGAATTATTTACAGACATTTTAATGGAAAAGGGCCTATTTTTTTTTTATAATGGCTGCAAAGAAACCAAGAATTTCTTTTTTTAGCCTTTACACTTAGCTATTTAACTTTTTTTAGCAACTACAGAGTTAAATTTTTACTTTTTTTTTTAATTACTTGAACTTTTGCTTTTTTTGCTGAACTATTTTTTTTTATGGGCAGCAGCTTTGTTTTTGCCTGCTGTCTGGGCCCGATCCTGTTTTGTGTTTTTTTTTTTAACTTAGTGCTTTTAGGCGAGTGCGTTCCGCTTTCTCTGCCTAGAGGTTTTGCTTTAAGGCTTGCAACTTATTTTGAACATAGGTTTGAGTTGCCGCCAGGTTAGTGATTTATTTTTTTAGTGCCTTTGAGGAGTATAATTTTGTCAAGCTTAAAACTTTTTTTTGAGGGAAACTGCAATTTATGATTATTTTTGGTATACCAGTTTTACTTTTTTAGATACTTGAAAGTAGACGAATTATAATTTGTGTACATGTAACACGCAGGTGAACCCTTTGGCAGAGTGGCGCTTACTTTTGACCCAGCACTCCCCATATTCCCAAATTACTTACTTAGGGACGTTTACAACCCTCTATTAGCCCCTTCTGCACGGAGAGCGTTTGTGTGTTAGGCGAAGTGATCAGACCAGTTAGTGGCTTATAATTAGGGAATTTTTACGCACACCTAGACCAAGCAATTGTTTGACAGTTTTAAACTGTCCGGGCCGTCTTGCAAAGGTTTGACCTTTTACCGGTTGTTTAAGGTGGAGTTAGTGGGCTTGCATTAGACATACTGTGGTTACAGCTGTGAGGCTTGCACAGCACTTTGGGCGTTTTTTACTGACTTACATTTACTTTGAGACACACATACACAGGGTTTGACCTAGTCACCTTTGTGACTCTTCCCGGGGCACCCAATTCTGAAAGGCATTAGGCACATTTGTTTTAGACTTTAGATTTTAGCGTACGCTTACCCATTTTTTAAGCCTACCGGCAACCCTCCACCAAGAGCCCAAGTAGAGATTTAAAAGGTTTTTTACCTTTTAGTTGGGCCCAGAGCTTTAGTGGAAGGAAGTTGGCGGTTTTTGGGATTTGGGGGTGTCTTGTGAGATCCCGGACGAGCCCCCAAATTGATGTGGAATAACGACCACTTTCTATATTTTGGATTCAGAAATTAGCCTGAGGCCTTTATTTGAAGCCAAAGTATCGATGCTGGGGAGGAAACATTAGTCTGACACCTGCAAGTGCAGAACTGGCTATTTCCCCCCTTTCCAACAATCTTCATGAATATTTATAGATTCTTATTAATTATGCAAGCGTTATACATTTACATGGTACCTTTTGAATTGGAAAAGTCTCAGACTTTACTTACTTGTGCCATATAAGGAATAAACGCAATTAAATACCAATTAAATTATAGTATTAATATTAGTTTTGATAAAAACATGTTTTTTAGAAGGAATCAGGTAGTTGTGGTCAGCTTATTATCCTACAAGGCTAAATGTGGATATTTTTGCAGTTAGCAGGGAAGCAGACTTAAGATATCCAGATGTTTTTGGTCTATGCTTACATGCAATGAATTATGATTTAAACCATAATTCTTTGCTCTGTTATAACAGGCTTTATACTAAATTGACTATATATTAACCTAAAGCGAAATCCTCCTAAATTTGCTTCCACACTGGTATCTTTTGTGAAGTGCAGGTGGAACACTGGCCTCCGTCAATTGGAATGAGCATTCTAGTCTTGGCGCAGGAACAATGGGCGATGTGGGAGATGTAATGAAAAAGACACAGGTCTCTGGGTGTGTAGTAAGGACTCTGGGTGATGGGGGGGACACGGGTGATGGGTGTGTAGTGAGGACAGTAGTTGATCAGGGTTCACTGGATGATGGGGTATGGTGAGGATATTGGGTGATATGGGGTGCATTGTGTGATGGAGTACAGTGGGTGATGGGTTGCAGTGAGATCAGGGTGATAGGATGCATTGGGTGATGGGGTACACTGGGAGATAGAGTGCAGATGACACTGAGTGATGGGGTACAATGATGGAAAGCAGTGAGTGATGGTGTGCATATGATACTGGGTGATGGGAGGCAGAGGGTGGTGGGGTACACTGGGTGATGTGGTGCATGTGCATTGGGTGATGGGGT
>ML677348.1:17959582-18096722 GCA_007922305.1 Dermatemys mawii
AGATGACACTGGGTGATGGAGGTGCAATGATGGGGTACACGGGGCCATAAGGGTGCAGTGAGGATCCTGGCCCCCGGGTGAGGGGGCCGCGCTAGGGGGATCCCGGGACGGGTCAGGGCACTACATTGCCCAGACTCCACCCCGCTCGGCGAGCCCGGGCTCCTCCTCCTTCCCACCCTCCGCGCTCTGCTCTCACTGCTGCGGGGCCCGGTTCGGTTCGGTTCCGTCACCCAGGTACCGCGCACCCCGGTCCAGCGCCGCCGGGGCCAGGCGGTGCCGCGCGGGGGCCGAACGAGGGGCTGCGGGCCTGGCGCGTCCCGGCTCCATGGCAACAGAGGGGGCGGGGCGGGGAGGCCCGGCCGGGCAGGGCGAGGACTCCGGGTTAATCCCGTGGGCCTCACAGCACGGAGGTTTGGGGCGGGGGGGCGGACACCGGGGGCAAAGCGCTTCTCCCCCCCGCCAAACAGCACCAAGAGGCTGTAAATAGCGGCGAACAGGGAGGCTGTATAGAGCTGGCTGCAAAACGAGGCCGCCCTGCCCCGCTCCTGCCTGCAGCCTGACTACAGGCGCCCACGGTCGGCTCCAGCTTTTATGAAGTGCGGGTCCCCCCAGCCCAGAAGCCACCTGGTCTCTAGCTGGCTGCCAGTCGCCGCAAACGCAGCTCTGGCAGTGAGAGGGGCAGGCGGCGCCGCCTGAGTTTGCCTGGTAGCTGCAGTGTGAACGTGTCATTCCTTTCCGCGGGTGCTAACCCAGAGGCCAGTGATCGTACTTCGGGTTAATGCTTTGAACTGTTTCACTGAGCCGTAACGCTGATAAGGAAAGAGAAGTCATGGCCTATTATTAATACCCAGAGAACTGGTATCAGCGCATTTGAGTAGACGTGTGACACCACCTGGCGCTGAAGGGAGTTGTGACATTTTCCAGGAGGAGGTGGAGGCTCAGCATTCTTACATTTGGAAAAGCTGGTTTAATTAAATACACTGCACACCATCCCAGTTGGTGACAGCGATTGTGATTAAATTCTTCAAATGTGTGACTTCACCAACATGTGAAATCCCTTGCAATATTTTCAGAACACTGATTACCCATGAACCCTTAATATTTGGGACTTATTTTTTTTGTATTTCAGACACTGCTTTAAGACAAAGACATCATGGATAAATACGAAATTATTAAAATGATTGGGGAAGGAGCCTTTGGCAAAGTATTCTTAGCAAAAGGAAAGGTAGATAACCACCAATCTGTTATCAAAGAGATCAATTTAACAAAGGTAAAAGCTTATATAATACTGATGTTTTTTATTTTGCTGGTTATAATGTTGTGTTACTACAGTGTAAACTTGGGAGTTTTTTATTTCCTTTACAATTATATGTTTATATAAAGTTAAAATTTCTGAAAGACTGTTCAGTTTGTCCATTAGTGATTTGCAAGCATGTTTACATGTACAAATTTAACATAACAAAAACATGCCCACTATATTTCCAGTTAGTTCAGACTTATCTATGTGTAGAGTATGATAGCAAGTATAGAAATTATGGGCATATCCCTGCCAAACATTTACCACCAGGTATAATGGTTATTCTGAGTATTCCCCTTTTCTCCACCAAAAGTTGTTTATATTTTATTTACTTGTTTTGTTTCAATTTATCACAAGATAACTATGAATTGAACTTTATTAATACAACATGTTTTAGTCTTCAAGCCATTTCAATTAATTCATTTCTAAACTTCATTATACTTTAAAAATATGACAGTGAGTAAAATATGATAGAACATATTATTAAAATGAAGCTACTGCTCTCAAAATAACTGAACAAAGTACATTTTGTGATATGTTATTCTGCTTCTTCGCTGTTTGTTCACTTATTTTCACAATTAAGTAATTCACAGGGGCAGGGGGGGAAGAGGAACAGTCCTCTTAGTGATTAATGTGAATTAGTGTGTGTGCGATGTATTAGGCAGCTGCAATAGAAGAATACATTTTTATAGTCCCGGTCTGAAAATCTTTATACAACTTTCATACTCAAAACGAGAGACTTTACAACCTAAAAATTACTTGGATACAAAAATTGTACAAATTCTCTCTAAACTGTATTCACCAACAATACAATAATCAATATTTGCCAGGTATACAAGACTTCAAATTTTCGCTATACACAGCTTTAAGATAAATAATTTTAAAAAATGCAAAGCCTGAGCATTCAAAAATCATGAGTCGTTTAAAAATTACAAGACTTTAAAAACAAACAAACAATAGATTTTGGGGATCTTTTTATTTGCCTTTTGGTTTCTCACCCTCCTGTGTACACATATGTTACATTTTGAACTTTTAAAGGAAAGTTGAGATTCTCAAGAAATCACTAGACTTCAGGATCTGGTGCTTTAAGAAAAGCACTATGGGTGAAATCTTATCCCCACTGAAGTCCGTGGGAATTTTGCCATTGACTTCAGTGGGTGCTAGGCTTTCACCCAAAATATTGAAAAAGTGGATAACATTTAAGAGGAGTATTTTTAAATATTTTTCCTTTGTATTTTGTTCATATGAACTTACCCATACCAAGAATGAAAGTCATATGGGTCCTGATCCTGCAAACACATAAGCCTGGGCTTAACTTCACTCATGTGAGAAAAGTCACTTTGACTAATTAGGACTACTCATATGAGTAAATTTACACACTTGCTTAAGTGTTTTCAAGATCAGAGTCTAAAAATGTCAGAAAGCATCCATATATTTTCAAATATCAGAACTTGTATTTTTCACTGTATGTGCATTGTATTTTTTAAAATGGGGAATAAAACCCATTAAATAACTTTTGCAACATTTAGATCCACTACCACTTGTTTAATGTGATCTCCTAGGGATGTTTTGATATGAGCTTTACAGAGAAAAAAGTTTTATTAGGAAATTGATATTTTACTGTTTATTTGGTTTTTTAAACACAGATGCCTGTGAAAGAGAAAGAAGCATCTCAGAAGGAAGTAATTCTTCTGGCTAAGATGAAGCACCCAAATATAGTAACATTCTACAGTTCTCTTCAAGGTTTTAATTTAACTTTTTTATCTGTGATTTTAGGGTTTAAAATGAAGCCTTTGTAAAACTCCGATTGGTTTTTTCCCCCTAGAAATTGTGAGATTAAAATAGTTTACTCACCTAGGAACCTGAAAAAATGTAGCTTAAGTGTTTTGTACACATAAATGACTTCTGGAATTGGACCAAGTTATTAGATACTGCTTCTGTAGCGCTTGAAGAATGCATGGTGTTTTATTGATCAAAAACACTCAGGCTTACAGCCTTATTGAGCTCTTTACACCCAGAACTGATGGTTGGAAAAGGACGTACTATGCAACTTTCCCCCCCATTTTTGTTTTCTGTGTGTATGTGTGATTTTTTTCCCTTTTAATATTTTAAGCCTTCTCTGTTTGCATCTTGCTTATTTGTTATGGGGTACTGCTCACCGCTAGGGCACCTCTTCCTGGCTGTTCATGGGATTAGCTCCATTTCCCCCCCTTTCCTTGCAGCATAGCCCCACTCTTGCTGCAACTCAGGGTACTCCTTTTTGACTCAGCCCTCGGGCCAGGACACTATAGTCCTCCTCTTCTAGGGTATCAAAGTCCCATTGGATGACAGTCCCAGCTAGTCTTCAGCTCCACTGCCTAGCCTATGCCACTTCCTCATTGGCTGGTAGGCAAACCTGGGTTGATCCTCTGCTCCTGGTTCCAGCCCAGGGACCCTCCAATCAGCAGCCAAGCTCTGCTGCTATAGTAGAAACTCACAGTTACGAACTGACCAGTCAACCACACACCTCATTTGGAACCAGAAGGACACAATCTGGCAGTAATAAAGACCAAAAAACTCCCAAACAACCCAGTTCTGAGTTAAACGTAAACTACTAAAAAAAATTAAGGGAAGATTTTAAAAAAAGAGCATTAACAAGGTAAGGAAACTGTTTCTGTGTTTGTTTCATTTAAATTAAGATGGTTAAAAGCAGCATTTTTCTTCTGCATAGTAAAGTTTGAAAGCTGTATTAAGTCCACATTCAGCTGTAAACCTTTGAAAGAACAACCATAATGTTTTGTTCAGTGTTGCAAACATTTCAAAGTTACAACCAACCTCTATTCCCAAGATATTCATAACTCTGAAGTTCTACTCTATTTTCCTGAGCCTTTTCCTACACTCTCTCCTGCTAGGTTTCCTTCCTTCCTTCTCTCCCTCTCTAATATCCAAAGAGTAGCTATAGGCTCCCTCACTACAGCCCACTTCTGACACCAACTTGCTGGCTTTATATTATCCCTGCCTGTTCCTTCTCCACCATCTAATTCCCTTCAGCTGTGGCCTATCCAGTTAACTGGCCCTTTCTCAGCCTCGCCATCCCCTTATATTAGCCTCATATGGGGTGAACATCCTATGGCAGGTATGGTTTAAATTTTATCTGTCTCTGCATGCTTCTCAGTGTGTTTTTTTTTTTAAAAAAAAACAAAAAACAAACCTTGCTTATTTACCTTTTTTGTGTTTTGTTTTCTTTTTAACTTGTCTATTCTACTGTGCTGTCTAAAAGACCAAGCATTGTCATTTCTGCATTCAATACATATGCTATTCATTATGATGATTGAATTTTGCAGACTGACATCTTGGGGGTGGGGGGTAAAGGTAAGGGGAATTGCTACAGTTACCCAGTTACAGGTGCACCTATGTCACAGATGGTATTCTCCTTTTTAAACTAAGGTTCTGTTGAGGAACCAGAAATGTGGGATTGGTCTTGGAGTACTGTGGCCCAATTGATAACTAAGTTTGTCATAGCTGTTCCCTTTTCTCATTAAATTTGTGATTTATAGATGGAGCTTTGCCACAAAGAAATAGGCTGTGACAGTGAACTGAGTAGATATTCATTGTCACAGGATGTACACAGTTTGTTATGGTAATTTACAAAAAGGAATTCCTATCTAAAGTGCCAAGATGATAATGCTAGTTTTTTATAATTAATTGAAAAGGTCACAGAGAATCTGTGTCCAAGTTGGCAAAATAATTATGCAAGGCACAGGCCTAAAGAGAATAACTGAACAAAAGGAAAAGTTTGGCTGGTGGAACTTTACCATCTTAAATTCCCTATTTTGTGGATTGTGGCTATCCTGGTGAGTTAGTGATGTCTGCGATGATGTCCACAAAATCTGTGATCTGTTGAAGAAGGAGCTGTAGGCCTACAAAACCCAACAGTTTTTAGTGCAGCCTGCAGCTTATGTTTCAACTCTAATTTGTACTTGAATTTCTGAAAGCTTGGAGATTTTCTTTCACTGCATAGTACAAGAAACTATGGCCAATGTACATATATGATAAAGAGGCATGTGTATTCTTGAGTTCAGCCAGCAAATTTGTCTCACATGCTCTTAACCACTAACTTGCATTTTGGATTCTCAGATTTATTTTTAGTGCTTGCTCTGTCTACTGCACTATTAAAATATCCCCTCAGGAATAAACATGGATTAGCAAAATGCGAAAGGGGAAGCAGAATCCCACTAAAGAGGTTGTTTTGGGCTATGGCAGCCTAGGTCTAAAGATCGAGCAGCTTGTTTCTCAAAGGTACATTCCTCCTCTTGGAGAAGCTCTGCTAAGAAATTGGAAGAATTTGTGACCCATGGGATAGGTCTCGCATGTAAGAAACTAAATATTGCACAAAAGCTTTTGTATAATATTGAATAGCATATGAAGTCTGTTGCTGGATCCAGACAAAACTTGGAAGCAGCACAACCTTCATTTATGGGCTCTAGGATATTGCACATCCTATGCTGGGGGAGAATTGGTTGAATATGCATTGGCCACAATTACTGATGGAAATACATTCACTTTGTCAGAATGAGAGGTGAGTAGGAATGAACATTTGAGGATATGGTGATCATCCTGAACATGGATTGAGCTGTAAAACTCTACTTTAGCAAATCTCCATCTCTTTTATGTATCATTTGCTGTAATCAGTTTTTTTCTGTTGGTCACCAAAAATACCCATATTATCAGAAATCGTTGGGGGCAAGAAGTAAAGATAGAGGATCAAAAGCTTAAAAAAAAAATCAAACACAGCAGCTGCAGCGAAAATAGTTAATTCCTGTATCCACCAATATCAATGAAGTAGGTAGAAAAACCTTTCTTTTTTTTCTTTTTTTTTTTTTTTTCCAGAAAAGAATAAGCTATATATTGTGATGGAATATTGTGATGGAGGTGATCTAATGAGACGGATCAATATGCAACATGGAGTGCTGTTTGATGAGGACCAGGTAAAAGGGTTGTTTTGGAGGGAAAGGATTTATATCCTAATATGCATGTTTAAGACTGTCCAGTACGTGATGTAGTTTCTTGTCTTTATTGTTACAGTTACAAGAGACCTGTAGCTAAGCTCTTATAATTTCTGTGATAATTTAGTGATTTTTCAGTTAAGAGCTAGAGAAGTGACATTAGAAATGGACATTTTGAGATGGAAGGTTAGGGGTAATGTAGATCAGGTCTGTGCCTTGTAGACACAACAGTGTTACCTAGATGTGGGGAAATACTGACCCCATTGAAGTCAATGGCAGAACTCCCACTGATTGCAGTAGGGTCAGGATTTCACCCATGATGTTCAGTAATAGGATTCAGTATTGTTAAACCAGCCTTCTGAATGTATTCCAGTATATATTAGCTCAGAAATATGTGTATATATATATTTAGTGGATGAAATGGAATCACAACTATTTCTCACCCTTTTCTTTGCTCCTCTCATTCTCATTCATACTACTTTTTGACCTCCTTTCAACTAGCTGAAGCAGACTTTTCTATTATGCATTGCACTTCAGAGTACAGACCTCAGGACTAGTTTTTCAGACATTGATTTCCATTTTGCGGGTGCAATTAAGAATTTAGATACCTAGTGACCTAAATTGCTTGTGAAAGTAACTGGTTGTAAAACTGCACATGCCCAAAAAGAAACCCAGTTAAGACTGGCCTTAAAATATGACTCTCCGTCTACTCTCAATCTAACATTTAAGTAGAGAAAGAAATCTCTTCATTTTTCTTTTTTCAATTTAAGTGGTAGAGAAAGAGGGAGTCAGTGGTGCAGCAGTCAGCTGGTAGTTAATTGAGGATTTAGGACTGTCTGGCTCATTTGGTTATTGGAAGCAGATGGAACACAAGGAAGAGAATGAAATTTATACAAGAGGACAAAATCACAAATAAGAAAAATAAAAAATTAGGGAACCAACAATGAAAATGAATGCTGACAACAATAGAGAATAACAAAAATCAGAGCCAAGTTCATAGGAAATATGACATCAGAAGGAAGAGCAGACCAAAACAAACAAACAAAAACCCAGGGGGGGACAAAAACAAAAAAAAGCCCAAACTAAAGAAGCAAAGCAAGCTACCCAATTGTGTTTAGTCCCCATAATATGCTTTTATATTTTCAAATGCATGTATGAATTTATCACTTAGGAAAGGCTCCAAATCAAGGAATCACAACTTAGCACAGCTAAGCAGGTGCTTAAGTGCTTCCTGAATAACATTGATTTCCTGAGTGAAATCATGAAGTCAGTGGGCTGTATGCATGTGTTGTAAAGTTAAGCATGTATTTAAAGTGCTTCCCTGAATAGGGAAAGACCTAATTATATGTTTAAAAGCTTCCCAAAGGTCTTCATCCAGGAAGGTACTTAACCATGTACTTAATATTAAGTATGAACTTAAGTGTTTTGTGTTGTTTTTTTTTTTTGAATCAGGACCAACGTAAGGATATAATAGCTGTGACTTTTGACAAGGATGGTGTGAGAAGTTGCTATGCAAGCTTCCTTATACAACTCTGCCATTGACCCACATTTCTAATCAGCAATCCATATTTTTCTGTTCCTGGGCCTTTCTTGACAGGGGACCATAAATGTCATCAAAATTGTATGGTTTATTGGTTTCCAACACTGAGGATTAGGATGAGACCATATAGCTCCTTTTCAGATGTGATCTGAACTAGGATTTGAACTCACTCCTTCCAAAGTAAAAGGCTGCCTTGGGCTTGATTCTACATTCCTTACTCAGGCAGAATTCCCACTGCACTTACTGGAAGGTTTGTTGGAATAAGGACTGTAGGATTATGTATTTGTCTGCATATTATTTTCTGATAGTATTTAAAATTGGAAAATTGATTAAATGAGTCCAATCACTCAAGCTGATATTAACAGATCTGTTTATTTTCCCCTCTTTTTTGTGTATATGCAGTGTGTATTTTAGATTTTTCTTTTGTTTTATGTTTTTCAGTAAGACATTCTATCGGAAATTACAGCAGTGCAGATTTACAGAGTCTTATACCTTTTGTCTTTCACTATAGATTCTGGCTTGGTTTGTGCAGATTTCCTTAGGACTGAAGCATATTCATGACAGGAAGGTTTTACACAGAGATATAAAAGCACAGGTAGTAAACTTGGGAGTTACAGTTCTTTATTTTATCCTGTCACAAAAATGCATACATAGGAAATTCTTCCACGTTTCATCAAGGCATACCAGTCTCTTCTTTATTTGCAGAACATTTTCCTTAGCAATAATGGAATGGTAGTAAAGCTTGGGGACTTCGGCATAGCAAGAATGTTGAACAAGTAAGCATCTTTTTTTATACAATCTGTTTCCTGTACCTAATGCCAGCCCTGAAAAATATCACTGTTTCTAAAGATCTGGTGCAGATTGAAAATGTGTTGTGTCTAATAAAGTCCAGGAAACTAAGGGTCTGATACTGCCCTGTTGAAATCAATGAGAATTTTTGCTATAGACTTCAATGGGCGCAGTAAAAGGCCCCAAGACTGCACAGAATGTATCCAGAATGATACATATTTTATTTTCTTTAAGAGGTATTTATAAGAATAGTATATGGACTGTTTGGCAGAAGGATGGTCCAGCGGCTAAGGCACTAGTTTACAACACAGGAGATCTGAGTTTAAGTCACTGTTCCGCTGCAGACTTCCTTTGTGATTGTGGGCAAATTGCTTAGCATCTCTCTGTCTCTGTCCCCCATCTGTAAAATGGGGATAATAGCACTTCCCTACCTCACAGAGGTGTTGTAAGGATAACTACATTAAAGATTGTGAGGTGCTGAGATTACTACAGTAATGGGAACCACATAAATACTTATAATAGATGGCAGGTGAACTCCATGCTTCATATCAGTACAGACTTTTTCTATAATATTTTAATATTCTTCATGGAATAGAAACATTACAAGAAAAAAATTTACTAGTTCCATAACACCATTCATCAAACAAGTTTACTATACAAACATGAATGACTTAAGCATCACAACTCCCGGATGCTCAGCAGCATTTTCATCTCCATTTTACAAATGGGGAATCAGAGCTGCAGAGGAGCTAGGGCTAAACTTTCAGTGGGAGTTGTGGGTGCTCAGCACTTCTGAAAATGAGGCTGTCACTGTCTCTGGTTTGGCACCCAAAAATGAAGGCACCCCAAAATTATTGTCCACTCTTGAAAATTTAGATGTGCGGTGATTTGGCCAAGGTTACACAGCAAGTCAGTGTACAAAGCAGAAAATAGGATGTGCAAACCCTGGGACAGCACTCCCTCCTTTCAGTCCTGGGTTGGGTGGGATACTCACTTCTAGAACAACATTGTGTTGTGGTTTAATGGATATGTTGGAAAACCACCTGGTGCATCATAAAATCTTGCTGCACAGTTGAATGCTTTTAAAATACTGTATTAGTCATAACTGAAACTACGATTTTTTCATGGAAGACATGGGAGCCACAGAATCCGTGACTTCCAAAGACCTCTGTGACTTCAGCCCCGGCAGCTGGGAGCTGCAGAGTCCCACAATCTCCCAGAGCGGCAGGGAGCTGTGAGGTATGGGCAGTGGGCCCCCAAGCTCCAACCTGCCATGGGCAGTGGAGGTGCTCTGCAACTCCCGGCCACCTGCGGTGGGGCAGAGGGACCCTGGAGCTCTGAGTCCCCACAGATGGTGAAGGCCCCAGAGCTCCCAGCCACCCCACTGCTGCCCAGCCACTTCCCATTTTATCCTGGATATTTTTAGTCAAAGTCAGAGACAGGTCATGGGCTTCTGTGGATTTTTCTTTATTGCCTGTGACCTGTCCGTAACTTTTACTAAAAATATTCATGACAAAAACTTAGCCTTAGTGATAACCATTGCTCCAGGATTGGTGGTTGCAACACTATTATGGAGTAAAGAGAGAGAGAATTCCTGAGCTTTATATTGGAACACAGGCATTCTCCACTATAGAATTACACAACCATTTTAACAGAGAGCTGGAGAGTGTTTTACTCTTGTCCCTGCAGTGTCTAAATTAATGTACTAAACTGGCATTCATGTACTTTTGAGCAGAAATTATAGTCTTTATGTGCTCATTTCCTGGTTACATACAAGCCCTTTCCCCCACTTTTAGAATAAACTCTTTATCACTTACGTTTCTTTTGTTTTCTGTCTTTCATTAGTACTATGGAGCTTGCTCGTACTTGTGTAGGGACACCCTACTATCTATCACCGGAGATCTGTGAGAATCGACCATATAACAATAAAACGTATGCATCTAAATATATATTTGCTTGGATGCTTTCTTCAGCCATATGATAAAACATGCATGCTTGAAAACAGGAAATTATTTGCTTTGATAACCTCATGACTTAACACTACAACTGCATTTTTATTTTCATAAATATGTTTGCAACTACTTATATTTTAATCTTCTTTGTAATTTGTAATACTGTCGGATTGAAAAGAAATTTTTTCTTTTGTGATTTTATCCTGTGTGTCTAATGTGCAGTAGCTGACATAGACGTGGCTCTTTTTAGTTCTGAGTTTTCAAAATGTTGGTTGATTGTAAAAATATTCTTCAAAGAATGGTGCTAGATTGACAGTTCTGGACAGTGAGAGCTCCTGTTTTCAGTAACCCTCATAGAGTTCCCTGCAGAGGAGACAGATATGCCTGAGACTTGTAGAGACTCAATGAGAGCTACCAAAACATTAGGTGCTGAGGGCTGAAGAGTTGTGGGGGGCTATGTACCCCTATTCTGTGTGGGAAGCTTGACTTCAGACCAGAAGAGCCTTGATTCCAGACAGATACCTCCATTTCAAAGCTCTCAGGGGGCTCCTCAGACTGCTCATCTCCCTTGCAGTCCCCGTGGCTGTCAATCAGACAGAGGTAGCCTACCCCTTCCCTGTGCAGGAACATTCTTGCTTGTGATATCACACCCTGGTGACAGGGCTGCCATCTATGACAATAAGAGGGGAAAGTCTAAAGTATTCAGTTACTAGAATGATGGATGTGATATAGAAAAATATATAGAGTAAAGGGCTCCACCTCTGGGAATAGAGCTGGGTGGCCACAGATCAGCTCTGCAACCGGCTCTGTGTGGATCTCCATTCCCAGGTTCACCTAGCTCTCCGTGGATTTTAAACCTGACCAGTTCATTCAGCTCAGTCTGTATTCAGTGACTGGATCTGTACTACAGCTACAAGAACCACTAAAAATGAAAAGGCAGTTGTTTATACTGTCAAGCAGGCAAACATGATAGGCAAAAAGAACCACTGCAGTGAAAGCTGAACATATTTATTGAATTTCCAAAGCAATATTCTTCAAAAACTATTTTACACCACTACAAGTGCAAACTGTTGACACCAGCCCATCAGTTCTTCTCTTGGTCAGGACACTTAAAGGTAATAAAGTATTACTACGATTGTAATTGCTATTTATGCTGCACCATCATTGTGCACGGTATATAAATAAAATTTAAAAAACAAAAAAGGGCACCTCATTATGTACTTCAGAAACCAAAAAAATTAATTGCAGGCTACTTTTGGCAGAAATCTCTCTACAAATTACATGAATATTAACTTTTATAGTATCTCTCTTCAGCCAGTTCATAGAATATCTGGGTTGGAAGGGACCTCGGGAGATCATCTAGTCCAGCCCCCTGCTCAAAGCAGGACCAATCCCCCATTAAATCATCTAACAGATTTTTGCCCCATATCCCTAAATCGCCCCCCTCAAGGATTGAACTCACAACTCTGGGTTTAGCAGGACAATGCTCAAACCACTGGTATCTTCAAGTAGTTTGAATGCTGAGGTGAAGGGATTGTACTGTGCTTATGAAAATGTTAGATGCATTCTCCTGATATTTGAATGGCTTTCATCCACAGAGATATTTGGTCTCTTGGCTGTGTCCTCTATGAACTGTGCACTTTAAAGCATCCAGTAAGTATATTCACAATCTGACTAATATAGTATTTCAAAAAAAGATTGAACAGGACAGAAAATTTTTGCAATGAGAATATTTCAAAGGCAGCTGTTGGAAGGAAACATTTGCAATTTAATGGAGTTTGTATTAGAATGTGCTCCTCAGTGCTTTCACTTTAATTTCTCACATGAAGTCTGTTTTGAGCATATTGAAACAAAGTGAAGTGTACACACAGCAGACAGAGACACACACTGTATTTTTCCACATAGCACTGCTGTTTTTATTTTAAGTGTGTTTACCGCCAACACACTTAGGGCAGATACACTTCTGAATCATTACTTTTTAGGTGAGAGGTGTCCTGGAGCTGGGAATTGGGAGGTGAAAGCTTCAGAAAATCCAGTGTGGACCAGTGACAAAGCCTTTGCCTTTAGGAAGGCATTGGCATCTCAGCTAATTAGAATTAAATGGCAAAGTGGGAGACAGTGGAAGAAGCCATTTTGTGCCTTTTATCCTAGCGGATCCCAAGGCATTTTACTAATTTTTATGTATAAGAATCAACTACTATTAAAATGTATCTGCCTTTGGAATGGAACACGGCTACTGTTTAACAGTGCACAGTGAAACTGTGTAAGTGACAGGAAATGGAAGAATATCTTGTCCAAATAAAACTATGATGGGACTTTACATATGAAGATATACTGAAGAAAGAACTAAAGTCAAACTTAAGTGCTTAAATATGGGTTTAGGTGCCTAATGTTAGACACCCAAGTTTGAAAATATTGATCTAATTTATTACAGATTTTGAAATCCAAATTCATGTAGAGTCCGTGGAAACATTTTCCAAAAACTTTGATTTGATATGGAGGCATTTTAATGCCAGAAGAAATGAGACACAATGTATTGCAGCAAGGAGCATTCCTTTGATTGGTGCTCTGCCTATAAATGAAGATGTCACATAGAGCAGTATTGATGGAGGGGGCAGAAAGGCTAGCATGGGAGTGGTACTGAGAAAAGTGCCAGGTACCCTCCCTCCTTGCTGCTGTGATCTTGTGTAGTGATTTTAAATGGCAGTGTGCAGTCATTACCTCCCGTATCAAGTGGCAGTAATTATTATTGATTGATCTGTTTTATTGTTCAGTTTGAAGGCACCAGTTTACCCCAGCTGGTGCTGAAGATCTGCAGAGGACATTTTATCCCAGTGTCTCCAAAGTATTCCTATGACCTGAGGATTTTAATTTCCCAGCTGTTTAAAATATCTCCAAGAGATCGACCATCTATCAATTCCATATTAAAGAAGCCCTTCTTGGAGAAGCGCATCACCAACTACTTGCCCCCTGATGTGAGTTTCTTGTGCTGCTGTCTGCACTTGGACATATTCTTATTCTTTTTTTTATTAGTCTACAAGTTTGGTTGATAAAGTTAATAGTATTGATGTAATATACTTAGACTTCTGCAAGGCATTTGACTTGTTACTGCCTGACATCTTGATTAAAAAACTACACATTAAATGGATTAAAAGCTAGCTCACTGATAGGTTTCACAATGTAATTGTAAATGGGGAATCATCAACAAATGGGTCTTCCTTGTGGGGTGAGTCCCAGGGATTGGTTCTTGGGCCTATGCTATTAAACATTTTTATTAATGACTTGGAAGAAAACACAAAATTGTCACTGATAAAGTTTGCAGAAGACACAAAAATTGGGGTGGTGGTAAAAAAGGCAGAGGACAGAACACTGATGAAGAACAATCTAGATAGTTGGTAAGCAGGACACAAACACGCAGTATGCATTTTAATATCGTTAAATGTAAACGTATACATCTAGGAACAAAGAAGTAGCTTGTACTTACACCATGGGAAACTCTGTTATGGGAAATAATGACCTTGAAAAAGATTTGGGGATTGTGGTGGATAATCAACTGAATACTGAGCTCCCGGTGCAATGCTGTGGCCAAAAGGACTACAGCAACCATTGGATGTATAAACAGGGGAATCTTGAATAGAAGTAGAGAGGTTATTTTACTTCTGTGTTTGGCACTGTGCAGTCTCTAATGGAATACTGTGTCCAGTTCTGGTGCCCACAGTTCAAGAAGGATGTTGATAAATTGGAGAAGGTTCAGAGAAGAGCCGTGAGAATGGTCAAAGGACCAGAAAACCTGCCTGATAGTGATACAGCTGCATGAGTCTGTCTATTTTGCTTAACAAAGAGAAGGTCAAGAGGTGATTTGGTTATAGTCTATAAGTACCTACATGAGACACAAATATTTAATAATGGGTTCTTCAATCTAGCAGAGAAAGGTATAGTGCAATTCAGTGGCTGGACGTTGAAGCAAGACAAATTCTGAGGAGAAATAAGATGTAAATTTGTTAACATCTGAGTAATTAACCTTTGGAACAACTTATACAAGGTCATGGTGGATTCTCCATCTCTGACAATTTTTAAATTGACTGGTTGTTCTTCTAAAAGATATGCTCTAGCACAGGAGTTCTCAACCCTTTTCTTTGAGGCCTCACCAACATGCTATAAAAACTCCACAGCCCATCTGTGCCACAACAACTGGTTTTCTGCATGTAAAAGCCAGGACTGGCATTAGGGGATAGCAAGCCGGGCAGCTGCCTGGGGCCCCAAGCCACAAGAGCCCCCTGCAAAGCTATGTTGCTCAGGCTTCAGCTTCAACTCCAGGTGTCGTGGCTCAGAGCCCCAAGCTTCAGCCTCATGTGGTCGGGCTTGGCTTTCTGCCCTGAGCCCCAGTGAGTCTAAAGCTGGCCTTGCTTAGCGGCCCGCCTGAAGCCTGCTCGCAGCCCCCCAGGGGCCCCGGATCCCTGCTTGAGAACCACTGCTCCAGGAATTATTTTGAGGAAGTTCTATGACCTATGTTATACAGAAGATCAGACTAGATAATCACAAATGGTACCTTCTGGCCTTGAAATCTATGAATCTATTAAGCAAGATCCAGCACTGACAGTTGTAACAGGTACTTTTTGCTTATAGGTAATACAGGAAGAATTCAGCCACACTGTTATACATAAAAAAAGACCATCAGCACAGCCTGTAGCCAAGTTGGTGCAGGGTAAGTCTTGTTTTGTTACAGAATAATAATAAAACGCATGCATTATTATTAATTCATGTTGGTTCTAAACTAATCTTAGTACTATCCAGAAGTGAAGATGAGTGATAATTACTGGATGAACCTGTCTTTTTCAGCAGTTTTTAATGTCACTTGCACATCAAGGGTTTGGTTTAGCATTGCTAATGTAGGGGTTGAGAACTTCACCAGCAGGAGCACTCCACTCTGGAGGGAGGGCAAGCATTGTTTACTCCGCTGCCCTATGCAGGTATTCCACCAGCCAAAGGCAACTTCCATTGAAATCCAGGTCACCATAGAAGCTCAGCTGGTGGAAGTACTGAACCAGTGGTTTAAAATAACTTTTGTGGTTAAACTTAATATAATTTACAAAACTGAGGGACTGCTATCACTTGCAGCTACCTATAGTTCAGCGCCATTGTTGGAACAAGTGTCCTTGCTTGGCCTGACAAGGACCCCAGTCCTATCCTGCAAAATACATGCTGTTGCAATGCTGCACTTTTCTTGGGCACAGATCACTATCTGTGTTATGTTACACAGTGATTTTATCATGCGAACAAATGCCCTTTAAGGAGCAGTCCTTGCTCACCACCCACAAGAAAGTCAACAATAATAATTATTTAAAAAACAAACATACCTTTGGACTATTAAGTGCACATGCCTAAGCTAACTGTAATTGTTGCTGTAATCCTTGTTCTCCCTCAACTCATCCATTGCATCTATTGTTAAATTTTAAGCTTATCTGGGCAGGATAATTGTGTTGCTATGTACTGTGCAAAGCACTGAGCACACTTTTGTGTGTTGTAAAAATAAATAATAATCTCATTTGTACTTGTGGCACAAATACAATTTAAATCAGAGCTGAAAGTCATAGACATCTCAATAGTAACATGACAGGTACATTGTATTATTTTGTCAGCTGACAGTGTTTTGCAAAATAACATAATAAATAAGACCAAAATGTGAAAGAAGACAACGTTGGATTTGTAATTGACACCCACTGGTAAGTCAGGTATACGTACCTGATCTGTGTTCTACAGTATGGAAGAACAGAAGTAAAAACAAATTTGCAGACACAGATATGGTTTATTTTTTTTTTATTTGTTTAACTTCTAGGAATTGTGGGTAACATTTTCAAATGTTCCAGAGTGACTTAGGAGCCAAGTCCCATGTTCCAATGCGACTTAGGCTCTGAGGATCATACGTATCATTGACTTTCAGTTAGATTGATGCTTCTTGGTGCCTAAGTTATTTTTGAAAAAAGGGACTTAACTCCTAAGTCACAGAAGCACTTTTAAAAATTGTATCCATAAGCATGGGTCCTAGCTGCAAGGAATACCCCAGTCATGATACTCTTTGCATTTGACAGTACGTACTCAGGTGAAACTTGGGACTATACTAATAGTCTGCTCCCTTCTCACAAGGGCACCTTCTCTCTTCATTAGTGTTGAGGTCTGTCAGGATTGCCTCCCCACTCTGAACTCTAGGGTACAGATGTGGGGACCCGCATGAAAAAAGAAGTAACCCCCCCAAGCTTATTTTACCAGCCTGAGTTAAAATGTTTTTCCCCAGAACACAACTTCTTCTGTGTCTGGAACTAACTGCTGCCACCCCCAAACTCAATTTAGGGTAGTTTGGGATCCTTCCTTCCCTTTCCACTAACCCCCCAAACTTCTTCCTTCCCTGGGAAGCTTGAGAGAAAAAAAACAAACCTCGCCTGCTCCTGCGAGACATGCCCGATCCAAAACCAGGATCTTACACAATGGAAAACAAGCAGTCAGAGTCTTAAAAGAAAGATTTTAATAAAAGAAAAGAAGAAAGGAATAAATCTCTTATAACCATCAATAGAACAGCATCCACCATAATCAACAAAAGGATTCAGAAACCAAACCTCTCCCCCGAGGCAACTTTCTCCAGCTGTTGATATCTCTGCTGAATCTTACAATATCAAGAAGAACCCAGCCAACACTCACCACTGAGAACCTCCAAATGATAAAAAGAAGGTAAACTTACTGACTACAGTACTTGATAGAATCTATAGTTACAGTGAAAGACATAGCTGTGTTCATCCCATAGCCAAGGTGAACAGAGAGAGAGCCAGAGAGAAACTGAAACTTAAAATCCTTTGTCTCCTGAGGAATTTCTCATTGGTCAGTTGTCCACCTCTCAGGTTACCTTTACCTTAACCCCTTACAGGTAAACACTAATTCTAGGATACTTCACACTTATGACAAGGTCTTTGCAATGGCACTGACTGTGAGACTCAAATTGGAGTGGCTTACACTCCTCCTCATTTACCAGGGGCATGGATAAATTGAATTCCTCATTTTGCAGCTCTTTTTTCTTACAGTTCTGAAGAACTATGGTGAAGTGTTGTCTGATGGTTAGAGGACATGACTTTGGGCCAGATTTACAAAGGTATTTTGAGGCCTACAGATGCAGCTAGGGACCTAGTGGGATTTACAGAAATGCCTAAGCAGGTTAGGGGGCTAACTGCATTGAAATCAGACCCTGGACCTCAAAACTACTATGTTCTATTCTTGAGACTAGCAATGAATCCCTGTGTAACCTTGAACAAATCTTAATTAATGCTTTTGAAAAGCTTTGAATTCTTTGGATGTAAGGTATAAGATGAGGTGTATAGTATTATTACTGTTATTAAAATGGAATATAAAAGCCTTGTCTACACTACAAAGTTTTTTCAACAAAAATGTCAACTCTCAAAAATCGGCATAATAGAAATTGTCTGTTATGTTCACATTCGCTCCCTCTGTCGGCAAAGTGAGTCCACAGTTGGGACACTATCAATGACAGTGTGAGCAATGCACTGTGGCTACCTATCCCACAGTCCAGCTCCACACCTGTTGCTAGGTGGTGTTGTGGGAAGGTGGAGTGGATCGTGGCGCATCTTGGGACCTGGCTCAATGTCCCGTGATACATTGCTTTCTGTCCCAGCATTCCATGGGTTTCTGGCTTTCTTTCATGGCATTTTTTAACTGCCCTTCTTTGCTGTGAACCCCAGCATGTTTGAGATGGGATGGATCCTTCACTGCTTTTCTATGCTCTAACTCTCATTAAGACATCATGGATGGCAGTGCATTTAATCGCAAAGTTCCTAACTGAAGAGGACTCCCAGTTGCCTGACATGCTGTGTGATATGGATAGGAGCAACTTTAGATTGCTTTTGGCATTCACAGAACAGCTGTAGAGGGTGGCCTGTCACTTTTGGTCTCGGGAAACAAGCATTAAATGGTGAGATCGTATCGTCATGCAGGTGTGGGATGAGGAGCACTGGCTACAGGACTTTCGGATGCAGAAAGCCACCTTCCTGGAACTGTGTGTGAAGCTTGCCCCAGCACTGCGGCACAAGGACACCAGAATAAGAGGTGCCCTATCAGTAGCAATTGCTGTGTGGAAGTTGGCAACTCCAGACTGCTATCGTCCGTTGCAAATCAATTTGGAGTCAGGAAGTCGACTGTTGGGGCTGCGTTAATGCAAGTGTGTAGGGCAATTAATCACATCCTGCTACGAAGGACTGTGACTCTGGGAAATGTTCATGAAATAGTGGATGGCTTTGCAGAAATGGGTTTCCCCTAACTGTGGAGGGGTGATAAATGGCACACATTCCAATTTTGGCACCCAGACCACCTTGTGATGGAGTAAATCAATAGGAAGGGGTACTTCTCCATCATGTTGCAGGTGCTTGTAGGTCAACATGTGTGTTTCACTAACATCAACGCAGGGTGGTCTGTGAAGGTGCATAACACATGCACCTTCAGGAACACCAGCCCGCACAGAAAGCTACAAGTGAGGACTTTCTTTCCAACCCAGAAGATTACAGTGGGGGATGATGAAATGCCCATAGTGATCCTGGGAAACCTGGTGTACCTCTTACAGCCGTAGCTCATGAAACCTTACAAGGGAAACCTGGACACCAGTAAGGAGTGGTTCAACAACAGGCTGAGTAGGTGCTGGATGACTGAGGAATGTGCCTTTGGCAGACTAAAGGCTTGTAGGCAATGCCTTTATGGCAGGTCAGACCTTAATGAGGATAATATCTCCATGGTCATAGCCACAAGCTGTGTGTTGCATAATGTCTGAAGCTACGGTTGAAAGGTTTGCTCAGGGGTGGAATGTTGAGACAGATTGCTTGTCTCCTGGTTTTGATCAGCCAGATACCAGGACTATCAGAGGAGCCCAGAGGGGGGCAATTCAAATCAAGGAGGCTTTGTGGCAACACTTTGAAGATGAGAACAAGTAACATATATCTCTGTGATTGGTGCTGCAATGTTACATTACATGTAGTTTTACTTGGAAGTAATGGTGACATTTGGGGCCTTACATTCCAGGAGGCAAATGATTAAACTGCCTGTGTATGTATTAGTAGTGCCTACTATCTCAATCTGTAGAAAACAAATAAAGATGAGTTAACATTCAAAAACTTTGCTTTTTTTTTCACAAGAAACAACACACACACACAAAGATGCTTGGTGGGAAAGAAGGTACCAGGGAAGGGCAGACTTTCAGAGCTGTGTAGGTCCAACTATCATTTTGAAAGTTGTCTGTGGGGGTGGAGTGAAGGGGAAACTGAGAAGTCCCAGAAAGCGGAAAGCAGATACCTCACTGAGGGTAAGCAGGGAAATGAGGGTATATCTGCTTAATGCTTGTGGCTTCCACCCAGGTCCCTATGCTGCTTGCCTGTGTGCCACTTTGGTCCTTGCATGAGTGATTGCTGAATGGCATGGAAAAATTTCCTACAATGGGGGAAGGAACAAAGCAGCTTTACCAAGGAACCTAAGGCAGAGGATTACCAAGTATCTCCAGGAAACTTTCCTGAAGATCTTTCTGGAGGATTCCTGTGAGATCTTGGCATGGATCAACACCTTGTTCTGCCATATCGATTAGCTACACAGGGAAATGTACAGCTCACAGACACCCAGCCATCCTTGTACATTTCTAAACCCTGAACCCAATTCTGAACTACACAAACCACAGCCACTTACCAGACGTCTCCTCTCCTGCTTGTTGCTCACTGGAGAGCAACTGCTGAGACTGGCTAGACACCTCTAGAGTGGTGAACAGTTCCTGGCTGCCTCCCCACCAGGCGACCCTGCTGGGAGCACCGCATCATCGTCTAACTCCACTTCTTCATCAATGACTTCATCCTCTGGGTTAGGTCCTCTGTCCATCACCTCCAGGCCCACTGAAGTAACCACAGGCTCTTGGCGATGGAGGTTGGGTCACCACTGAGGATAGTGTTCAGCTCCTTATAGAACCAGCAGGTCTTAGGTGCAGCACTGGAGCAACGGTTTGCCTCCTTGCCTTATGGTATGCCTGCCTCAGCTCCTTTATCTTCGCTCTGTGCTGCAGTGTGTCCCTATCATAGCCCTTTTCACACAAGCCTTGAGCAATCTGCCCATAGGTATCTCAATTCCTATAGCTGAAGCGCAGCTGCGACTGCACAGCCTCCTCTCCCCATATACTGAGCAGATCATAGAATCATAGGACTGGAAGGGACCTCGAGAGATCATCTAGTCTAGTCCCCTGCACTCATGACAGGACTAAGTATAAGATCCAGCAGCTCCAAAGTGATCCATTCAGGGGAGTATTTGCTGCGATAACCTGCCATGGTCATCTGAGAAGATGCGATGAGACCGCTCCATGCTGAGCAAACAGGAAATGAAATTTCAAAAATTCCTGGGGCTTCTAAGGGAGAGGGGTGGATGGTTGTTTATTTCGCTGCAGGGCAGTGGAGTTTAAATTGCATTATGGGACACCTCCTGGAGGCCAAATAAAGCGTTAAAATTAAGCGGGCTGTCTACACTGGTACTTTGTCGACAAAAATTGTGAGCAAAAAGTCTTATGTCCTTCATCGGGGTGGTTTTATTTTGTCGCCAAAACAGGGCATTTTTGCTGCCAAAAGTTGCATCACAGTGTACACATTCACTGTTTTGTCGACCAAAGTTGGCTTTTATTGACAAAACTTTGTACTGTAGACAAGGCCAAAGGGATATGTATTAGACAGTTCATTCTGTATTAGACATATGCACTTTATTACAGTTTATAATTATTATGTAATAAGAACAATAGGAATAATTACCATTACAATTATATTTTTTCATTGTTAAATAAGTTCCTAAACTTCAAAAAGTGAGAGTTCAGGACCATTGTCCTCCAAGATCCAGAATGGTGGCATCTGTCAAGAAACAGGAATTATTACATAGTAATGAATGGAAACCTCCTTCAAGAGTCCAGCAGCCTATTGCCCAGGTACTGTGCCTACAAGACTTACAGAGCTTTACTCCTTTCTGAAATGTAGTCAGGTTGAAATGGAAGGAATCTACTTTTTAAAACACTATTTTGGATTATTGGCAGGAGTGCATTTCAAAGTATTTGGCAATGGAGACAATCAAACCGAGTCTTTTCCCATTTGAAGGCTATAAGGCTTAATTCTGCTCTCAGTTATACTCGTGTAAATACAGAGCAAATCAATGGATATAGTGAAGTTGCTCCAGGTTTGCACTGGCATAACTGAGAGCAGAATTTGGAGCACAATGTTTTTCTTTTTTAGGCAAAGTTACAATACAATTAGGGCCCTACCAAATTCACAGTAATGAAAAATGCATCATGGACCCTGAAATCTGGTGTCCCACCATGTAATCTGGTCTTTTGTGTGCTTTTACCCTATACTATACAGATTTCATGGGGGAGAGCAGTGTTTCTCAAACTGGGGGTTCTGACCCAAAAGGGAGTTGCAGGGGGAGCTGCGGTATGCCCACCCTTACTTTTGACATCCTTCAGAGCTGGGGGATTGGGGGGCTGGCTGCTGACTGATGGACCAGCTCTGCAGGCAGCAGTGCAGAAGTAAGGATGGCAATAGCATACCATGCCACCCTTACTTCTGCGCAGCTGCTGGCTGTGGATCTGCCTTCAGAGCTGGGCTCCCAGCCAGCAACTGCTGCTCTTCAGCTGCCCAGCTCTGAAGGCAGCGCTGCTGCCAGCAGCAGTGCAGAAGTAAGAGTAGCATTACCACAGGGACCCCCGCTCCAATAACCTTTGCGATCCTTCCACAACTCCTTTTTGGGTCAGGACCCCTACAATTACAACACTGTGAAATTTCAAATTTAAATACCTGAAATAATGAAATTTACGATTTTTTAAATCCTATGACCGTGAAATTGGTAGGGTCCTAAATATAATGTTAACATATTATGTAACTATATGATACATTATGTTACTTATTCAGGATCAGGTTAATATTCAGACAACCTGACTACATATTCTGCCTTGCCAATTGAGGGGAACCCTCCTCTTCTGAGTATGCTAGAAAAGAGACTAGTTTCTAAGTACAGTACCTATTTTTTTTTCTGGCACTTCTCTTGTGTATGTACTTGTGTTTTTCCGCTACAGGACAATCCAAATTTTACTATTCCACCGTTCCATAAAAAGAGAGAGGAGGAGTCACATTTTTCCAATAAAGTTCAATACAAAGTCTAACTGCTAATAATAAAAAAGAAAATAATTTGTTCTGTTTAAAATGTAGCTCCTTTACCAGAGCATTAAGTAAGCCTGTCAAGGGATCTCTAGGACGCTGGTGTTTTGTCATGACATTAATCTTTTTAATAATTTCTTCCCAGAACTGTCTTAATTCCTGGACAAAAGCACTACATGTGCAAATATGTAGCCAAAATATGATGGCTCTAAACTGGAGTCACATGCCATTTATACAATATTTTATTTTTTAAAGGTCTGTGAGCTATACATATTGAAGATGTATATCCCCTTTTCTCAATTTCTTTGTCCAAATCCCTCTCCCATCTTTTCATCTGGATTGTTTTCTTAGAAACATATTTTTCTGTCAGCATTGTATATATCTTAGAAATTAACCTTTTTGTTCCACCTTGGTCTTGGGTAACTCCTGAAATGAAGTTAAAGGTGTAGATAGAGCTGTCTCATATCCAAATTTCACAATAAAATGTGTCGTAATAAGCCACCCCTGGAATTCCTTCAGGGCTTCAGAGCAATTTGAATAAGATTTATTACAGTGGCTCTAATGTATCTAGTTTACAGGCACAAAGAACTGTTGGCTGACTCACAATGAGGAGAGCCTCTGAATGAGGAGAGTTGAAGTAATGGGTAGACAGGAAAGGATTCCAGTAAGAAAAATGTGCCTCTGGAAGCCAGGAAGCCTGTGGATGAGGTGTGAAATAGATATGGGGAAGTTGTCCTGGGTATAATGTAGACAGCTAGTATTATCACCTAACTGAGAACGGGGAGTGGGAATGGAACTTGCCTTAAAAATGTGACTAGGGCAGAGGATAAAAACTAGCATCCAGCTTATTGCGTCTTGAGTTAAGAATGATCATTCATTACATTTGAAATTTTATCTTGCTATATGTATTTTCAGCATTGGCGCTCCAGATTTAAGATGGCAGAAAGGTCAGAAGCTGGCAGAGTACGTGGACATTATGGTCATTACTATGATAAACTTGACAACTTGCAGAAGAGACTTTATGTACAAGATGACCTTTCTCACATCAACCAAAGAGTTGAGGAATATTATAAACAGAAAGGACAAGTTGCACCACCCCCAGATGAGTGGTAATCTTTTCCTTCAATTTAATTACTGAAGAATCACCAATATTTTGACTCCTCAATCTTTTTGATCATGTAGCAATGTTGAGCTGTAGAAGCAGACTCATTCATTCCGTGTGATTCCTTTCCTGCTCAGGTTTTGATGTGGTTCTTGTATTACATATTATTCAACAAGAAACAATGAAATGCCCATTTCTATCTACCAAATTCAACCTAGAGATTCACTTCTCAATGTATTTTCATGATGTTTGAAACTGTTCATTGTAGAAACTTGTCCTAGATCTCCATGCAGCTCCCAGTCCAAATATTATGGGAGAAATAAAACTACCCTTATCTGGACATGTGCATTTTAAGAGCCAAAGGCCGTTCTTCCTCTCTCTCCCGCCACCTGTATCTCAAATGCCCAGAAGGCTCTAAACACAGCAGGACCAATACAGTTCTCTAGCATGGAGACTGGAGTTAGGATAGGTCACCAAGAGATTTCTTCCTGCAGAGCTTATACTATAGCTTCTGTAGAAACGTTCCTTTCTCCTGCAAGTTTATAAACTTCACAGTCTTCCTCATTCAGGTTCCACAGAGAGAAACGTTGTCCTATTTCTGAGGCTGCCTGTCCATTAGTCACAAATGGATGGGTTCAAGAAGTATTGCATAAGGTAGACGAGGTTAAGGATTCAGGGATGCCAGATTTAAATACTGACTTGTCTGGGAAGCTTCAGTTAAGGTAGGCTGGGTCATAAGGTTTTGGTCAATGAAAGCAAGGTTGGGGATATCTCAGTTAAGGATGACTGAATTTAGGATACCTGGCATAAGAATGGCTAAATTCAGGATGTTAAGGACAAACTAAGTTGAGTTTGGTTCTTTGAATGACATCAGCATTCAGAAGGTATGATGCCAAATAACTGAGGACCAAGGAACTTACAAGTGACTGCTGATTATTTTGCAACAACAACAACAAAAGAAGAAATTCTATGAAAAACCGCTGCTAATACAAAGTGAGGGTGTTACAAGCACACAGAAGTCAGAAAATGCAACATTTAGGATTGAACATACAATTTTAATTCTTGGTTCTTGCATGAATGCATTACAAAACAGTATTGTTTTAAATAACATATTCAGATAATATTTCTCAAACTTCAGAAGACTGGTATAATTGATGGAGTGGAGAGGGCAAGGGACAGACATCAAGTTAATATATGGTTACTCCATTATTATTTTTTCATTGGTGCACTCTTTACACACTTAGCACAGTATAGCTAGAATTCAGGAAGTAACTTCTGGTAAACAAATAAATTTCTGGGTGTGTATATATAGGGAGCTTTCATGTTAGTATAATTTGCTGAAAGTTGTAAACAAAAATACCATAGTTGAATGTCATTGTGTTCTGTCAGGCCTGCAGAGTATCTTCAAAGACGGCTCGAAGCCCAGCAGTACAAGATGAAAGTGGAAAAGCAGTTGGTAAGTTAAATCTGAATTATAGAATACTGTCACTAAATTGGAAATGAGTGAAAGCCCAGAAAATGAACCTGTGTCTTCCTTACAGCAAAATATAGCACTGACAAATAAGGAACTCTGCTATAACGTTTGAATTGATTTACTCTGCAATTTTCTTCTCAAGGTTTTACTTTTTATTGTAAGGAAAACCTCCTAATGTGAAATACCATTATAACTATTTCTCCCTGAAATATGTACTGTATCTCGCACTTTTGATTTGAGTGTGTTGTAGGGGACTCAGAAGAGAAAATCTCTAAATGGAAATTTCTTTGCTCTGGAAATGTTCTTTTTCATATCAACAGGGACTGCGACCATCCTCTGCTGACCCACATCACATCCAGATCCAGCAGCAGGAAGTGATGGAAGAGCAGTTCAAGGACCATCAGAGGGATCTGGCTAGAAGGAATGAAATAAAAGAAGAGGTAAAAGACATGTTCATCTTAGTTGGCCAGAGCCATTTGATTATACTAATTGGCAATTATACTTTCCATTTGTGAAAAATGATACTCTTTCCTCTGTCCACAAATAGAGTATTAACTAGATTCATATGCAGGTTGCATAGCATTGCCACCCCCTGGTAAGGTCCTGGTACAAGAAGCTGATTTGAGTAGCCATATGAAAGAGAACAGTCCTGATTTTGATCTCACTTCCTTTGAAGTCAGTAGAATTACATGTTTGTAAAAACAGTGTAAGAAGAGAATGAGTCCCCATGTGCACAAACCAAAAGATATATTATTCTCTTAGTTTTTGTTCCCAGTTTCACCCTTCACTACCACATTCAGAGACGCTACTTATGTGATATATTGTTATTCGTGGAGGTTACTTGTATTTTTTTATATAAACTATGCTTGATTTCTGTGATGCTTTTGTATGATTGATAAAACAGTAATAATACTTCTCATATGGATACACACAAATTACATGCTAATGTATTTAGTTTATAATAAACTTATTTGTTAAAACAAATGTAACTGCATTAAAATAATATTAAAGTAGAATCAATGTTACTGTATATAGTTACACAGATAATTTGGACATCCATGTATTATTTTTTCTTAACCAGTGTTGTTTCTAAGGGAAACTGCATGCACAAAAATATTCTAAACTTGGTGCTGTTTAACAGGAATACCTGAAACAATTACAGAAAATTCGGCAACAGTACCACAGTGATGTAAAAGAACTTAGATTCAAAGCAGGAGCATTGCAGGTAATAACTACCCCCTACACAGTTCCAGAAGTGATCATTTAAAGCCAATATCCAATTTATCCAGTAACTGAAACAAGCATTTTGTAAATATATCCTTTAGGAGAATCCACAAATTAAAGACAAAACCTATCTTGTGAAACAAGGGAAAGCTGTGGGCCAGCCCAATCCAAAAGATACTCCTGGAAGAAGAGAAGAACCAGTCCAGGTAGCAACATTGTATACTAGAGTTTGAACACATTACCGCAAGGTAACTAAAGTACAGTCAGTTAATGTGATTGTGCACACTATTCGGCTATTTCTCTGAGAACTTTAAGTAATAGTCAAGGAAATACGGAACACATGAAAAATAACTTAGATCTGATATCACTTTTTACTGCATGTGAGATTTTATGTCCCTATGTTAATTTTATGTCTATCCTGAGAAGTTTCTCTCTTTTAGTCCTAGTTTCTTCAGGTCAATGTTGTTTCTCTGCAACTTTTACCATGATGTACTTTTGCTTTATTTAAAGAAATCTGTTCCTTTTTTCATGCTTTAAAAGTGGTATGTAGTGGAATCCACCCACAGAGGCAGGTCTTCATGGGTGTAGATGGCTCCATACAGTGCTAAGCAGGTTCAGCTTTGCCAAGGAGGAGCAAGACTTGCAGAAGCTGCACAGGAAGTGAGTTAGAGCCAAATTCCATTGGGACTTTTTCACCAGGAAGAGACTTGGGAACAAGCTGGGAGGAGACATTAGGGCCAGAGGATCCCCTGTAGCATAGATCCTCCACTTCTTCCTCACCAGGGGCTGGCAAACCAACTCCAGTTCTCAGGGGCAACTAGCAGCTGAAGAGGGGCTCCATTCTTGCTTTTGCAGACCCCAAAGAGTTCTGCAGCAGCCAGCTAGCCCAGTTACTTGGGCTGGGGAGAGGATTTGATCTGACTGTTTTGGGAGTTTGACTATTTCTTTTTATAGGATGGTTATCAGGGAGTTGCGAAGGGAATTGGTAGAAAATAGACATGCACATTTTGAAATGGGAGGCCGGGGTCCTATGTAATTCTAAGGCATGACTTGGCCCCAGGTAGCTTATTTTGTTATACTAGAGACAACAGAGTATATTGAAACCACTTGCATCTAGGACCTGATTCAGTGCCCATTTAAATCAATGGCACAGTCAGTTTATGGAAAATCAGGATTAAAACAGCACAGAAACCCTTTCTCCTAACATCTAATAGATGGTGTAGTGCATCTGTGAGCTAAGCACCTGCTTGACTTCTGCTGTGTTCATGGGCTTCCTCCATGTATTTGAGAAAGTCGTCTTATGCTTCATGTGTTTTCAAGTCTGAAAATTGTTCGGATATTTTATTAGGGAGATGGTTTGACCCCTTTGGACGTGCTAATTTTCTGTTTATTGGACAGGTAGCTAATACAGAGTTGTATTGTGGCATTGGATGTAGGAAAATAAAGTGGTATAATTAAATAACATTTTAAGTGCCATCATGAGACAGGTTACTATGGAGGGTAATTAGTCTTTCCACAGTTAAGGTTGTAAACAGATTTCCATTCTAAACTTGATTTTTCACTGCCTCTCAAACTAGAACTAGATGAATATGAAATTTCTTATACTGGTTCTGTGTCAGAGCAGGGAATTGGTTTGTTGGTGGTAATCTGACAAAGTATTCTTCAAATACGGGAGTTTGAAAAATCAGAGGTTTGCACTTTTCAAAAAGTTTCCTTTTTTTTTTTTTTTTTTTTTTTTTTTGGCCATGTCAGCTCACATTGGCAGTTATTTGCTGTTCCATTCCAATTAGCAGTGAAGCAATCAGGTGAATATTCATACAGAGCAATTAATATATGTATACCATAAACCATACACTTTATACATAGTCCATACATATTCTAGTTCTGAGGGATGGATGTATAATTGTAGTTTTTGAACTTTATGAGCATTTTGTTTTTTTCTTCAAGAGTATTGAAGAAAACTTGAAACATATCAGACTACAGAACTGGCAAGAGAGAAGAGTCCTGGAAAAGAGACATAAAACAAAGGTAACTGAGATCATTGCCCTCTTTTCTTCTCCTTTATAGCTTTCCTCTGTTTGTTTCAGATGGTTCCACTATGCCATGATAGCTCTAGAAAGCAGGTTGCATACAAGTCAACACCAATGGGAGTGTGGGTGGGGACAGGCGGCCTCCCTTTAAGATGCAATATATGGGCATAGTGCAGTACTTGCTTTCTCTTTGTTTGGTCTCTGCTGCTGCCTGATTTGTTACTTCTGGTTTCACATGGTATCTGCTTGATCTGTCAAGCAGACACCATAACTCTGGTGTTTGTATCTTTTGAGGTTTTACTGTATCTCACTACTGTTGTTTGAATGATAGAAGCAGGTGAAAATGTTAACTGAAAATTTACAAGATGTCAGGAAACTTTTCTACCAATAACATCAATTAGGCATTGGAACAGGGCCATTCCTAACCATTTTGGTGCCTTACACAGCACACCCATGGGGTGTGTGGGGCCCTAGGCCTCCGCTGGGGAGGGCTGCAGGAGCAAGCTTGGGGGAAAGAGGGAAACCCCCGCCCCAGCATGAGTCAGTGGAGCGGAGCAGGTTGGGGCCAGTTTGCTCCACTTCTTGAGTGCAGGGCAGGGCCGACCGCGCACTCATGGGGCGGCGGGAAGTGGAGTGACCTGGCCCCAGCCCACTCCACTCTCCTCCCCTGGCTCCCAGCCTTGGGGGCAAAGGGGAACTGCCCCCCAGCACTCACTGGAGGCACGGCTCAGAGCCAGTGGAGCGGCCTGGGGCCAGGTTGCTCCACTTACTGCTGCCAGTAAGTGCAGGCCTGACCCCTCCTGTGGTCCTCTGGGGAGTGGGGGCGTGGCTGGGACAGAGCAGGGGCTTTGGGGAAGGGGTGAAATGGAGATGGCACTGGGGAAGAGCAGAGTGTGGGCCATGGGGAAGAGGCGGAGCTGGGGCTGGAGCAGCATGCAGCTGCATAGGGCATCAGGAAATTTGGTGCCCCAAATCTCCTGGTGTCCTTACGCAGCTGGGTACTTTGTGTATGGGTAGGGATGGCCGTGCATTGGAATAAGGCTTCTAAGGGAAGTTATTGCAGAACAGGCACTGCAAGTAGTCAAAATTTGGATTGGACAGGATTCTTGAGAACCTACAATAGAGACCAATCCTGTGCATGGCAAAGGGGATTATTTAATAGGCTTTTCTTTAATTCTCTGACATTGCCATCTTGTCTAGTTTTGTCATACAATCATTTGCCATCTTGTCATACAATAATTATCATATAATCTAAAAGGTTGCTATCCCTCTTATGTTTATAGGGACATTGTCAATTTCAGTAAATGTTGTTAAAATAATGTTAAGTACTACTTCTTCCCTGAAACCATCTGCTTATTTTTGTTGCCACATCTTTCAATTTTGAAAACTTTTTTTTTTCCCTTTCCTGTTGCTGTGTGAAAGACCCAAACATGGGAAACTAACCATACTGAAAGTGACTATACAGAAATTGCTGTCAAATAAACAAAGTGAACAAACAGGGAAATGTTTTTTTCTAATCTATTCAGTAGTTATCTTAGTTGTCACTTGTAATAACAACAGATAAACATTTTTCATAGAAAAGTATTTTTTGAGTTTGTAGTGCCCCTTTTTAAGTTGCATAGATTTTAATGAGCTACTTTAATGAAGTATGAACTTTTTTTTTTTTTTTTTAAGGGAGGAGTAAAATTTGAAATTAATTTAGATGCATGTGTTCCTGAGGAAGATATTGTGCAAGAGGAGGTATGTTGTAGCTATGTTAAAAACACATTTGCTTTAATAGTCTAAAGATATGATAGCAGTTCCATCATTTAAGTTGCAACTAGGTTTCATTATATTCCTCCTCCTCCCTTTGTTATACTGAAAACATTCCACTTGATATTGCACATGTACGATCGTCTTCCAGAGGAAGATTTTTGGAAGGGGAAATTTGATAGTGATTGGATAAAGCATTAATCAGAAATACAGCTGTCAAGCGATTCAAAAAATTAATTGCAATGAATCACACGATTAAAAAGATGAATCGCGATGAATCGCACTGTTAAAGAATAGAATACCATTTATTTAAATATTTGTGGATGCTTTCTACATTTTCAAATATATTGATTTCAATTACCACACAATACAAAGTGTACAATGCTCACATTATATTACTTTTATTACAAATATTTGTACAGTATAAAACAAAAGAAATAGTATTGTTCAGTTCACCAAATACAAGTACTGTAGTGCAATCTCTTTATCATGAAAGTTGAATTAACTAATGTAAAATTATGTACAAAAATATAACTGCACTCAAATGCCTGTTCTCACTTTTAGGTGACGTTGTAAATAAGAAACGGGCAACATTTTGTCCCGTAAATGTAAACAAATTTGTTTGTCTTAGTGATTGGCTGAACAAGAAGTAGAACTGAGTGGACTGGAGGTTCTAAAGTTTTACACTGTTTTGCTTTCTGAGTGCAGTTATGTAACAAAAAAACCCTACATTTGTAAGCCGCGCTTTCACAATAAAGATGTTGCACTTCAGTATTTGTATGAGGTGAACTGAAAAATACTATTTTTTGTTGTTTTTTTACAGTGCAAATATTTATAAAATAATATAAAGTGAGCACTGTACACTTTGTATTCTGTGTTGTAATTGAAATCAATATATTTGAAAATATAGAAAGACATTCACAAATATTTAATACATTTCAATTGGTATTCTGTTTTTTAACTGTGCTATTAATCGCTATTCATTTTTTTGAGTTAATCGTGAATTAACTGCGATTAATCTACAACCCTAATCAGAAACAAAAGGATGAAAGCTCAGAGTAATTTTATTTTTGTAAAAGTTTTCTTGGGGAACATCATATCTCAAAAGTGATTTAGTCTGCAAACTCCAAATTTGGCTTACAAATTACTTTATTAAAGTGCCTTTGAGTATTTCTAGAACACGTCAATGGCTGCTTTTGGAGCTACTAGCTACAGTTGTTTTGAGTTGGTGGTTGTTCCGTAGAATTCAAAAGTCCATAACTTTGTAGTGGAGAACTTTGTACTGTATATAACCTCTGTGGTCTCAGTTGTCTGTGAAGCTTATAAATTGCACAGAATCAAAGAGGGTCACTGGGGCCAAGAGCCTCTCTGGTCTTACAGAAAGGCTCTTGGCCCCACTTACAGAGTTATAAACTACACAGAGTCCTAGGTGTCTTTTTGATCCTGGTTATTCTCTCTGAGTTTGCTATATGTTCAAGCTCTGCAGACCAGGGGGTTCCTGCAGAGTTTATAAGCTCAACAGTACCATATTGCTGGTAATACAGTGCAGTGTGCAGAAACTTTCACAGAAATAGGGCTGCAGTCAGAACTTCTGTCTAATATAATTCCTCTGGAGCCTTTAAATTTACTATGTATGTCATAGTTTAGATAGTTCATCTTCACTTACTGGGAATTGAGCTTTTAAGGCAAGACATCCTGTTATTCTCTAATTGTGCCTACCTACTACTTTAAAAAAATTCATTTATAAGCCCACTGAGTTTGCAAAGAAACTGATTTTTATACCCTTTTTTGTGGGATGTTCAGCTGGCTTATAAATAAATATATATGATAATAAGGTCGGTCTTCATTCTTTTATTGAAATAACTTGCTCAAAGAATTTAAAAGTTAAAAGATGGGCCTGAGTCATTGTTGCAGTACTCTTGTGTTATGCCAGCGTAGCTCCATTTAGATTTCAGTGGTCAGGGAATGGGGAATCGCAGTCACCTGATGAGGTTCAACAAAGACAAGTGCTAAGTCCTGCACTTAGGACAGAAGAATCCCATGCATTGCTACAGACTAGGGACCGACTGGCTAAGAGGCAATGCTGCAGAAAAAGACATGGGGATTACAGTGGATGAGAAGCTGGATATGAGTCAACAATGTTACCTTGTTGCCAAGAAGGCTAACGGCATATTGGGCTGCATTAGTAGGAGCATTACCAGCAGATCAAAGGAAGTGATTATTCCCCTCTAGTTGGCACTGGTGAGGCCATAGCTAGAGGATTGCGTCCAATTTTGGGCCCCCCACTACAGAAAGGATGTGGACAAATTGGAGAGGGTCCAGTGTAGGGCAATGAAAATGATTACCGTGTTGGGACACATGACTTATAAGGGGAGGCTGAGGGAACTGGTTTTATTTAGTCTGCAGAATAGAAGAGTGAGGGAGATTTTGATAGCAGCCTTCAACTACCAGAAGGAGGGTTCCAGAGAAGATGGAGATCAGCTGTTCTTATCAGAATAAGGAGCAATGGTCTGAAGTTGCAGTAGGGGAGGTCTAGGTTGGATATTACGAAACACTATTTCACTAGGAGGGTGGTGAAACACTGGAATGGGTTACCCAAGGAGTTGGTGGACTCTCCATCCTTAGAGATTTTTAAGGCCCAGATTGACAAAGCCCAGGCGGGAATGATTTAGTTGGGGTTGGTTCAACTTTGAGCAGGGGGTTGGACTAGATGACGTCCTTAGGTCTCTTCCAACCCTAATCTTCTATGATTCTAAGCAAAAAGCAGGAATAATACAACAGTGAATCAGACACTTTTGGAAGAAATTGCAATGATACTAGAAGATATAGGGAGAGTGATGTGGTTATGTGTTTTAAAAACCCAAACATCTGAAAGTAAAACTCCTTTTCAAAACAACACATTATTTGTTAGGCACCACTCTACCAACTTGTCTTTCTACATGTTTGGAAAGCCTCTGGCAAACCAGTATTTTACAAATAATCGTGTATTCTGAAACTCCTGCTGCATTATCACTTTTCATGTTATGTCACTGTTTCAACCTGCCTGTCCACCTGAAAAAATCAATAAAAATGGGAATTAAGTGACTGCCCAATGTTTGTGTTCTATTTCTTACTAAAAACTATTTTGTTTCAGAAACTAGATAAACTTAATGAGACGTTAACGTTTGAGGATGGTGAGAATCTTAAGGAGAAAGGGATGAAGATCTACGAAGATCACACACATAGAACTTTGGAAGAACTATGCTCTCCGGAAGCAGGTATTACTTAGGGAAGCAAGGACAAGTGCATATATTGACCGTGGAAATTAATTAGTAGTTACACTCACTTAAATTCAGTCAGTGACTACTCCTATCATAGCATCCGATGGATCCTTGTTTACAGGATTTGTTTCCAATATATGTCAGAGTAAGCATTAGAATCACAGTAAAATCTGTTTGAAAGGCGTTTGAAATATTTATTTGTTCTTTTCTTTCCCTTAGAGGCTGGTAATATAGATAATGCCATGGAAATCAGAAAACAATGGCAAGCAGGAGCCCCACAGACTCTCTTGGATTTTCTAGCAGAGGCAGATGTCACATCTGTCTGCCCTACAATGGCTGAAAGTGAACTTGGTATGAGTTTATTGTTTTTTACTGTGTGGACAAAGACCAACTTAATTCAGCCAGACTGGTTATAGACATTTAAACAACAGTGTTTTGATCTGAGAGTTTCAAAACAGAATATTCATGAGATCTGCTGTGCTGTTATTACAGGAGTTTGTCATGGTAACGGAGATTCACATCTATTCAGCCAAAGGATGTAATAATAATAATTTTCCATTTGTTCTAATGCGTGTGTAAAATGGGAATAATGCTATTTTCCACCTTTTGTAAAGTGCTTTTGAGATCTGCTGATGAAAAGCACTATATAAGAGGTTGGTGTTATCGTCAATCATCATGAGTGCTTAACTAGTGCTTTATCATATGAGCTACACTGTGGCTTGCCCTGCATAGGTGTACAGGATGGGAAAAAGAGTAAGAAGCTATCTCCCACCTTGCAAATGTGCGCAAGGGATAACCACAGTCTTGGGCACTGTGTTCCTGGCACACAGGGAGGTCTATCAGCAACAACACCCAAGAGCAGAGTGGGGATGGAGTCGTGGTCCTTCTGTTTCTGCACTGACACACACAAATATGCTGTCACATGGGGGAGTGCCTGTTGCACCTTTCCAAAGGAGGGTGGTGATTGTGGCTCATCTTTTTAGAGGAGGCTGCTCTGACACCAGTTTTCTCTCTTTATCAACTCTGCCATGGGTGCCTGGACTCAGCAAGAACTGTCCCTGGGAAAGACAGGTGGCTCCATGGCCATAGCATTCACAATGACATCCAGAATTGCAAGCACAATTAAAAGCAGGTTTTTAAATAAGTGCAGTTGAGTGCAATTTAATCATACTTAATTGTGAGTGAAAAACTGCACAGCTAATATTTGGCTATTAGGCTGAGGCCCAGCTAAAGCCTGGGAAATATTTCCCTGAGGGACTCTCCATATCAGCACACTGAGGATTTTCCTCCTCCTTTAATATCCAAACTCCACATTGTAAAGAATCAACATTATAGCCACCATTCTTCCAGCAGACTGGAATGTCATGGAACTGCCCTGAGAGATTTGTTAATCCCTAGTTGTCCAGGGACTTGCTATTTACTGTTGTGGGAAAGAATATCTGTACCACGCTTAAACTAAACCTTCGTTCAGTGTATTATGCATGAACTGTAATATTTGTCTAATTTTGACTTAAGCCTGTTTGAGCAGGCCCCTCAGTGTGTACAGGGCCAAACTCCACTATGGCATTCAATAAATAACAGTGAGCTATGTCCTCCCCCCAGAAACCCTCACAAGAGGGCAAAGATAGCAACAGTCTCACTTAGGACTTGCAGACCTTCTGCCTTCTTTCTCCAGCGGCAGGGATTAGTGACAGGGTAGATGGAGCTCAGGGATGTATAAGAGAAGCAGAGCACCATCCTGTAGCTCCTTGTCTATCCCAGTGGAAGCCCAGCACCCACTACACTATGTGCTGGCTTCACTTCCCCTCCACATGCAGGTTTTTTAATGGAGACCCTCCTACGGATTTGTACACATGCCTACAACTGGCATGGAAAGGCTTCCATGAGCCCCAGGGATTGGAACTAAACCAGGTTTGCGCTTCTTCCTTTTACATGGGTTTAGGGACCACACCATCCCTTTTTTGTTTCATTCCACCTTTGATGACATATGTCAGGGACACCTCCTCTGCAGCTTTCTCAGGCTGTAATGGACTATGAGAAAGAGATCAGGAATTAGTCAGTAGAGTTGCACCTGCCTACACAAGGTCTGAATTGTAGAAGGCTCTTCTGCGTTAATGAAAATTATTATTATTTTGCAGAGATACTTTATAGTGAGGACAAAGTGTTTAACCCTATTATTTTTGAGTATTAGAAACAATGGTATTATCTGATCATTAGAAACTTTGGTGGCAAATACTCCAGAAGTAGGTCTTCCTTGCAATGCCGGTCAGATCAAATACTACAGATAAAGCAATCCACCTGGAGAAGGAAAATCCCACTTAAGGAGCCAAAGAAATGAGAAACTGCCCTATAAAAATGAAAATCTTTTAAGTTAGCAAGGGAACATGGCACTAATGCCACGTCACAGTCACGTTTTATCACATGCAGCAGCCTGATGCTCCTCCTGTTTCCTAGCTGACCAGGTGGTTGTCGTGCCTGAAGAAACCCCAGAAAACAGGAAACACTGGAAACAAGAAGCACCTGGGACGCTGTTGAGTCTCTTAGCGAAAGCAGAACTGTCTAGTGACTCCTTTGGCTGGACTGAAGAGGAAGCTGGTAGGATAACTGGTACTGTGAATTACAGGATGAGTCTTCTGAAGAATTTTACTAAATATTTTGATAATGAAAATGGAAATGAGATATCTCAAGAGGTGAAAGAGACATAAGATGTCCAACATCTCCAGAAGGAGTTTTTCTTTGATTACATTGTTCTTATCGTGGTTGGCTGAGGACTTGTGAAACAAAAATCTTTAAATCACTTGGCAAACTAATAAGACTGAAGAGAAGTGTTCAGCAGATGGTTAGTATTTTAGGGATATGGGGATCCAGTTGGTATTAAGACTGCCACTGAATTTTTGCAGCTTACTAACTGCACAAAGACAGCACATTTTTTCTATTCAGCATTATTTTGATATACTTATCAGTTTCACTTTGTCAGGGGATAAGAACTGGACTAGAATGGGAATTCAGCTGCTATTACTTTAAAGAAAGCCATCTTGGACAACGAACATTTTCAAAAACACTTTCCCAAGACAAGGAAATCTTCCATACATTACTAGCTGCATCCTGTTTTTGGATATATCAACATGAACAGCTGTAGATCTTCTCCAAGATATAGCATATGATGGCATAAGCACAATAACTGACTTTACATGATTGAACATAGTACAATTCCACATATAAGACATCTGCATTGAGCCCTAATCTGTTAGGTTGCAGTATACTATTAGGGTGATTTGTTTTTAAAAAGAAAAAACCCCATCACAAAGTTACAGGGCATGTTGCCAAAAAGCACGTGTAAAACAATTTTCATAATGTAATTACTCATCATTTTCAGATGCACTACGGTTTGCATGCTCCAATACAAATTAACTGAACACGGCATTAGATACAAGTTTTCAAAACCAACTCAATTGCATGGGTCAAACACCAGCATGCTAAATGGATTACAGGGAAAATTCTTTCATTTGAAGTTGCACAATCAACACACTCTAGCTAACCAACATACATGCGCTCTCTTAGCATGTCAGGCTATTTTAAAAACTATACTGCCAGTATTACTCTCTCCCCATAAATATACTTTTTTAAGAAATCTGAACCAAGCTAAGACCTCACTACCTGTATTCAACAAACCATAGAATGAGTGCTGTAATAGGATCACAAACTTTTAGCTGATTTATCTTTTAGCGACTAAGTCTAATAAATCAGACTTAAGACCTAATTCTGCCATCTTTGCTCACATTAAATACCTTGTTACCCAAATAGTCACATTCATTCCAGTTGGATTATTTGCAGAATAAGGCCCTTAAGCAATACCAGGGCAACTTTTAAAAATTCAGTCTTCTCTGAATTTTCAGATTGGAGTTGCCCTCCCACACCCCTATGGTTTGTGTTGAAAAGTAAACATGGTTAGGGAGCTATAACTATCTAAATATTTCTCTGAACAGCAACAATAGCTATCAATGAAGTCTGATGTTTGCATTGTTGTGACTTGAACAAAATCCTTTCTAAGAATTTCTGTAGTGGTTTTAGCTATATTATGTACACTTACCAGGTACTTTTCCCCCCATTCTCCAGAGGGGACATTATCACCCTGGCCACCAAAAGAGAGTAAGGAAGATAATGCAGAAACAGGCTCCACTATCGATACCGATGAAAACAGACTTGAGCCAAGATCTGATGATGATGACACGTAAGTCACTGATGTGAATAAGATAACTTAAGTCAAGTAACTCTCCAAACTATGGTCCGGGGGCCGGATCAGGCCTGCGGTGTCTATCTGTCCAGCCCCCCAGCTGAGCAGGCACATGAAGCTGCTGCTGCCCCATGTGCAAAGGGGTGAGTGCCCCCATGACAGTGGCTGGAGGAGCAAAGGCGGGGGCCGCAGCAGAGGCCGGAGGAGCAAAGGGGGCGGCGCAGCAGCGGCATGGCTGGATGAACAAAAAGTGGGGGTCATGGCAGTGTCTGGAAGAGTAAAGTGGGAGGCGGCAGCGGCGCGCGAAGCTCCTTCAAAAATCTAATATGGCCCTCGTCTCAAAAAGTTTGGAGACCCCTCCTCCAGAAGACAAAAAAGCTATGAATGGACAGATAGCTTGCTGGGCCAATTTTCCTAAGAGAAGCAGTTACTTTTTTTTAAAAAAAAATCCTCTGTCCCTCTAGACTTCACAGTGTAATTAAACAGAGAAAGTTGTTAGCAGCCTAATTGGATTTTACTTCTTGTTGAACTACAAAATTAGATCAACTTAAATTAGTTCATGAAGATGCCAATACGAATGCTTTCTACACCCTTAGTACAGAAAAATGCAGATACGACGATAACATTGGCTATTTCTGCATCACTTACATTGTTGTTTTAATGGTGTTTAACAGGATGGAGGAATAAGGCAGGAAAATATTGAAATTTCATACTCAGCTTTTATTCTCCTCACAAAACAGTTTTTTTAAAAAATGGAGAGCTTATGGGCTTTGAGACCAGGACAGCTAATAAGTGACACATTTTAACAACATCCATTTTCTCTGTTTAAACATGTAGGAACTTTGAAGAATCTGAAGATGAATTGAGGGAAGAGCTGGTGGAATCACTAGAAAAAGTGATAACTTCTCTGGAAGAGGAAGTCAGAGCCGTGCCAATCCAGTCCGCAAACAGATATAAACCAGAAGAAGAGAGAGAGAGCTTAGCTAGTGAAATATCTGGGAAATCTGATGAGGTTTTAGACAATAACACTGATCCATTTACTGCTGACGTATGTAATGAAGAAGGCAGGCAGGAAGCAGCAATCAGCTAAAATAGGTTGACTGCTGCTTCAAGACTTTCATAAGTTGCTGGAAGATACAGCCATAGCAGGGCCAATATTTTAAAAACAGGTGCCTAAATTTAGGTTCCTGAATCCATATATAGGCACCTGAAGAAGTGACCTGCTTTTCCAATGCTGAGCACTCATTTGAAACAAATGGGAACTTCTGGGCATGCTGCACTTTTAACATTCAGGCTACTTATTCAAACAGCTAAAGTTCATCTTTTTAAAAAAATCTCAGACCAAAAGGAAAAGCAAACTCAGCTCCTGCTTACATCTTGACTCATCTACACTGCCTCTCTCTATCCACTTTTTAGTACATTCCTGACTCTGCTTTTATCTGTTCCACCTGACAGAAGTGCACTCTTCCAGTTAGCATACACCTGCTCCCCTACTTCTCTTCCCCCAAATCCATCTGTTTTGTGAAGATTTCCAGTCATTATATGTTGTCCTGTATAGCTTGTAGCTCCTGCTGGCAAGCCATTAAGAGACAGGAATCCCTAGTTTGACTTACACAGCTCTTATTTTATATAGCAGGATGTATATTTAAACTCTTATGATTAAGAATAGCAACAAAGTTTACTAGTACCCCCCATGGATATTATGTATCTGAATTTTTAATTAGAAGTGCCATTATGCAAAAAAAGTGATAGCTAGGAGAGGATTAACATGGTGAAGTTATTCCAGCTGTCATTTTCTCTGCAGTCCTCTCAAATGTTAGATGTAAACTAACTGGATATTATTTAAATGGAAGGAACACAAATAATAAAACTGATTTCAATAGTTTTTGCCTTATTTTAGTGGCTTTTTTACCTAGCTAAAATATTTTTAAAAAGCCTATAGTAGGCCATAGCAAACTAACCATTTTTGTTAAAAGCAGAAGTATACTGCTTTCGTATTTTAACCATTAGACTGTAATGTTTCAATGTTACATGAAGCAGTAGTATAAAATCCAAATTTGTGACCCACTGGAATAGACTCTGATCATGTTTTCAATTTTCTTTAAAAATAGAAAACAGGAAGGTAGGAGAAAACAAGTTGTCCTTATGAGAGGAAGAAAGAAATGGTTAATACAAGGGACCACTGCAAGTAATTATGCCTCTGTGCCTGCTTTTTTTAAAAGCACTGTAGGATTAAACCTTAGTGAACACTACAGTTAAAGGTACAAAAATATTGTCTGTTTAATCCCATTTGAGACAGATGTCTGAAAAATTTGCACTGGGAATGCAAGCAAAGAAACTAGAAACTGAACTTTTCTTTTACATTGGGAAAGGAGAGGACCTAATATAAATAGAGGTAGATTTATGTAATATTTCAGGGAGGATTCAGCAATATTAAGGTTTGTAGCAGAACTACAAAGAAGCATTCATTATGACAGTTTGTACTTAGAGCAAGCAGAGCCATCATTGGAAACTTCAGAATGGTGTTTTACCATCTACCCTGGAGATACAGTTTTTCTCTTGAGCATCTGAGTCTTATCAAAATCAGCAGAGTGTTAATCTTTAAAAACTGAATCCATTAACTGTAGCATGCCACTCAAACCATTTTCCCTGCCTGTTTTTTCAAGGCAAGAAGTATTCAGAAAAAAATAAACAACTTTAAAATAACCTAAGTATGAGGAGTTTCCACATGCAGCTCTACTACTCATGAGAAAACATTAAGAATTTAGAAAGTCTAATAGTACACTAAGTCCACTGGAAAAAAGTTAATTTTTATGGAATGGGGTTTCCTCCCTCCCCTAATAAAAATCTTTTAATGCACAGAGCTGATGTCCTAATAGAAGTATAGGACTCTTTATTGCACCATGATAGCATAGACTAGAAAAAATATTTACAAGTAACATATGTATAAAGTTTTTTATACATGTACACAAATATGACATTTATTTAAATAACTGCTCCACAGACAATAGGAATGCCACTTCAAACTCTTGGTCAGCAAATCTGTTCACAGACTGGCGAGCATTTTGTCTGATTTCCAGTCTCTCTTCAGGTGACAAAGAAAGGATCTGAGCCATGGTCTCAGAATAATCGTCCTCATTTTCTGCTAGAAATCCTGTAATATGTCCTTCATAGGGTACCACGATATCTAGTTTAGGGCCACCAGAATTGTGAGCCAGAACAATTGTGCCAGCTGCCATACATTCAACTATTCCTGGAAAGATACAACACATGTTGTTAATAATACAATTCTCATACGTACATAGAGATTGTTGAACTGTTTTAATGGAAGTGTTTTTTCAATTAATTTTTTTGTCAGAATAGATGCTTCAGAACCATTTTTTTTCCAAAATGTTTCACATTTTTCATTGAAAAACCTACACCAAAATTTTCATTTTTGGGGGGTAACTAAAAAAAAAAAAATGATTTCAGCTGCTTGGATTAAAAAAAACTTTCAGTGAAACCAAAACTGCTTGCTCACTCACCTGTTGTTTTTTTTTTTTTCCTTTTTTGATACTGGAAAACCAGTTTTCTATTTGTTTTTCCATCTGAACCCAGAAAAGTTTTTTAGAAAAATGACAACTTAAAAAATGTTTTTATCAAAATTTGGGAGGGGAAAGGGGAGAGACCATCTCTACTTATGGATTTCATCAACATTTAAAACTATAGGGTAAAGACATACAATGATAGAATTCTAAACTGGTATTAGGTGCTGTTTTATCATTTAATTTCTTAGCACCTGTTTGACATCTGAGTTGAAGCTCAGTTTGATCAGAGTAGGAAACAATATAGCAAAAGAAAATCTGTTTCAGTCTGTCAGTGCTATCCAGAGGCTTTAGCCATATCTTTCAAGATACAGTACAAGTTGGTTGTAACAGTGGATTTCTAGGTTGAGATTTTTAATATCTTTCACTAGTCTGATTTGTATAATAGACACAATTTGACAAATAAAAAGCTATCTACTGAAAAAAGTAGAGGTGTACAGAATGAAGGTCCACTGAACTAGGTACACTGCTAACCCCAGGGCCCAGCAACAGGCTGAAGTCAAATAGTTAAAACACCTTCGAAGACTAGAAGAGTGCTGGAATTGAACGGTACATAGCATTTGTATTTAACTCCCCCAGATTACACAACAACCCTCAAAAGACAGACATTGATTACTGCCTTGCTGCTTTGTTGCAGTTCTGACATTTTAAATGCTGTTAGCTCAAGAATTGCTAGAGATAGAAAATAATGCTGTAACTATATCCTAAAGCTTGAAATCCTATTTCCTAAAGATAAAAGCCCTGAAAGATGAGCTGCTAAATCATCCTGGAATTCAGGGCAATAATCTGAGTTGGGTGTCTCCATGCTATTCTGGCAAAAACTGAAGTCTTTGGGGAGAGGATGTGTGTGGTGGAGCAAAATTATAATTGTGGATTTAAAAGTCCAATATCTTGTGACCTGACAGGACCAGAATTCCTTTGAGGCACCATTACAAAAATCTGCTGGTATTGAAGGTACTTCTAAGTACTGAGCCGGGACCAGAACTCAGAAGAAAATATTTTTGATCACTTCACAGTCATAAGAGAAATCAGCTAACTATGTTACAATTGACACTGTTGCTAATATTTATCCCCTCGCTGCAGCAAAATGAGAGCAAGACTGAAAAGACTCAGCAGTTTTAGGGAATCAGAGGGGTAGCCGTGTTAGTCTGGAATTGCAGAAGTGACAAAGAGTCCTGTGGCACCTTAAAGACTAACTAAAACATTTTTTTTTCAGAGCATAAGCTATAAGCTATATTGTTTCCTACTCTGATCAAACTGAGCTTCAACTCAGATGTCAACTCAGAAGTCTTTGTCAAAAAAATCCAATAGGAAGTGGCAGGAAATGGGAAAAAGCCAATAAGGGAAAACAACAGACAGATTCTCACATGTGGAAACATAGTAGATATTATAAAAAATGGCTTGGGGGAGGTGAGAAGCAAGAATATGCAAAGAAAGGGAATGAAGACAGTAACAGAGGCAATAGAAAAGCCATCAAGATACTATATATGAGGAGAATTCTATCAGCCAGAGAGTATGCTTAACTGACTGAACAGGCTTTTCTTAGATCAAAGTCCTGTACGGTGTAAGCCACTTCTCTTGCTGCTTTTGTTAACTGTAGTTTAGTAATGGCTGATTACATCAATTTCAGCTTGCTGAAGCCACAACCAAATAATCAGTCCATCCATTAGGATGCAAGCTTGTCTCATCCTGCATGCTTGCCAGAGAGGTATAGGTGGTCTTACCCCATTCCACAATGGGAAAAGTGAGCAAGTCTCTATTTCTGTGCCTCATGCATGTTCTTAAAGCAAGCCCCCGTTCCCAGCTGAATTCAGAGCCTTAAGGTGTTTAAAGTTGAGGGAAAGTACTCACCAATTCCAAAGTGCTCATTCCACATGGTGTGCAGACCAATAATTGCATCTGCCAAATACTTCTTTAGCTCCTCAAATGGAATATTTACTTTGAACTCCACCTTTTTGTCAACTCCTAGCTCTTCACAAAGCTTTTTAAGTGTGTTTACACGCTGCTCATCTTGTTGGTTCCGACAGCCTCCAATCAGGATGAGCTTTGGCAAGGACTGCTGCCCCAGAGCAGTCTTTTCCAAGAATTTAGCAAAGGCTCTGATTTGCAAGGGATGATCCTTCTCAGGCCTAAACTGTCCTACTGAGACAATGGAATATTCTGTGGTGCTCTTTTCCTCATACAATGGAATATCCAGAAATGTCTGAACATCACAAGGGGGATACACAACACTTGTGCAAGCACCAGCTCTCCAGAGGGAAAGGATGTGATTTAGAGTCCATGAAGAATTAACCATAATGACATCACTGCGAGAACCAGCCAATCCATATACAAAAGCAAACAAGTAGTAATAGACAAGTTTAAGTTTGCTGAGAAGGGGATTCCTTGTAATGAAGGCTGCATTGTTAAATCTGGCATTCTGACTCCTAACCACAGAAAGCATGTCAGTGCTTATAGTTGGATAATGAACATAACACCCAACACGGCAACCTCCTAAGTACTTAAACAGAGGCAATGTGAAGGCATAACCCATTGAGTCAATGTAAACATCAGGAACGCACTTCATAAGAGCTTCCCAACCAAGAAACACAGACCCTAAGCTTTGACCCAGCAAAGTGAAGTGGGGGTAAAGAGAGGCCTCCACAAGGTAACGTTTTTCTAGAAACACAAACTTCACAGGATGAGTTAATTTGATGTTGAATCTTCTGAAAGCACCTTCTACAATCTGTTCTCCAGTGACATCTTTATCGCCAGTATAGACAACATATACTGCATCTTTGTACCTGAAAGAGTACAGTAAAGAATTTCAGAAAATTTTCTATAAAAATGTCACAAGTTATGCAACAGACTTATTTCTGCCTCAAAATTACCAGAAGTGAGAAACTTTTAGCCTTAAACACGTTGGCCTTAAACAATATTTGTTTTGGTTTAACTGAACCAGATATTTATTTTTTTGAACCCACATTTCTGGAGCCTTAAGATTCTTTGATCTGCAAAAACGCAGGTTCGTTTTGGCTAATTAAAAGAAACCATGTTGTTATTCAGTAGAATTCAGCTTGCAGAGCAGGATATTCCCATTCAGAAGATGAAATTTCAAGACTACAGAACTGGTCCTTTTAGTGCAAACCAAAAGTAAAAAGGAAGAAGAGTGCAGTGTAGACCAATAGATGTGTCAACAGGGTAAAGAGCTTTTAGATGCAGTGTTTGAATGCCTCAGACAACTGTTTGGATTAGATGTGGTCTACTTAAATATATAGGATGACGAAAATTATCAGGAAAGTATCAGGAAAAATCAGACTGCAATATAAACTTGCACTTTGCTAAGCATGTACACTTACTTCTTCTGCAATGCTCTTATGGCACACCACAAGACTCTCTCTCCTCCACCACCTGCATTGCAATATGGATGGAAAAATGCAACAATCAATTGATGTTTTCCATCTTTTCCTGTTGAGGCCAACTGATTTTTCCTTTGCTGTAGCCACAGCCGTATTCCCCACAATAGTACAACCAAACAGAGACATAAAGCTCCACTTAGGAACAATCCAGGAATAAACAATGAGCACAGCAACCTGGAACAAGCAGGGAAAATTAAATTCAAACATCATTTGTAAAAAATAGTTTACGTAAGAAAATGATTAAAAACAGTAAATACTATATATATTTCCTAGGCAACTTCTCAGATTATTCTCTTTCAAGGGTAATGGATATCAGCACCTTTTTTTAACAGCTAGCTTATTACTGGTTTGTTTTCAAATCTCTTCTTGGAAGACCCAATGGACAAGAAGGTTACAACTAAGCTTATGGAGGTGATCTAAAATTATAATAAAGTAAAAATTCCAAAATAAAGCTATCTCTGGCATGACTCCTACAAAGTACTACCAACAGACACTGACTGGGCAGGTGGTGAGTTGACTGTGTAGCTGTTTACTACATGACAGCAATAAAGGAAGCAGGTTATTTCCTCTTTCCCTTCATCCTCACCTGTCTGTCTCATCCATCTATTCCAGCTTCTCATAACCACTGTAAACTCTTTAGGTCAAGGATTATTTTTATTTTGGGGGGGAAGGGGGGAGGAATATACAGTGCCTTGATCTTTGATTAATGATCCTATACATTACAGCAACACAGCAAATGATTTTCTATTTTATTAACAGTAAATTAAGTATCCCAGCACTTACATGGTAAATCTGTGTAATCCCATTTTGCAGATGGTAAAACTAAGGTACAGAAGTATTAAATGACTTGTTTAAAGTCTCACAAATGGGTGGCAAAGCAAGGACAAAAACTAGGATTCCATACTCCTGATTCTTTGCTTTAGCCACCTCTGTATGGTCCTTCTGAGCAAGTGGGAGGCACAGAATCACCAAGATGCCACACCTAGACTAGAGCACATAAGAGATTTGGTGTAAAATTTTCAAAAACGTCTTGGTGACTTGGGAACCTAAGTTCCACTATAAGAGGTGACTTAGGCACTGAGGAGCCTTGTCTGCAGTACAACGTTAAGTTAGCATAACTACGCCATTCAGCGCTGTGAACAATGTCATGTCCTGTGTGATGTAGTTAGACATAGCTGGGGCTTTGGAAGAATACTTCCACTGATCTATTTCCTGTGGCCTGTTGCTGAAGTGTCTGCACTTAGGTTTGCCACCTATCCAGGTTTTGTCTTCTGCGTCCAGGTGCAATTTAGGGCTGCCGGGTGCCTGGTTTTTAACTGAAAAGTCCAGTGGAAAAGGGGACCTTGCAGCATCCAGTCAGATGTATTGACTGGACACCAAAAGTCCAGCTACCGCGGGGCCAGGGAAGACACATAGACCAGGTCATTAATCCACGCCAGCTCCTACTCAGTCAGGGCTTCCTCCTAACTGCAGGCTACAGCAGCTCCCAGCCCAGCCCCGAAGCAGCAGCTGGGAGGGGAGATGAGGGGAGGGGGCAGAGCACTGGGGGGGAAGAGGCAGGGCAGGGTCTCGGGAGTCCCGTTGCCAGTAATTAGAAAGGGGACAAACCCAACCACACGAAGCTGGACTCCTGCAGTGCTTCCAGCGCAGCCGTAGCCTGCGTCTCACTGACAGTCCCCAGGACTCGAGCGCCTGCGTGACTCCCGGGCCTTTCCGAGGGCGCCCCGTGGTGCGACAGCTCCTAAGGAAGGTGCAGCCAGGGGGAGCCAAGAGCCCGCCCCCGGGAGGGAGCCCACAAGGCTAGAGAGGAAGAGCAACAAGGCGCCTGCAGCCAAGGCCCGCGCACAGCGCAGCCGGGCGACGCCCCGGCGCGGGACGAGCGCTCGGGTCGCGGGTGCCGAGCGAGTGGCGAACAGCGGGAGCGGGGAGGAAACCCCGGCCGGCCGCTGCGGGTCAGACACGGGGAGGAACCGAGGGGGGAATGGCGCCCCAGCCCGGGGGCCGTGAAAACGGGAGCGGCGAGGCGACGGGACTATTTTCTTCCCCTCACCCACAAACAAACCCCGGAGCTGAGGCGCGCGCCCCTCACCTGACTAACGAGCACAGACATAACCCTCCCGCCGCCATCTTTGACAACGCCGCGTAACCTTTCACCCCGGAAGCGATCCCGCCGCTGGAAGCGCGGCCTGACTATTCCTCCTTCCCCATTGGCTCCCGCTGAGAGAACCCGACTAGAAAGAGGGGCGGGGCTGGGACTGGGCGAGGCTAGAACGCTAGCGGGGAGTAGAGGGCGGGGCTCAGTCTGCATGGGGGTGGAGTTAGAGAGTAGGTGTGTCGGGGAGGGGCGTGGTCTCGAGTGGGCGGGGCATGGGGCGTGCCGGTCAGTGGGGAGTCTCGTGCTCCCGGCTTTGCAGTGAGGTGCAGGTAAGGACCATCCCGTCCCCCTCGCTCGCTGGTGACTGGCGCTGCCGCTCTCCCATTAGCTCAAGCCAACTCAGAGAGCAGTGAGGGCCATATTACTGCAAAAAACCAGCTGTGGGCCAAAAAGCCACACCCTTGCCTTGCCCCCATCCACTCCCCTGCACCCCCACCGCTTGGCTTGCCCCATCCCTACTCACCCCATGCAGGCCGCGCACTGAGTCCGTGCGGGCTGCATGTGGCCCCCGGGCCGCATGTTGTGCAGGCCCGCATTAGGGACAGCTCGCTGCTCCCTTGACCCACAGTTCCCACAGGGTGCTGCAGCCCAGGGGCAAGGCCTGGAGTGTCTGAGTAACCTGTACAGCTGACTCCAGGTAGCCCCTATATGCCACCCCCCCCCCCCACCTCAAAAAGCACTTCTTGTTGAGTTAGTGGCTACTCCTACCAAACCACACTGCTTTCTACCTGCCCTCCCCAGGAAGGATGTTTCCCCCTGAGGGTGGGTACAAAGGAGGAAAAAATTGCAGCACATAGGCAAGATAAGATCGGGGCATTTGTTTCCTCACCCCTAGCTGGCTGTTCCCAAGGCATTACATGATGGTTAAATCCCCTCTTGGCTGCAAAGGTTATGTGCAGTGACACAGAAATATGTCCACTGCAAGTGGTAAAGGGGCACATGCACTACAAGGGTAGGGCTCTGCTAGGAAAAAGGGTGTGCTTTGACTTCAAATTAGTTAATGCATCTAACATGCGGGAAAATCCTGTCTCTTTGTAAAAAGAGAGGGAGCCTGAAAATATCTTCTAGACATGGAAGTGAAGTTAGGCTATTTTCATTAAAAGGAATGCAAAAAAGTAGGCAATCATAAATGCCGATGGGCAAATTATATTTTTGAAATTGGGAATATGCTTAATATTGTTTAACAAAGGCGTGGGCAAACTTTTTGGCCCAAGGGCCACATCAAGGTTAAAAATTGTGTGGAGGGCCGGATAGGATAGGAGAGCATAGGATAGGACCTGCCCCCATCCGACCTCCTCTCACTTCCCATCCCTCTCAGAACCCTCATCCCATCCAACCTTCCCTGCTTCCCATTCCATGACTGTCCCCTCCCCAGACTCCCCCTGCCCCTAACCAACCCCTGGCACCGCATCCCACATCTAAGCCCCCCTGCTCCTTCTCCCCTGACCGTCCCCTCCTGAGACCCTCACCCTAACTGTGCCCCAGAACCTCGCCCCCTGCCCAAGCCTCCCTGTCCCCTGATCGCCCCGACCCCCTGTCCACACCCCTGTCCCTGACAAACCCCCAGGACTCTCTGCTCCTTATCCAAGGCCCCAGCCCGGCCCCGACCCTCTTATCACGCTGCTCAAGCCCGCCGAAGCAAGATGTTGCCTTGCAGGTGCTTGCAGCCCCACTCCCTTACCAAGCTGCTCAGAGTGGCAGGAGCTCAGGCCCCACTACTGCAACGCTGCCCGGCCGTAGCAGTGGGCCAGAGTGCATGGCGCACTGAGGCTGCGGGGCAGGGAGGACAGCAGGGGAGGGGCCAGAGCAGCATCCCTGGCCGGGAGCTCTGGGGCAGGTCAGGAAGGGCCCCCAGGCCGTAGTTTGCCCACTCCAGTTTAATATAACACCATCCCCTTAGATTCATGGAGATAAGGATTTTTTAAAATGACAGAATTTTGACCTAAGTCCTTTAAAAACTACTTGTAAAGAAGAAATTATGCTAGAACTAATCCATTAGCTCCAAAGAGGCACAGTACCCTGTTTTGGCCCTGATCCTGCATTAGTATTTGCTAGCACAGACTCTTGTGCTTACGCATCTCATAAGCACCTTAGTGGATCCCAATGCAAGATTTTTCTCTTATCACATTTCCATTGTTTGTTAATTTTCATCCTTTACAAACCTTATTTCTGTATGTGTGTCTTCATTACGGCAAAATCGTATGTATTCACTTTCCTTGCTTCAAATCACACTTTTGATCTCTGACTGCCTGATAAGCCTAAACAAACAGACCGTATAGTCTCCTAGCAAAGTACACATGTAACTCATTAACACTAAGAGATTTAATTCCATATATACTCCAGAATATCCAGCGTCTGTTTCTTAGGCTACATAGACACACACAAAGTGCCAAATAGGATTTCCAGTGGTGAAGGGTGTTTTAGTCACTCTTTGATTGTTATTGTTGTTTTCCTTTATTTCATCTTCCATTTTGTCTCCACTGTGAGACAATGTACTCAAACCAAAGGTCAGAAACGAAATGGATTGTGAAGGGACACTTCTGCATTCACCCACAGTGAACTTCAGTTTATGGGGAGAAGACAGGAAGAAGATCATGTAGTTGTAGATAAGGTGGCTTATTTTAATAGGCACAGTCATAATGTGGGCTTCTGTGAATCAAGCAACCTAAAAAAACCCTGCATAACAAAATTGGAAAGGTCACTCATTGACAGATGGCTCTTTATCAGAAATGGCTAAACATGCTCAGAAAGGGATTCTGAAGGGCATCCTCTCCTCAGGAGCCTTGCAGGTACCGTACCCAAAGAGGAAACCAGATTTACTGCAAAATATACCATTTGAAAAGACAAAAGAGCATAACAAAGCTGTGTTGTTGGTTTTTGTGTTGTTGCTAACATAGCAGCACGTGGCTGGGCAGGTATGCCAACAGGTATCGTAATGAGTTTCCAGTGTTATGAATGGGTTTTATAGTAAATTAATAAAAAATTAATAACACAATAACAAAAGAATGTGAGGCAGAAATGTGGGAATTTAGAAGCAAAGACTTTTATCCTGCACTTACAAATGCTGTGTTGTTAGAGTGCAGTGGCTATAGGCTTAGGGATGAGCACAGAGGTTCCTAAAATGGCCTGCTGAGTCATGACTGCTTCTGTCGAAAATGCCCCCTATCTCAGTCTAGGAGCACATGATGACCATTGTGTGGTCACTGCCTGTGTGTGGGTTTGTTAGAAGGGACTCCTGGTGATCACTTCACCTATTCCCATCACCACTCACTCTTCACTGCAGGATTTTTGTGGGGGTGTGGGGGAAGTTCTTCCTGTGAAAGAAACCTGTGCGTGAATAGTTTAATGTGGGGAAGCAGTTGTGCACTGCAGCCATGCAAATCTTGGCAGAAGGGGCACCTAGGTCCAGTAGCAAGGAGGTCCAAGATGACTGGGGGTTTCTTCATCCACCTTCGCAGTCATTAAGAGGTGATCCTGCTTTATCCACCTTTCTGCCATTGCGATCTTGTACTGGGTTGTGTTGTGCTGGGCTATACTTTGTCTGGTATCTCGCCATTGACCTTACTGCCATGGGTGACCCTACCAGGAGTACAGGACTCCAGATGGCATTGCTCTTAGGGTCTTAAGTATATACAAGCTTTTCCACCATGTCAAGGTGGCAGCCCAAGAAGTAGCATCTTTATGAAGCTGAAGGAATGGATAAGGGCAAGCTGGCTGAGGCTTACTTAAGATGAGATGGAGGAAGAGATGTTGGAGGGTTGCAGAAAGCAACTGGAAGATTTAGTGAGGATATCTGCACTCCTGACCAATGAAGTGTATCTGCCACTTGTGGCCCAGTTTATTAGAACTGGGGCTGCTTTTTGAAGATCAGATGTCAATGGTAGCTAGGGCGATGGCTCTGGAGTATTACTGGCTCCCTGTGTGATTAATTGCTCAACAACAGGCAATTGCATTCTGCACTAGCTTATGTTTCAGAGGGCCAGTTGGTCTAGTGAGTAGCACACCCAGTATCTCCCCTTACTGGGAAGGCCTTTCGGTCCAGTCCCTCACTCAACAATGGGGAGAGTTTATTTATTGGAAAGTGTATTGTTAACTGTGTGTGGTTAAATTTTGGGAATTGCCTAAAGCCCATGAAATCAGGCACCTCTGTAATTGATAAAATCATAAAAATGTAAATGCCATTTTGCATTTTATATTTCATTCTTTCTTAAGATTTTCATGAAAGTAGAAAGCCTTTTTTCCTGTTAATACTTGGTTTATTTTGTGAAGTTTGACTTAGAGATCAGAACAGTCTGTCAGGGGCAGGGTGTGGATAGAGGTGAGGGCATTCGGGGGAGGGGGGGTTGTGTACTGTAGGGGGTGGGGCCCTTGGGGGGTGTTAGGGTGGGGGTCTCAGGAGAGGGCAGTTAGGGGACAGGGAGCAGGGGGGCTTAGATAGGGAAGAGGTCCTGGGGAGTGGTTAGGGGCAAGGGGGTCTCTGGAGGGGATGGTCAGGGGACAAGGAGCAGGGGGTGTTGGATGGGTTGGACATTCTGAGGTGGGCAGTCAGGGGGTGTAAAGTGGATGGAGGCCAGCTGGTGGTGGGGTCAGGCTGTTTGGGGAGGCACAGCCTTCCCTACCCGGCCCTCCATACAATTTTGCAACCCCAGTGTGGCCCTTGGGCCAAAAAGTTTGCCTACCCCTGGTGTAGACAAAATGCTGTGGGAGGTGGAGCAGTTCCTGCCTCATTATAGCTGATCTTTAGGTAGGCCTCAGTTACTAACAACATTCCCTCTAAATTTCTTTGTACTGAGTGGGCTACAACCACCATTGAACACTACATTTGTGTCCTGGGGCAAGCTTACACTTTTTTGTTTGGTTTTTTGAAGTTGTCTTATTGTACTAATTTGGTGTGCCTGTGAGGGGGTGTGCACGGGAGGGAGGGAGAGTGAGGGGGGTGTACACTGGGAGGTGGGTGTGCATATATGTATACAGGGAGCTGCCCTAAAGTGCCCCTCAGTATCATACATTAGTTCCCATCAATGCCATTTGCGGGGTCCTAGAGGAAAGTGATTAGCGCTGTAGCAGGCAGCCCTAGCAGTCTGGCCAGGAGTCCACGGGGGGTGGGGGGAGGAGGAGGGAGTGCGGTGTCTGACTGCACCTCCCCTGGGTCGGGGATTTCAGAGTCACAAGCTGGACGTTCTCAGGACGGGGCCCAGGCTGCAGTTCCTGTCGGCAGTAGCATCAGGAATCGCTGGGTGGCATGTGGAGGTGCCTTGGTTCTATCAGGCTGCATCTTTGGAGTCTCCACTGTCCGAGGATGGTACCGCAGAGTCCATCCTGGCCTTCACCTGAACTCCTGCACAAGGGGTATTCAGGTGCCTCGTCTCCTCCCAGTCAGACTGAATGTGTCCCTGAGACTGGAAACACTTCCACTCCTCCCACAGCAAGGAGATGGGCCACGGCTGGGAGGAGCAGATCAGGGTTTTAAAGGGCCACGCTATGTCCCTGTGGGGCTGCGCAGAGGAGACATGAGTGGAACCACTCTTGACTTGTGCAGTGTACACAAGATTGCTGCATGACTATGCTTGCACACAGGTGATAGAGTACACTGGTTAGTAAGGCCCTCATCCTGAAATGAATTCCATGCAGTTAAATTCCTTGGAAGCCCATTGAAACCAGTGGGGATCTGCATGGGCCCGGGGATCCATGGCCAGGGGTGCTGGAACAGTTTTTATAGTGGGGTGCTGATGCTGAGAGCCATTGAACCAAACTACAAACCCTGTATGTGACTGAAACCACTTCAAGCCAGGGGGTGTAGCAGCATCCTTAGTTCCAGCACCTAAGCCCATAGAGGTCTTTGCAGGACTGGGGCCTAAGACTCTGGAGAAAAATGTGTATTTTCAGTTCCCAAATTCAATATATGCAAATAACTGGATAAGATAAAGCCACTGGTCAGTAATCAAACACAGAGAAACTGGAGTAATTGCATGCAAATATAGTCATATGACAGTCATGTGGCCTTTAATCCTTGGTTGTAAAGTTGAGTGCTTTCTTTGCTTGCAGTGTGCTTACTATTCTGTGAACTTCCGCATTTCTACAGGGATGCACTCTTAGCTTCCAAAATGCATGGAACTGTATGTAACAGGAGGAGTTTTAGCTCATTTGGATACACAGTAAGTTTTTTTTTTTTTTTTTCCTCTCTCTTTTGACTATGCATTACAGCTGCTTACTGTATAATTGTTAGCTACATAGCATCTTGAGTACGCATAGCATCATGCAGAAAGCAAATTGTGCCATTTAAGAAGCTCTTGCTCCAAAGGGCTTGTAGTTTAAGGCCCACAGCGGGACAGTACAGAACAATACAAAACCAAGGACTGAGAAGTGGGTGTGTAAAATGAGAAGTGTGTATTTAGGAAGATATGTAGGTGCTGCGGTTTTTACTAGTATGTTGTGATTATGTTAAGTTACTAAACGCAATAAATGCTGGTAAAAATAATTTTTTAGTCAGGCTTATTTAAAGATGGATTCTACTTCTAGCTCACCCAGAGTAAAACTGAAGCAAGTTGAGCTGAAGCCAATAGAGATATTTGGGGCTAAGGACATGTACACTACAAATTTTTGCTGATGCAAGTTACGTTGACATAAAGCCACTGTATATTGCTTGTTCATGTGCATTCTTGGCTCCTCGCGTTGGTGCTGCACATACTCACCAGTTGTGCTTGTTTCGATGCACAGTGCAGGTAGGTATCCCAGTGTGCAACTTGTTGCCATCCAGTGCACTGTCTTTTGGGAAGTTTTGAGAATACACTGTGGAGCAGAAACACAGGGGTGAGTTCCCATCATGCAACTTTCTTCACCTTATTATGCCATCTCTATCCCATAATTTTCACACCTATTTTTAAAATCCCATGAAGCTCAAACTGGGGGGTAGGGCTGCCCCTCAGAGACAGCATGTATTCTGTGGGGGTGAGAAGCTTTAGTGGGAAAAAAAAAACTTACCGCACACATTTTACCCCCAGCAACGAATAACTAGCACAACTAATTTCACCAGACATATCAGATCCTTTGGCACTGTACATTTTGATGGATTTCTGTTAAGCTTGCATAACATTATAAGTCATTGCCATATGTATGTTAATCTGTTGGCTATGATACAATGTGAACATTCAATTGTTAGCGTTGGTGTGGAAAATTACTTGACCAGAGAAACTTTGACTAGAGAAATGTGAGCAAAGAAAATACTACTGTACTATTGACCTCACCCACTCTTGACCTTCCCTGTCTTAATTTATAGAGGTAGCAATTACTGAACTTCCTTTGTCCTGTTTCACAGCTGTAGTGTTATCTTATCTTTCAGGCCTTGTTTGAAGTTGAGTGTTACTTTTCTCATCTTCTAGGCCTTGTTTTTGTAAGCGTTATCCAGAATTATTGACCTCGACTTGTAAGCATTTTCTTATCTTGTATAGGGCCCCTTGTTTTTAGGTAAAGAGTAAGGAGCTACTGCACAGGATTATACTGATGTAATATGTAATCAATGACCAATAAAAATGTCTTTCTTTGTTATACTAAAAGGTATAAAAACCCATGTACTGCGGTACAGGGGCATTCCCTTCTTGCTTTTGCTTGACTGGAATCCTGCTATAGCAGAAATAAAGGTCACCCTACTGGGGTGCCTTTGTCTTTTACTTAGGTATAGTTCGTTTCATTCCCATCTGGGAATGGGCCTGGAAACCCCGAGAGGCGGAGTTTCCCACAACAGCATCAACCACAATCGCAGTTTTGCTTTTGCTCTTGTTAAACGGATTGCTGGCTCTGTTTGAATCACTGCATTACTGTTCTTAATATTTAGTGAGAGTTGAACGTTGTGTTTTTTTTAAATCAATATATGTACATGTGGCCGGGGGTCTGGGCAGCGTAAACTACTACAGGCAAAAGAACGGGGGTGTGATCTAATAAGCTTGAGAGCCATTGGTCTACCTGGTCCTGCAGTCTCGGGGCCTGCTAGAACATGGTATACATCTATGAATATAACACTTGACAGTGCACCTTTTAATTTTGTCATGCTTGCTGTATATTTTATAACTATTATACTAACATAACAACATAAGAAAGGCTGTACTGGGTCAGACCAAAGGTCCATCTAGCCCAGTATCCTGTCTACCGACAGTGGCCAATGCCAGGTGCCCTGGAGTGAGTGAACCTAACAGGTAAAGATCAAGTGATCTCTCTCCTGCGATCCATCACCCCCCTCTGACAAACAGAGGCTAGGGACACCATTCCTTACCCAGCCTGGCTAATAGCCATTAATGGACTTAACCTCCATGAATTTATCCAGTTCTCTTTTAAACCCTGTTATAGTCCTAGCCTGTTTGGCAGCGTTAGCATGCTCCAGGAGGGAGGGGGAGGAGCAGGAATGTGGCATGTTCAGGGGAGGAGACAGGGACCAGGGTGGGGATTTGGGGAAGGAGTTGGAATAGGGGGAGGAGTTGGGGCAGGGACTTTGGGGAAGGGGCTGGAATGTGGGTGGATAGGGGTAGGAAGAGGTAGGGCAGGGATGGGTCCTCCTGGCAGGGGTGGAGTGGGGGCAAGGCTGGGGCAGATGGGGGTTGAGCACCTACAGGAAACGGGGAATTAATCCATTTAATATGTGACATGTTAACTATCTAGACTTCTAGTTTGAGAAAAATGTCATGCAGTATGAAGTTGCATTATGTCCTTTATCAGCCAAACTTGTAATATTATTAAAAAAAGATCTATTTTTCATAAACCCATGTCAGCTGGAATTAACTATATTTCCCTCTTTGAATTCTTTATTAAAAGAAACTCATGTCAGCCACTCTGTTATCTAGCCTGGGATCAATGTCATGTTGACAGGCATATTATTACACAGGTCATCCCATTTACTCTTTTAAAAAATTGTCACAAAATTAGCTTTCTTTCTGTCTTCTGGAATTTCCCCAGTGCTCCAAGACTTATTGAAAAATCAACATTAATGGTCCAGCTAGCTACTCAGCTAGCTGTCTCAAAGCTCTTGGATGCAAGTTGTCTGAACCTGCTGATTTTAAAATGTCTAACTTTAGTAGCTTCTTTTTAATGTCCCCTACAGATACTAGTGGAATGGAAAGAGTATTATTACCATATGATGAAACTATATCAGTTGCTTTTTCCCCAAATACGGAACAGAAATATTTATTGAATGCTTCTGAGGTTTTTGCATTATTATTGATAATTCTACCATTACCAGCTAATATTGATCAATATCATTGTCAGGATTATTTTTGTTCGTAATATATTTAAAAACTCCTTCTTATTGTCCTTACCTCTGCAGCCATAGATTTTTGCCTTGTAGAAAACTGATAAAGAAAGCCAAGGGACAATTCCTATCTTCTGGTTTATAGTCTATTAACTTCCCCTTTTCCTATGTATTACATATAATTTTGTTATTTATAAATGTGGCACATCAGAGTTGGTGGTTGAACATATGACTGTTTATATTTTTTGATTGCATGAGAAAGGTAGAACTTATACAGAAGGCAGTTGTTCTTTTTGTACTTACGCTTTGACCAAAAAAATGGTAACTTTTCTCTGTAGTAATGTTATCAATCTTGTGGGTTCCAGGTCCAAAACCACAGAGTTCCTGCAGTGATAGCCTGTAGATAACAGAAACAATTATCAACAGATTGTCTGCTTCAGGAGTGCCAAAGTACCAAGTCCAGATAATATACAGAAAAAAATGTTAGGCCTAGTAGCTACAGGATTAAAAATCAGTGATGTTTTAATTAACAGTAATTTTTCCATGAGAGTCACACTGAGCTTGGAGCATGCTGGATCTGAAACATTCTTTTCTTAATGTCTTGGGGAGCACTGAGTGTACAGAAGTACAGATACTGATCTTCCTTGCAGTTCTACTGAACTCAATGATTTTATGTTGTTGTAAAACTGGTGTCTGATCAGAACTGGGTACACTCTTATTTTGGGAAATAAGGTTGCTGGTTTTATTCTTGTTGTTAAAAGTTTATAAGACAGATTCCTTAGTTTTTAGTTGGAGACTCCAACTCTCAAGTTTTACGAAGAACTGAAGCCAAAATTCAGATCTGGTTTGAACTGGGACAAAATGGCCAACTTCTGTTGATGCTGTTGATGAAGCAGATATGAATTTGGCTCCAAGTGTCTAGATTTTATGAAATGAAGTGGTCTGTATAACTTGCGTTATGATGATCCCAGGCTTTTTCATATAAGAAATTATATTGCTTGTGATCCTTTCATCTATGAATCTATAAGAGGAATATATTTACCTTTAAATTTATGACAACACTGGTATATCTAAGAACTGCTATCATGCTTTTCCTACAGTGCTGTAATGAAGTCAAGAAAAGTTGGTTTAGGGGCTCTTTTGATCTTATAGGTCAAAGCTGCGGTTCTGAAATCTGGATGTGACTCCAATCCTTCTCTTTAAGAGTGAAGAAAGTCAGTTAAGTGTAAAATACCTAGTTGGTGCCCTGTTCACGATAAATAGATATGGCCTTTTTTCTTTTTTCATTAAAAAGTATGTCAGTTATCTTGGAAAAGAACAGAATGTAGTTAAATGCCCTGAACCTGATTCAACCTTCACTGAAGTCAGTAGCAGAACTGACTGTCTTCAATGGAAAAAGTGTCTAGCCTTGTGTGGATTAATATCAAAGAAAAATGCCATGATATGCAAAGAGGTGTTAATACTATAGAATTATTTGAGTAGAAAATGTATAAATGTAATGACCCCAAGCCTCTGATTTACAGAAATCATAAGAATTATATGAATTTCTCTTAAATTCAATGGCTGCTTTTCTGCAGAGTAAATTTTTTTTTCTCCCAATCCAAGCAATATTTTGGAAACGAACTGCAAAGTTGTCAAGTCTCATGATTTTACTGTCTTTCATGATATTGGGTGGAGTTTTTTCTTAAAGTGCCATCTCCTGGAGTCACATGAATATGTGAGATCTCAGCTCATTTTAATAAAAGTATGATTCTAGCCCTTGCAGCGACAAGGAAAATCTTGAAAACACCAGCTGAGTGGACCTCAGGGCTCAAAAATGCAAAGGCAAATTAAAAGAACCTTATGATATATATTCAGATCTCTTGCTTTTTAACCCAACATCAAAATTTTGGGGGGCTGCCTTGTAATTTTTGAACACTTAGGGATGACAATACTACATTTGTTCTCAATGATGTATCTAAATCAGAAGAATGGGCAAATGGCAATTAAGGCCATTCTGACTTTGTCAAGTAGTAGATTAGGTGTACTTTGAGTAGTAAAATTTCTCAACTTCCCTCTTCTGTTCCACCTGACATGTATGCATCTGAACCTGTTCCTTTTGTCTGTCAGCTTAAGGAAATCTGACCCCCTAGGTTTGTCCTTGAACCCAGGCTTCTCATGTTGCAGTGCAATTGTTTTGGAAATTTTAAGATGTTTTCCTTTTGAGAAGAACCTAGAGAGATTAGATTGATTTAGTTGGGGATTGGCCCTGCTTTGAGCAGGGGATTGGTCTAGATGAACTCCTGAGGTCCTTTCCAACCATGATATTCTATGATTAGAAATGGGCAGCAACCATCTTTTTAAACATGCAGGCGAGTTCATCTTGGGAACATAATCTGCAAGCGAAGGGTGTCTTCATTTGGCTTTAGAAAGCATTTAGCACATTATGGATGCTACCCACAGTCTAAGTAATAATGTTTAGCAATTCCTGATGCCTTAATAAAGCAAACTCTGGAGTGTCCTTTTAATTTCCTGGCATGTGTTCCTTATTCTCATAATACTCTGCTATTGAAATCCTGCATTTCTGCAGAAAGTATCAGATTACATTCCACCAAACCAAAGCAGACCCTTATTATTTCTAATCAAACCCATAATGTGCAAAAACAGTCCTGGAGAAATGCATCCCTTTACACCTTTGAACCGAAAACTTGCTCAGTGAACCTAAATGAGCCTAAAATGAGATCTTTAATGAAAAAAGAAAAAAGGCCATATCTCCTGTCTGCTATCACTGATCACCTGAATGTGCCTCTCCCATCAACAAAGAACTATTTGCGTCCAAAAGGTCCTTTTAAAATTCAGATCCATACCTGGCAAATACTAAAACAACTTTTTTTGTGCAAGTACAAAACCCTGTAATAAATATGATTACTTCAGTCCACATCCAAATGAATATTCAGTAGCCCCCTCAGTCTGAGAAGATGAAGACACTTTACCAAATTTAGGGCAGTTAAAATGCTGCATCAGTGCAGCTGCGATACTGTAGCTTAAGTGAAGGTGTTTCTATGATGGTTGGGGAGCTTCTCCCATTAGCATAGCTAATCAGCCTCCGCGAGAGGCGATAGCTATGTCAAAAGAAGAAGCTCTCCTGCTGACATAACGCTGTCTACTTAGGGGTGGGGGTATTATAACTACGTCACTCTGGGTGGATTTGTGTCACCCCTGAGCGATGTAGTTATACTGATACAAGTCTGTAGTGTAGACCTGGCCATAGTCTGGGAGTCCAAATTTATCTTGTCATAAATCAGAATTTCTGTCCTGCAGGAAATACCAGCTTTTCAAATTTTGAAAATTTTTGAAACAGAACAAAAAGCTTTAATTTTATGCAAAACAAAATCTCTGAAAAATTTCATTTCAGGATCATTAAATCATTTTTTGTTGTGATAAGGTAAAACATCAGAGGGGTAGCCGTGTTAGTCTGGAATTGCAGAAGTGACGAAGAGTCCTGTGGCGCCTTAAAGACTAACTAAAATTTTAGAGCATAAGCTTTCGTGGGCTAATGCCCACTTCGTCGGATGCAAGGTAAAACATGTCACTTTGACTTTTATATATAAAAGATACATTTATACTTTTATATGTAACATATTTACATATAAGTAATGACAAAAAGTACAAAATATTACATATAAAAGTAACTAATATATATATGAACATATTAATTGTAAATATATAAAAGTAACCTAATACATACATATATAAAAGTAACCTAATATAATACATACATATGTATGTATTATATTAGGTTACTTTTATTTATAATTATTACAAATAATTAGGGCTGTCAATCGCAGTTAATGCACATGATTAAAAAAAATTAATCATGATAAAAAAAATTAGTGGGTGCTTAGCACCCATTGGCTGTCAGCTTCCCCCTACTATCCCCCAACGCCTCTTGTTCACTGGCAGCCCTGCCGATCAACTCTTTCCCCTCTCCTCCAACGCCTCTTGCATGCCATAGAACAGCTGATTGCGGCAAGCAGGAGGTGCTGGGATGAAGGGGGAGGAGTTGATCAGCAGAGCTGCCAGTAGACAAGAGGCTTGGTGGGAGGGGGGAAGTTGTCTAGTGAGTGCTAAGCACCCACTGGCAATTTTTTCTGTGGATGCTCCAAGGCTGGGGCACCCACAGAGTTGGTGCCTATGCCTGGGAGAGTAAATTCAAAGGTATAACTTTGCAAGACACTAAAAATCATGGGCTGAGTAAAGAGACTGCAGTTATGGCTTATTCACACACACACACACACACACACGCACGTACGTTTTTCTGCCTTTCCCCCTGCGACTGGAGAGGTGTTAACTGGCCACTGTATCTTGAATGGTCCTTTGCATAGAATCAACACAGATTACTGAATTACTTGTTCTATCTTGTAGTTAGCTGTGACATGCTGAGTCACAGACCGGACCCAAAGAAGAGCTCTGTGTCAACTCAAAAGCTTCTCTCTCACCAAAATAATTTGGGACAATAAAAGAGATTACCGCACCAATCTTGTCTTTTGATGGACAAGAAGAGATTTTTAGTTAGTGCAGCTGACAGCAGTGCTATATGCAGGGGTGCTGGAACAATTCATATAGTGGGGGTACTGAGAGCCATGGAACCAAACTGGAAATCACTTCAAGCCAGGAGGGGCAACAGCTTCCCTAGATCCACCACTTATGACTGTATATTTGCAATACTTGAATAACTTTTCATATAAATGTAAGTCTGACAGGCTGGGAAATAACTACTTGTCAATGTAATCTGAGGCCTGTCTGAAATATAGAGGGGACTGTACAGTATTTCATTCAAGAAATTGCTGTTTATTTAATAATAAAAGTAAAGGAAGTGGATTACGTGGTGCTGCCAATAGGCTGTCTGTCCGTCCAAGAGCTGTGATTATGCACACAGCCACAGAGGAGCTACTGCTTGGCTATTTGAGTTAATTATATACTGGGTTGCTGCACACAGGTCATGTTTGAGGAGCTTGTGAAAGGCAGCCTGGGCTGAGCAAGCAGAAGTGCCGTGTGCAAAGATTAGTAGGGCTGCCTGCAATTTGATGAGTGCAAAGGGATGCCAATTGGTGGGGAGTGTTTAAGCCGGGTGTCAGAGTATACAGTTGAGCGCAGCATGCTACTTAAATATAAAGGGGGCAGGTTAGAATTAGGAGTTCACCATGAGTACATAAAGAGGAGAACATTGATGCAGAGGAACAGAACTTTTATTCTAGATATCGCTGGGAAAAGATTTTTTTGCTAATTTATGGAATAACCTCTCTTAAACTTCCATTTGGTATTACAATATTTGAAGCTTGGAAAGATAATGGAGAGTGATTTGAAAAGGGACCAAACCACCCTGCCTACTTTAAACAACAAAAATGTAACCTTGGTGACTTTTCATAAGCGGCAATCATCTAATGCTGTGCCTGCACTACTGATTGTCAGTGAACCCTCCAACTCAGGATCTCCGGGAAAAGCAGGCGACTGTTCTCAGAAAAAAGAGGAAATTTCACAGAGTTACTCTGTGGGAGCATCAGAAGTCAACAGCATGCGTGTAAGTTTGCAAGTAAATGTACTGGAGCTTAAAACAAAGTGTACTGGATAAAGATTGTAAACTGATACATTACTCCTTTGTATTTAAAGTTCACTAGGATCCCAGGAGTGCTGAAGTATAACTAATGTCTGTAAAATCCTTGGATTTTCTTGCATAAAAAAAATTGCTGTACAAGTGCAAAGTACTTTGAAATTCTCTTAAAGATCATCTATAAATGCAAAGTTTTAAGATATTAGGGAGCTTTAACTAGTAGGTGTCATTGCCAGCTCTACTTAGAATAATATGAAATGGGAATCTCTAGTATTTACAGCATATACATATAATGTGTTAGCCTTCCTTCTTTTCAAGCTGTGTTTATTTCAGAAGTTAAGCATCAGTCTGTGGGTTGGTTATCCTGTGGAATGAGAGAAATTGCCTGAACAGTGAAAATGATCGTAATTATAGATGTTACTTACCTATAACTATACCAGTGATACCAGCAAAAGTTCATGGTAGTACAGTTGACTTGTATGTAACTGTATCATGTTTTTGTACAATAAGTCTTATTAGGATGAAGTGCTAGGGAAAGGAGGTCATGTCATCTGTGGGGGGAGGAGGGAAGCGCTGTCCGCCCTCCTGGCGCTTTGGGGCTGGGGAGGGCCATGCCTTCCTCTCACCCACCCCTCACCCGCCCAGCTCTCCGGGACTGGGGGCACTTGGGTATCCTAGGAGTATGTGTGAGGGGTTGGGGGCTGGCTGCCGTGCTCGGAGGAGGCGGAGCGGGGGTGACACTGGGCTCTGGTGGGAGAGGTGGAGCTTTGGGCAGAAGGGGTGGGGGATAGCCTCCAAGGGTTGATTTGTAAGTACCTACATAAAGAACAAATATCCAGCAGACAAAGATATAACTAAATCCAATGGCTGGACGTTGAAGCTAGATAAATTCAGACTGGAAATAAGACATATATTTATACAGTGAGGGAACACTAGAACAATTTGCCAAAGGCAGTGGTAGATTCTCCATCCCTAAATATTTTTAAATCAAGACTGGATGCTTTTCTAAAAGATTATGTTCTGCTTCAAACAGGAATCAATTCAGGGCAGTTTTATGGCCTGTGTTATAGTGAAGGTCAGAGGAGATGATCACAATGGTTCCTTCTGCCCTTATAATTTATGAATTCATAAAGAAATTTTGGTGTGTATGTGGTGGGTTTTGTCCCCCCCACATATTACATTTTTTCCCCCTTTGCTTCTCCCCCTTCTCTTATTTTCTTCAGTGGCAAAAGGAAAAAGGGGAAGGAGAAAAAAGAAAAACAATGTGTAAAGAGCTGATTTTTAAAAAAAATTACGTAGAATATTTTTAATTAGGAAAAAAGGCTTTTTTTGTTTAAAAAAAAGGAGGGGGGAGGTTTGGATCAGTACCAACTCTTACAACTATTGGAATAGCTTCATATTTAAGCTAAGAATTCAAGTAATGGATAAGCTCAGCAATTTTCTGTTAGTGATGACTAGGGCCCTACCTAATTCACAGCTGTGAAAAACACGTAATGGACTGTGAAATCTATCCTCCCCCATGAAATCTGATGCAGGGGGTCTGGGGGCACCACATCTGTGGGCTCCTACCTTGCGCCAGGCTGTAGCTGTGGGCAGGGGTGGACTGCAGTTATGGGGGAACTGGAGCAGGGTGGATTTTGGAAGAGGGCCTCTAACGTATTCTTCCACCCAGGGCTCTTTATCCCCATCCACCCCCAGGAGAGGGCACCAGCCCCTGCAGACTCCTGCTCCGGAGCAGAGACAGATCAAGGTCTCCTGGGGCCATGGACCAAAGCAAGTCGGGGGCCCAGCCAGCAAAACCACAGCCCCGCTCCACCCCTTTTGCCTGCAGCCCCGCCCCGTTTCGCTTCTTCTGCCTGCGGCCCCACCTCCACACTGGGCCTCTGGCTGTGGCAGGGGGAGATTTTTCTGGGGGGCCCCAAATTGGCTGGGGCCCCCTGGGCATGGGCTAATAATCCGCCACTGCTCCAGAGGCTGCCTTGGGCACTGACCTCACCAATGAGAACATGGCACCTGCAGAATCATCCTTGTTCCCGCTCATCAGTGACCCTCACAGCTGGTACAGGCACTGCCAGCCTTGAACTCCTCCTGTCCTGCTTACTGCTCCTAGGCTGCCCCATCCTTGCAGCTCCCAGATGCTCTGAATCCAGAGCTCTCTCTGCACAGATGTTGCTGCCCCTCAGCTCCTCTCTCCCCTACAGCCAATAGGGGCTGGGGAGGCTGCAGGGATGTGACTTGCAAAACCCAGGAATTTTAATGTCCCAGGAAAACTTACAGATTTCCTGGGACAGCTATGCTTTAAAAAGGGGGGCGGGGGACAGAGGGGATGATCTCAAGAAAACCAGGACAGTGGTAACCTGTTTCCTGCGAATTGTTCACACCCAGCCTACTTTTTCATATGAATCCTATCAACAGGAGCAAAGCTCTGGAAGATTGGGTCTCCCAGTCCTTTATCTGTTGTACATCCCTTGCTCAAAGGATGTAGAACATACACACTCTGTAGTATGTAAGTAACTGGAACATTATTTTCTCAGAAGAATATTTTAATATAGAAAGTGGGCTGTAACTAAGACTTTCTTGTTAGATAGTTGAGTGTGGAAATCCTTCTTAATGCCCGTCTGCCTCGCTTTTTTGTATTCTATAGCATCTTTGTAAAGAGACTAGAATCCTTGAGCCCATAAGCAAATGTTATATATATTTTTTTAACCTTTCCACAAGACTCCTCAAAATGAAAATATTGGCATGTTTGATCCTATATCTTATGACAGTACTGTACATAAGAGAGACTTACTTAACTTTCAGAGGGGATTCTTTTCCTTCTGTCATGCCACATGCCTTTAGTTTTAGCTAACAGCTGTGTGGTGGGGGACACACAGTCATTTAAATGTAGCTTCTATTCTGAACTACTTTTTTGAAATGGGTTTGCAGCCGCATACATGCCTCTGACTCTCCGACCACAACCAATTGCCCCTGGAAAGGATAGAAGGGAAATCTAAACTAAAACAGGATTTTTGTTGCAGAGAATGAGGATAGGGGTTGGAAAAATGAATTCTTTGTGTTCGACTTTTACCATTTTGGGCCTGATCGAGACATCTGGATTCCCAAGCTATCTGCCTGAGCAGGGTGGTCACCCGTCTCCACCCCTGAAGGGGTTAAAAGAGCCCTGGGAAAGGGCTGCCCTGGAGAGCCAAGAGGGTTGACTGATTGGGGAAGCAGCCACAGCTGGGCCATGCCCCAATCAGGCCACAGCTGGCCCTGATAAAAGTGCTGGTAGCAGGAGCTAAGGGAGTCTCTCTCCAGCTTTAGAGGGAGAAGGACCTAGCTGCCTGGGAGCTCAGGGTGCAGGCAACAGAGTAGGGCTGGGGAAAGGCAAGAGGAGCTGGGGAGCTCCAGCCTGGCAGCTCCCCAGGCTGCATGTCTTGCTGAAGGCCAGGAAAGGTACTGGAGCTACAGAGGGGTAGCCTGGGAATAGGCAAAGGCAGCAGGTCCTACCCTTACAGACCATATTCTGTAATGGTCAGTGATGAGTGGCTATTACAGACTGCAGTCTGCCCCAGTGAGCGGGGGCTAGATGATGACTGGCAGTAGCCACTGAGACAAGGTGGGGATAGAGGGTTGGGGTTCCCCTGAGAGGGGAGACCCAGAGTGAGGGGATATTGCAGAGGGACAGAACCCCAGAGTAAAAGGGGACCAGGGTCCAGGAGGGACATGGGGGCCAGCAGCAGGCGAGATACCGGCCACCAGGAGGCGCTCCGAGGGCTGGAGAGCTAATTCCCTAGATCAGTGGTCATCAAATTGGGGTGCATGAGACCTTGGCGCTGCCGAACTCCCGGGTGGTCTATTTTTGGACCGCTGAAATGCTGCCACAGAAAGTGGACGCTTCCGCATTCCGCGGCGGCATTTCGGCGGACATACCCCCCCCCCCCGGGGGCTGCCACACTTTTTCCTCCGCGGAAAGGGGCCGCAGGGGAAAAAGTTTGAAGACCCTTGCCCTAGATGACCAGCGGGGGGCGCTGTACCAGTGAGTCATCATGTCACTACACTGCCCATGAGGCAAAATTACATGAATGAATTTGAAGTTCTGCTTCAGATGAACAAAGTACCCACTTGTGTAAATAACTGGCTTAATTCTAATGTGAATGTTGTGATAGTAAGGAAAGATTTCTCATGTATATTAGAAACACAGGAATTGCCATATTGGTGCAGACCCAACATCCATCTGTAGCCTGTCTCTGACAGTGGCCAGTGCAAAATGCTTCAGTGCAAGACCCTTGCATTAGGCAGATGTGAGATAAAGTGAGGGGACAGACTAGGTCGCATCCTGATTTCTAATAGAGATTATTTTAAACCCTGAAGTATGAGATTTAATATCTCTTCCATAATTTTTTTTACTAATTATGATAATTCTGGATGTTCCTGATATCCATATAAATGTCTAATCCCTTGATGAACCATGCAAGTTCTTAGCCTCAAAAATTTCCTGTGGCAGTGAGTTCCACACACTAATTATGCATTGTGTGAAAAAGTATTTCCTTTTATCAGGTTTTGAATTTGAACTGAAAGCACCAAGCTACAGAACGATAGCATTAAAGGCCACGCAATCAGACTATGGCACTGAATTTTCCATGTTTTTAATTTTAGTTACAACACCCTGAATTAGTGCTGGATCAAACCAGTAGGCTGTTTAATCTAATATGCCATCTCTGATAGTGATCAGTACTAGATGCTTTAGAGGGAGGTGCAAAAAACCATGAGGAAAACTTGGAAAAATCTGCAGTAGGTAGAAATTTTTTCCTAACCCCTATCAGATGGCTTATTTTAAACATAATTTTATATCCCTTCTATGGAACAAAGAGAATTGGTTTTTGTTTTGTTTTTTATTCTACTAATTAGAAGGACATTTGAGCCTGTACTAGTCTTCAGATATCATGTGATCAGGCTTTTCTCCTCTATTTATTTCTGTTCCAGACCTCTAGAAGGAATTTTTCAAACTATTTCTTGTGTTTCTTCAATTTTGGGCCACCTAGATGCTACCCACCGGACTGGTGGGTATTGATCCATCTATCGGGGATCAATTTATTGTCTCTAGTCTAGATATGATAAATAGATCCCCAAGCACTCTCCCTGTCGACTCTGGAACTCCACCACCACGAGAGGCAGAAGCGGAGTTGATGAGGAAGTGGCAGACGTTGACTTGCTGCTGTGAGGATGCCGAGATAAGTCGACCTAAGATACGTCGACTTCAGCTACGCTATTCGTGTAGCTGACGTTGCGTATCTTAGGTCGACTCCCCCTGTGTAGACCTGGCCTTGGTGAGCACTAGGGGCATAACTGATTGGGACTCTCATGGGTTCAGAGGTCAAGTGATTCTTCAAAACATCCCTCTATTGTAAATCATTGAGAGTGTGAAATAATACTGCAAGGAACAAAGCTGCACTTTAGTGAAAGCATATGTTCAGTGGCCCTGGAGAGCTTTTATTTTAAATATGCTGAGGGCTCATAGTTAACTTCACTTTTGCATCTGCTGAATATTTGAAAAATCTGTGCTAGATGCTCATGCCTCCTTACATTATTGATAGCATTTGATGTTTTAATTAACATTGTTGTGCATTTTACTGGCATCTGTTAATTTACCAGCACTTCCACCTGTGTAGAATGTTTCTGTTTTAGAACTCAGAAGTTATATTTCTTTTATTTTGTTTATTTTTCTTGCACTTCAGGCTTTGTCTAACTCTAGCTCCCCTGCTAGTTGTGTACGGGAACCAACCATGAAGCAGAATTTTGCCTTTGACAACGTCGGCTACGAAGGGGGTGCTGAAAATATGCCCTCTCTGCTTCCTCAAACGAGCACCATCACAGTCAATATTTTGGGTATTACTTGCCAGTCTTGTGTGCAGTCAATAGAGGGCAGAATTTCCAAGATGAAAGGCATTGTGAGCACCAAGGTGTCCCTGGAGCAGAGCAATGCTGTAGTAAAATATATACAATCAGAAATAGGTCCCCAAGAGATTTGCCAGGAAATTGGAGACATGGGCTTTGATGCCAGCATAGCAGATGGAAGAACTACAGCAACATCTGTAAAACTGACTTCCTGGGGAGAAGCAATAATGAAGCTGCGGGTAGAAGGTATGACATGCCAATCTTGTGTCAACACCATTGAAGGAAAGATCGGAAAACTACATGGTGTGCTGAGAATCAAAGTCTCCCTCAGTAACCAAGAAGCAGTCGTTGCTTACCAGCCTTACATCATTCAACCTGAAGACCTCAAAAACCACATAGATAACATGGGCTATGAAAGCACAATTAAGAGTAAGCTAGCCCCATCAAAGCTTGGTATGATTGACCTAGAGTGCTTGCAGACTACAAGCACAAACAAAACTCCAGCCAGCCTGAGCAATAGCAATGTGGAGCCGGTGGTGGGCAAAATGAATAGTACCATAACTCTAACACTGGGAATAGAAGGGATGCACTGCAAGTCTTGTGTCAAAAACATTGAAGGAAATATATCAGGTCTTCCAGGCATAGAAAGTATTCAAGTGTCATTGGAACATAAAAATGCTGTTGTGCAATTTAACCCAAACGTAATTACCCTAGTATCTTTGCAACAAACCATCGAGGCCCTTCCACCTGGTAACTTTAAAGTATCCCTCCCTATTGGAGTAGAAGCAAATAACGGAGAACTTTTCTCAAAGGCAGCATTTTCACCACCTCAGTTTCGTAGCACATCCTCTGGGGATCAGCTGACAAGCACAACTGTACTTAGTATTGATGGAATGACCTGTGGATCCTGTGTACAGTCCATAGAAGGCACAATGTCCCAAAGGAAAGGGGTACAACATATATCAGTTTCGTTAGCTGAAGGGACTGGAACCATACATTACAATTCAGTTGTAACTAATTCAGAAGAGCTAAAAGGTGCTATAGAAGACATGGGATTTGATGCTTCCATTCTCACAGGTACTTATATGTTTTCTATAAGTAAGCTAGGAGAAAATAAAAAAAAATTACTTTTAAAATTGATAGTTGGGGTGTGTGTTTGGCTTTTTGTTTGTTTTGTTTTAAAGGCTAGAAGGGACCATTATGATCTGACCTGCCTTGTATAATACAGGCCATAGAATTTCATCCTGAATATTTGTTTCCATATTCAGATGTGTGTGTTATTGGGCAAAAGAGTTGTTTTAAGTTACGGTATGCAGTCAAAAGCCTAACCAGTAATATCATGGCTTTTAAATAGCAGAGAACCTGAGAAAATTTTGCCCAGTTCTGGCAATTAATTGATCTTTGACTATTAGTGGTAAATATGCCCAATGGCCTGTGATGGGGTGGGATCTGAGTTACTACAGAGAATTCTTTCCTGGGAGTCTGGCTGGTGAGTCTTGCCCACATGCTCAGGGTTTAGCTGATCACCATATATGGGGTCGGGAAGGAATTTTCCTCCAGGGCAGATTGGCAGAGGCTGTGGGGTTTGTTTTTTTTTTCCCTTCCTCTTCAGTGTGGGGCATGGGTCACTTGCTGGAGGATTCTCTGCACCTTGAAGTCTTTAAACCATGATTTGAGGATGCCAGTAGCTCAGACATAGGTTAGGGGTTTATTATGAGAGTGGGTGGGTGAGATTCTGTGGCCTGCATTGTTCAGGAGGTCAGAATAGATGATCATAATGGTCCCTTCTAACTTTAAAGTCTATGAGAAAACATTCGAGCTGCACTCCACTGAAACAGGTTTCCACTCTTCTCCTTTTACCTACCCAGCTGGTGTGAGTATAAATAATAAACACAAAGAACAAACACTTTAAAATACCTTGAGGTTAAAAGCAACTATTTCCCTAACTGGAACTGCTGCCTGGGGTCTCAAGGCACATCCACACTGCAGCTGGAGGTATGATTAGTAGCTGTACTTGTGCTAGCTGTACTCTAGCTAGCCTGCTAAAAATAGAAATGAAAGACACAGGCTGCGTGAGCCAGCTAGAGTAAAGCTAGCACGTATATTTCTATATAAGCTGCCGATCACACTCTCAGCTGCTGTGCAGATGTATCCTTAGTAGATCTTCTATACCTCAGTAGTAGAATGGTTATGCCAAAGGCCTAATCCTGCTTCCGGTGAGTCAATGTGAAAACTCCTATTGACTTCAGTGATGGGGCACTGGAACAATTATTATGGTGGGGATGCTGAGAGCCATTGAATCAAACTGTAAACCCTGTATATAATGGAATCCACTTCAAGCCAGGGGGCTAGAACCCCTTGTTCCAGCACCTGTGGTCAATGGGAGAAGTTACAATGTATAAATGTATCAATAGTACACTGTGAGCATATGTGTTTAATGATTAAGATGTTGCTATAGTGCATAATCTCATTTACTTGGTGAATTTCAAAAGCAAGTATAATAGCAGTAAAAAGCTATTACTTTACTTAGCATATAATTTTGACTGGTTTTCAGGCCCCTTTTTGCTTTGTCCCATTCCTAGGTCTTATTTTTGGACACACAGATTTTTGGCACTGTCAGCCATTGGGATGGGGTGGGGAGTGGGAGTGTTTTTTAAATTTTTAAAATTGAATTTATCTTTATTGGGTTCATTAGAACTGAATGAAAAATATAGCTTTCACACCCTTTCTTCATTTTAGACGAAAATTTGATTTTTATACATTTAGTGCAATTTTGCATAAAAAGTCTAGTGAACGGGTGTCTGAAGTCTGAATGACAGAAGAATACATTTTTAATATGAGCTTTTAGAGTAACTTTTTATGAGGTTAATACTTTTCTAAATAAAGGCATTAAATAATTGTGCACAGGCTTACTGACACAGAAAGGAGAAGTGTTTTATATGCACACACACATTTTTAGAAGAAAATATTTTATATGCAATTAGTACATTGTTTATTCAACTTTGTTTAGCAAATGCATAAATATGCCAAATTATTAGTGAGAGAGAAAAACTATAACTAAGGAGCTAGTTACATACTAAAAGGCATAGTCACCTTTCAGAGATCACCAAGGATTTCAAACCACCAAAAAAGGAAACAAAGAAGAGAGAAGCATTTCATGCCACAGATTGATACTGCCCAAATGGCAGAAACCCCTGTTCTGGGAGCTTGAGACAAAATCGCACCTCCTTGGCTGAACCAGTCAGAAGGTATTCTTTAACCCAGGGGCCTCTTGGGGAATCACATATCATAGGAAATTGTGATGCATTTTAACATTCTGAATCCACTTTATGGATTTATCCATAGATATTTAATTACTCCATATCTGCCCAAGTCACTATGAACACAGCACTTTATTTATTGCAGCATATTAAAATATAAATTAGAGCTAAAATACCAAACAAAAGGAGTATGCCTGTAAATTTATAAGAACTATGTAAATTTAGCAGTTAGGCTTATATCTGTTGAATTCTGGAACAGAAATAAAATTTCCTCTTTCTATATAATGTCTTAACTTGTATTAGAAGTCTCTTACATTTTGTAAAGATTTTGAAGGACAGATAAATTTAACAAAAAAAATAGCAAAACATAGAACACACAGAGAGACAGCACCATTCAGCCCTAATGTTCAAAATCATTAAGCATACGCTGAAGCCAACTTGTAGGCTATTTTATAATCACTGTAAGTATAATTCAAACTAGTTTTATGTTTTATATGTCACCCACTTTCATGCATATTCTTGTTTTTTCAGCATTACTTTATACAAAATACACCCAACCTTCCTTAAAAGAAATCTAACAATGTAAAATTGGTTAATACACCTCATTTAGACAAAATACAGAATTGATTTAAACTGTTTTATGTAAAAGAATTAATTATACTCTGTACCAGAGATAAGAACGCACTTTTCCCACAGACACAGCACCGACATTCATCCTCCTCTTCTCTTTTTGAAAACAATTATGCATACATTCAAAGCGAATTGTCTACTATTTTAGAGATAAACTACCTTATGAATATATTCAATTTATTTTTGTTTTGTAGATAAGACTCTTACACATGTTATACCGCTTTTTCAGCATTATTCTGTACAATATACACTGAGCCTAAATTAAAAGAAATGCAAGGGTATAAAGTTGGTTAATACACCCAGCTATGAAGCAAAATGCAGGATAGTTTAAACCATTTTATGTAAAAAGAATTGATAACACTTTTTACTATTTTTTCCACAAACTGTGCCCTTTTTGTTAAGGTCATCCTGCTCTTTCAGAATTGGGAATGTAGATTAAACAACTGATTAAACTTTGATTTAATAAATAAAATAAAACCAGGAATGGGGGCATTAGAGGAAACTATATTTTAGTATTTGGGAGCAGTAGATAGTATATTTTAAGACCATTTTGTTTTGTATTTTAAATGCTGTTAGCTATAACTATTTTGCATTATTAACTTGTGACTCATTTAGCAAAATAAAAAAAAGTTAGAAATCGTGGAACAGACACCTACACCCACAAAATAACCCAGACTTTTAAAGATAACATGAACAGAACATGAGGATAAGAAAGAAAGTTGGTCTATATTTTTAGGGATATTTTAACAAGCTGGCCAGGCAGCAGTGGCGTGACCTTAAGCATATAGCAAACTTATTATTCATTTCCACCTAGACTTTTTTGTTACCTTTGTTGTTGCTAGGCTGAAAAAAGCAAGGAAATAATCAGTAAAGTCATTCAGCACTGTGTCTACACTCCATCCATCAGTTCTTTCCTCTTCCCAATCTCAGCTCACCACCTGCAGCCTAACTAACATATCTCCGCCCTCCTCCCCAGTACCCATTGGGTAGCCTGCAAGCCAGATAAATGGGGCTGCTCCTTCAGCTGCTCCCTAGTGTAGAGAACTGGTCCATGAATCTGGCTGGGGTTGGGGATTCTCAGTGACCTACTCAGTGCCTGACAAGGGGATTATTTGCTGATTGAAGATGGAGTGCCACTAAATAAAGCAAAATGGGCATGCAATGTTGGTAGTCTGCCTAGAAGTAACAAATTGCTTCTGACTAAGGAAGCCAAGTTCACAGAGTAGTTACTCACCCTGTCATTTGAAAAACCTTGGATGTTTTTGTTGTTAAATGTGTTTCCAGTTTTCTTCTTTGAAACATTTTATCATGTTCTGTTAACCCATGTTAATTCTGTTTATGGTGTGTTTATTCAAGATACCAAGAACTATATGGATCAGCCTCTTTTCAGGGACACTGTGATTCAGCCTAATGCTTGGGAGTCAGCTTCCCAGAGAACAGAAGATGTTTCTGAATCATCTCATCAAGGCTACACATCTGATGTCCAGCCAAAGAATTCTTACCTCGATAGTCCAAAGCCACCCAGTGGAACGACAACAGAAAAGTGCTTTATGCAGATCACAGGCATGACCTGCGCATCATGTGTGTCGTACATAGAAAGAAATCTGCAAAAAGAAGATGGTGAGATGTCTAAAGTTCCTAGAGAGGGTCTGTAAAGTACTTTGGGATCTTCTGGATGTGAAGGATACTGCATTCTGTCAATAATAATGAATACCTAGCTCTTGCATAGCTCTTTACGTCGGTAGATCTCAAAGCTCTTTACACAGGTCAGTTTCATTATCCCTACTTTACAGATAGGGAAATTGAGGCACCAAGTGGGAAGTGACTTGCCCAAGGTCCCCCAGCAGAGCCAGGAACAGAGCCCTGGTCTCCTGAGCTCCAGTCCAGTGCTCTGTCTCCTAAATCTCTATTGTTGTTATATACGTTAAAATGTGTTCTTGAGGGTAGGTGTAATTAATATTCTGATATACTTAATTATGTACTCATGTTGATACTAGCCACACTACTATATTCAATCCGTCATTGACTATACCAGTTGTGGGATATACCAGATAGTAGGGATAGCTGATGGATAGACCCATAGTAAGACATAGCGCCTGCCCCAAAAAGCTTCCAATCTGATTCTCATTCTTCAAATGCTAATGATAATTGCATGAATAAATTAAAGGGAAGAATAAGCATCTTGAGAAATGGAAGCTTTTGTCAATATGCTCGTGGCATAACACTAGAGTATGGAGAGTTATTAAAGCCATTAAATGTCCAAGCATTGTATTACTAGTGTGCCCCTTGATTATCAATTGCATTATGTGTTCTTCAAAGGAGGTACAGTATCTAATATAACTCAGTTGCTCCCACTGCAGGTATTGTTTCAGTGCTAGTAGCACTGATGGCAGGAAAAGCGGAGATAAAATACAACCCAGAGAGCATTCAGCCTTTTGAAATAGTACAGCTGATTCAAAACTTGGGCTTCGATGCTACAGTCATAGAAGATCATATTGGTACAGATGGCAATGCAGAGCTTATTGTGAGTATCCTGGATCGGTACCTAAGGGTTTTGTGGTATGTGTAGAAGTCTGACAGGAATGTATCTTTGCAAATGAATCTGTTTTAGTGCTTGTGTTTTTGAACAGCTGGGCTGGATGCTGCTGCTGCTTTTCTTAACTATTCAAGAAAAAAATATTCTAAAGGGGCAAAAATGTTTCTACTAGGTAAAGAGCTATGAATAGCTACCCCAGTGCACAGAGAAGCCTTTCTTGGCAGGAAAACACTGCACTCCTCCTGAATCCAGTGAAAACCTGTTTTTTATCAATTTCAGAAGCAGTGCAAACTTTTTCCATAACTTTGAAAAGCTCCAAACAATGAATCTTCATTAACACATATCTTCAGACTTGCTAATACTCTTCTTTTTTAGGTCCAGAATAATGATACTCAAATACATAATAATAATTAGAGCCCTACAAATCTGCAGATACCCGCTTTATATCTGCTGATGCAGTTGTATTGTTTACCATATTTGCGGATCATGGGTCGGATATGGATCCAAAATTTTGTATACATGCAGGGCTCTAACATCAAGACAGGGTAAAAAGTGGCTTATGGAACATGGGGTCAGATACAAGTTAATTATCGCAGATGCAGATTGGATGTGGATCCAAATTTTTATATCTGTGCAGGGTTTTAATAATAATACCTGAAACTTCATGCAAAGATCTCAGATTTTGTATAAATTTTGGGCCAAATCCTACTACGTTTTATTTTCAATTTCTGAAATAAAGGCTGTTTCTCTGCTTCCCTCTCCCCTCACTGGTCCCCCTTTAAGGGCAGTGGTGAGAGAGATTGCTCTCAAGTGTAGAGATCACTAACTGCATTTGCAATTCTGTTCTTCAGATTACGGGGATGACTTGTGCCTCCTGTGTTCACAATATTGAATCCAAACTAAGCAGAACTAATGGCATCTTCTGTGCCTCAGTAGCGCTTGCTACCAGCAAAGCTCACATCCAGTTTGATCCTGAAATCATTGGACCTCGAGATATTATACAAATTGTTGAGGTAAGTTATTAAAACAAACAAATAAGTATAAGGTGATGTTAAAACAAGTGGAAGTGACTAAAAGTGCTGAGAGGCTCACTGACCTTTGCATCTTTAGATAAAGTACGCTTTTTCCCATATGTGACACAGCCAATGGAGTGTATGGTCAGTGGAGACTACATACTTCAGAGGGCAGGGCTGACTCCAGGTTTTTTGCTGCCCCAAGCAAAAAATCCCCCCCTCACTTTTTTCCCCACTGCCCCACCCCAACTCTGCCCCTTCCCCACCCCATTCCAACCCCATCCCCAAATCCCCGGCCCCGCCGCATCCCCTGGGTGTGCCGCATTTCCCCTCCTACTCCTCCCTCCTAGGCTTGCCTGTGAGGGAGGGGAGAAGCGGAGCGGTGGCGCGCTCATGGGAGGAGGCGGCGGTGGAGCAGAGGTGAGCTGGGGCGGGGAGCAGTTCCTCTGCCCCCGACCCCCGGTTACTTCCCGCAGCCCTCCCTGCGGCACTCTCCGCCACAGCTCCCATCTACTCTGCCTGCTCCCCTGAGCGCACCGCCACCCTCCGCTTCTCTCCCCCTTCCCTCCCAGGCTTGCCGAGCAAATCAGCTGTTTTGCGGCAAGCCTGGGAGGGAGAGGGGAGAAGTGGAGCAGCGGTGGCGCACTCAGGGGAGCAGGCGGAGCGGAGGTAAGCTGGGGTGCTGAAGCAAAAAAAAAAAAAAAAAAGGTGGGGGTGGCCGTACTGCTGCCAAAGCAGCAGCAAAAAGGAAAAAAAAAAAGCCCCTTGAACTGTGCCGTCGCAAGAATGCCGCCCCTTCAAATGTGCTGCCTCAGGCACGTGTTTCCTATGCTGGTGTCTAGAGCCAGCCTTGTCAAAGGGTAGCCTCCAGAGACATTAACCATTTCAGTGCTTTTTATAAATATCAATACCTGATAAAAATGTGATGTGCCACTGTTACTGCTCAGTGTACTGCACCGGGTACTTCTCTGAACTGCAGATAGTCCAATGGTATGTTACCTCAGGTTGCTCTTTACTGCCACCTAGAGACTCTAAGAGCAGCTATGCAGCAGAAAGGCACTAAACCCAGGTAAATAACACTTTGAAAACATACAGTAGAACCTCAGAGTCATGAAAACCAAAGTTACGTACTGACTGGTCAACCACACACCTCATTTGGAACCAGAAGTTTGCAAGCAGGCAGCAACAGAAACAAACAAACAAACAAAAAAACCAAATACATTACAGTGCTGTATTAAATGTAAACTACAAAAAAAAGGGGAAAGTTGTTTTTTTTAAAGATTTGACAAGGTAAGGAAACTGTTTCTGTGTTTTGTTTCATTTAAATTAAGATGGGTAAAAGCAGCATTTTTCTTCTGCATAGTAAAGTTTCAAAGCTGTATTAAGTCAGTGTTCGGTTGTAAACTTTTGAAAGATCCACCGTAACATTTTATTCCATTCTGAACATTTCAGAGTTACAAACTGTGATGGGGTTCCTGTGGTGCAACCTGGACTGTGGAACTGCTGAGCCCTCTGTCCCACCAATCTGGGGTGTCCCTCTCACACTTTGATGCTGTGTCAAGCCACAAACCTCTGACAGGCACTTCATTTACACAGACGTCCATAGGCAGGGGCAGACCCAACTGAGTTACATGAATGATCTCCCAGCCACTCGTGAACCATCAACAGGGAGGCTCCTGCCAGTTCCCCCCAGTACCTCAGCCTTGCATCCCAGAACTGTACCGTCTTGCATGCATCAGAAGCCTGGCCAGTGTAAGTTCATTGCCCAGTTTATCCCTTCCTTGATGTGGAGAGGACACACACACGCCTTTGCAAACTGAGCTGAAATTTCCTAAGCACTTCAACCAAAATAGTTTTAGATAAAATATAAAACAGATTTATTAACTACAGAGATACATTTTAAATTATTATAAGTAGCTGGCATAGAGATCAAAGTTGGTTCAAAGTCCTTGTCCTCCAGATGCATTTCCAGGTGTTAAGTTGTGGAGGGAGGGAGGGAGGCCAGATAATGATGTCACTCCCCCCTCTTTTATAGTTTCTTCCAACTTGCTGAAAAGATCTTTGCTGTGATGTGGATTAGTCCACTCACATGGTGTATGTGCTTCCTCCAGGAAATCTCTAGGACAGTGGATTCTTTTCTTGATAGATGTTGATGAGCTATTAACATTGTCTCGCTACTGTATTGTTGTACCTGGAAGGTTGGTTGTGGGTGTTCCCGACCTCACAACATATTTCAGTAACACATACAACAATACTTCATAACCTCACATATAATGATAGCACATGCAATCCAACAGGATATTAATGTTCAACTGATCAAGACTTTTAAAGTGATACCTCACAAGGCATACTTTATACAAAATGCATCATAATTATATGGCAGTGGTGAATATGGGGGTTCCAGGTGTCACGGACTCACAGATCGTGCCCACTCTTGGCCCTTTACGGTCTGTGAGGGGAACGCCCTTCAGTGAGACAGCCCTTCTCAGGGGTCCACTCTCTCCTGGGGGTTAAGTCCCTCCACCTTCTGGAGCTGCATATCTCTGAGCCTTAGCACACCTGTTTCTTGCTGTGGATCTGGACCCCCAGGACCTTCACTCCCGAAGGGGATGATGCAACCCTGTTCTCTAGACTTGGCTGATACTCAGCCAGTGAAAACAGGAGAGTTTGAGCGTTCGAACACAGCATAGGAAACTCTCAGGGCCCTCAGGCCTGGCCTCCCTCAGCACAGCACATCCAAGTCTCCCTTGCATCCATGTGGCCTCTGCCTGCTCTTCCTCTCCAGCCCATAGCCCCTCTGCTTTCCAGCTGGGCAGCTGATATCACCAGCCCCAAGCCCTGCCTCTGTCCATTGTCTTCTCTTCAGGTAAACAGGGTCACCTGGGCCTCCTCTCCCCTCTTGTCCTCTGGCCCTCTCTGGCTGGAACCGGATGGTTGGGTCACCGGGGTCCTCTTTTCGCAGCTCATTGTCCTCCCACTGGCCAGAACTGGCTGCGACTCCTCAGCTGAGCCACCAGGTCACCAGTCGCTGGGGTATCCATTCTCCAGGCCAATGGCTGGGGTCCCAAGTTCCCTTGCTGGTCCTTTGTAACAACAAACTCCCTCTCCCATCACCTTGTTGAACCCGTAACACCTACGGAAACTGAGTCCCATCTCCTCTGCATGCAAACTACTGGAAAACCAAGATAAAAACAAGAAAATCCCCCACTTCGTCACACCAGGGAGCTGCTTTGAGGTACAGAGTGTCACATAAACAAGCCATTCCCAAGGTGTTTGTAACTCTGAGGTTCTATTGTACCTCAATTTTAATTGGAATTGACTCCCATGGTTGTTCAGAATAATCAGTGAGACACACAATAGATGTTCACAGCAGACACTTGAAAGCAAAATGCCTTGTAATATGCCTCTAAAGAAAATAACACCAGCTCAGCAGTAACCACTATGTCCATAAAATCTGTTACAAAGTGCAGTATCATCATACCAGTTTTGCTAGGGCTGCTTTTCTTTTTCTCCAGGAGGGGCGGGAGGGAGGGAGTGTAATTTTCCTCTGTGAACAGTCTGGCAGAGAGTACTCTGACAGGGAAAAAGATTGTACCAAAATCCGTTACATTTATTTTGTGCTCTAAGGCAGTGGTCTTCAGTTTGAGAACCGCCGAGCTAGTGCCGCCTTCTTCCTGGGTATGGGCTAACAGGGACCTGGCTTGATCCAGCACCCTGTTACACAGCCTTACAGAGAGTTGCCATGTAAATTGTGGGAGTTGCTGATAAATGATACATTAGGGTGGTGGTGGTTCTGTAAAGCAAATCCAACCCTGGCCTTTCAGATTATGCCAGCTATCAAAGGTAAATGTACCTGTACCTGGTGTTTATTTTCCAGCAGCCCTGCAAAGTTCCATTCAGATTTGGGGCCCTATTGTGCTGGGCACAGTATGGAAACACATGGAAAGGCAGTTCCATTCTAATTCGTTTAATGTTTTGGATCCTTCCATGCTGCTGTTCATTGCTGGTTCTTGCTGCTTTTTGTGTTGGCTTGACATATACCTGCAGTACTGAACCGTTAGCAGGTTTCAGAGGGATAGCCGTGTTAGTCTGCATCAGCAAAAACAATGAGGAGTCCTTGTGCCCAAATAAATTGGTTAGTCTCTAAGGTGCCACAAGGACTCCTCGTTGTTGGTACTGTTAGGAGATCCTGTCAAGGTTCACAAACCCACCAGATTTAACTCTGTCACACCCTCCATATGGTGTTTTTGTTGATTTATTTTTATTTTGTTTACAGTAGAACCTCAGAGTGACGAACACCTTGGGAATGGAAGTTGTTCATAATGCTGAGCAAAACATTATGGCTATTCTTTCAAAGTTTACAACCGAACATAGATTTAATACAGCTTTGAAACTTTACTATGCAGAAGGAAAATGCTGCTTTCCCTTTATTTTTTAGTACACCGGACCCTCGCTAGAATGCGCGTCGGTTAAACATGAATTTGGCTATAACGCAGTTGCAGCTATGGATCCCAAAATAGAACGTGATCATTTTATTTCATTTCGTTTTAATGCAGTCCGCCCTAGAACACGATACTTGGCATGGATCCCAAATCCCAAGTTCTAGCGAGGGTCCGGTGTAGTTTAAGACAGTATTGTGCTGGGTTTTTTTTGTTTGTTTGTTTGTTTTTTGGTCTCTGCTGCTACCTAATTATGTTTTTCCAATTCCAAATGAGGTGTGTGGTTGACTAGTCAGTTTGTAACTCTAGGGCTCATAACTGAGATTCTACTGTGGGGATCAGCAACCTTTGGCATGCGGCCCATCAGGGAAATCTGCTGTTAGGCTGGGATGGTTTGTTTGCCTGCAGCATCCGCAGGTTCGGCTGATCGCAGCTCCCACTGGCCACGGTTCGCCATTCCAGGCCAATAGTGGCTGCATGTAAACAAACCGTCCTGGCCTGCCAGAGGATTTCTCTGATGGGCCGCGGGCCAAAGGCTGCCGATCCCTGTTTTACTGTATTTGTTTTAAACGTTTCCTCAGTGAAGTTTGAGGTGGAATATCAGTCCTTCAAAATCCCACCTGCACCCACCATTAAACCCAGGATGTTTGATTTGTTATGACTGTGGATGTGTGTAATGATAGAGGTACCTTACCATTTTGTCTTCTACTCCATCATCATTGTCATTATCTGAGCTCCTCTCACTTTAAATAAATAAAAAGGAGACATTCTTCAAAGTGTGGAACAGTTCCCTGTCCTGACATTTCTGATCTTAAATTTATCCGTTTAGATGAAGTTTTCATCTGCTGTTCATAATAAATATGAATTAACCAAACTCTTTTTTGTCTTGTTTTTTAATAAAAAGGGGATTGGTTTTCATGCTTCCTTGGCCAGGAGAGACCCTAATGCTCATAACTTGGATCACAAAAAGGAAATAAAACAGTAAGTATGACCCTCACAAAGAAGAGGGTCCCTACAAGTCTGACCATAATCTGCACACCAGTTAATCCGATTTGTGCTTGTGCAAGGCATATTTAATATGCACGTACTTCGTCATTTGTTGTTCAGTTCAATTACTCTTATACCCATTTGGATTACCTTTCAGTTTTTACTTGTAGAGAGTTATGTCTCTGAAACATGCAGGTGGCAAAGGAACGTCTTCATCCAAAATGTTTAAGCTCTGGAAAGAAGGAATGACTTGTAGCCAGCTCTGCCAAGGGCTGAATGTGCTCATCTCAGCCAGGGAGCTGTACATGTGCAGTATTTGGCCCCAGTACCACCAAAGTGTACACTAATACCATGGATTTACTACTTCTACTTTTCAGATGGAGGAAATCTTTCTTGTGCAGTCTAGTGTTTGGAATCCCTGTCTTAATCTTAATGATTTATATGCTAATACCTGGTGGCCAGCAGCATGGCACTATGGTGCTGGAACAAAATCTAATTCCTGGATTATCCATTTTAAATCTTCTCTTCTTTGTCTTGTGCACTTTGGTTCAGGTATGTAAACAATATTTCTTGGGTATTTTTCTTTCCTTTCAATGTCCCCGGACATCTGATTTAATAAAAAAAAATATTAGATTGGAAAGCCTTATTGGATTGCCTCCATCCCCACTGTAAATTCAGAATATATAGGATAAAGTGGCCCTGTTAAACTGGTATTGATAATTATAATATGTTGTGCAAGTGTGATTTTTATATATATGTATAAAGTGAGTCAGTGACCAAATCAAGAATTGAACTCAGAACTCTTCTAGTATAATGTTCAGGCCAGCATGCCACCCCTTTATTTTCTCTCTTTGCCTGTCATGTCATGCCTGGTTAGATTGAACTCTCTGGGGAGAGGGCTGAGCATTATGCTAGAAGAGTTAAGGTCCTGAGTTCAACTCTTGATTTTGTCACTGACTCACTGTGTGACCTGGGGCAAGTCACTTAATCTTTATGCTTCCATTTTCCCCTACGCTGTAATAAAGGGATGATAATACTGGCCTACTAACCTCACAGGGTTGTTGAGACTGCAGCAGTTAAAGTGAGAGGATAAAGGAGGGATGTGTACAACACAGAGGAGGCTGAAAGGAGCACAGAAGGGTGGGGACCGAGAAGTGAAAAGGGGGTAAGATAAAAGAGTGAGATAGAAGCAATGGGTGGGTGGGGTAGCAGTGAACTTCCATTACTTTTATCCTTCTGCATTCCTGTTCTGTTCCAATGAGGCTTTAAAAGCATTTCCTCACAGTCCTGCTATGACATGATGCCATCTAACCATTTAGAATATTTCTATTTAATGGACCTAATTCTCTCTCTCACAAACACACTGATGTAAATCAGGCGTAACTCCATTATTTTTCGTTTGTATTGTGGTAGCAGGTAGAGGGCCCAGTGATAGACAGGGGACTCCATTGTGTGAAGTGTTGCACAAAGAGAACAGAAAGACAGTGTCTGCCCCCAAGGGTTTACATCAGGGGTAGGCAACCTATGGCATGACTGAGCTGATTTTCAGTGGCACTTACACTGCCTGGGTCCTGGCCACCAATCCGGGGGGGCTCTGCATTTTAATTTAATTTTAAATACAGCTTCTCAAACATTTTAAAAACCTTATTTACTTTACATATAACAATAGTTTAGTTATATATTATAGACTTGTAGAAAGAGAACTTCTAAAAATGTTAAAATGTATTACTGGCACGCAAAACCTTAAATTAGAATGAATAAATGAGGACTCGGCACACTACTTCTGAAAGGTTGCCAACCCCTGGTTTACATTATAAAACAATTCCATTGACGTTAGACCATGATTAAGCCAGTGTGAGCTAAGAATCAGGCTCATTAACATCCTCCTTGCTGTTTACAGCTCTTTGCTATAATCTGTGCTGTACATGCCCTGCTTTCACTGCTGTGATTAATAGGCATTTGTATATACTTTCACTGACAGTTCCTCGGTGGATGGTACTTTTATGTCCAAGCCTACAAATCACTGGAGCACAAAACAGCCAATATGGACGTACTGATTGTGCTGGCCACAACTATTGCTTATATATACTCTTGTGTGATCTTGGTGGTGGCTATAGCTGAAAAGGCAGAGGAAAGTCCTGTCACGTTCTTTGATACACCACCCATGTTATTCGTATTCATTGCTCTTGGGAGATGGTTGGAACACATAGCAAAGGTAACCAGTCTACACGTTATGCGCTTTTGTACAATAATGATGAAAATAATATGGCTCCTCTATGAACAGAAACTGCTTACATGTATTTTGATAGGAGCGTTTCTGGCATGCAGTGTGGTGTATGCTTTGGTTTGATGTGTACCAGTGTATGCTGATGGGCTGCTCTGTTAACTGCATACACAGGATCAGAGAAATATGGGTCTGGAAGGGATCTTGAGAGGTCATCAAGTCCAGCCCCCTGTGCATGTCTACTTAAAATATGAGACACACAGTGGGTTGGGTAATATCTTTTATTGGACCAACTTCTCAAGCATTTATCTTTATTTATGTTGTAGAGTAAAACATCAGAAGCACTTGCTAAATTAATGTCTCTCCAAGCTACTGAAGCTACCATAGTGACTCTTGGACCTGACCATTCTGTCATCAGGTATATATTATTCACCCAAAGCCCTTCAGCCTGCTGGCTTGGGCTGACTAGATCTGATGCATTTAATGGTAAAAGCATTTTTGTCCCTATTAACAGGATGGATCAAATTGTTCATCTCTCGTAACTGGGTGCTTCTTACAGGGAGGAGCAGGTGGCTGTTGAACTGGTTCAGCGGGGTGACATTGTAAAAGTTGTCCCTGGTGGAAAGTTCCCAGTTGATGGAAAAGTTATTGAAGGCAGCTCTATGGCAGATGAATCTCTCATTACTGGTAATTTTCTTTATGCTCAGGAAAGTTAGCTGGCTGCTGGATCTCCTTCTTAAACTGTTCATACTTGTTCCCTCTTTTCATTCTCCTTTTCATCCACTCTTAGCTTTAGGAAATTTCTGATACAGATTCAGACTACTTTATAGGACTGCCTTTATACTAGGCTGATTCAAACCCTGATATCTGGTTACACTGGACTTTGGGGAAGCCTGGTTCTGGACTAGATTGCCTCTGTCCAATTCTGACCATCATAACTTCTGTTGATCATCTATCAGCAGTGTTAAAGTTTAGTTCTAAAAGGTGCTGGGGATCTGAAAGGAGTTTTCTCTGGAACATATTTGCAAAAATGGTGCATTTTTAAACTAACTAATAAACAGTGAATAGACAACATCTCAAATCCATCAGGAAATGAATGTGCAGACTTGAGAAGGATAACCCCAGGCATTCATCAAGGGAGCCGCACAGGAGGAGAGCATTATTGCCTAACATTTGCTATGCTCACCAGAATTTTTTTCTACTTCATGAAATTTCCACATGGGAAACTGTGATGTTGAGACAGACACATAGATACTTTTTTTTTAACCTGGCTCCTGCCATTATAAATTATTTAAAAGAACTATAAACCTTAACAGTTCATTTGCTTGCTTGGTTTGGGTTTGATTTGATTTTGAAAGTGGGGGTGGAATTTTCTCATTTTGAGAACCATTCACATCACTAACCCTCTGTGGAGAAAAAAATGTGACAAAGGAAATACAAATTGTGACAAGCGCCAGTGTGAGAATGGGAACTTTGCAAAGGTGACAGTTTCTCTATCCTCTGGAAGGGAAGGGATTAGACCACTTAGATGCCAAAAGAAGTTCTCCTAAGGTATCTTCATGTATTGAGTCAGTTTGTCCTTGGCCTTTGTGGGGGTGCACAGAAGAGAAGGAGTGAAAGATCAAGGAGCCTTCCCTTTTCCCCTCATGCATTTTGTATGAGGGCCAGGAAGAGTCTCAGATCCTGTGCTCAGAGGAGTATGGCTAAAGAGGATTCTCCTTTAACTCACTTTGATGCAATTTTGGAACATGAAAATCTGAATTCCCTCCCCGCTAATCTCCTGATGTTCTAAGTGTCCAGGCAGTGCAGCATAGTGATGTCCTAGGTGGTCATGGACTTATTACAGTATTGTTCCACCTCGTTTCGACTGTCTGCTGAGCCTGAGCAGACTGACTGGTCATGTGAATTCCCCTGGCTTAGGTGCATAATTTAAAAAACAACAGTACTAGTCTAACTCATTTGTCTCAAGGTTGCAACTGAGGCACATTGAACTAGCTGATTCTGATCTTTATTAGTGGCTGGGATCAGAGGTCATTCAGATACGTTGGGACACATTCATTCAAGGCTTTAAAAATAAACAATAGGCAGAGCCGGTGGTAGGCATAAGCAGATTAAGCAACTGCTTAGGGCCCCCAAGCAGCTCTAGGGGGCTCTCTATTATTTATTAGTATGTGTGTAGGTGTGGGTGTGTGTAGAAATATTCCTGATTAGGATCCCCAATGGCACTAGCCTGTAGGTTCTGCCCTGGTGTCTGAGCCAAGGCCTTTTGGAGTGAATGGAATGACCACTGTGGGCTTTGGATCAGGTCTCTGGAGGGGAGCGAGTGGCAAAGTGAGCAAGAAAGAGGCAGTGGATGGTTGCGAAGGCTGCTGCTGTGAAAATGAACATGGAAAACATTTTCCTGAAAAGTTACACAGCCTTTTAAAAAAAAAAATTAGTCTTTCAAATTATGGTTCAGAACGGAATTATTATCCAGCGTGTAGCAGGCTATCGATCTTTATGTGCCTGTGCTCCCAGGCTACTGAGGTAGTTGTCCTGACCCTATTGATCTTTTGTCCTAGGGGAAGCCATGCCAGTCACTAAAAAACCTGGAAGCACAGTGATTGCAGGTTCTATAAATGCACATGGCTCAGTTCTTGTTAATGCAACTCACGTTGGATCTGACACCACCCTGGCACAAATTGTGAAACTGGTAGAAGAAGCTCAGATGTCAAAGGTAAAAATAAAAATACTGCACTTTGTATATAAATCAACAAGGCTTTTTCTCTTGTGGTGTTTGTTTTAGAATCAGCAAGAAACAGACTTAAAAAAACCTCAACTCAGATATGGAATAAGAGTTGGTAGATGTTATCATGTCCATTCTGTGCTTATATTTGTTGTTTTAGGCATAAAACAAGTATCTTTTTGGTGGTTTTTTTTTTTCTTGTAGGCACCCATCCAGCAATTGGCTGATAAGTTTAGTGGATATTTTGTTCCATTTATCATCATCATTTCAACAGTGACGTTGCTAGCGTGGATCACAATTGGTTTTATAAATTTCGATGTTGTTCAGAAATACTTTCCTGTAAGTAGTGCTGTTAGTCCCAATATTTACTCTTAACAACCTAATGTTAATAATGTAGCTTTTGTACTCTGCCAGATGCTAAGCACCTTCAGCTCCCAAATGCATTTGGTTTCTGTATAGAATAGACTAAATATGTTTATGTAGTTAATTTTTGGCCAACCTCAACAGAGTTGTCAGTCCATCTTCATCTCTGCATGGGATTCTGGCAAAAAAATGAAATCAGCGGAGATATACCAGGGATGAATATAGCCCAGTGGCTGGATTTCCCAGAAAGCTGAGGAATTGCTGACAGGTTTGCAAACTGCCTGTGCTGCTGCTGATCATGGATCTGCTCTTTAGAAAGATGAATGGCATATTGATTACATTTAAGATGTGTAAACTATACTGCCATGCTCATAGACTGTGGAAGGCTGTGCATCCCAGAGATGGCATATTTATCCTCACGGGTGGAGAGGAAAACACAGCAAGTTGTATTATTACCTGGGAACAAATCTGCATAGCAGCACTTTTGCATTTGCAATTCTTATTACTCCAAGGAGTAAATCTCCACAGGAATGGGGTATAAGCAAAATTTTGAGGCTGGAAGAAGTTTGGGGGCGTAACAGGTGAGAGGTATAATGCTGATGGATCTACCACTATGTGGATCTATTGGCAATAGCTCGCTGTGGAACAGGTCTTCTACTTCTTCTTTTGGTGGAGGATCCCTTCTCCCCCAACCCCAATGGGCTCCCAGCATAGAGACACAGGAATGTAGGGCTAGAAGGGACCTTGAGAAGTCATCAAGTCCAGCTACCTGCGCTGAGGCAGGACCAAGTAAACCTAGACTAGAGGTAGGTAATTCATTTATTCGCTCTAATTTAAGGTTTCGTGTGTCAGTAATACATTTTAACATTTTTAGAAGGTCTCTTCCTATAAGTCTCTACTATATAAACAAACTGTTCTTATATGTAAAGTAAATAAGGTTTTTAAAATATTTAAGAAGCTTCATTTAAAATTAAATTAAAATGCGGAGCCCCCTGGACCAGTGGCCAGGACCTGGGCAGTGTGAGTGCCACTAAAAATCAGCTTGCGTGTCGCCTTTGGCACGTGTGCCATATGTTGTCTATTCCTGACCTAGAATCAGAGAGGTAGCTGTGTTAGTCTGGAATTGCAGAAGTGACAGAGTCCTGTGGCACCTTAAAGACTAACTAAAGTATTAGAGCATAAGCTTTCGTGGGCTAATACCCACTTCGTTGGATGCATGCAGTGGAAGTATCCAGGGGCAGGAATAAATAAGAGGCAAGGGCCAGGTTAGAGATAACAAGGTTAGTCCAATCAGGCTGAACCAGCTTGTTATCTTTAATCAGGGAGGATGAGGTCCTCTTCTACCAGCTGGTCTGGAGGTGTGAACACAGAGAGAAGAGAAGCTGCTTTTGTAGTTAGCTAGAACTAAACTTCTAACTAAAAGCACTTCTAACTGAAAGAACTTCTAACTAAAAAGCAATTTCTCTTCTCTCGGTGTTCACACCTCCAGACCAGCTGCTAGAAGAGGACCTCATCTTCCCTGATTAGAGATAACAAGCTGGTTCAGCCTGAATGGACTAACCTTGTTATCTCTAACCTGGCCCTTGCCTCTTATTTATTCCTGCCCCTGGATACTTCCACTGCATGCATCCGACGAAGTGGGTATTAGCCCACGAAAGCTTATGCTCTTATACTTTAGTTAGTCTTTAAGGTGCCACAGGACTCTTTGTCACTCCTGACCTAGACTGTCCCTGATAGATGTTTGTCCAGCTTGTTTTTAAAAGTTTCCAGTAATGGGGACTCCTTTGGAATCCTATTCCAGAGCTTAACCACCCTTATAGTTAGAAAGCTTTTCCTAATATCTAATCTAAATTTCCCTTGCTGCGGATTAAGCCCATTGCTTCTTGTCCTACCTTCCATGGCCATGAAGAACAACTGATAACTGTCCTCTTTATAACAGTCTTTAACATATTGGAAGACTGTTATCAGGTCCCCCTGAGTCTTTTTTTCTCAAGACTAAACATCCCCATTTTTTATTTTTATTTTTTTAAAACCTTTCTTCATAGGTCAGGTTTTCTAAATCTTTTATCATTTTTGTTGCTCTCTGCTGGACTCGCTCCAATTTGTCCATCTTTCCTAAAATGTGGTGCCCTGAATTGGACACAGTTCTCCAGCTGGGGCCTCACCAGTGCCAAGCAATGCGGGACAGTTACCACCTGTGTCTTACATACAGTACTCCTGTTAATACACCCCAGAATCATATTAGCCTTTTTTGCAGCTGCATCTCGTTGATGACTCTTTCAGTCTGTGGTCAACTATAGTCTCCCAGATCCTTTTCAGCAGTGCTACCACCTAGACAATTATTCTCCATTTTGTAGTTGTGCATTTGATTTTTCCTTTCTAAGTGAACTACTTGGTACTGAATTTCATCTTGTTGAATTCAGACCAGTTATCCAATTTGTCAAGGTCATTTTGAATTTCAAACCTGTACTCCATAGTGCTTGCAACTCCTCCCATCTTAGTGTCATCTGCAAATTTTATAAGGATATTCTCCATTGTCCATGTCATGAATGGAAAATATTGAATAGTACTGTACCCAGGACTGACCCCTGTGAGGCTCCACTAGATGCACCCTCTCAATTTGACAGCAAACCATTGATAACTACTCTTTGAGTGTCAGGGGGTAGCATGTTAGTCTGTGTCCACAAAAATAACAAGGAGTTGGGTGGCACCTTAAAGACTAACAGATTTATTTGAGCATAAGCTTTTGTGAGTAAAAAACCCACTTCTTCAGATGTTTGGAGTGAAAATTACAAATGGAGGCATTGTTCTACTGACACATGAAGAGAAGGGAGTTACCTCACAAGTGGAGAATCAGTGCTGACAGGGTCAATACAGTCAAGGTGGATGTAGTTTACTCCCAATAATTGTCAATTCCAGCAGAGGAAAAGTTGCTTCTGTAATGAACCAGCCACTCCCAGTCCCTATTCAAGCCCAAATTAATGGTGTTAAATTTGCAAATGAATTTTAGTTCTGCAGTTTCTCTTTGCAGTCTGTTTCTGAAATTTTTCTGTTCAAGTATGGCTACTTTTAAATCTGTTATAGAATGTCCAGGAAGATTCTTCAAAGAGAAACTGCATAAAATTCATTTGAAAATTTAACAGAAGCAACTTTTCCTCTCCAGGAATTGACACCTCCTCATCAGTTATTGGGACTGAACTACATCCACCCTAATTGTATTAGAATTATAGAATGTCAGGGTTGGAAAGAACCTCAGGAGATCATCTAGTCCAACCCCGTGCTCAAAGCAGGACCAATCTCCAACCAAGACATCCCAACTTTGTCAAGCCTGATATTAAACCTCTAAGGAAGGAGATTCCACCACCTCCCTAAAGTAATCCATTCCAGTGCTTCACCATCCTCCTAGTGAGAGAGTTTTTCCTAATATCCAACCTAAACCTCCCCCACTGCCACTGAAGACCATTACTCCCTGTTCTGTCATCTGGTATCACTGAGAACAGTCTAGATCCATCCTCTTTGGAACCCCCTTTCAGGTAGTTGAAAGCAGCTATCAAATCCCTCCTCATTCTTCTCTTCTGCAGACTAAACAATCCCAGTTCTCTTAGCCTCTCCTCATAAGTCATGTACTCCAGCCCCCTAATCATTTTTGTTGCCCTTCTCTGGACTCTTTCCAATTTTTCCACATCCTTCTTGTAGTGTGGAGCCCAAAACTGGACATAGTACTCCAGATGAGGCCTCACCAATGCCGAATAGAGGAGAATGATCACACCCTTTGATCTGCTGGAAATGCTCCTACTTATACAACCCAAAATGCCATTAGCCTTCTTGGCAACAAAGGCACACTGTTGACTCATGTCTAACTTCTCATCCATTGTAACCCCTAGGTGCTTTTCTGCAGAACTGCTGCCTAGCCATTCGGTCCCTAGTCTGTAGCAGTGCATGGGATTCATCCGTCCTAAGTACAGGACTCTGCACTTATCCTCGTTGAACCTCATCAGATTTTTTTGGCCCAATCCTCTAATTTGTCTAGGTCCCTCTGTATCCTATCACTATCGTCCAGTGTATCTACCAGTCCTCCCAGTTTAGTGTCATTAATGAAGATATTGAACAAAACTGGCCCCAGGGCTGATCCTTGGGGCATTCCACTTAATACCAGCTGCCAACTAGACACAGAGCCATTGATCACTACCTATTGAGCCAGATGATCTAGCCAGTTTTCTAGCCACCTTCTAGTCCATTCATCCAGCACATACTTCTTTAACTTTACTTTATTGGCCCTGTCAACACTGGTTCTCCACTTGTGAGGTAACTCCCTTCTCTTCATGTGTCAGTATAACAATGCCTGCATCCGTAATTTTCACTCCATGCATCTGAAGAAATGGGCTTTTTACCAATGAAAGCTTATGCCCAAATAAATCTGTTAGTCTTTAAGGTGCCACCAGACTCCTTGTTGTTCTTTACACTACCCACCAGATCGGCGGGTAGAGACTGATCTTTCAGGGATCGATTTATTGCGTCTCGTTTAGGTGCAATTTAATCGATCCCTGAGCGCTCTCCCGTCGACTCTGGAACTCCACCGCACCGAGAGGCACAAGTGGAGTCGAGGGGAGAACGACTCAGCGTTGTGAAGACATTGAGGTAAGTCGACCTGAATACCTCGTATGTTAGGTCGATCCACCCCCACAGTGTAGACCAAAGCTTTGAGTACAATCTTTCAATCGGTTGAGCATCCACCTTCTAGTGCTGTAGTTTCATCTTGACCACATTCCTCTAGTTTTCTTATGACTATGTCATGCAATATTGTGTCAAAAGCCTTACCAAAATCAAGGTATATCATGCTGCCCTTCTGCTCAGGCTGTGCTCTGAGGATGGGACTTGCCAATAAATGAATATAATATTCCCAGTATGCCTGGTAACAATAATCTGTTGTTCTGTTTTCTATATCTCAGCTTTCCAGATAGACGCATGTTTGAAATTACTGTTCTTCACTAAACATTTGGTGCATTGTCTCCTTTTATTAGCAAACATACATGTTTCTTTTTTTTTTTTCTTGCAGCATCAGAACAAACACCTTTCAAAAGCTGAAGTAATAGTGAGGTTTGCTTTTCAAACCTCAATCACTGTGCTGTGCATTGCATGCCCCTGTTCCTTGGGCTTAGCTACTCCAACAGCTGTGATGGTGGGCACAGGAGTTGCTGCCCAGAATGGTATTCTCATCAAAGGTGGAAAACCTCTGGAAATGGCCCACAAGGTTGATATCTCATCACGGAAGTGTGGTATTAATACCATTATACTGGTTGCCAGCTAGAACAAAATTTCCTAGCAAATTCTGTTAATCTATGGAAAGTGACTTGGTCATTGCTCTTAACATTTTTGAAGATAGATACTTTTTGGAATCACAGAGCGCGGACGTGTTTCTGAATGGTCACAGGAAAGGGGTGACAGCCAGCAGATCCTGACTTCTCATCCCAGCTGGTCTGCTGACTTGCTGTATGACCTTGTGTCAAGTCACTTTCACCTTAGTTCCCTCATCTTTACTCCAGCTGTCAAAGGGATTACTACAAGTATGTCCCTCCCTATGGTGCAGGAATCTTGTGACATTTAATGAGTTCATATATGAACTGCTTCAAAGCACCATACAAATGCTGCTGCTCATTAGTTGTTAGTGTAGCATCTAAAAACTGTTCTTTTCACATTGAGAGAGGAAAATACATGTCACGATTCAGTACTTTAGATATTGTCAGTTGAGTTTAAATAGACATTTCAAGAACTCCGTGTGCACACTGTTTGCCATTAAAATTGAATCACTTGTAGTAACTAATTATTACATAGTGAAAGGCCCCAGTTTTACTGATACTTAAAATAGGAAATAACTGCATTGTCTAAGTTATCAAGATGGGGTAATTTATGGTAAATTCTGACATTTTAATGACAATCACTCAGAAAATTAGGTGGAATTGGAGCACAGGACAGTTCATGATATAGACACCTGTAAGTTGCGTAAATTATTCTCTTTTTATACTGGCAGAGAAGCTTGACTGCCAGTGATGTGCCTAATTTGCATGTTTGTGCATAAAAAGTAAAATATTCATGAAGGAACATTAATTGATTATTCCTCTCAACCACATGCACACTTGAACAGAGACATTATATTGTACATATGCTATGTCTAGCACAAAGAGCTCTTTCCAACCACTCTCATACTCAGTGTGCTTGAGTTTAATATTACAGCAGTATTTGAAATATGTTATTTCTTGCAGATAAAGACTGTGATGTTTGATAAAACTGGGACCATCACCTGTGGCGTTCCTAAGGTCATGAGGATGCTCTTGCTAGGGGACATGGCTAAGCTGTCTCTAAAGAAGGTACTTGCAATTGTCGGCACTGCAGAAGCCAGCAGCGAGCATCCCTTAGGAATGGCTGTCACTAAATACTGTAAAGAGGTATGTGTTTCAAGTACTGCCCAAGGATATCTGTGTGAGCAGAAGTACTGCACTGAATAAGCCAGATACAGCTGTTCTGGTATAGCCAGGGTAGACCTGGCTAAAGTGAGACCTTCCATCTTTACAAACCTTTAGGACCTTAAGTATGATCAGGGGCAGTAGCACTTAGAAGAACCAGGTTTATGAACAGCACTGAGAATAAGATGAGGAAGACTTTGTAGCACCTTAGAGACTAACCAGTTTATTTCAGCATAAGCTTTCGTGAGCTATAGCCCACTTCATCGGATGCATAGAATGGAAGAGAAGTAAGATGCATAGAAAACAAAAAAAAAAAAAAAAGGTTGTACATTAGCGTACCAATTCTAATGTACAACCTTTTTTTTTTTTTTTGCTTTCTGTGTGTATAAATACATCTTACTTCTCTTCCATTCTATGCATCCGATGAAGTGGGCTATAGCCCACGAAAGCTTATGCTGAAATAAACTGGTTAGTCTCTAAGGTGCTACAAAGTCTTCCTCGTCTTATTTACAGATACAGACTAACACGGCTGCTAATCTTAGCACTGAGAATTTGGTTTCAAGCCTGATGATGGTCAGGAAGTGGCAAGCCCTAGCTTGTTGCTTCTGTTTAAAGAATGATTTAGAACTGGGATTCCCACTTTCCATTTCTGGTTGTGAATTAGATATAAGGCTATGTCTACACTACTGCGGTAAGTTGCCCTACGCTGCGCAACTCCAGCTATGTGAACAACATAGCTGGAGACAATGTACCTTAGGTCAAGTTACCGCAGGGTCTGCACCGCAGAGGGAAGACGGGAGAAAATCTCCCGTTGACTTACCTTACTCGTCACAGGTAGAGTACAGGGGTCAACTGGAGAGCGGTCTACAGTTGATTTGGTGGGTCTTTACTAGACCCGCTAAATCAACCGCTGGTGGATCTATCTGAGAGCATCGATCCCTGTGGTAGTGTAGACCTGCCCTTAGTGTCTGCAGTGAACATCGCTCCCTGCCTGATCTAAGTGAAAGCTGTTAGTACTGTTGCATTATGGGTAGAGTCACAGTTCCGGCTGTGTAAGCTAATAATTAACTTGGAGACTTGTAGGATGTTATGTGCTTCCTGCCATGGGAGTTAGGATCTGCCAAGTCATTCTCGCTGTCAGTTCTAGGTTTTAAACTTCCTCTGGCTGATGACAAGTCGTCTTAATAAAAGGCCAGTTCATCCGGAATCTGCTTTTCCTTGCTGATTTCCCAGAGCCTGAGTTTGGTGACCTTCAGGTTACAGTGCAGCATTTATTCCGGCCAAGCTTTTCATGACTTTTAATAATGGCCAATGTTAACTGACTTATGAAAAGATAAATTTGGCAGCAACATGAATATCCAACACATCTAGTATAAGCCTTTAGGGGTAAACATTTAGAAAATTAAAATGCCTACTTGGAAGCAGAAGAATTCTAGCTGGTAATGACCTGGATGTCTGCCTTACAATTTTTAAACGGGCTATCTTCTCCTGGTTGCTGTTTTTGAATCTGTGCTTCCTTGTGCGTGAGTCACTTCTATAATATCACATGCCTCACTTGTCACCTGACCATAGCTTGCATGTATGACCCTTACCTATTTGCATATATTTGTAATATAGCCACAGGCATTTCTAAACTATCACTAGACTGCTCAATAGGCTGTGGGTAGCTCTGTTGAATTCAGTGAACACCTCGGAAATTATTAGGGTCCATTAGCTTTTTAATTTGACTGTTTCCTCTTTATAAATTTAGAGTTATAAAATATGGTCTTGGCAACCTATGAAGTGGTTCACTCACTGCAGGAGTGCCTCCTTGTGGCCAGGAGTGCCTTAGCGGCTTTCTCCTCATATGGTGCCCTCTCCTGATGGTTGCTCCAACTAGGCCCTTTGGTCACGTCACAATATTTTTGTCCTCTCCTTTCGGGGTAACAAAGTTCAAGTTATTTGTTGGACTTTTGTTTGTTGAGGAGCTCGTGTCAGGTCTCTTGGCCCAGTGGTTCTCACACCCTTGCCTCAGGGTTTTCTAATGTTCACTTCTCCAGACTCATGCCACCTTGCCAGTGGCTGATAAGGACACCCAGGCCCTCCCCTTACACTGGATTCCAGCCCAGGAACCATATAACCAGGAGCTAAGGTCTGGCACAGCCCCACTTGCTGATGTTTCCCTGAGCACTTTCTTACCCAGCCTTTCTCAGGCTCTTTTGTCTGCAACTTCCCTAGGTTTACCCTCCTTCCAGAGAGAGGGTCCCAGAGCTTATTCGCCTCCCAACCCAGCTTCCTCCTCACTATCTCTGTTCCCAGAAAGTGAATGCAGAATCTCTCCTTGCCAATCCCGTCTGCTACAAACTTCTTCTCTGCATATTACCCCACTGCTTCGGCCCATTTGAGCTTGGCGATCAGTTTAGCCTTACTGACCCTCCAGGTGCAGCCAAGTAACATAACTGGCCTCTCAGGCGCACAATAACCCATTCAAGGCCTCTACAGGGTACATATCCCATCACACAACCCCATTCTTTAATGTCTCCCTCTGATTCCTTAACAGAGGCTGTTATTGTAAGATTTCATTTTCTTGAGTGCTGAAAAGCAGACCAGAAACAAGCTGTTTCTTAAGCCCTTGGTCAAACCAGTAGCTTTTAAGAATTAAATACATTTTTTTTAACTGTAGTAATTTAAAAAAAATAAAAAAAGCAGCTCATACTCTCCTAGTTGAAAGTTCATCCCTCCAAGAGGCAGCATGGTGTAGTGCAGGGATCAGCAACCTTTCAGAAGTGGTGTGCAGAGTCTTCATTTTTTCACTCTCATTTAAGGTTTTGCGTGCAAGTAATACATTTTAACGTTTTTAGAAGGTCTCTTTCTATAAGTCTTTCTATTATAGACTTTCTATAAGTCTATAATGTATAACTAAGCTGTTGTGTGTAAAGTAAATAAGGTTTTTAAAATGTTTAAGAAGCTTCATTTAAAATTCAATTAAAATGCAGAGCCGCCCAGACCAGTGGCCAGGACCCACAGGCAGTGTGAGTGCCACTGAACATCAGTTCGCGTGCTGCCTTTGGCATGAGTGCCATAGGTTGCCTACCCCTGGTGTAGTGGTAGATTAGAGATTGAATCAAAAAACCTATAAGGAATATGATCAGTCACGCTTGGGGCACCGGGAAACAATGTTTCCTGGTACTGATTTATGGGCAGGTTTTCTATTGTGGGGTTTTTTTCTTCTGCAGAATCTGATATTATCCACTGTCAGTAATGAGTCACTGAAGTAGATGAACCTCTGAACTGATGTGGTATGGTGATCCCTGTTTCTAGAAATCTAATAGCATTAGAAACCAGTAACCTCTGACTTCATCTCCAGTCTGACGCTGATGCTGGATATGGCTTCCAGCAAATCACTTAACCTTTCTCTCTGTTACCACTTTGTAAAAGGAGGAGGAGGAGACCAACTTTTCTGTGGTGTTTTGAGAATGAATTAGCTATTTTTGTGCATCACTTCAATGGTTCAAAGTGTGTTACAAGTTCTCATTATTATTATGTTTGCAGGAACTCTGCACGGAGAGCCTGGGATACTGCACAGATTTTCAGGCCGTCCCAGGCTGTGGAATCAGCTGTAAAGTCCGCAGTGTGGAAGCTGTACTGGGCCAGGGTGAGCAGAGTCTGAACGAGCAGAATGCTTACCTGAGCAGTGTCAGCATGGTTTCACTGGGAGACAGTTCGTCGATCATGGTCTCTGAATCTGATGGTATGTCTGCCCTCAAAGCGTATAGCCAGCTACAAAGAGAGATTTGCTAAACCGACAATACCAGCCACTGTGAAATAGTTGTACACAATTAGAACTTGCTTCCTGCAGCAGGGAAGATGGGATTATGTTAGAAAATACAAAGTAGCTAAAATGTATCATTGGGAGAAAAGCAATATTCTTTTTTCTTAATGTGGCTGGAAAGCTAGCTGAGTACTTAGATACTACAATGATGGGTGCTAGGTAGTAAGATTCTAAGGGCGAAAAGGACCACTGTTAGAATATTAGTTACATCCCTTATAAAACACATTTTGTCTACTAATGTTTTGCTGTTGACAATTCAGTTGATCTCATTGTGAAATATGCATAGGTACCAAGATTTGTTTTCAGGTTGTGAAATCTATCTTGTTCCTTCTTTACAAGTCTCGAAACGTTTTTTCCATTACCAGATCATTTCCTCTCTGTGCATGCCTCATTCTTTCCCACCCCCAACGTTACCTCTGCTATAACCTTGGGTGAAAAACCACTGGAAAAATATAATTGGGATATCTATGGCCCTGTCCTGCAAGCACAGTTGTGCCTGAGTGTCTTTACGCCTGTGAATACTTCCACTGAACTCAAGGGGACTGTTCACATGCATAAAGATACTGGTGTGCGCAAGTGTTTTCAGGATTGGAATATAAAGTAGAAAGAGCCTTATAATGTGAAGTGCTGTCAGCGTTCTAGTAGGCCTTGGCAGAACAGGAGAGTAACACTTCCTAGATTTTGTTGCTAATCAAGACCAAGGCAAGTCTCAGTCTGTGTAAAAGGCTACAGGATCATTGACATATAAGAGAAAATTCCAGACACCACCACTGCAAGAGCAGATCTTCATAAGGCTTAAGTCTGTCATAGTTTCCAGAGTAGCTGCATGTCTCCTTTTTAAGATGAAGCAGGTTAGTGACTGATTTCATCCTAATCTGACTTTACCCGTCTTCAGAGGTTTCTCCTTCTGGCTTGTGGACGTTATTTTAATTCTTCATGGTTTTTATTTCTGTTTACTATAGATGCAGCAGCCCCTCTGACATACTCAGTGCTGATTGGAAATCGTGAGTGGATGAGACGGAACGGCTTGCTTATATCCAGTGATGTTAATGATGCAATGACAGGCCATGAAATGAAAGGACAGACAGCCATATTGGTGGCTATAGATGGTAATTAAAATTATTTGAAATGACTCAGTGAAAACATAAATATCGCATCACATTGACTTGCAAGTAATCCTGCTTGAACCAGATATCAACTATTTATTACTTTAGGGGGTGTCTTTCTAAGCTAAAGTGACAAGAGGCTACTTACCTTCTGGCCATAAATTGTTTGTGAACTGTGTGTGTAATGTGTAATCTCCAAAATGGCTTTAATTAAATAGTAATTTCCGAGCCTCCAATACGGAAGTCAGCTTGCAAACCTGCTTCCTTCCTGCTTTCACATAGTCTCTGAAGGATCAAGAGGTGACCTATTCCATCACTTATAACATGTTAAAATGTTTCATGGTTGAACATGAGCATTCTTTATATGGTTGAAACGCAAAATAAAAGCTGGATTAGATTGTGAACTCTCTGGGATTTATGTATAGCACCCAGGTCCATGACTGTGGTCCTGACCGCTCCTACAAATAATTATAATCATGGATTGTAAATTCTTTGGGGCGAGTCATGTGTCTGCTGCTTACGTTAGTACAGTATCTAACACAACGGTCCCCTGATCCTGACAGGAGGCCTCGGGGCTTTATTACATAAATATTAATTAATCATTCAGGTCTGATTCTGTTGTGCCCCTAGAACTACTTTTGCAGACACTTCCAGTTTTCAATCTGCTGCCCATTCTCAGTAGTGGGTCCAGTGAGACTGAATGCCCTTATTTTTTTTAATCCCAGCAGCATCAAAATGAGGGACTTATTCTATAGTTGCTGGGCCTGCCATTGGGAGATTGCCCTCCCCCACATCGCCACCCTTGACTTATTACCCGTTCTCACCGTGACACAGAACTTCAAAAAAAAATCCTTGACTGACCACTATTCCACCACCAACAGTGACTGTAATTAAAGAGATGGGGGCTGCGGATCATTTCAGACAAGCCATTACTTTTTGAAACACAACTTGCAGTACTTGTCCACATAAAATATTTCAGCCTGGCGTGGCAGGCAGCAGGTATGCAACTTTCAGCGAGGCTGTCTTGAGCAGAGGACAAGTGTAATATTGTAAAACAAAATAAGTATTCTGAGAGAAAGCCATCTGCTAAGAAGTTAGGTGGCACTAAAGGCCGGTAGCTCCTTCCCTCTGGAGACGTGCATTCAAATCCAGACTTGAATGACACCACCAGTGCAATTTCTGACCCACATCCCCATTTGTCATTAGAAAACCATCCCCTCATATGGCCCATTTTGGTACTGCATGCATAAAAGCCAACCAGAACTGGAATAATAAGCATTGTAAATGTTAGATCTGAACAGAAGCATATAATCAGAGCTGTGTGTGTGTGTTAGATTGCAGTGTAGCAGTCTTGAGACAGTGATTATTACTATATTTGTGAACCCTAAACTTACTCAAAATAGTACAAATGCTGAAGTAATGTATATGATAGTCCGAAATGTATTTATTTTCCAGCAGGGGCAGGCTGCGGGAATTACACTAGCTTCTTTAGCTGTGTCTGCGCTGTAGTCCGGAGGTGGTGTTGCAGCATGTGTGGACATACCTGAGCAAGTTTTTGATGTAGCTAGATCAAAGCTAGCTTGAGTTACAATAGCAGTACCACTGGTGGGGCCAGTAGCGTATGTACCCAAGGTCCTGGGCGGGTGGGGCTTGTCCATGCTTCTGCAGCTTCCCTACTATTGTGAATTGAGCTAGCAAGATCAAAGGTAGCTTGAATACATCTGCACGTGCTGCAGCCACACTTCCCAGTTGCAGTGTAGACGTGCCTGTGGCCCCGCTTTGCTTTCTGTGCCTTTCTGCAGCTCTCTAATGAGCTGATCCGGTTTCCTTGTGAAGGTGCGTTGTGTGGGTTGATCGCGATAGCAGATACCGTCAAACAGGAGGCAGCGCTCGCTGTGCACACCCTGCAAAATATGGGAATAGACGTGGTGCTAATAACAGGGGACAACAGAAAAACTGCAAAAGCAATTGCTACTCAGGTACTCTTCTTCTGTATTAAAACAAATGTTCTGAACACTCGGCCTGGGGCACTGAACTAGGTTGTTGCTTATTTTAGCCTTTGTATGGATGGGCAAGGTATTTTACGGAAAGGAGGAAAAAAGACAATCTCTCCTCTCATGAGTTTAACAATTAGGTATGTTTTCCTGAGACCTTTGAATAATGAAGGTTTCACTATATTTACTAACCTAGAAGCCTGTTATTTATGACTCCTATGTTGCATGTGAAGTGAAAGGCTCATAATCCAGATCTATCTCTCTTACTCTGTCCTGGGCTATATGCTGTTTGTGGCTGGGACTGTGTTTGTACAGCATCTGACACAACGGGGTCCTGGCCTCTGACTGGGACTTCTAGGTGCTACAGTAACAAAATAATACATAATAGTGAGGGAAAAGAGATGCCAAAGTGCATCAGTACTTACCTGTTTAGAAAATGACTGAGTTAATCCAAAGAGCGCTTGTCTTGTATGTTCTTCCAAGGAAGCCCTACAGTAGGACCTGCAGTACTGTGCAATGCCTGAATCAAGGAGAGTTGCTTGCTGGAGCCTGTAGTCTCTGCAGCTGTCACTCTGGATGTACCGCATTCAGTCCCATTTTCTGAAAATTGTGTTGCCCTTCAGAGTCCACACAAGTTGCTAGGGCAGCCCTCAGGGGAGTTCAAGCACGGGGGACCCTACTGTTCCTTGCAAGTTTGACCCAGAATAATCATTACTTTTTAAATCTCTTTTCCATTGTTAAAATGTATCCGAAGGCTCATCTATACCTTCTACTCTACTGGGCTTTTTCTCTTTTCCCTCCTTGTAGGTTGGCATCAAAAAGGTCTTTGCTGAGGTTCTGCCGTCTCACAAAGTCGCAAAGGTTCAGGAACTCCAGAGTGAAGGGAAGAAGGTTGCCATGGTTGGAGACGGAGTCAATGATTCCCCGGCATTGGCTGGGGCGGACATTGGCATTGCTATTGGAACAGGCACGGATGTTGCCATTGAAGCTGCAGACGTTGTTCTTATTCGCGTGAGCTCAGTTGTTCAGTGTAATCTTTTCCCTTGTGTGAGTTCTGAGAAGTATGCACGGGTAGGACTGGGAGGAACTGTCTTACTGTGCTTTTGTCTTGCAGAATGACTTACTGGATGTGGTTGCTAGTATTCATCTATCAAAGAGGACAGTAAGAAGAATACGAATAAATCTGATCTTTGCCTTAATTTATAATCTGCTTGGGATACCTATAGCGGCAGGTAGGTGACTGCACTCAGCTCGTGAAAGAGCTTCTGAGTCCTGCTCTCAGATCTGACTCCAGTTTGTTGGGAGAGGCAGGATAATCTTTTACTGGACTAACTTCTGCTTGTGGAAGGGACAAGCTTTTGAGCTTCACAGAGCTCTCCTTCTGGTGTGGGGAAGGTAGACCAAGTGTCACTGCTAAATACAAGATGGGACAGATTGTTAAGCATAAGGGGTTGACACAAACGAGACTTCTTAAAATGAAGTGGGCAGTTAAGGGTTAGCTAGCAGTAAGTTGTGTTGTAGAGAGCCATTGTGATGAGATTAGGACTCACCACCTGGGAATTAGCTCAGGCCTCTGCAGGGTGCCCGCTGTTGGTGGTGTCCCATCCATCTTCTGCTCCTCTGCTGGTATCCAGATCCATGTTGCTCCCCACTCAGCGGTGTCCGCTTCTGGTCACTCCCCTCCGGCAGTGCCTCTTTGTCCTTCTTCACCCCCCTTCTGGGTGTGTGCGCGTGTGTGGTCTTTTAACCACTCCTGTTGCAGTGGCCAACCGCAACCCCACAGTCTAACCCCTCAGTGCAAGGGCTGGTTGCAGTCTGCTCCGGCCACTCCTCCATGACCAGGTGCAGTACAAGGAGGTAGGAGGGGACCCAGGCCGCCCACTACTCTGGGTTCTGACCAAGGGACCCTCTAGTGGCAGACTCCCTGCCCTCTTTCTCCCCCTTTGTCCAACCACTGTCCCTGGGCCACTTCCCCTCTGGCCCCCTCGCACGCTCTAGATCCTTTCTGTCAGGGCCCACAGCCTGGCAGGTATTAGGCTGGAGCTCTCCTATGCTCCCCCGAGCCTGCCCAACACTGCAGTGTCCATGGTGCTGGTCTCCTTCTCTCAGGAGACAGACCTTCTCCCTTGAAGGTCTGGGAGTCACTGATTGCTCCCTTCCTGGACAGCCTTTATATAGGGCAGAGCCTGGCCCTGACTGGCCACCTTTTGCTCAGCCCTGAGAAGTATGCACAGGTAGGGCTGGGAGGAACTGTCTTACTGTGCTTTTGTCTTGCAGAATGACTTACTGGATGACTTACTTACCTTTGGCCACAGTCCTGCAGTTGGATCCATGCAGGGACAGTCCCTTGCATCTACAGAAAGCACTTTTCATGGGCGGAAGTGTATCTACCCATCTGGATCCAACCCCAGGACTGAGAGCCTGTGTTTGAAAAGCCCCATGTAAATTTATGTTGATATATTCTTGTTTATAGAAGTCCCAGTGAGTCATACTGTGGGATTATCTGTCCATTTAACTGTTGGACTTTTCCATTTTAAAATTAAAGCTACAGAGTATTCTATATTTTAGGAGACTGCATTTCTTAGTAATGTGTGTGAGTTGATTTATTCTCCGTTGTTAGGAGTGTTCATGCCTATTGGAATTGTTCTGCAGCCATGGATGGGATCAGCTGCAATGGCAGCTTCTTCAGTATCTGTGGTGCTATCTTCCCTGCAGCTGAAATGGTAAGATTTGCACAAGGCAGTCAGCAGCTCTAGACTATTGATTTTGGAGCTCAGATTAGAGACATGTCTATGGACTGCCATCAATTTAAAACTACCAAGTGATCTGTTAGCTGAGAGCTATTTTACTTAATCCTTAGTCCCCTCCCTCCACAAAAGAGCGATCTCATTAGAAGGAGAATGCTTGATATATTCCTATAATATTAATACATATTTAAATAATATTAAAACGGGTATTTATGGTATAAGTCATGGACAGGTCACAGGCAATAATTTTTTTTGTTTCTTGCTTGTGATCTGTCCATGACTTTTACTAAAAATACCTGTGATTAAATCGTAGCCTTATTGATAGTGTATTCTCCTGTATTTGATAGAAATTATTCTATTTTTGAACTGTAACTAGAGGCGAATATTTTTATAAAATGGCTAGTGATTTTGGGTACTTGCCACCTGTGGCTCAGAGCTGCAGGGTCCCCCTCCTGCTTGGAGCTCCAGGGCGGCCTGCCACGCACCAGCATCCAGGAGCTACCGGGTTCCCCCACTGCCCATGGCAGCTGGGAACTGTGGGTAGACTCGCAGAAGACCCTTCCATGACTTCCACGACCTCCATGATGCAATCGTAGCCTTAATGATGATGAATCACAAAAAATCACTTTCTGACCCCTGTTGCCAGTTCTCTACACAGGCTCTTCAAGTTGTTGGGTGATCCTGATCTTTCCTATTCCACTTTTCCTAGCTACAAGAAGCCAGGAACTGAAAGGTATGAAGCAAAAGCTCAAGGCCACATGAAGCCACTGACTCCTTCCCAAATCAGTGTTCACATTGGGATGGATGACAGGAGACGGGATTTGCCCAGGCCAACTGCCTGGGATCAGATTAGTCAAGTGTCTCTTTCTTCTCTGATGTCAAACAAGCTGCCCAGACATGGTGGTTTTAGGGAGGAAGAAGGTAGCAAGCGGTCGCTGCTCACTAATGACAGAGATGAAGAACAGTACATTTAAATGCTGTATCCCATCACTGAACATGAAGTCACTGTGTTTCTTCACCATTGGTAGTGATGAACAAGAGACCAACATAAGTATAAATGGAGCCCTGATGTTCTAGTTTGCAAAGCAGCTCAGAAATTCAGCATTAGGTTGTGTGAATTATGATTTGTCAGTTCACAAATAATTTCCAGTCATTGAAAAAGCTCGAGGCCCTACGGGGAATTATGCCCTTTACTTCTTCCACAATGTGAAGTTGGAGTCCACAAAGCCTAACATGACCCCTACTTGTGGATCAGTTACTGAGAATCAAAATCACAGCCTGTCTAGTCTTATTGAGTCTCTTGTGTTTCTTTGTGGGACTTCCGTGAAAAGATTTTTAAATTAAATCTTCCAAATCCATTTTCTAGATCAGAGTGAAAACCATTAAACTGGACATCAGATAGGTCTATATTTGAGGATCATATTTTTACATAGAATCAAATCTAGTCCTCTCAGCATGGGAAAATTTTATATTTAGGGCTCAGACAACATGTGCGTGTTTGATTAGCGCAAAAATATATTGTATATTTTGCTGTGCATAAAACTTGTAAAATTCTGTTTCAAAGATGCTCATGTAGCATATAGCATCACTAATTATATTTTGTATAACATCTCCATTTGCCCAGCTTGCTTGCTGCGTCCAACTACTCCTCTTAGGTTTTCCAGTTTTCTCCTGTGTGTTCCTCAGAGCCCTTTCTTCCCAGGAGAGTTCCACCTTTAGACATTTGTTACATCTTCAGATTTTTCCCAAATGGGATGAGATCCTACAAGGCACTGGGGACCCTACAATTCCCGTTGAAATCCACAACATTTGAGCTCCTCTCTGTGTTTTACTCTGGTTCAGGATAACTCACCATGTTGTAGAATATTTTGATGCTCCTCATAACTTCAGTGTTCAGCTGTTTCTTTGATATGCAGAGGGATGTAAATGTGCCAGTGTAAGCCGTCCTGGTAGCTCAGTTATTTGGTACATTCATGCTAATGCACTGGCAAGATGCTTTGCAGTGCTTGTCCTTGGTCCTGATGGGAGCTAGAACATTAGAGGTGACAAGCTCAGTCTCTGTGCTGGTGGATTAGCTAACAGTGCTCTTCAAGGACTCTATGACAGTTGTGGGGACACCTCAAAAGCCAAAATTCAGCCGACAGGTGGAGTTTGGGTGGCTGTTCTGTGCAAATGGCAGGTGAGAAAGAAGGAGTAGGTTAAAGTCCATCTATAACTCCACTCAAAATCCCTCTTGATATCTTGTGTTAGAGCTGGGTGGTTAAAGGAAAGTCTATGCCTGAATACTCACTCTATCGCCTCTAAAATTACTGCATTATTACAGATCATGTCAGGCTAAAAGGGACTCTTACTTCATCTCAGAGTTTTATCTTGGACCATAAACACTACAGCTAATGCATAAAAATTGCCACTAGAAGGCAATAATAATTGTACTGGTGTAACAGAGAACAGAGCGTGATCAAGTGTTCATGGGATTTCAAGATAGTGGAAGAGATAGGGGGGTGTGGAGAGTTTGAGATTACCCTACTGTTTAAATAGCACCAGATAACACAGCTTGTTGGTCATTTAAAATAAAAGTGTAAACTGATTAAAAGTTAAAATAATAATGCATGGCCACCAGGCTCTCATTTATTCTGGTATGAGTCATTTTAGCAATGCTAGCTGTTTGTCATTTAATGCTATCCTGGTTTATAGCCTGTGAAGACCTTGGAATTTATGTAAATAGGGCGTTAACATTTTTGTAGTGTTTTATTTTCCTTCTTGGACTAGTGTAATGACAAATCAAGGGGGAAGATAAAAGCCTTCTCTCACACTGCTTAGATATGAGCTTAATCACAGCAACCTTGTTTCCAAATTCACCCTTCAATACTTGTCTCTTAGGCAGGGCATTTGGAGTCAGGTGCTTTCGTGGGCTGAGTGGGTGAAATCCTGGCCCTATTGAAGTAAAAAAAAAAACAAAACAACACTCTGAAGTCGGTGGAAGGAGGGGCAGGATTTTACCGTGGCAAAACACCCCAAATTATTGCCCTGGGCAGTGGTGAAAGCACTTGTTTGGTTTGGTTTGGTTTAAAGTCTGCCTGTTTCCCTGTAAAGGGCCAGATCATGAATTCACTAAAGTAAATGTTCACACTCCAGCTGACTCTGAGGGAAAGAGTGTTGTGTCCCTAACATTGGAAATTGGTTCCAATCGTAATGTTCTATCCTTTGCGTGTTCTTTTAAACAATTCCCTTATATTTAGATTTCTGTAAATGACCCATTCATCTCTGTTGACTAATCGCATCATTTGATAGGATGTAATTACACTGATTTTTTTTCACATTTCCATTTCAAATCTATAAAAAAAACTTTTTAGATAATTTAAAAGTATTTATACAACTCTAAAAATACCCAGTAAAACATGCAATAGCTGGCTGGTCTTGGTCCCAGTGAAAGGTTTTCTATTCTTTGGACTAATTTAAAATTTTTCATATCAATCTGTAAAATAAATCTGGGTTTCTTTTCACATATTTTTCTCTCTCTCATTTGGGTAAATGAAACAAAATTTGAGATTAAACAGAAGCTATTGGACTGCAGAATCTGTGCATCTGATAGGCCATGAGCAGCCCAGGTTGATGGAATGCGGTTTTCAAAGGCAGTCACCTTTGGCCTAACCTTGCTCCTGCTGAAATCCCATCCCTAAAGCACAGATAATGCCAGACAGATTTGCTTTTTTTTTCTTTTTAAAATCAAATTGCAAATGCACTAGTTTAAAGATGTATCTTGTTCCATTAACAAAACTCCTTTCGATCAAGATGGGCTCCATATATTTAGTCTTTCTTAGTAACAGATGCCTTATGTCATAAAAGTGTACTTGAAAACGATACTGGCATAGACAGTTAAAGATAGCAGGGATTGGAAACTGGTTAGAGGACTGTAGATTGGTGATGATACCAAATTGAGAGAACACACCAATGGGGTGGAGCAAGGTTTTATTTAATTTCTTTATTAATGAGCTGGAAGAAGGGATAAATACCCTAATCAAATTTGCATCAAGTCCTAAACTGAGAATTATTTCAAACCTCCCTGAGAACTGAGAAATAATATAATGGAGCCTTGAATAATTAGACACAGGCAGGAAAAACAGGGCCTGGTCCTGAAACTTGTTCCATGTGAGTGGACCCTGTGTTCTCATTGATGCAAGATTGTCCTTAGAATTTAGGAAACTACTTGAATTGTGAGCCTTTTTAGTAAAGAGTCTCTGTTTCTGTACAGCACCTAGCACAATGGGATCCTGGTCTATGACTTATCCTGGTCTTAGGCCCTACCTCAATACCACCACTAGTACTTGTGTGGCCAAGATTCATCTTGGAAAAATACAAAGTAAGACATCTGAGGAAGAATAACCTAGGCCCAGATATTCAATGGGAGGTTGGTGTTAAGTTCTTACTTAGATTTTTCCTGCTGCTGGGGTATCCTGAATTGAGAGATCTTGGGCAAAGCTGGGAGGCAACATGACCTAGTGTGTAGAGCACTAGACTGGGACTCAGGTGACTTGGTTTCCATTCCCAGCTTAGCCACTGGCCTCCTGGGTGCCTTTGGAAAAGTCCCTTCATCTTCCTATGCCTCGATTTTTCCCGTCTGCAAAATGGGGATAATGGTGCTGACCTCTTTTGTAAAGCATTTGGAGCTCTACTGATGAAAAGTTAGGTATTATGCAATTTTTTAAAATTAAAAACACATGGTTTAAGGGTCCCCAGAGCCTGGGATGGGCAGTTTTGTAATAGTGTAAAAAATACAATTAAAAAATTAAAATGCTTGTTTGTTGTGAGCTTTTACACAACTATTTCCTCATATGATTGTTCCATATTTGTATAAAATATTTTTGGCACATTGAAAATTGCTGTAAGAATGGATGGAATCATTTCTATATTCCCCATCCCTCCCTTTCAGACAAATTAGGCAGGGTTTCAATTTGAATTATACCCAAGCTAGCTTCACCTTCTTTATGACTAAGTATTCTTGCCAGGAACATACTTCCTTTGATGCATTTGTGTGAAGAAAACAACAAGTAGATGGCAAAATGATGCAATGGAATAGAAGAATGTTACATCAGCTAATACTGAAATGCCAGATTTAATTTTCTCTTCTAAAAAGTTAACAGCAAGAGACTTATTCCTTATTGGGAAATCATTTGAGAGCAACAATGAAAACAGGGAGTGGTGAGGGGCAAACATTGTGCTCTTACCAGATGGATCAATTAAGAACAAACACAACAGGAGACACATTAATTTCTCTGTCTCCTAGCTAGATAAAGCAGTGCAGTTGGGGAGGCGGATGAAGCAACACAGGGGTCAGCAACCTTTCAGAAGCAATGAGCCGAGTCTTCATTTATTCTCTCTAATTTAACGTTTCGTGTGCTAGTAATATATTTTAACGATTTTAGATGGTCTCTTTCTATAAGTCTATAATATAGAACTAAACTATTGTTGTATGTAAAGTAAATAAGGTTTTTAAAATGTTTAAGAATCTTCATTTAAAATTCAATTAAAATGCAGAGCTCCCCGGACTGGTGGCCAGGACCCGGGCAGTGTGAGTGCCACTGAAAATCAGCTCACATGTTGCCTTTGGCACACATGCCATAGGTTGCCTACCCATGAGCTAATACAGAGATTCTCAGTGCAAGCAACCACCGCAGTCATGCATTTTGTTTCTTCCCCAGTTTATATATATATATACATACATACATGAGGATAACTGAGGAAGTCTTCCTTGGTGACGCAGATAAAGGAAAAATGATTAAAAATCAGAAATAAGCCTTTTTCCCCTCCTGGAATTCATCATCCCTGGCATAGATGAGGAGTAAATCTGCTGAGGGAATATTTGAGCTATCTTGTACCACCACTTAGGTCCATCATTTTCTAGATGGTGATTTGAGGAGGGGAAAGGCCTGATGTGTATATATACTGTTACCCAGAATAACCACCAGATGTCAGTACAGGTATAAACACAAACCACCAGGAACTGGCTGGTTAATTCTTTAATTTTTGAAGCATCTGAAACCCCAAAACATTTTAATGATGAGTACTGAAGAGATAGAAGTGCAGAGGGCAGTTTGTGTCAAATTATAAGGAGGGTCTAAAGGGAGAGGCTGACTTGCTACTCTAACCTTGGAACAGAAGATTTCAGATTCCTTTTGTTTGCCTTCAGCTATGAATTGCTTGTTTGGCATATTTGACAGTCAAATGTCTCCTGAGCTCCACATATGCTGCTTATTGAAATTGTCATTATATTTTCTTGACAGCTGGAATTTTAAAAAGAAAAGCACAAGAGTAGGAAGACTTTAAATTTGTAGTGGTGAATAACATTGTACGCTTACACTTCTCAGTTTGCATGATAGTTTTAAACTGACTTTTTTATGAAACCTAATTTTCTTCTTTGGCAGGCTTATTGGCCTAATGGCTGGGGGGAAGCTGTAGTCCTGATGTGTTTTGATTTTAGTATGGCTTTTGACAAAGTCCCACATGACACTCTTATAAGCTGTGGCCAGAGTCCTGCTGGGGAGCCAACTGTAGGTCACTCAATTAGGGAGAACTGCAAAGAATGGGGAAGCCAAACCTCAGAAAGCTGGTGGATGTTCCAATACTTAGATTTACCAAACCAGCATAAAACCGCTTCTTTATTACCTCACTGGTTACTCAGAAGTCCAAACAACACAGTTCCTTAAAGTGATCCAACCTTAGGGCTTCATCCAGGTACCTATGTCAAATATGATGAAAGTTTTCCTAAATCTTATTTCGTCATTGAAAAGAAAAGGTTCTACCGATCCCGAAGGATTGGACACATTAGCTTTCAGATCTTGCGCAAATACATATGACAGCCCATTCTTATTAATTAAACTAAAATTTATTTAAAAAACGGGAGAATGGTTAAAAGATAATATACATACAGAAATGAATTCAATTCATTTAGGTGAAGATTCAGAGCAGAGATGGTGAGCTTTGTAGTTGCAAAGAGTTCTTTCAGAAATAGTTTATAGTCCAGGGTCCAAATATCCCATTCAGGGCATACCAGCATCACTGGTACCTCAATCTTGTGACTCAGACTTCTTCTAAAGAAGCCTAAGCAGATCTGAGCTGATAGAATCAGGACCCAAGGATTTTCTATACAATTTTGTGTCTTTTGGCAAGTTGGGATTTCCTTGGGGAACAAAAGGTAATTGGATGACTTTGAAGGAGGTCCATCACCGGTACTTAGCTATACAAATTAACATAAGGCCATTTGCTTTTTCCTCCACCGTTCACAGTACATTTCAAAGGGAGATGAATACCAAGATATCCCATGTTAGGGTGATCAGACACCAAGTGTGAAAAATCAGAACAGGGAGTGGATAATAGGAGCCTATATAAGAAAAAGACCCAAAAATCGGGACTGTCCCTATAAAATCAGGACATCTGGTAACCCTATCCCATGTTTACAATTCAAGTTAAACGCTGAAATAAACTTCCAAAGGAAGTTGTAGAATCCCCGTCCTTAGAGGTTTTCAATAACAAGTTATACAAGCACCTGTCAGGTATAGTCTAGGTTTACTTGGTTCTGCCTCAGCATGGGAGGCGGGGCTAGATGACCTTTTGAGCTTCCTTCCAGCCCTGCGTATCCAGGATTCTCAAATTATTTTAGAACCTATGTTATCAAAAGCAGCCCAATTTAGGGATGCCTCCATTTTTGGGCACTCATCTTGAAATTCTTGGCGATACTTCTCTGAACTAGAGCCTATACAGGAAGCACTCAAGCTAATACTCAAGGACTTGCTTAAGTCCTGTTGAAGACAATGGGACTTGAGCATGTGTGTGTAAAGCTAAGCACAAGCTTAAATGCTCTTTTGAAGCAAGGGCTGTCCCAAGTTGGTCATGCAGAATTATTGGACGTATGTTTAATAACATAGACTTTACAGGCTCCAGAGGAGCACCCCAAAATTAGGATGATTTTCTTATTTAGTCAGTTATCTTTTTTTAAAAACTAACTCAAGGGTTGACCACAGAAGTTTGCTTTGATAAGTATCGAACTAGGGTGACTTTGAGGCAGTCTGGGAGTGTGTGACACCCCTCCTCCCCAGAGCAGGATGGTATTGCCATTGTCAAAAGTAGTGTTTTGGCCCAGTGCTGTCAAATACTGGAGAACATTCTTATTTAAATAAACTTCATCTGCCACATCCTGCTAATTGTCCCAGGTCTCTGCCAACATACTTCAACTGTAATCTGCTAGGGCCACCTCTGTGGGTAAGGAAGAGGGTAATTCAGTCAGGCTGCAGGCTCTTACCATCCTGGCACATATTCCAATGACACTGCTTGTGTGCGTCCAGGAGCACCTCCAAACAACAATGGCACTAAATGAGGATGCAGAAATATGATGCCTCTATTCAAGTGGTTCTATTTAGCCTGACCTAACAAGATCTCCTAACTGAGGGCCAGAGCTCTCTGTCCCTGTCCCTTCCCCACCCTCTCCGCTGCCCAATCCCCACACATACACCTCAGGAAGCAGCTGAGGCAAACACCGGTTATTTTCATGAATTATGGCAGGCTTATGCGGTGATGGTGCATCCCATAAGGCTTTATGGGGATATACTTATAAATGTATATATGATAGAACTGGAATATATTTTATGCTACATATGCCATGTGACATATCTCTGTAAAGGTTATAATCTACTGAATCTATTCCGCCTACAGGCAAATCTCATCTTACGTAGGGGTTCCGTTCCATGATTAGCGTGTAAAGCGAAAATCGTCTGTAGTCAAACCCATTGAGTTGAATGGCGGGCGAAATCGCCCGTACTACAGATGCAGTTTTTTTCCTTGTGTTTTTACCGACCACGTAAAGCTGAATTTGTCCATGTTAAATGCGCCTAAGATGCGACTCATCTATATTTGCATGCATGTGTCATTTTTGTACTCAAAGTTATGAATATTAACTATGTACTTGGTTAATTTTAAATAGCCTCAGTGAGGCAGTTGGTCAGCTTCCTGAGAAAAGACTATTCTCAGTAAGTGTCCATCAAGAACCACTTAAGCCAACAATGAACTTGGAGACACCAATCCACATCTGAGCTTTCCCAGGAATGTGGCTTGGCTGGTAAGTAACTCCGTTGTGCATGGACATGTGACTTGCCAATATGACTCCAAAACTCCCATCTTGGAGCTGGATTCTACTGAGGTGGAGGGGGTGTCCACCCACAAGAGAAAGTCTATTTATTTAAACTCCTAGGAGACCCCTCAATTTTGTCTTCAGCTGGCTCAAGAGAGAGCCTCTCAACCCCCAAAGATATCTGAAAGAAACTGGAACAAAGGATAGTAACTACAGGGGGTGTGAGTGATTGCTGGACCCAGACTAGAGGGAGACTAGTCTGTAAAAGGAAGCTCACTGGAACATCACTGAGGGTGAGATTTTATCTATATTCAGTTTTATTACTGTATTAGAGATTTGCATGTTTTATTTTATTTTACTTGGTAATTCATTTTGTTCTGTCTCTTACTACTTGGAACCACTTAAATCCTACTTTCTGTATTTAATAAAACCACTTTTTACTTATTAATTAACCTGGAATACGTATTAGTACCTGTGGGGGCAAAGAGCTGTGCATATCTCTCTATCAGTGTTATAGAGGACAAACAATCTATGCATTTACCCTGTATAAGCTTTATACAGGGTAAAATTGATTCATTTGGGGTTTGGACCCCACTAGGAGTTGAGCATTTGAGTGTTAAAGGCAGGAACACTTCCTAAACTGTTTTCAATTGAGCCTACAGCTGTTAGGGGACGTGGTTCAGACCTGGGTCTGGCTTTGCAGGCTAGCAGGTCTGGCTCAAACTAGGCAGGGCTCTGGAGTCCCAAGCTGGCAGGGCAAGAAAACAGGGGCAGAAGCAGTCTTGGCACATCAGATGGCAACCTTCGGGGGTTTCTGTGATCCAACCCATCACACATGCCACTTGGGGCAGGGCTCCCTGTCTCCCTTTTGAATGTGCTGTGGCTCTTCTCCCAAACTAATCTCCCTGGCCTTTGGCCTTTGGGCATTACCCTCTGCCAGAGGTGGATTATGGTTTTATGGGCTCCTGGGTCAGAGCAAGTGGAGGCCCCCTCCCCACCCCTTCTACCTGCAGCTCTCCTCTCCTCACTCCTCCTCCTCTGGCACTCCTGGTGGGAAGCGGGGTTGGGGTGTAGGGGCACCCATTTTTATGGGGGCCCCCAATTGGCTGGGGCCCCTGGGAACAGGCCCCATTGGCTCAGTGGCTAATCCACCACTGCCCTCTACTCCCTGGAAGCTCTGCTTTAGTGGAGTCATGCTATCTGGGCCTTCCCTATCCAAAGCAGCTCCCAGGATTCCCTTAAAGGAGCTCACCAGCGTGGAGAGGAACTACATAGGATTCTATTATTTCTCTCTAGTAAACTCATGGAACCAGTTTGGGGAGGACCAAGTGATGTATGTGGCCCCAGCCCTGGCCCGCCTCATCCTCACCCATTTCCCCTCACATGGAACCCAGTTCTAATGAGAATCCTCTTGTGGAGTCCCAAGAGAAGGGTGTGGCCCAGGATATCGTGGTACCAACTGATGGGGGGTGCACTGAGTTTTACAGGGATCCCCTAGGTCAGATATCTGCATAATAATTCACTGGACGGTGAGGTCTCTGCTTAGAGTCACTAGCTCACTGGGTCATAATCATTGCAAAATGTATGTATGGATAATGTTTAGGGAGTTATGTATCTATACTAAAAATTATGTTCTTAAGGTCTTGGAATTAAAGCAGGTCCCAGGCACTGATGTATCTTGGAGATGTTCTTTTCAGCCAGGAAGTAATGGACGCTGATTTCCTTGCCAGACACGAAGGTTACATCAGTTCTTATAGTACAGTTATAAAGTCCAGCTCCTACATCTATAGTAAACTAGTATAGTGATCCAAGCATACTCTTTGGCTGCTGGTTAGATGAAATCTAATAGAATATACCTCCAGTTTGGGTGTGTCCGCCCTGTTTTCTGAAAGTCTGGCCTGACACTGGTGCTCACAGTTTGAAGCCACTCTGGGTACTCTGTGAAACTGGGAGCTTATATTTGTACATTTACAAAGCAAACAAAAACCAATTCTCATTAATGATCAGTAGCCATAGAGTTGGGCAATGTTACACCCTACAATACCTCCTTCCTCTGGTTTGTCACACTTACTTGTTGCATCCTGTTTTTAAGTTGGCTTGTAAGCTCCTCAGGCCTTATTGAAGGCCAACAGCGATACTGGGACTACAGAGGTGCAACCTGGGATTAGGCAGAGGCAGCAGGTCCAAACCCCTTGCCAATGATGAGTGGCAATTACACATTGCAGTCTGCCCCAGTGAGCAGGCGCTAGATGATGACTGGCAGTAGTCACTGAGGCAAGGTGGGTTTAGTGGGCTGGGGGTTCCCCTGGGAGGGGAGACCCAGAGTAAGGGGGTACTACACCCCAAGGTAAAAGAGCATGGGGGTCTATGAAGGGCACAGGGGCCATAAGGCAGATGAGACACTGGCCCCCAGGAAGCACTCTGGAGATGAAACAGCTACTTCCCAGGACCACCAGCAGGTAGTGCTGCGCTGGTGAGTCTTTGCATTGCTACAAGCTCCTACTGCAAACATGAATTACTCAAGGGGCATGATCCAAAGTCTACTACAGTCTTGCCATTGATTTCAATGGGCTTTGGATCAGGCTTGTAGGGGGAAGAGGTTGCAAGATCAGGCCCTACATTTTCAAGGTGAGTCCCAGTTTCTTGTAAAAAATAACAGTCCTTTCAAAGGGTTAATGTTATTTTAAGGTACCTCTGCAATGCAGCTGCAGATCTGAATGGCTGTGTGGAGAGAAGGGGATGTGATGAAGGGGGGACCTGCTCACCAGGAGAGAGCTCATTAAATATCTACTGTCACCGATTTACAAGACAGCATCGAGACAATATAATTACTGTAATTATGTAAGATACATACTGCAGAATTGCCATTTGTGTTGGTTTTTTTCTCTCACTTTGTACGATAGTAGAATTAAAAATAATGTGACTGCCAAATTTAATGAAGCCACAGGTAAAAGTAAACGTCTTTCACTTTGCTGTTTGATTTTTTTGTTTGGAGTAAAGGTAGCTTGCTAGAGGGCACCATCTTGGGGGTAAGGGGAAATGGTGGGGGTTTTGGTAATGCTCTATTTACTCTGATCTCAGGTGTTAAGTACCTTTCAGCAGTAAAGGTGAACTAACTCACCATATGTTCTTCTTAGAGTATGTGCAACATGACCAAGATTTATCACTGAATTTGGTCCACTGGCTGGATCATTAGTTTCCCTGGCCTGGGCCAGTTACTGACAGGGTGTGTGATATGAATGCTGATCCATGTCCCCTTCCCCCACCCAAATACTCTGAAAGTAATTTACAAAACATATCCATTACCTTTAATTGTAGTAGCCATCAACAAGTTGTCAGTGATTACAATAACAGTTCTGGGTGCTTTCACAGAAAGGAAGAAATTGGAGACTTGAATGTATTAGAGAATGTGTGTGTTTCACATGTGGGTGTGTTGCAAAAACTGCTTATTTCCTTTGGAGTTCAGTCCAATATACCTCAAAGGACAGGCATAACTCAGTAGACTTCTGGAAAAACAAGATTTATTGCAAGCAATAAGGAGTCAGAAGGGGTTATCACCCAAACAACTGGCTCAACTCAATACATGTGTGTAGATAGTTTATACCCCTGTGTTGATAAGGGAGGGGGACTTTCAATCCACTTACACAGGTGGGAACACTTAATGGCTATTACATCCATTGTTGGTCTTAATCTATTTCATTTACATGTCTGGTAAACAGGAGGTTCAAAACACTTAGGGGTACTTAGACACTATGATGCCTGCACATCTGTGGCAGGGTGAATGCAAGTTTAAAATGCATGTTAAACTAGGGGTCAATAGTACATATACAGGGAGTGAGATTATAAATCTAAGGTTATTTTAAAATCATACTACAACATTCTAAGTTACATTTTCCTAACAATCATTTTCTTAACAGGTGTATGGAGTTTGCTAAGCTGCTTGATATTCTTCACAGCAAAGCAGTATTAGGCATGTTTTGCTTAAGGTCGGTGTCTATAGGGTTCCCAGTGCAAGTACATCTGGAGTAGTAAGCTCAGTTTGTAATGCAGATGTGACCTAGCCTTGTTTTAAGCATGTCCCCAACCTTGCTAAAGCACTGGTTTGTTTATGTGTGTCCCCAATGTTTGGGACACAATTAAAACATGATAAGTCCCCACCTACACTACATAACTGACCTACGTTTTATCTTTGACATGGGAAACCATGTTGCAACTGGATCTCTGACACCGTTGTACTGCTAGACTTGTAGTATTTCTTCCCTTGAAGTTCCCATGTACGTACTTCTAATTAGACCCCCCTAAGCAAATTTAATTGTTAATACAGCTACATATATTCATCATGGTAAGAAATTGACCTTCAAACTGATCATTTGGGGATGGAGGAGGGGGATCAATTTGCACAGTCCTTCCTAGTTTGTAATGTTAGTGAATAAGGGCAGAAATATATGCCCTTACTTGCACTAACTCTTCATTTGTTGAAGATTTTAACAGCAACTAAAGTCTGGCTCCACTGCTGCGCATGAAGACAAGGCTGATCCAATACAGTGAAATGTAAATAGTGCAACATATTCCTTTAAATGTGACCACAAGAATTTACAGTTTATTAAGGCAGATTTGTTTCTATGGTTCCTTTAAGGCTGTGGTTGACATATTTAAAAGAAGCAGTTTTTTTCATTGCATGTTGCTGTTTTCTCCTGGCCGGCTCAGAGGAAGAAGAGGGGAAACAAGACTGTATCTGGCCCTTTTACTGTGGTGATGAGGATTGTGTTAACACTGAAATGCTCTGTTGATGAGCATGGTATAAATGGTAAATGGATCACATAGAATTTCATTAAGATTTTATTATAAGCTATAGAGAAAGTGGGTTACGGTACTTTCTGCCTGTCAGCTAATGCAAAATGACTGCCACCGCAGTGCAAGTATGGCATGTATAACCTGATACTGAATCATGGGAATTGACGCACATCAAGGTCTAGTCTCTCCCGAATAACTCTCCTGAGATTGCTGAGACCGTCAATGACTTCACTGAGAAAATAATAATAATACTAGACAGTTTATCTTAAAAAACCCATCCAATTCTGCCTTAGCGGATAATAAAGGCCCAACTTAAAATTTAGATATGAGATATTGAAGAAATTAACTTATTTGGACTGAATGGAAAGACCATATGTGACTGGGATGCCAGGGAGCCACACTGAAGTTCTCAATTAGGATGAACTGCAAAGAATGGGGCAGACAATCCCCATAAAGCTGGTGGATATTACAATTCTTAGATTTACCAAACCAGCACAAAACAGCTTCTGTAATATTTTACTGGTCACCCAGAGCCAACAACACAGTTCCCTTAAAGCAACTCAGCCTTAGGTCTCTACCCAGACACCCAAATCAAATATGATGAGGATTACTGAAAATCGTATTCATCATATAAGAAAGTTCTATCAACCCCAAAGGATCGGACACATTACCTCCCAGATTAATGAATATTTCATATTTTACCAAAATACACCCTTACAGCCAATTCTTATTAACTAAACTAAAATTTATTAAAGAAAAGAGTATTGGTTAAAAGATCAGTATAGATACAGACATGAGTGCAGTTCTAAGATCAGATTCATAGTACAGATGGTGAGCTTTGTCATTGCAAAGCGGTCTTTCAGAATTAGTCCATAGGTTATAGTCCAATGTTCATATTCAGAATGATCCAGATAGGACTGGAGATCTCAGTCTTATGACTTAAGCAGCCCCAGCATGAAGTATCAAATAGATCTGAGCTAAAAACGATCAGGACACAAGGGTTTTTATACAGCTCCAGGCCTCTGTTGGCAGCTCAGACTTCTTGGGCAATCATGGAGACTTCGAAGTAGACCTATTTCATAAGCATCACCAGTAATTAGCATTAACATAAGGCAATTGCCTCTTCTGCACCATTTGCAGGTGATTTGTTATCCATTTGAAAGAGATGAATACAGTGATATCACTATGTTTACAGTCCATTTAAATGTTAAGATGATCTTTTGATCTCTAAAGTAACAGAATACAGCATAGACAGGGACTGTTGTTTGATTACATTGTTAACCTCTAACAATATATTTAAACACAAACATTATCTACCAAAATGTCTCTGAGGGTTGAATTTGTGTCATTTATCCTGCAGGATGCATAAACTTTTCTGGCCATGCGTCACACCATAATTCAGTTTTGTCAGGCAAGCGTGGAATATCTCTCCTAGTCGACATTCTGCAGTTGGTTGTCTTTGCATGGCAGTCCTCAGTGCAGGTGTTGAAGGTGATGCTGGATGGCAGGAGCAGGAAAAAAGAATGTGTTTATAACACATCTTGCGGCAAGCGCTCAACTGAACAAACCTTTCCCATATAAACCACACTGGAACATTGGCATGAGTTGACTTTCACTGGTTCTGAACAAATTACACAAGTGATCCTCTGCTTCCTAGGGGTTTTCACAGCATACTTCCAACAAGCTAAAGCGTGTGTAGAATTTTTTTGTTGTTCTTTCAGATATATGCTAAAAGATTTCTATATGTTTTTTATAATGACACAGGATGAACCGGGTAATTATAGGCCTGGTATTGACTCTGGGCAAAAAAAAAAAATAAAAAAAATGGATTGGATGAACTGGGACTCAATTAAAGGGTGGGGTAACTAATGTAAGGACATTTCCAAAAATGTAAGTGGCCCCAAATAAACTGCAGTGGCTTGAGGCTGGTAAGAATACTATTCTTGGTTAATTTCTTTCACCACTGCTCATTGTATCACATCTCAGCAGTTAGCCGTTCTTCCTACTGCAAAAAAATGCACAAAAAATAATCATGGATCTGCAGAATTACTGCAAACTCCTACACATTCTATTAATATACACCACTGTTGATATAGACTTCACAACCTCCAGGACAGAGAAAATATGTGATGAACTAATAATTTTGCATTCTAGCACTAAATTCAGGAGTTCTGTTTCTTCAGATGCAAGTACATTAACTATGAATTTCTCACTCTTGTTAAGCATTTGCTACTCAGTAAAAAATAGGAATATTGTTTCACGAGCTAGCCTTCAAGCTTTTGGTATCCTAAATAGGAGCAAGTTACAGTGCTCTGTTCTGAGTCAGAACTAGAGTACTTTTAAAAGCAGGGATTGCAGAGAGCAGGCAAAGTTTTTGAATTTTCAAATGAACATTTTTTCAGGGAAATTTCATTTAATTACCTTATAGAGCTGGCCAACGTTTTTTGAAAATCTAAAACTTTAACCAAAAAAAATTTTGTGTGAAAATTTGATAGCATTTTTTGACCAGCTCTAGGCTTTTCATTTAGAAAATAAAAGTTTTAGCATTTTATTTCATAGAAAATAAATCAATAGAAGCACAATCCTTAGATTATAACTCTTTAGGTAGATTCTTGATCTATGTTAGATTAATAGAAGATTAGGGTTGGAAAAGACCTCAGTAAGTCATCTTGTCCCACCCCTTTCTCAAAGCAGAACCAATCCCAACTAAATCATCCCAGCCAGGGCTTTGTCAAGCTGGGCCTTAAAAATCTCTAAGGAAGGAGATTTCACAACTTCCCTTGGTAACCCATTCCAGTGCCTCACCACCCTCCTAGTGAAATAGTTTTTCCTAATATCCAATTTAGACCTCCTCCATTGCAATCTGAGACCATTGCTCTTTCTTCTGTCATCTGCTACCACTGAGACCAGCCTAGCTCCATCCTTCTTGGAAGCCCCCTTCAGGTAGTTGAAAGCAGCTATCAAATCCCTCCTCACTCTTCTCTTCTGCAGACTAAATAAGTCCAGTTCCCACAGCCTCTCTTCATAAATCATGTGCTTCAGTCCCCTAATCATTTTTGTTGCCTCCACTGGACTCTCTCCAATTTGTCCACATCTGTTCTGTAGTAGGGAGGGTGGCAGCAAAACTGGATGCAATCCTCCAGATGTGGCCTCACCAGTGCTGAATAGAGGAGAATGATCACTTCCCTCAATCTGCTGGCAATGCTCCTACTAATGCAGCCCAATATGCTGTTAGCCTTGGCAACAAGGGCACATTACTGACTCATATCCAGCTTCTCATCCACTGTAATCTCCAGGTTCTTTTCTGCAGAATTGCCGCTTAACCAGTTGGTCCCCAACCTTTAGCAGAGCATGGGATTCTTCTGTCCTAAGTGAAGGACTCTGCACTTTTCCTTGTTAAACCTCATCAGATTTCTTTTAGCCCAATCCTCCAATTTGACTAGGTCACTCTGAACCCCATCACTACCCTCTAGTGTATCTACCTCTCCCTGCATCTTAGTGTCATCCACAAACTTGCTGAAGGTGCAATCCATCCCATCAGCCAGATCATTAATGATGATGTTGAACACAACTGGCCACAGGACAGACCCTGCTTTATACCGGCTCTATGTCTAATTGCCAGCCATCGATCACTACCTGTTAAGCCTGACGATCTGTCCAGCTTTCTATCCACCTTATAGTCCATTCATCCAATCCATACCTTTTTAACTTGCTGGCAAGAATACTGCGGGAGACTGTATCAAAAGCTTTGCTAAAGTCAAGATATATCTCATACACTGCTTTTCCCATGTCCACAGAGCGTGTTATCTCATCATAGAAGGCAATCAGGTTGGTCAGGCATGACTTGTCCTTGGTGATCCATGCTGACTTGTTCCTGATCACCTTCCTCTCCTCCAAGTGCTTCAAAAATGGATTCCTTGAAGACCAGCTCCCTGATTTTTCCAGGGACTGAGGTGAGACTGATCAGTCTGTAGTTCCCCAGATTCTCCTTCTTCCGTTTTTAAAAGATGAGCACTATATTTGCCTTTTTCCAATCATCCAGGACCTTCCCCGATCACAATGAGTTTTCAAAGATAATGGCCAGTGGCTCTGCAATCAGCCTGCTCCCTCTGCACTCTCGGATGCATTAGATCTGACCCCATGGACCTGTGCATGTCCAGCTTTTCTAAATAGTCCTTAACCTGTTCTTTTGCCACTGAGGGCTGCTCACCTCCTCCCCATACTGTGCTACCCAGTGCAGCAGTCTGGGAGCTGACCTTTCTGTGAAGACCGAGACAAAACAAGCATAGAGTACTTCAGCTTTTTCTACATCCTCTGTCACTATTCAGTAAGGGGCCCACATTTTCCTTGACCATCTTCTTGTTGCTAACTTACCTGTAGAAACCCTTCTTGTTACCCTTCACATCTCTTGCTAGCTACAACTCCAATTGTGCTTTGGTCTTCCTGATTACACACCTGCATGCATGCTCATCATTAAAAATAGACACCTTATTTCCAGTCTAAATTTGTCTAGCTTCAACTTCCAGTCAATGGATCATGTTATTCAATGAACTAATATGGGCTGCAATGCTATTAATACAGCAGGACAAAAGCAGCCCTCCTGTTATGCTTTTATCCACTTTGGTGTCATATGCAACAGGAAGCAGAAATTATGGGGTGTGTGCATTTGTGATGTGTATTCGGAAGCTCAACGATCACCATGCTTATTTGAACATATGAGTTGTGCACATTTAAATCCCAGTGAAAGACTAGTACATTACCCAGTGAAAACCAACAAGCCCTGGGATCCTCACCTGACCAGAGGAGGCTGGTGAGCAGCCAGAAGTGATATAGACCAGCTCCCAGGGTGGAGCAGGCTCTGGTGGGAGGTCCTGGAAAAAGGACAGGAACTGGATTCTCAGCGAGAGAACCCTAAGAGACATTTACTTAAGAGAGGTATAAAGTTACTTCCAGGGAGATTAGAAGTAGGTTTTTGTTTATAATTCTATGCTGGGTTTTTGTTAAAGGATTCCAGTGGAGGATCCTGAGAGTCCTGGTCCTGAAATGAGGTGGAATCTAGAGATGTTGCAGGGGACAAGGCCTGAGAGAGGCTGGGTAGGAAGGAGCCCAGGGAAACAGAAGCAAGGAGTGGGATTGAGCAGACCTTGGCTGCTAGTTATTGGTTCTTGGGCTGGAATCCAGTGTAGTGGGAGGGCCTACCAGCCCCCAAGAAAGTGATATGAAGCCCCTGAGAAGGGGATATGGACCAATGGAGAGCCCTGAGAGAAGGCTGTGAGGATCACTGGTGAGGACAGTGGAACTGTTTATTTTGTTGGCCTCTTTGTTAACCTGGAAGAAGTCTACTAAATTGTGAGCTGGGCAGCAGGCGAAGTTAAGAGGAGAGGGATCACTGCAGTGCTGGAGCAACTGTCACAGGGTCGCCTGACCGGGAGGAAGGTGCTATGCTCAGCCAAGAGGAGGCACTCCAGTGGTGAGTGAATTCCTTTACAGATACCAATCTAGGACTAGAGAGTCCTAACTTCTATTTGTGGCTGGGCCACAAAACCCAGTGTGGCCTTAATCTCTCTCAAACTCTTTGTGCCTTAGTTTCCTCAACCTGTAAAATGGCGATAATACTTCCATAACTGACCAGGGTTACAGTTACTAATGTCTGCAAAGTGCTTTGAGAGCTTTGGCTGGCAGATGCACTATACTGTGTGTATAAAGTACCATTCTTCTTCTTTTGAATCAGCTGTTGGCTCTCTTCAGAGCAATCTACAAAGATATTTACTCATTCATTAGCAAGAACAATTGTATACACATAGTCCCTCTCTCCATACTATACCCCCAGGATGGCAGATAGTTCTATACTATTCATATTCACAACAAACTGTCCTGTTAATTCATTCCATCTCTATCAACCCTTGGCTGAGTTTGTCCCATCTCTGCTCAGGGAACTGCTGCCCATCTGTTGGTTGATAGGAAAGGTCAGTCTCATTGTGTGTGCAAGTTTCAATTATTTCACTGCCTTGATAACTTCCCTTAAAGACTGTGGTTGGCTCTGGCATATAAAGCTATGACCTACCACACTGATGGAAAGGAGAACTCACTGGAGGTGTATATGTCCATGTAACTGTTATGACTTGTTAGGGTTTGTCTACATGGCGCACCAAGTCAGGGTGTGAAGCTATAGCTTGCTCTAGCTGGCAGCGTGCAATATGTCAAAGCACATTATGGAACTTTTACCAGCTGCAGGATCCATATGGTCAGTTAGTGAATGGCAAGCTAGTGTGCTATAGATTTACATCCTGGCTTGCCATGCATTAAATTGCCATGTAGACAAGTCCTAAGTTATCTGTGAGTCAGCATTGATCCAGACTACTTAGGCAAGTCACGGCAGCTCCTTCACTGGAGGTTTTCAAAAAGAGGCTGGATACCCATCTGTCTTGGATGGTTTAGAGTAGGCAGAACAAATTCTGCATTGTGGCAGGGGATAAGACAGGATGACCTTTGTGGTGCCTTCTCACCCTGTGGTTTTATCAGCATCTTACCAAAGAGACACAAACTGTGCTCCCTCGGAGACTTTACCATTATTCTTTCTTGCTTCCTTTAATCAACAATAAAAGTCAATCAGATTGAAGATATATGGGTTGCTCCTTTAGTACAGAAAAAGATGATAGGAGAGAAATTTTACCAGCAGGGTGAACAGCTAAATAACAGCTTTTCAACTCACATTAAAGTTCAGTGCTCTCAACCCATCCCAACTGAGGTACTGGAAATAGAGCATTCATATGAAAAATAATAACTTTATTTGAAAAACACCACCTTGCCCACACCAAAGTGCTCTGCTAGCTGTACCATAGTGCCATAAAAGCATTATAAAACACATCGAAAATTAGAACAAATAACTGTGTTTTCATCCGCACCAATGAAAAACTACACTTGACAATTTCAGCATATTCTTCAGGGAAGCAGTGGGGCAGGGAAGGATAGAGGGGATGCCTTAGTTATTATACGGATGTTGTCCTTACCTTGTGTCGTGCTAGTCTGCTTCCAGAACATTACCTCTATGATCTGGTAAATCATTATATGCACATCTCCAATTACTGTTATTGGAAGCAATTGCTTCTAATAGCATAGGCAGTAGAGTATGCTGAATAGTATGCCCTCATAATATTTTGGCTGTACTGCACATACTAACTGGCTACAAGCCACATATTTCTATTAGTAGAAAAAGAAGACAGACTAACAAATGTAGCTCTCAGTTGATCAAGGTTGTCTTGCTGGTCAGGGATGCTCTGTGTAGTTTATGTATTGCAAAACATACGAACCAAAACACAAGGTTATTTTAAAAATTATTTATTTTTTATACTGATGTGGTATATCGCAATGTTTCTGAAGACCTTGTCTGAACTATCTTTTATTGTGATAAAGGCTCAGTTTATCCCAGGACTTAGACTCCTGTATAAGTCCAACCCTATGGAGCAAGCACTCAGTCCTGTAGAGCATGCTGCTCTTGATCCAGTGAAGCACTCAAGCACAGGCTTAACTTTAAGGATTGACATAAATGGGTCTTAAGAACACACCATAGAGCAAAGTGCAAACTTCAGGGTTTTGCTCAATCAGGCCAAAGACTTGCAAAACTTCCCAAAATCATAATACATCCAGAAATCCCCCTTCTGTAAATCATCCTCTTGACTCAACTAGCAAGAAGCTGAAGCTATTCAAAAAAATCAAAGTATTTTTCACTTCATTAACCTCTAATACACTCCACTTTCAAAATGCACAGCTGGATTAAATTTTTCTCTCTGTTATTAATAAAAATGTTACAGTTATGCCTTAAAATGTAATGACACATAATCTGACTTATCCGCAGCGCTGTTGGTCATCTTCTTTGTCACATTTCGTGACAGACTGGACTATTTCCGTACCTCCTGTTTCACATCAGTCACAGTCCTGTCTCTCAGTTTCTGTGGTTTCGTATAGTTGACTGACACACAGACTTGTATAACTTCTTTATTTTGTCACTTTCTTTTCTTGTTTGACATGCAAACTTTATCTGTTCTAATTACTCTTTACTATTCTCCATGCTTTATATCTCCCACAAGTTAACTCTGTAGATACACCAGGAATGCTTTTCCATGATAATGCTGCCATTTAAACATGAGCAAGTGTTCTCGCAAGCTATTTATTCCTCTTGCTAACGGATTTATGCTGATCTGGCACTAATGATTCAGGCCCTTTATCACTCCCTGCAGAAGCAGTTCAGAGCTGTCAGCTAGGCGCTGGAAAGCTCACCCTCCTTTGACTCTATCTGCAGCCTCTAGCAATACTAAATAGGAGTCAGTAACTCCCACATTCTTCATATCCTTATATATAGGATTGTGACATTCTACAGCGAATTTCTTGCCAATTAATAGTGGGGAAAGGAGGAGGGAAAGGCATCTTGGACATTATGTGCAGCTACGACTTTTAGGTTTCACTTGTTTGGTAGCTTGGCCCTTGACATCCTTTTGGCACACTCTCTTTCCAGTGCATGAGGAGACTGACAAGCCAAAGCAAAATGCTGTCACCTTCCACCTGTAAGACCACAGAGATAGATGGCTGGTTTGTGTGTAATCTCCTGGTGGTGCAGATAGCCCCTCCTACTCAGAGGAGGCGGCAATGGAAAGGGCAAGCAGAGCCTTCATCTGTACCACATGGCATGGTACCTTCTCCACTGCCTGTGCCCAGGCTCCCTGTCCCACTGCCCTACATTCTCAGGTTGTCCTGCAAGCGCCTGGAGCAGCAGTAGCTGCGTCGTGAGGGTGGGAAAAGGACAGGGAGACCCTGTTCCAGCAGCCTCACACTCCTGCTTCTCTCTTGTCCACTCCTCTCCTCCTCTCCTCCCTCCAGGCAGCAAAGAGAAGGTCCCAGAGATGAAGGCACAGGCACTACAAGCAGTGTTTGAGTAATGGAGGAGTGAGCAAGCAGTTGGGCAGCTACATATTCACAGAAGGGAGGGGAGAAGCCAGAAGTGGAGCAAGCCTTGAGCTGCTGGACTGGTCACAGTCTGGAAGACTCCAGTCCCTGCTTTCCCCTTTCTTCTCCTGTACAGCACAGAGCAGCCCCAGCTGCTCCTTCTATTTTCCCCCTCCCTCTCTGAGAGGAGGGGAGGGGAGGAGAGGAGTGGCAGCGATGACCTCCAAGTGGCAGCAGCCATTGCATTGGCCTAGGGCGAGACAGGGGAACTTGAATTCATTGTCTGTGGGGGTTGGGGGGGGTGTCACACTATGTTTGGCCCCTGTAAATGAAGCAGATCCGGCCCCTCCGTGCCAGAACAGGTGCTCCCAGTTTGGCCAAGTGAGAGGTTGGGACAGCGCCTGGGAGAATCTGAGAGGGAGGAGAGACAGGCAGGAGGCTGGAGGAGGTCTCTGGGAAAAGCTGCGCAGCGCTCTCTGCAGGCACTCCCTAGACAGAGGGAGGAATTACTGGGAAGCCAGGGTGGGGGTGGCTTGCTGGCCCAGAGAGCCATGGCCAGAGAAGGCAGGAGACAGCTGAATGCTGAGAGCAGCAGAGGGAGATGCCTGTTGGCTCTCAGAAGGCCAGAGGGGGCTGAAGGCTGGGAGTGAAGCATGGTGAGGGACCCTGGAGCCATCCTGGAGTGCTGGGCCATGGTGCTGAGGGATTCCAGAAAGGAATGAGGGTAGGATGCTGCTGGACCCTAGAGCTGCACTGCAGAGCTGGGATGGGGTGCTGAGGGACATTGGGGGGCTCTGTCTTTACTTGATGTATTATCTGGACTATGGCTTTGAGGCTTGGGCTATGGTTTATGTGCTGGAGCTTTCTTTTGGACCAGATTAACCCCCATTTGCACACAGAAAGACTCTTTGATTTTGGGGGACTCTGATGGAGGGAAAATGAGGCAGGTGTGACTGTCATACCACAGCCTCCCACAGGAGGGTGATTATAGGTGGGGCTGTGCAATGGGAGGTGACCCAGCCTGAATTAATTGCATTGGGTGCAGCCTGGGAAGAGACTATCCCTAAATCCCCCTTCTAGGTCCCAGAGAAACCCAGACACAGCCCTTCTCAAAGCCACCAGTCTCTGAGCAACCTGTTGGGACACCACCCCTCCATCTGGTTGCCAAACTTGTTATTGAACTCGTACAGTAAAAACCATTGTCATTGCCAGGTATGGCCCGACATATAACAGAACAAGGGTGCCCCAGGCTTTGTCCATTTGTCATGCCTTTGGTGGCTTGTGTCACACACTGGCAGACTTGCAGATTGAGATGTCCGGTGTCCATCCCTTCATAGTCTGCTCAGACTCTCCCTATGGCAAACTTCGGGTGCAAATGAAAGGACCCCCCCACCTCCTGAACCTTCTCTCATTGCAGAGCAAAATGAATGGTTTGCACAGGCCTTTGAGGCTATGATAAAATATACATGAGGTGTTATCCTCAACTTCCACAAGGATTTCTCTGCCTTAGCTCTTGTTTCTCCAGAAGTCAGGAGATGATCATTATGGCTCTCACCAGGAAGACTATATGGAATTTGCATGTGCCATAATCTTCTCTCCCAGATCCCTCAATTCCACCCACTCTTAATACATTGAACACCGCCAGAGGCAATGGAGGAGGGGTGGCAGCTTCTAGCAAGGACAGGGGACACAGAATGGGAGTCCTCCGTCCCCCACTGCAAAACAGCACACCCACAGCTCACTACCGGCAACTGAGATGGAGGGAACAGTTCAGTGCAAGAGGGGAGGGGGTCCCCTGATACTTCCCTCTGCAAAATAGCAACCCCCTCACCCCCCCCCCCGCCCTTCTGCCTGAAAACCAGATGCTGAGGAAGGGAGGAGAAAACCTTCAGCTGTATCTCTGCTGCTGCCCCAACACCAGCTTCCCCCACATCCCTCTCTTCCAGACCCTCCCCGCAAATACCCCCTTACATATGCTGTCCATACTGGCTCTGTCATGCAGGGCAAGTGGACATGGATGTAGGCCTGGAGATGCTCTAAAGGGCCAGGGTCAGCAGGGGAGTGAAAAGATACAGTTTGGGGTGGGGACGGCAACACCCCTATATGCTTCCCAATCTCCACCCGTGGATGTGATGTCACAGACATTCCCTGTATGCAGCATCTATATTGATGTTACCAGGTGGACATTTGAGAGTGGAGGAAGTATTCCCAGGGGAAATGTTGCTCCTGAGCAGTGATTACACTCTAACCGGGTGTTGCTGTAAACAAGTGTCTAATGAATCATTTTGGGATGTATTAGCAGGAGTGTTGTAAGCAAGACACAAGAAGTAATTCTTCTGCTCTACTCTGCGCTGATACAACCTCATTTGGAGTATTGTGTCCAGTTCTGGGCACCACATTTCAGGAAATATGTGGAAAAATTGGAGAAAATCCAGAGGAGAGCGACACAAATGATTAAAGGTCTAGAAAACATGCGCTATGAGGGAAGATTGAAAGAAATGGGTTTGTTCAGTATGGAGAAGAGAAGACAGAGAGGGGACATGATAGTTTTCAAGTACATAAAAGATTTTTCACAAGGAAGAGAGAGAAAAAATGTTCTTGTTAACCTCTGAGGATAGGACAAGAAGCAATTGGTTTAAATTGCAGCAAAGGCTGTTTGGGTTGGGCATTAAGAAAAACTTCCTAACTATCAGGGTAGGTAAGCAGAGGAATAAATTATCTACAGAGGCTGTGGAATCTGTGTCATTGGAAATTTTTAAGAGCAGGTTGGGCAAACACCTGTCAGGGATGGTCTACGTAATACTTAGTCCTGCCTGGAGTGCAGGGGACTGGACTAGAAGAACTCCCAAGGTCCTTTTCAGTCCTACAGTTCTATGATCTACTCAACTAGCACTAGTACAAGTTACTGAGTCTTCAAAAGACATTTAAAAAGCCAAAAATGTAATGATTCTTTATACCAAGAAGAGTTAACCCAGCTGAAAAATAGACTTGATTCTTACAAATCTACAAAAATGACTTCTGGATTCTGCTCATCCTCTATATAGCTTTTATAGATGGCTGTCTTATAAAACACCAACAGATGAGTGGAGCAAGGCATTGCCAGCAATAGGGCTGCCACGTGATCGGGACAGAATAGAGAATTTGAACACAGAGTGGAATGTCGTACAATGAATGAATGAAGAGTTGACTTCAATTTCTTTTTTATCATCACTAGTGGCTCAATCCAATCTTTGTGCTATATTTCCTAGGATGAAAGAAGCAGGAATTCAGTTCTTGCTATTCCCAGTCACAACAGCTACAGGTAAGTGTTGTTTCATCATTAAATAGAATTTAGTGTTTTGAAAGAAGTCGCCTTCTGCCGGATCATGTGAATGAACTAATGAGCATATCAATTGAAGGGCTGGAAGTACTGATCATGTGAGAAACCACCAAAGATGAACTCACTGCATTTGATAAGTTCATTAACAGAGTTGTACAAAATTACAACAAAAAACCACAAAGAATGTAAATGTAGTGCTTCACTGAAGGTTTTGAGTACTTGAGCAACTTTAATTTGTGTGATGATTTAAAATCTATTAAAATGATCATGAAATATTTTTCAGATTTTACTATGGTTCCATACAGCCCCCAATTCCATCACGGTCTTATTCTTTGCCCATCACCACCTTCTAAATTCAAACAGCCCCCCCTTCCTGGGGAAAATGCTGTGCAAACAGCCAATCAAGTCTATCCTCTTCTCAAGCCATAGGCTTAGAAGGGCCAGTCCAAATGCCCCCTGAAACCCATGCATATTTTAGGCTAAATGTTTTTAAGGGGAACTACTAGAGGTTTGAAAGCATATTGTTGTATCCTTTTCTCCTACTAAACTTCTGGCTTTTCTACACTGTGTTGCATAACTCCTTAAGTAGCACAACCATTGTATTGCAATGACAGCACTATCACCGATAACACTCTACTTGGCTATAGGAGTAAAAATGAATAGGATCTCTCTTAAAAGCATTTCATGTACTTCAGATTCTTTGTGAGGAAAAACATGTCTAATTTTAGTTTAAATGGATGTTAATTTGACATGCTGATTTGAATAACAGAGAGAAATTCCCAGGGTTTTTTTACATTAAAATATATGAAATGACAGGTGCCTTTTGAATATTCTTATTTGCTGAAGGATTTTTTTTCTTTTCACAGTGTCTAATGATACATCTCTAAAATGTAAAATAATAGGGAACATTCCTGAATTTGCAGGACTTTACACTGGATCGTCTAATGGGGCATTTCCATCTATATTATTTATGACTATAATAGGAGGTTGCAAAACATTTCTACTTTGCTTAAGCCAGTTAATGAAGAGGTTTTCATGAGGTAGGTATTCATCAGGAGTTGTTTATTCATGTATTGCTAAGACAAGCCTTTATGTACAATTTGTTATGAACATAATAAAACAGGAGAGTCTAGCTCATCCTTCAGTAGATTACAAATATAAAAACTGTATTTGAAGGTGTGCTTGACTTATCCTGTATACATACCTAACAAATGCAGACATCTCCAAATTCTTTAGCAGGGATTGTAAAGGGCTCTCTCATTACAGTGTAAACCTTTAAAATATAAAATGGGGTCTAAACCTCGAACATGTTACTAAAGCTACCACACCAGATGCACACTCAACAACCTTGACTCAGTGTTTACCGGGTTAACTCTGATTAACGTTTTTCACAGTCTACCTTTGTCCCTCTCCCTTTTCGTCCCTCCCCTAGCTGCAACAAAGAGGGATAAATACAGAAGATTTATTTCTGTATCCTCTTCCACGGCTTTGAATTTGGTGAGTTTGGAGAAGAGCATTTTGTTTCCACTTCAGAAATAGTCTGTCAGATCTGAAGAAGTGAGAGAACAAGCTCTGTACTGTGGTACTCACGTCTCTGCTGAAAACTGGACATCCCCAGAGTTCTGTTCAAAGTTTCTGCTCTTGCCTTTGTTGCAGACAGGGATACAGACATGGACCACACTTCACGCCCAAGAGTTATCTAGGATTTTCTATAAGGAGCTCATGAGGAATAAATTCCCAGGAGAGGATAGTGCTCCCTGCCTTGTCAGACAATGGCAGCTCTGCAGCTAGAGATGATCCAGGGCTATGTATGTAGACTTTCTTCCCACTCCCTAACATGCATGCTCCCTCCCACTACTGTCTTATTTCCTCCTTTCTGACTGACCCACTCCCACCTCTCTCTCCTACTGACATCTTTTTCCTGCTGTTGTTGGATTCCTTGCTCCCTCCCAATTTTCAACAGATCATCTTCCCATGTACTGATTCAGGGGTGAGACCCAGACAGATGGAGCTGGAGTCCTGGAAGAAATTAAAGGGGGCCTAAAACACCATTGCCTTACTCCAGTGATATGCTGGTGTAACTCCACTGACTCGAATTACACTGGTGGATCAGCAGTGACTGACAGATTTATAATTATGATGATCTTGGACTCAGCTGGTAAATCCTCTTTCTCTGGGGTGTTAGCAACTACTGAACATCAACCACCTGTTTTACAGGTGGGAGGTTTGGAAGATGGGGTGGTGCATGAGAGCTTCATGTCATTTACCAAAGCACAAAATCCCAGAGCAATAAATAATGTAACGAAAACCTAAATGCAATCATTGTAAAGCAAATGACACTGTAAAACAGCTCTACTGAAATTCCATTAGGCTTTTATCAGGTTTCTGGGATCAAAGAGGCTATTTCAGAAGGGTAATCAAAGCAAAGAAGGTAACTGACTAATTACACAGCTGCTTCAGCATATGTGACTTTCCAAATATTAGTTTTGAGTCCAGCAGAATAATTTACACCTTGTTTTCATTCCCTCAGGCTACCCTCTTCCTCTAAGAATATCTGGGCCATGACCCCCTGGAGCATAGATAGCTACAGCTAGCAGTAATTGTTCTCCTCTCAGAGGGTCAAATGCCTCTTCCCAGATAAATTTTTCATCTTCTTGGAGGGCCTTTTCATCTTCTCGGAGGGCTTCCTCATCCTTCCAGAAAGCTCTTTCCTCTTCTAGGAGAGCTTTTTCATCTGCCCAGAGAGCCTTTTCTTCTGCCCACAGGATCTTGTCCTCATCCAGGAGAACCTTATCCTTTTCCCAGAGGAACTGATCCTCCTTCCAGAAAGCCTTGTCCTTCTTCCAGAAAGCATTATACCTCTTCCAGAAGTCCCTGTACTCCTCCCAGAAGACTTTTGCTTCTTCCCGGAAAGCCTTTTCTGCTTCCCGAAAGGCATTTTCCTCCTCCCAGATGGGGTTTTCCTCCTCCCAGAAGGCCTGGATTGCCATCCTGAAGGCCCTGATCTTCTCCCGAAAGGCATTCATCTTCTCCCGAAAGCCCTTGATCTTCTCCTGAAAAGCCTTGATTTCCTCCCGAAAAACTTTCTCATCCCATAGCTTCTTGATGAGCTGCTTCTGGCGGGAGGTATAGGACATCTAGCAGCAATGGCAGTTTTATTCATTCACTTGCCAACCTTGATGAAAGGTCTCATCAGTTACAGAGCCTTGTGAGGGCAAGGCATGGTTCAAGCCCAATCCAGCCTGTCATATCCTAGAGCCCATCAGATAGAGAAGTGTCAAGATGTCAGCAACGACTGTTGTAACTGGAATTGCTCAAACATATGCAGTAATTGTGTAAATTGGAGGGTTTAAAATATGGCTCCACCATAATTACAGATGTTTACAAAGTGGAAAGCCTTCTCTTTCAACAGCACTTACATAGCATCAGTTAGGGCAGTATTTGGGCAGGGATCCTGTATCTCATTGTAGGTGTAACACCTGAACCAAGATTTTCCAAAGTGATTTTCCAAAATGATTTTGCGTGCCTCTGTTTTTTGAATGCGCAACTTCAAATCATGGCATGGACCTGGAGTTTCTGAAAGTGCTGAGCACCCATGCTTCAAAAATTGAGGTAGGCATCTCAAAATGGAGGTACCCAGAATCATTAATTACCAAACCAGTGGAGAGAGAAAACAATCTGATTTTCTATTGACTAACTCTGCCTCATAATTCCTGAATGGAGAGAAAAGCTGATGACTTATTTATACTGTTGTATTTATTATGAATGATTGTACAATGCCTCAGGCTCTAGAGCAGAGTGCTTTATAAATAAAATATCTTTTTATTATTTGATTGTGCAAGGGTTCTTCTACCCTTTGCTGGAAACTTAGAGGCTCAAGGAATAGCAGGGGCAGTGCAGGGAATGGTGCCTTCTCTTACCAATGGTGATTATCAAGGAGATGGGAAGTGTGTGATCCTTTAAACTCCCTTCTTCCTTGATCTCTCCTCTCCTCATGAGAGATCTAGGCATTGAAGGAATTCACCAGTATAGGCCCCAGTAGGCCCTTTCCACAGCCTTTCATGTTGATGTGGGAATCTTCTAGCATTGCCCATTCCACTCCCACCATCCACTCCCTCTGCCACTGCTACCAATGATCACCGGGGCGAGTGAGAGCAGAGCGAATGAAAGAAACCACTTCTAGCCTCTCTCAGGGCCATTAGGATGAGCTGCGTGTCTAGCAGTCCCACAGTTGGAGAGAATCACCACTGGGAGCCCTGTGTGGATGAAGAGGAACTATTGGTTCTCCTGGTCTCACCTACTCCTCTGATTCTTGCTTTGCTACTCCTCAGGCCTGCTGCTGAGAAGGGAGATTAACCATTCACAGGCATAGCAAAAGCCGGGAGGCTGTGAATGTGCTGCCTGGAGTGGGGAAGAGAAAGAGGGGATAAAAGTGATGTTTCACTGCATTCTTAAAAGGCTCCTAGCAGCACACCTCTATCTCCTTTCCCACTCGCTGGGATCCCTGTTGGTGGCAGTCAGTGGGATAAGGAAAGTTCCGTCCCATTTATCTCCATACTAACAAGAAGCTGTCTGAAAACAAAGGGGGAAAAGATGCCAGACCTGATCCCAACGTATGCTCTGTGCTGGGGAGAGGGAGGGATCCTTGGAGGAGTGGCAGAGACAGATCAGTCCCAACTCTTTGAGAGACTTTTGAGGAGCGATGACATAGCAGCGACAGGAGGTGAATTTTGCCATTCCATGCATTGCAGCTGCTTCAGTCTGGTCCTTTCCTGAGGGTCCAGGCAGGAAGGAGTCAGAAGCAGAGTTAGAAAACAAAAGGCAGGATTGTGTGAGTCTTTTAAATAAAAGCCCCACACTTTTTCACACTCAATCTTGCCTCTGAGTGAGTGTCAGCATTTGTGCATATTCACACCCTAGCCACGCTTTAACTTTTATCTCTCAGGAGGCACCTTTTCTTCCTACATCTCTTTCTCTCTTCCAGCAGGGGATTGGAGGAACCCAAAGGACTTGATTCCCCTACCTCAGGATACAAGTCATTCACATAGAGCTTTTAATGGGAGCTATTGTATCATGTACAGGGAGAATCAGATACTGTATTAAAGGAGAAGGATTTAATTCTGAGTTTCTTACACTTGTCAGTCTAATCACCAGTACTGTGATGATAACCAATAAGGACCTCAAATACAGCCAGTCTTCTTTCAGATTAAGTATCAGTTTGATATTTCTATTAACAGGCAGCAGGTTTAAAACAAACAAAAGGAAGTATTTTTTCACATGATGCACAGTCAACCTGTGGAACTCCTTGCCAGAGGATGTTGTGAAGGCCAAGACTATAACAGGGTTCAAAAAAGATCTAGATAAGTTCATAGAGGCCAGGACCATCAACGGCTCTTAGCCAGGATGGTGTCCCTAGCCTCTGTTCGCCAGAAGCTGGGAATGGATGACGGGGATGGATCACTTGATGATTACCTGTTCTGTTCATTCTCTTGGGAGCACCTGGCACTGGCCACTGTCAGAAGACAGGATACTGGGCTAGCTGGACCATTGGTCTGAACCTGTATGGCCGTTCTTATGTTCTTTGCTCTTCTTTAGGTCTCACTGTCTCATCTCCAGGGCTGCATACTTTTCCTTCTCCTTTTCTCTTTCTTGCCCTACCTCTAACCAACGGGAGCAGAGTGAAAATGGTATCTGCCTTGTTAGTTTCACTTTGCTGATCCTGTACTAGAGAAGTGCTACGTGCAGGGCAATATATTCATTATTCTGCTCTACCCAGCATGTTCATTTCCTGTGTTTTCTGGCCTGCCACAAGTCAGGGTAATTGAGGTAGTTTGCTTTTGGCAATTGGTTTTGGCACATTTACTCACCTAATTTTGCCTATAAAAACTGTTCCATGAGACATGCTTCTATAGTCCAGCTAAGTGAGGCACATAAGCAATGTCCCACTGTATTTAATGCAATCTGATTGATTGATTTTTATCTCATGCATGTATATTTGTTAAATGGTAGAAAGTGAAGACAAATCAGACATCTTCTGGTTGCTTAGTTCTACCTCTAGGGAAGTAATGAAGAAGGGTTTTACTGATGCTTCAAGAGCAAGGATTAAAACAGACAATGGATATACAGTGGGGATCTTTTCCAAATCAGACCTGGTGCTCAGAAGATCAAATTAGTAAGCCATCAGTCCCATTTGGAACTTCCCTCTCCATGACATGCGCGTAAAATGCAAAGAAGGGGCTTGAAAGCTCTTTTTGCAAAGCTTAGAAGAAGAAATGAAATTGCTTTTTACTATCATGTTGCTGGACCACCCTTATAAAAATGCAGGTGTAATTTTTTTTATTTTGTACATCATCATTATCAAATAGAAAATATGACTAAATTATATCATTTTGTTCCACAAATCTGAAAACACTATTTCTGTTAGATTAAAGTAACAGTTGTTGGGTCATTGCTAATATCTCTAGATGTGTAGTAATCAGGGCTGGTTCCAGGCACCAGCTCTTCAAGCGCGTGCCTGGTGCGGCAAGCCGCAGGGGGCGGCCTGACATTCACTGTCAGGACGGCAGTCAGGCTGTCTTCGGCAGCATGCCTGCAGGAGGTCCGCGGCTGCAGTGGATTCAGTGGTGTTTCGGTGGCAGGGACGACAAGGCTGCGGGACCCGTGGACCTCCTGCAGAAATGCCACCGAATCCATGGTACAGCAGACCACCCACAGGCATGCCACGGAACTTCCGCGCTTGGGGTGTCAAAAACCTTAGAGCCGCCCCTGGTAGTAATGCTGGACAGCTTTGATGACAATCTGAGGTTAGCCTTTGACTTGCAGAGGCCTTATGGATAGATTGATAAAATAATTTCTTTACCCAATAAGATTTTTTTTCTTGATGATATGAATGTCTCTAGTCTTCAGGAAGTCAAACCCGGGAATACATAGTAATTCTGCTTAATAACAATACATGTTCTACTAAAACCATAACTTTTGTAATAAATTTTAGAGACTGTACAATACTTACACAAGTGCAGTCCTTAACCCGACTGGATGTCTGATGCCCTCTGGGGATTGCTTACCTAAGATTCAGGTCACCTATAGTGATGTCATTTCACAAAGTACAACACCAATGATCCAAAGCTAAGTAATATTGAAATGAGCTTATGGTCAGTGGGGTGGAGGTGAATGAGGGAGGAGCCAAGAGTGAATCATACCTTACTGTAAATGATCATCCATTCACAGGTTGTAATAAATAGAACTATATATAAAACCACAATAAACTATGTGGCATCTCAGTTTGCATGTTGGGTTAAGGATTCCTGCTGAGGGGACCTTAATAAAATGCGCTTTCTTCAACATATTTTAAATATTGGGCAAATATCAATATTTAGGTTTTATTACTGTATGTATATGAAGCTTGACACCTAATGTAATAATTATGCTATTGCATCTCCCATTTAAAAAACATGTTATATAAAGAAAATAGAGACATACATGTCATGCTGGCGCTACATAACTAAGCTTCATGGGCCCAGCTGACCATAAACCTGTAGCACAAAGGCCAAGATATAAAAAAAGTAAAGCTAGGCTCCTAAAGTCATATCTAGGCACCTACTGGAATAAGTGGCCTGATTTGCTCAAAAGTGTTGAGTACCCACCAGCTCCCACTGAGGTCAGTGGGAGCTGCTGGGTGCCCAGCACTTTTGAAAATCAGGCCAATTATTTACAGTAGGAGCCCAAATATGGATTCTGATTCCTGTTTCTGAAAAGCTTCTGCCCACTGATCGTTTTCAATATATCTGTTATCTACAATGTAACAATATACAGTATAATAGAAATACCAATGCTTTGGTATGTACAATAACTACTTAACTGAAAGGAGAGATTGTCAATTTGTTTTTCCCATTATTAACCTTTAAATGCAGAGGAGTCTATCTTTTGTGCTTCAGCTAAGTTATAGAATGTGAAAGAGTGAGTCATGGTGTTCTTTCTATTATAGCATCTTTGAGCCAGATTCACCTGTATGCTTCAGCTGCTTTGATGACAAATAGATAGATCAGAGGAGAATCAGGAATGAATGAAATGAAGTTCCAAGTGGAGAGTGAGAAATTGGAGCCAGAGTGTGCAAAGATTGTGTGTGTGTGGGGGGGGGGGGGTGGCTTTTAAGGGAGGATGGAAAGCTGGGGCCAAGAAAGAACAAAATAAACAGTACAATGAGCCTTAGAGGGAGGAACAGAGATGGTGCATATTAAGCACATGTACAATATACATATCACAAGCAAAATAACTTGTAATGTATTTAGTGAATATATGTACTGCTGCCCTCTATTGGATCAAATCATAATTGCTTAATTGTGTGTCATAAGCCTTGTGCTGCTAACAGCTCCTTTTCTTTTAGCTCACGTGATAAGTACCTGTACTTACTTTGGAGAAGAAGGATTTCAGATCTATCCTTGCTTTCACTATGAAATTCCAAATAGTCAAGATATGCAGCACTGAGAAAATTATCAAGCTATACAAGAGACACACATTTATTACAGTGTTTTTAGTATTGAATGTTGACGTTCCCAAATAGTTTCTGAAATTTCCAGCACATCAAGAACAAACCACAGGTTATCTAGTCAAGGATGAGGTGCCTGGGTTGACTATGGAGAGACTTCTCTGATCTATTCAGTTATTAAAATTGCGGTTGTAAATGTTGGATCACCATCAGCATGAGAATAAAGATTTCAGACACCCTTTCATAAGTGAAAGGTTCAAAAATCAGAGTGGTCATTCAGCAAATTTGTAGCAGTATCCCAGATATGAAAATAAAATTTAACAAGTCTAGTAACAAATCTGAAAGGAAAAACTCATGCTCTTAAGCTTTTTTTTGTTTGTTTTTTCTTCTGATTCTCTGTTAGGGATTTATTACAGTCCTGGGATCTAAAAGATCTTCATCTCTTGAAGTGCACATTTTTTCATCGAGAAGACATCTTATTCCATCCAAATA